>JACRUU010000026.1:10383331-10563331 GCA_030449085.1 Kryptopterus vitreolus | reverse complement strand
AACCTCACGGCACAAGTGGAACGCATTCCCGAAACGGGACTTCTTACGCTCCTGAAATATCATGCTTGGATTTAGAAAACATTCAGGGAAAAAATGTATACGTACATCAAACTCAGAATCTACTTACTTTTGTGGTGAGGGTTTTCACTGGCTTCAAGTTGAAGTTGTAGTCCAAGTGCAGGTAGTTGAGGTTCTTTCTGTGAATCAGCAGGTTCAGCATGTTGTAACCCTGTCGGCAAACCTGGAGTCCCACCTCTACCCAGTCCAGCTTTGTGGACTGAAAGAATTTGGTGGCCTTGAAGGAACGGAAAAGGTACCTGTAGACAAACAATAAAGAGAGTAAAAATTATAGCATATTTGGAAACATATTATGCATAAATTTTTTATATGTCAAGGAACACTACAATATAATAAGAAAATTACCCACCGTTTCTTCTGTGCCTTAGGAGGTCTGTGTTTCAGTGCATTGAGCACATAGTACTTCAGAAGCTTCTGGTAAGAAACACGTACCTTCACAGGTTGCCCTGCAGGGCAATGTTCACGGTACCTTAAATAATACAAAATACATAAATATAAATTATTTAAAAATTGTAAGCAAATTTCCTATAACTGGGGAAAAAAAAAATTCGACTAAACTACAGGCTCCTAAAAGCTTACCAGTTCTTGATGAGAGGAACATCAATGGCGCGACGAGTTCTTCCTGACCGCAAGTTGAATGGACGAGGTGCCCACAATAAAGCAATCCCATTAGCTGTGTTGTCAGTATACAGAGGTGTCTCTTTGAGGAAAGGCTCCACATACTCAGGAAGTTCAAATTCCTCGTCGTCATCAGGCAGTGGCTCCTGGCTCTGAGAGCAACAAGCAACATAATTCTAAATAAAGAGCTTTTATTTCTAGCTACAAAAGCTACAACTATTTCAGAGACAACAAATCATCTGCAGGCTATATGCTACAATATCAGAATCTAAGAAAATATATTACAATCAGATTATTCTTATCTTATTTCTAGAAATGTATCACTCTACACAGCAAGTTAGCTGTATGAAAAATGTCAAACCTAAATTCTAACTTACTTTAACTGAGTGTCTGTGAGAAATGGGATTGATGAGCGGGTCAAAGTAAAACGCAGGTAAATCAGGATCCTCTGTCTTGATGAACACCACATTAGGTGTGTGGTACCTGGGTATGAATCAGTCATTATGGATTAGCTTCAAGTATTTTATTTAAGTGCATAACAACCAAACTGTGTACCAAAATCTACCATACCACGTGAGGTGCACGTGATGGGGAAGGTTGTTGTACAAGTACGGGAATGCAATCTTGTACTCTGTCCTGATTGGTTGTCTGATGATGATCTTATTGATATCATTAAACTCATTCCAGTCTTCATCCCTGTAATAATGCAGAGCAAATGGGGTTAGATTGCTAGTTTACCAAGTAAACAGCATTTCGTCATCCAGATATGGGTACAGAATCAGGATGATGCCTTTATAAAAACACATACTGTAGATTGAGGTCTCTGACTAGAGGTTCAAATTTGGGTCCTCCAGGGATAGCCATGTTCAATGCTTTTGAAGTGAAGAAGGCTTTTAGGTCAAACAGGTAAAAGTAGTTACGATCCACCAAATCAGTAAGCAACTGGTTGGCCAAACGATACAACGTAGACATCATAGGCAAACTGAACTGCCAACGTCTGTATGTAGTTCCATTGACATACCTGTAAGAAAAAAAGTGGGGGAGCTAATAAGAGAGGGCGTACACAAGTAGCGAGCATTTATAATTGTTCCTCACTCACTTTGTTGTATCCTTCAGGGGCTGATGCTCATAAAACCACTCTGCCACCGAGCTGTCCTCCTCAGGGTCCAGCTCCATTTGAATGGCCTCCAGAGGCTCAACATCAAGAATGTTATCTGCATAATCCAATGGAGGTTCTTCATCATCAAAGGGAGGGAAGCGCATGCGTTTGAAGTGTCGCCTGTCTCTCTTCTCACGTCGCATCATGATCCACATTGTACTATGGGAGGGCGGCAGAACATTTTTATTACAAGACCAGCATTTAGCATCTCTTTCCCAATAAAAAAAATGTATAGTGCAAAAACATGAAAGAAACAAGTTTGAAGGAAGAAAACTCCTCACCCCCATTGTGCGATGTAGACAGGTTCAATAACCCAGGGAATTTCATTAACAAAGGAAATAGCTCCTGTGATGTGATAAAGCACTGGTACATCTCGGATCTGCTCCCACGGCATAGGCATGTTCTCCAACAGTTTGAGAACTGCATGAGGCATGTATTTCAAAGCTCTACAGGGGGAAAAACATGGTGAAAATATTACAAATGGCAAAGGAATAGTCTCTCCTGAACTAAATTACATCTATGGGGCACTGCTGAAAAACTGGATATTATTTACAGTGTTTGGGCTTGTTTTTATAGAAGTTTATAATATGTGAACACAATGCACTTAATGTGGTTAGGACAACTTAGTCTAGTCCTTAGCTCTTCCATCTCTCTTTTTAATCCTTTATCATTGTGTAGCCTCACCACCACAGCTCTAAACATGCCCCTCATACTCTATGCCCATTAAATACACATAAACTGCTAGTTGGTGATGTAAGGATATATAGTCAAGTGAGTTGACTTTTCCTGATTTACCCAAGATAGACTCTCTTGTCATGACGGAACTTCCTGTTGGTCATGTCTCCATGGTCTCTGATAATTTTGCGCACATGCTCAGGAGGCATGTCCTCCTTCTGAGCATCCACAAAACCAAATTTCCGTTTCTCTGAATAGCGCTTCGCCTGGAGCTGTTGCCATTTTCGGGCTATAATATAAAAACAAAAAGGTACCAGTGTTGGACAAAAAGGAACAAACACAATTCTATGTAGATTTTAAGCAAAATGACGCACCTTTTTCTTGCAATTTCTCCTCAGTCATGAAATCAGGAACAGGAGCAGGAGGAGGAACACCTGGTGGCATTCCACCTGGAACTCCTCTGTAAGGAAAAGCAGCTGCCATGGCAGCGTCTGTGGGACAGGGGGGAACCGAGAGAGAGAGACAGACAGAGAGATTTGGCTCCTGTGGATTATGCAATTAACATAAAGCATTTCTAACAAAATATGTAATAAATCAGTGTACAGATTTGAGAGTAGCCAGTACACAGTTTTAGCTAAATGAACTGAAGCACCGATATTTAATATCAATTGAATTACCGCGGTCAGACTGGGGACTGTATACAATACATATGAACGACTCTTCACCTCGTAACTAGCAATACGAAGCAGTAAGATCTAGAAAGATAAATTCTTCTGTACACACATATACATTATATATATATATATATATATATATATATATATATATATATATATAACATTGATAACAATGGAACGAAATTTTACCTCTAAAACTAATAGCTAGGCTCATTTGAGCTAGCACAATACCATGATGTACGGAGTTCAACAATGCTATCTTAGCCTAGCTTGACTTAGCTTAATTTAGTAGCTGACTCCTACTTCACAGCACACCGAACATCAACAATTGTGGGATGCAAATATAAAATACAACACTTTAATACACCGAGAACATCTTACTTTATTTAAAACCAGTTCCTCTCCACTTCGGCCGGATCGCTACAGCTTCCCGCTTAGCTCTGCAGAATGGCGCACAAGGCAAACGTCGCTGCACGTTGTACGCAGACCGCCGCGATTCAGCAGCGTGCCGTGCGCAAAGTCTCAGCGCAGAGCACGTACAACTGCGCAGGAAGCGGACCGAGTGCGTACACCAATCTTCCGGGTTTTACACCGGAAGTCAACGTTTCTGGGTTTTATTTTCCCGGGCTTGAAAATTCAAGGCGAAATTGTATTCACGTTATATAAAAGTTTTACTTAACTTCAAAACATAAACACCAATAGCAGCTTTGTTTTAAAAAAAATACATAAAAATGATATATTATAGAATTTGAAATATCAAACAGATGAAACACAGAATTTTTTTGTGTGTAACAAAAAGAAACTGTGATGAAAATGCACTAACAAAGACGCAAAAATCTTACCATATACTTAATTATAGGTTTAATATAAGTAAAGCAATGTAATAGCGTTTAAAAAGGAACATAATATGTTTGCAATGCATTTCAAAATCATATACGTTTTTCTATAAAAGTTATTTCCATTTAATATAAGTACTTTAAAATAAAATGTTGACATTTAGTTTTGTGTTGTATCGCATTAGTATATTACATTAAGGTTTTCTTTAACCTGCACTTGTTCTTATGTTATTGTCATTTTAAGCGATGGATTTACAGTGGAAGATTAACAACCCTCAAATGTCTTAACTAACATGGGAAAACAAATAATAACAAGGAAAAATATGTGGTGACAAAGTGACATTTTCTTTTATGATGCTTATGGATATGGATGCAGTATCTGTAGCATCAGGAGTGTTCCACCTATGGAGGTGTATGTGTTGTGATTACCTACATGAAAATAAAAAGGGCGGTGAGGTAACCAAAGTAATAGATATGAGGAGTTTGTCTCACAAACATACTAGAATATTAAATGTATTAATGTATTATTAAATGGTTAAAAATGTGCCACTTGCTGATAAATTAACAACATTTTGACAAATTAAAGTCATCATGTCACACAAGGTAGGATTATTTCAGTGCAAGATTTTGTACAGGAAATGCAGGGTTAGTGGTTGGATGACTTGTTCACCAGTTATTGTGTGGAGCCTTTTATGTAATGCATAATTACATTATCTGATTTGACATAAAACAATATTCTAGACACACCAGCTCTATCTGGCCAAAGTCTGGCACAAATATTACAAACACTGAACAGAGATTTTTCCCTCGGGCTTCCAATCAAATAATCATCAAGACTCCCATTCAAAGCTACTGCACATTCTTTCCTGTGGAAAATTACTAAAGTCTGCAAAGAATGTAGAACAGAACTGCAGCACTGAATAGAATAGTCTAGTCTTTCCTTTGAAGCACATATAAATAACATTACCAGGATCACCTTCTTTCAACTTAAAAATATTCCTAAAATTAGAAATGGGATGTAGTTACAAGATGCAGAAAAACTAGTTTGTCCATACCTTTCTATCTCTCTATCTCTCTCTTTCTCTCTCTCTCTCTCCATCTCTTGGTTGAGTTACCAGTTTCCAGCTTTGCTGGGATGGCCTGGGGATCTGAGAAATTAAGGAGCCACTCCTGAGCTTGAAAAAGAAGGATTGGGACTCACTCTATGCCAGCGACCCAAGGCTACATTTGATCTCCTCAACATCATTTAACCGTAATAAACAAACATTCAGTGTCACCCAGATAAGGATGGGTTCCCTCTTAAGTCTCTTTCCTTTCATATTTCATTGTGTTTCTTCATTATTTCATTACAGCGAGTGTTTTTTGTCGCACTCGCCACCGGCTTTCTCATAAGAGATAAACTTACATTTATAAAGAACAATCTTTTTCTTTCTACTGCATTATCTGTGTAAAGCTGCTTTGAGACAGTGTCCATTATTGATAGGACTATACAAATAATGAATTGAATAGCAGTAAAACTATATCTGTTTCAACCCAATATAACAGCCACTAACAGCCACTACTTTACCAGTGTTATGATTTTTAATAACCGTGTTTTGCCTTTCATCCATCGTTATTTGACACAACTTCACATCTGCAGCTTTATAAACAGGATGCCGTTCCCATAATTGTTCATGTCAGGACATACCATGCAGCGTAATTGTATTAGGAGCATCAAATATAATGACATCACTATCAAATACTTCTAATTATATTATGAGATTTTATTCACTTATCTAAGAGTTATGCTATAAATTATGCTATATTTGGGGACACTTGGCTATAAGATGCTTTCTGAACATCCTATTTCACATTTAGTCCGTATTTCAGTTCTAATAACCATGAACACCATATCTCGATGAATTTGTGCACAGCTTTATTGTCATACAGGTCTGTTGTCTTAGTACAACTGAAGGGAACTTTTATACTACAGCATCCAAAGACATCCAATACCGCTGTGTATCTCCAACATTATGGTAACTATTTGGAATGGAACCGTATAATTAGAAAGGTCAGGTGTCCCAATATTTTATTCATTCATTCATTCATCTTCTACCGCTAAATCCGATCTTCTCGGGTCACGGGGAGCCTGTGCCTATCTCAGGCGTCTATGGGCATTAAGGCAGGATACACCCTGGACGGAATGCCAACCCATCGCAGGGCACACACACTCACATTCACACACACATTCATACACTAGGGACAATTTTCCAAGGTGCCAATCGACCTACCGTGCATGTTTTTGGACTGGGAGGAAACCGGAGAACCCGGAGAAAAAACCCCTGAGGCACGAGGAGAACATGCAAACTCCACACACACATGACCGAGACGGGAATCGAACCCGGATCCTGGCGGTGTGAGGCGAACGTGCTAGCCACTAAGCCACCGTGCACTCCCAATATTTTAGTTTTCTTATATTATTTTTGTCAAATAACCAGGAGGAATATGTCACAGTTGGGGCTGATGGAAACTGATAGTAATAATAAAGTATAAGAGAGACATGAGTTATAGCAAACTGGAATGTTTTTTTTTTCTCTAATCGAATAATTAGTTAATATCTGTCAGGATATAATATAAGGCCATGATGGATTGAAAATTTGTGTGCGTAGATGTAGTGGGCATGTGAAAGGAAAAAGAGAGGAAGGGGGAAAGGCAGGAAGCGCACTCACTGCACTTTTCCTGCTAAAGATACAGTGGGTGACCTGTCAAAGTCAACAGATGGTATTTTTTGTCTTCCGTTTCTCTGGTGAGCACTATTTAAAAATGTTGTATCCAGAGATTTAAATACCTAGAACAGCTGGTGAACAGACACTATTTTTCATGCATAACTTTATTATTTTATAAGCTGATTAAATGAAGGTTAAGTTTCAGATGGACATTTAACCCGCTAAAAAAGAATAAAAGTTGCAAAGTGTCACTTTGCAGATGCTGTGTGTTTAATAGCATACTTACTTGATCTGTGTTTCTGTCAAATCTAACTCTGGCACTGAGAGCCACCCTGACTGCTGTTTCCTGTTGATGCCCAGGAACCATGAATATCTCAGCTGTGTCACAGGTCATAGGATGTGTCTCTGTCATTTCCTCTTTTAATCCAGCTATATATTTTACTGACACACCTATCGCTGACAATTATAGTTACTCATGCAGATATTATAGGTATTATAGGCAATCATGCTCAGCTGAATAGTTAAATATGCACGCACACACACACACACACACACACACACACACACACACACACACACACACACACACACACACACACACACAAGCATGGATTATTTCATTCTCTGCAACTACAGCTGTCCAATTATTTTCATCATAAGCCACTAACCGGGGTTTCAAATTCTCCAGACGTCACAGTATGTATAATTCATCAGTGTTTGGATGAATATAATAATAGCTGTCTAATAGCTCTCACAGGGTGTGACATGCTGCTCAGGAACAAACAGGAATGTCTCGGTCAACAGCCGAACAAAGTCAGGCTGAAGGTCAGCATGGATGTTTATTTGAAAACATTTACGCCCCACTGTCAAACAAAAACTACAGTATCTTATCAACTGTTCCTTCTTCCCTTAAAGTAGGAACCTGCTGTCAAGAGTGAAAGTGATGTCCTGTAGATTATCGTTCTCAGGCTTCCTTTGGAAACCTGTATTGGGTACAATGTATATTCAGTTG
Source organism: Kryptopterus vitreolus (assembly GCA_030449085.1). Classification (NCBI taxonomy): domain Eukaryota; kingdom Metazoa; phylum Chordata; class Actinopteri; order Siluriformes; family Siluridae; genus Kryptopterus; species Kryptopterus vitreolus. The sequence goes on along the minus strand of JACRUU010000026.1, from coordinate 10,555,571 downwards.
TTTGATTAAATTGAACAGGATTATGAGGAAAAAAATAAATAACAATAATAAAAAAGAAAAAATCTTTGAACTAATGAGTTCCATCCTAGAATACTTTCTACATTTTTTTCCTATACAAGAAGCTGCACAGCATATGTGTGGAAAAAAACAAAGTACCTTCCCATTATGCTTAATCTGGGAATGTCGAGGACAGGATGCTCGAGCCTAGAGGAAGCTCTGGCGGCAAACCTAAGGCGTCCAAAGCAACTCAGCCAGCAGGAACATTAATTATACAGCAGGGCAGGCTTTGGGAAGAGTTCCGGACATCCCACCATATCTTTCTAGCCTCGCCTTATATAGAGGAAATTCACAGTGGCTCTCTCACTGTTCCAGGTGACACTACAGCACTGCCTGTCATATTTTTATTTCACCTCTGCATGAAGTTGGCTTTAAAAAAAAAGCTTTGTACACTTTTCCCCCCACAATCCATTTCATCCACAGAGGAACATTATTGTTGTATGTCCAAGACGTATGTGACGGAGTGGTATACAGTTGGACAGACAACATGATGGAGTTGAAGATTCAGCTGGTTCCAACAGGAGAGATCATCCTGCCTCCTGGGAAGAATGGAGAGAGCTACTGTAGCTGCTGTGCCAAGGTACAAGCATTATATTATTTCTTTAATAGACTTCTACAAAGTACTTTGATAATAGATGACAAGGATAGTTGTTGTTTGCTATTCTGCTACATGAACAACAGTAGAATTTCCACATCAGGGACCAGAACTTAATTAACTCGGACTTCTGGGATATCAATTATTATATATCACCTGTAACACGACACCTTTTACAGAATCTTCATGACATCAATAAATCAGTAGACAATCATTATTCGGAATTGTATATGTGCTGTGATGAAAATATCTGTCTTCCATGTTTTCTCTTGACCTCAAAATCACTAGAAGATTTCTGCCACTTCATGTAATAATAAATCTGTGCATCACACTCTTTAAAGCAAACCTAAAGCATAGTTTATGAATTGCATATGTATAATTAACCTACGCAAAACAGAATTCTCATCTAAATGTCCCCTTACTAATGTAGATAATTGTGTGTGCTTTAATTCTTTTTTATCAACAAAGTTTTAAAAATCCGCATTATCATTACCAATATTTTCTGAACAATTAATAATATATTCTAAACATTCCACACACTTAATGCTGTATAAACACTGAGTCCTGATTTCTCATATCTGTCTAAAATGGAAGAAGTAACTTAAAATAACTGGGTCCATCAATATTCAGTTATGAAAATGTTTCTGGGTTCTGGTGGAAGCGTTTATTTAGGAATGTAATGCATGCATGTAGGATTAAATTAATTTGAATTATAAGAAACAAAAATCATTTTTTAATTCTATCAGTATAGGAAGGAAAAACACACACAACCTCTCTATCAGTTGAATATTATTATTTTTTTATTAAATACTATATATTTACTTTATAGTAATAAATAATAAATAAATAAGAACTTGGATTATACCTTCATCCTACAGTAATACATTTGCTTATAGTTTGATTGTTATATAAGTTTCAATCAGCAAATGTATTACTGTCTGATGAAGGTATAATCCAAGGTATTATTTATTATTCACTGTAATGTTTCAAATTGGAAATGTACATTAAAAGGATGTTGTAGTGACAGCTAACTATATAGAGTCATATCTGGAATACAATGTAGCTGAGATTTTGTGTGGACAGACATTCTGGAGCTTTTCCTGGCATCACCCTGTACATACAGCATAAGAAAGAAGATAAGCTATTATTGAAACATCTATCAAGAGAGTAACAAATATTGAAATGCCCATTTCCACCCTAACCGGTGACAGGAGACAGGTACACACCCTGTAGTATGGTCTGTATGTTCAACTTTGCCTTGTCAACAGGATACAACCTTTCCTCCTGGTTTGGCTCTCCTACAAGGATCTATTTGACGCTGCTCTGACCCTGACTATGAGCCTGAGCAAGGCAAATAATTTGGCTTTTTTCACACAGGCTTAGTCATCCAAAATAAATTTATGTGAATCTGAGGACTGCAGTGCAACAGCAATGTATTTTCATGGTTTAATCATTTTGATAGGAGAAGGATTAAGTTACATAGAATGACAGCAAGTAAAAATACTATTTTCCTGTTCAATTCTTAATGTTCCTGGACGTATTCCAGGACACTGTGACCCTGAATAGAATGAGGTTGTAGATGATGAGTGAGAAAGTGTAATAAGTCTAATGCAGAGTAAGTCAGTCCAATACTGAGAGGCAAATATCTGTGTGTGTGTGTTTGTGTGTGTGTGTGTGTGTGTGTGTGTGTGTGTGTGTGTGTGTGTGTGTGTGTGTGTTCTGACCTGCGAAGGACTGGCATTCCCGTGTCCCTTGGATAAGCTTCAGATCTACTGTAGAGCTACAGTATGAACAAGATTATATTATTCAGCTACTAAATCTAAGTATTGAATGAATGAATGAACGAACAAATAAATCATGATTGAACAAAGGAAAGTAAGGACAAACAACTTACAGAATGTAAAACTGTACAATTACTTATGCATATATTCGTATGGGAGTGAAAAGTTAATAATAAATATCAACAAGGGGTATGATTTAGGGGGTATGATATGGGAGGTGGTGGCTTAGTGGTAAGACATTGAGCTCTGGACTAGAAGATTGAGGCCCTTGAGCAAGGCCCTTAACCCTCAGTTGTAAGTCGTTCAGGATAAGGGCATGTGCCAAATACCATAAATGTAAATGTATGATTTGAGGCAGAGCAAACGATATATATATATATATATATATATATATATATATATATATATATATATATATATATATATATATATATATATATCTGATATATATATGCAGACAGAAGTGTCCATGTTTTTATGAGGTTTTCAATGTGTATGACTTGTGTATGTGTACCACTGCAATACCAATGATCGTCGCTAGGTGTCAGAATACATTCAATATAATGCAGAAGCAACGCCTAGAATAGAGTGTATAGAATAGAATCTGCTGTTTTCCACTGTGAAGAGGGAGAATAATATATTTACATTAAACAAAGCCTTCGAACACAGTTAATAAAAAATAAACAATCGCTAAAGGCACTTTGAATAAATAGGACAGCACAATGCTATTAGAAAGAAAAATTGCTATTTAATTAGATATAAGTGCTAAAAATAAACGACTCTTAATAATCAGGTAACCTAAAAGCTTGTTAGGAGTTTAATGTCACAGGGGTTTAGGTATAGTATTATGTGTCAGATGGTGACGGTACACACATACACACCCACACACTCATATGCTACGTTCGTGGGTTTGGCTGTCTGAACTTCCTGGCAGTAGGTGTATGGATGAATGGGTGGGGTGACTCGTCTGTCTATCGATCTCCTAACATTTCTCCATTCAGAACTAAGCTCATTCTCCACCAGCACCATTGTAGGATAAGGAGCAGGTTTCTCATTTCTGAATGAGCAGTAAGTCTACAGGCTTGCCCATCTGGCGTGACTTTGCTTCTGAAAGAGAAAACCACGAACGTATTCCTGAGTGTCGCAGCCGGCTTTCACAGTAATCTGATTAGACTTTAAAAGCGTTTGGAGCGCAGAAGAAGAAGAACGAGGAGAGCGTTGGGATTAATGTCACTTTTCCTACCGGGTTTGAGTTTGATTTGAATTAATGCGATGTTATACCGCATTTAGGGACACTTTGAGTCTGGAGGAACGATTTGGAACGATTCCGGCTTTGGGTTTAAGGTAAGAGACCAAAACATATAACAAAGATAATATCATAACAAACACCGGCAGTGTTAAATACCCGTGTGTTCCGTGTATTGACAGTCGCTTCTTTCTCTGGACCCGAGTTTTCATAATATTGTCCGCATTTTAAATAAACAATGTTTGCACGAGGTTGTAAGTGGCAAGTAGTGTACTTTCAGTTTATTATCGTATTTGAAGCACACAAATCTGCCCGTTTGATTTACAACACAAAACACTGCAGGCTCACTGGGTTTTGCAAGTGTTGTTTTTTCCCCTTCCCTAATTACGCGTTTGCGACGTGCACGTGGTGGTGTCATTCGGTCATGTATATAGTCAGAGGTTGCGTGAGAACACTCCTTCACTTACTGTACATCTGCTATGGAAAAATGCACACCAGTGAGTAGGTAGCAGCTGGTACCATAACTATTCCCTCAGCCCCAGCGCTAGTCCTGCAACTACCAGGCGTCACTTACAGAGAAGACACTAGGCGAAATGTTCTTCTAACTCGTATTGTTCTCCCGACCCAAGAAATAGGATGTGGCTTGTCATTGTCATACGTGAGAATACCAAGAGTCCTGTTAAAGGTTGGAACTAGGTCATGTCCTTGAGTGTCCTCTCACACACTTCCTCCCTGTGCTCTTGTCATTTTCACCCTGTCACTTTGCTTGTCAGGTCTCTACAACCACCATGTCTTGGAGAACCGGGAAGGGAAAAACAAAGCCGGATTTCCCAAAGAGACAGAAAAGAGGTGTTGAGCAAATTGTTGGCGAATAGTATTGCTTGAGTATAGCAGTCATGTTGGTTCGCTGCTTTCTTGATAAATCTTGGTTTATCTTTTGCCTTCATATCAGATTATTTGCTGTTAACAGTTTGTGGAACCCAAAGCAACTGTAGAAGATAAGATACGATAAACCTTTGTACGTCCCACAGTGGGGAAATTTCAGAAATACTTAATGTATAAAGAAGAATGGGCAGGGCCGATTGCTTTCTAACTCAGGTAGTGGATTCATGCATGATATCAGTCATGTCCGTAAAACTGCTTGATTTTATCTTTTTTAAAGCCTGTTTCACTGAAACGTGGTTGAATATTTACTCTATGGAGGAGGAGAAGAAAAAAATACAGATGAGGCATTCGAAACAAAGTGCAACTTATGTAAATGCCCAATTAACGTTTTGTTTGCCTATTTGTTTGAATAAAAGAACATTTCTGTTTAACATGTTTGGTATTGAAATGTCATTTGTATTACATCAGTGACGTCTCATGATGCATTGTTCATCCCTCAGAGTTTGATTGATATGTATTGGATTTTAAAAGCTCCCATGTTACATCATCTCAGAGTGGGGAAACTCACTCAATATTTGCATTGCAGCTGAACGTATTGATTTTACGTTAGTACACTTTTCACTTTTCCATAGCAAAGCTGCATGTAAACTATAACTATTTAACATGCTTTCCATCAATCCATGGAATAAGGTATTTTGGTTTGGTTAAAAGCAGCACTGCTTTGGGCCTAAGTTTTTTTCCAGCTGTCCATGGAACCTTGCTTGACAGAGCACTGTCAGCAGAATGCTGTGTTCTCTAGCAGCAGGAGCCTGTATTCAGAGCCAGACAAAAGATTTAACGGTGTCTCAAATGCTTAACTGCTTGTTTAGTCTTTCCAGTTATCATCTAATTACTTGCTGTTTGTCAGATGTTTATAAAATATAATTATGAGCTGAAAGCTTATCTGAGTACAGCGGTACAACTTGTACAGATTAAGGAAAGCCTGTCCTCTGGTGTCCTCTGGCAATGTATCGCTAACCCTGGAGAGAGGAAGGGATACACCTGCTTATAAAAACCCCACAGTGCAGGAAGTACCAAGGACTGACCAAAAGCCCTGCCAAGAAAGGCGCTTTACCCATCATATAAACTTTTAGTTAAGTTCCACCAGAATTTCTGTTTCAGGAGATTATTGATTGGTAATAGCTGAAGGATCAGTATTTTAACAGTAAGAGACGGTGTAGTTTTTCTTAATAGTAGTTATTTTTGGCTCTCGTGACTTTTTTTATTTTCATAAGAACAGAAAGGTCATTGGACCGTATACATTTTCTGGGTACAGACACGCAATTTGAAATCTGTGGTTTCCACTTAAAGAGTGTAGGAGGGAAACACACGGAATGCGCAATGCTTAGTAAGAGAAACCCTCAGTATATGGATCGAGTTGTAAGCAGAATGACTAAATGTCTTGGCACGTCATTAGGTCATTGTTGGGTCTACAGCTTCTCTCGATTTAGCTGTGGCTTTTCCACTCAAAGTTACCCAGTGCTGAAGGGCACCGCCCTTGGATGTAGTTCAGTTCCATATCAAGGAAAAAAAATATAGGCACTACAGCTTTTATTTCCACTTCACAGCTCTTGGATCCGTTACCCTGGTCCTTCTTTAATTGTTACGAATTGTGTAATTTAGTTGAGTTGTGCCTGATTTGCTTCTTTTAAGCAAAGACTTCATTGTATATACAAAAATTCAAATTTCCCTCCTTCTGGAAGTCAAACATGCTGACCTTGTGAGCACACACACACACACACACACACACACACACACACACACACACAGACACACACACATATAAGCTTTATTCTTTAATCCTCTAACACATTACATGTAATGTAATTTTGATGAACAAGAACAGACAGAGCATTGGAGGCAGATGAAGTACAAAAAGAAGGAAATATGTGCTGCAATCAGCTGCACTCTCTAGAAATTCCTTATAGGAAAATGTTGGTTTCATACTGCCTTTCATATTGTGATAGTATGTTTTAACTGGTCTGCTCTTATAGCAAAACAAAAAATCACGAGTATTGTCATATCATGAATATTATGTTATGAGTATAATTAGCTTTACATACTTATCGATTTTCATGAATTAAAAAAATCTATTGTTCGTTTACTTCTAGTATTTATCATTACCTTTGCTAGAACATATTTTGACAGTGCATCAATAATGTGTAATGTAATGAAGGAGATTAAGTGTCTCCTTATTAAATCCACGCAGGTGATATAAAAGACGGATTGAAGGATTGTATGGTGAATCTGTCTCCCTGTTATTTCATACTCATCTGGTGACGTGTTAGCATGTCATTGATGTTTGTTATACCAAAGAAAAAACACATAGCAAACATAATAAATGTAGGAAATGATACATGTTGTGTTTTCCTGGATGTATAGGAGAGGGTGTATCTCAGTGGTCTAAGATTGGGGTTCGAGCCTCGGTAATGACAAGCGACCACCCTTGGGTCCTTGAGCAAGACCCTTAACCCTCTGTGCTCCAGGGTTGACGTATCATGGCTGACCCTGTGCTCTGACCCCAGCTACCAAACAACAATCTAGGACATGCAAAGAAAGGATTTCACTGTGCTGTAATTTATATGTGGCAAACAAAGGATATTCTATTATTTTTATGTATATATTTACAGTTTATTAATATTGTATTTATGTGACTAAAGATACTACAGCTGATATGCAAAAACGTACTTATTAGGTAAACCACTATCTCTTGCACACATGCTCAGTTTCACATACTCGAATACATTCCAGAGCTGTGTTATAAATTAACCCAGTTTATTTTACCATGTGATAAGCTCTGAAACCAGGTGTGGTAAGTGTAATAGATTATCTGTTGTGTAGGGAGTTCAGTTTTTGCCGTTTGGTGGTAGTCACTGGTGTAGTAGTGCTCTTAAGTGGGTAAGATTTGTATTTGTATGTTCACACACAAATACACACACACAGCATTTTCAGACATATGAGACATGATTGTACAGGATGTCTCGGGATGCAATAGCATTACATTTTCCCTTCACTTGAACCAGGAGATCCAAATCTGTTACAGCATAGAATAGAATAGCCTTTATTCGTCACATATACATTACAGCACAGTGAAATTCTTTCTTCACATATCCCAGCTTGTTTGGAAGCTGGGGTCAGAGCGCAGGGTCAGCCATGATACGGCGCCCCTGGAGCACAGAGAGTTAAGGGCCTTGCTCAAGGACTGAAGGGTGGCAGCTTGGCGATACCGGGGCTTGAACCCCGACCTTCCGATCAGTAGCCTGAAGTTTTAAACCACTGAGCATGACAATGCCCCTAAGAGAAAGCTATCTTCATGAACATGGTGTACAGTTCATGTTCAATTCAAGATCTTGAATATTGGGCTTTGACTTCAATCGTACTGACCACCTTTGCAATGAACTGGGACAATGACTGCATTTCAGGCCTCCTCACCCTGCAGTGTCTAACTTATGCCCTTATGGTTGAATGAGCACGAATGGTCAGGTGTCCATAAACATTTAAAATTTTAGAACGTAGCTAAGCACTAAATTTAATTAGCTAGCTAACCACTACCTCATAACCTTGAGGAGACCTGCAGTATTATAGGTTGTCTCTAATAATTATTTACTGAATCTTTTAGTTTTATTTTTACTGTCATTTGAATATCTACCCATTTTATGAATTAAAAAGCCTGTTTATGAAGCAAAATAAAGCTAACCAGGCTGAAATTCGACCATTTGCCAAAAAAAAACCCAAAAACAATAAAAACTGGTCTAACTTGTAAATTATGTGTCTAGTTTCAATATTACGTTCTTTTACTTCTTGTCATATTTGGTTTACTTGTTTTTGTTTTCACAATATCACAAGGGTGGTAGCAACTTGACTAGCTTTGTTTGTGTTTTAGGCATCTAGAAAGCTATGAATTCAAATGCTCTAAATTGTATAAAACTGTGAATCTTTAATTAATATAATAAAATATATAATATAATAAAACTATACTAATATATATATGGGTAGCTGTTAGCTACTAGCATCTTATTCATTGAGTTAAGTTAGCACAGAACTGGGCTATATTTTTTTCAGACCTAAGGAGTAGGTGTCATTAGCTCATACACACACAAGTTAAGCTCATTCTCAGAAAGAAAACATTTTTTCCCTGAAAAAAAGCTACTGATGATTGCTCGGTTTAGCCTGTTTTGAAAATATTGTACATATAATGTGGCTTTTTGTTCATTACCAGAAAATCTATAACATGTGACTCATACTGATGATAAATGATATGGGCGCATGATAAAAAAAAAATAATATATGGAGGTGGATTTGGACCTTCTACACACAACACAGGGTAAAATGTCTGATAAAATAAAGTGGGAATGTGAGTTCAGGAATGTGATTGCATGCATGCTGATGGAAATGATATTAGGACCCAGGTAATGTTGGTATGTGCACCGAGTTCTGGCATGTTTAGTTTTGTATGTTCTTGTAAATATGTTTATATGACCTCATTGTACTGCTTCGTACTGCTAGTTTTTGGTCTCCCAAGATTAACATTCATGATTGGATGTATAATTATGACACATACAGAAAGGAAAAGATTCTCATCAGGATTCCCAGAATATTTCCTCCTCACCCAATGCAGTGGTGTTATCACGTAATTATGGGTGCAATGTGTGGAATGGTAGGGCATGATCATTGCCATGATTTCATAAGCTCTGTCTGTCTGCTAACAAACTGGGAGTAATTCCAAAATTACCCATCACAGACATGCAGCTGTGTGGAATAATAGTTGTTGTCAGAGCCCTCTGCAGTTAGATTGTGCTAATATCATTCCTTAATTATCGTTCCGCTGATTTAGCAAAGCAAGTTCTGTAACGCTGATGTGCAATCGTTGGTGTGTAAGACCTTCAATATATTCCTTCGTCAAAGATAATTCCAGGTTTTTTCCATTTGCACTGCTTGGAATAAAATGTTCCCATGCTTTGCAATAGGACTCACTTAACCTGTTTGTCTGTAGTGGCACAGATATAAACAGTATAAATATTTAGTCCAATTACAAAGCCTTAACATAATCAAGCTCACATAAAAAAGTACACAGTACACATTGGAGAGGTTGCCTGACTACAACATTAACCTTTGGAATTGCATATTTCCTTACTTGATTTGTGACACTTATTGATTGCCATATCATAGCTCCAAGGTCCCCTATTTGATTGTGAGCTCAATTTACAATCCGCCTGGTTTTCCAAGCTCTTCCTGTCTCTTTGTGTGTTTCTGCTGTGGCTATGGCACTCGATGTCTTGATTGCCACAAGGTGTGAATGAATTAGTGTTTTGAACTGATAAATCATCCAGTGTGTGTTTCCAAGTTGGCAAAGTGTTTCTTAATAACTACCAATAGTAATAATCAGTTAGAGATCATAGAAAATATTGTTCTTGGTGAAGTTGTTGTTTACTGAATGCAATTATTTATTACATCTGAATAATGAAACAATCTGGCTGTAGTTCTGTGCTTCGAGCTTTATGAAAAGTTTGGCTTCTTTAGCAGTTCTGCTGTTGGAAGGTCGCGTATTTGTAAATTATTTAGCTGAAGGTAGCTGCTTTATCCACTACACTGGCTAGGCACTGAAACTCTTGTGGGAACCCCCTGCCCTGTGCCGAATAGCATGACCTGCCCTTATAAGGCTGTGTGAGTATTCTAAGCACTGGGAGGAGGAGAGTGAGGCCGGCCGCAGCAATTCCAACTAAGCGGAGCTCCAACTTCCTGAGTTGGGATTTCTAACTGGCATGTGACTGATATAGCCAGTCTTTGCCATGCCCACAGAGAAAAGCACAGCCTGAAGGGAGTGGCTGTGGGGCACAAGGACCTCGGGATGAGTGGAATGTTTAGAGTTCCTCTATTAGTCCCATCTTGTTGAAGTTTACCATCAGGTTTCATGCATTCATTGAGGGTGAGGTATATGGCATCATATTACTGGAAAATGGGATGGTATTGCCAAAAACCTTTTTTAATATATTTTAGAGAAAATGTGGATACCTCTTGCAGTTTGTTTCGTTAAATCGGTAGTAACAGTAACGTGTTGTTTTTTTTTTACCAAATTACAGATGGTATCTAGGTTACACGAGGGATACATTTTCATTCTTAATAAAGCACTCAATAAATACTGAAATTGAGTGCAGCTACAGTAACCTAGCACTTATTAATGAACCCACAACTACCTCAGAATGTCCACTGAAAAGAGTGTGGAAAAACTTTTAAATCTGCAATGTAATTATACATAACATTTTTAGGGGTTTGTTTTAGTCCTCAGTCTGAATGAGGACATTTAAGGCTAATTAGTTAACATGTTGCCTCCAAGTGCAATTAAGTTTGCTTGGTCAAGCCACTTAAACAAGGCAGACGCCAGACAGCTTCAGTTCAGTGCATACGTTTACATGTACATTTATGGCATTTGATAGATGCCTCTATCCAGAGTGACTTACATTTTTGTCATGTTATAAAACTGAGCAGCTGAGGCTTAAGGACTGTGCTTAAAGGCCCATCACTGGTCTTGCTGGGATTTGACCTTTGAGTGAGAAGCAAAACATACACATGCACATAAACCATACACATACTGTACACTAAAGTTAAGTTGGTTATGATGGTGTTTTATCATTAAGTAAACCACTGGCTCTGCATCCTTTATTTTTTGTGCTTGGATGATTTTTATAGTTTTCAGTGTGCCCTTGCCAAAGGTCATTGTTTTCCTATACTTTCAGTTATGTTTCACAGGTGCGTATTCAGCCTTTTGAACCTATTTACACTGTCCTCATGAATCACACTTACACTTATTTACACTTACATTTACATTTAAGGCATTTGGCAGATGCCCTTATCCAGAGAGACCCACTAGTGGCAGCCTGGTGGTGGTGGGGTTTGAACCCATGATCTTCCGGTCCAGAGTCCAACACCTTAACCACTGGGCTTCCAACCCCCTCCCCCCACACACTTATGGGTTGTGTGAAACCAAACCACATGGCAATCAAAAAATAATTAGTGGATAATGTGCTTCAAAAGGTCCTTTCAAGGAAATGATTGTACTATTCCTAATGCAAATAAAACGCTAAAATCAGTTAAAATCGCAAGTTTATTTTTCAATAGGAAAAGTAACTGTAATTGAACAGTAATATAACAGACGTCCACCTTCTGCGTGAGTTTTGTTCTTGTGGAGAACGTGAAGATTCACTATCTTATCCCTACCCTTATCCTCACACTTTATCTTATCCTTACACCTGCTTAAATTTTCCATACACTTTTTTCCTTGCACATTTTTTTACAGTAGCAGAATTTATTGCCACACTGTTTGACCCTGGTTTAATAAGTCACCTCTTGAATGTGGTGTCATGGACTGACCTTAAGCCTACCAATTTTCTGCATCTGTCCACAGTCCCCTCCCCCCATACAAGTGACAGCTGGAGGGTGTGTTTCTGTCTGCAGGCTAGTTTACCTCCTCCCAATAGATACCAGTTATGCTAATGAAGAGGAACGGTGCATATCTTTATGGAACACTTAAAGAAGTGCTGGATAAGTGGAAAAACTCGCATGGATGGAGATCCTGTAAGTGTGCTGGTAGGGAGAGGCTTGTATTAAAGCATTTCCAGCACCGGAACTAGTTCATGTACTTGTGAACTAAGCCAGTATTTGATGGACAACTTCCTTCTTCAGTCAGCATACACTATGTCGACACCTCAATTTTCAAGCCATAAGTAATTCTTTCCCAAAATGTTTTCAATAAGGACCTACTTAAGAGCACCAACCTCAACCCTATTAAATCCCTCTGGGATTAATTGTAACTCTGCCTACACCCCAGGTCTTGCCACAATGCATTAGGACCTGACTTTACACCCTTGTGGTGGAATGAACAGAATCTAGTGGAATGTCTTCCCAGAAGTGTGGAGGTTATTACAACAGCAAATGGAGACTATATGTGAAATGCGATTCCCCAAAAACACACGGCAATCTTATACTAATTTGCCCACTAACGTTTGTCTAAATATTATTGTAGAGCAAAGGGGTTATGCACCACTTCACCTACATGCTTATGTTAGATTGTTATGAAATATTAGCCTTACGAAATCATGAGATGACAGACATGATGGCGAGAAACTAGCAAAGCGTTGTGTAAATATATTCGCTCATGTTGAGAAATGATGACTTAAGCCATATCTGCTCAGTGACAGCTTCCTCACCTTTCATAGTGTAAACCACCAAAGTGTAAGATACATTCTTTTGATTACCACAGTGTGAAAGAACAGGGTGGAGCGAATGTCGGTTCCTCTTATAGCTTACTCTCTCATATCTCTTTACCTTCCTTTCTTAGCTGTCGGCTTTCTCCCCATATGGCTTATTTCCTTTCATTCTGACACAATAGATAACACATTGCCTATAGTACTTTTTAATTTGTGTTGCACAATTTTGCTTTTGTATTAATAAGCAAGGCCTGTCTTTAAAGGTGTAGTTAATAGTTGATATAGTGCTCTCTTCATTGTTTGCTTTGTAACACATGTTAAGAATGTCTAAATGCTAAGAGCTATGTGACCTGACAGGCAGCATGATTGAGAGGTGAATTCTGATTGGTAACAAGAGTTCTGACTGCTCTACTACCTCAGCTCCAGAGCTATTCTGCAGCAAAATTTCTCTCGTTTTCTATTTGGCCTCTTCTCTTCCCATTTCGCCTCCTCCCTCTCTTCTTCCCAGCCCTAGCCCTATTTGGTCCACGATCTATGTGGCTTTCTCACACTTTTTCCCCGAGCTTCCACCGCCATCGCCTAGGGCCGTGACACATCAATAAACAAAGAGCGACTCTTTCAGCTGGAGTTTGCCCTGACGCCAAATTCCTAGAGATTGTTACAGAGGAAAAGGACAGCTCGAACTGTGACAGCAACAGGACAGTCAGCTGTGCGTCACCAGGAGGGAAAAGTCCAGGATTATTATTGTTCTGTTGTCTGCCGTGGGGATTTTCAATTTACACTGGAGCAGGACAAAGCGGAGGTGAGCCGCATGCTTCAAATTACAGACAGTCACCCCATCGCCGTACCCACGTCAGGATTGAATGCATGTTGCCTCATATCTTCCTGTAAATCTTGCTGAGTTTTAAAGAAAAATGCAAATGTAGGCAGTTTGGAGCTCCTTTTTTTTATTGTTTCCTGGCTCTAACTCTGGTGCAGTCATCTGTGCAACAGTTTCTACAAATAGATTTGTCTTCGTGCTGCAGTATAAATAGCAGCTAGAGAAGAGGCGGTAAGGAGAAGAAGAGAAAGAGGCGGAGACAAAGAGTGAGAGGAAAGACGGAGATGTGTAATCTATAGCGAGCAAATATTTGCACCCTACACAGCACAATCCCCAATGGAGCATTAATAGCTGGACACGAATGTACAGTGTAAGTGTTAATTCTACACTAGAGATTTAGCTGTGAACTTCTGGCATGCACCATATGAGTAAAAAGACTCTCAGTTGCATTGTAGCATAAGGAAATGAATTTTCCTAAGGAATTTTTATGTGGCACTGAAAAAAAACCTTGATTTGCAGTTTGATTGCAGATGGTTGTTAGGAGCTGGAAAGAGAACTGGCACGTCACTAGTCACGGACTATACATTCCTTTTTTTTTTTTTAACTATTCCCTATAATTATTTGGTTAAAAATATCCATATACAGAGAAAGAGCAGCAGGTTTCAAGGACTGGAGGTGTGTAAAGTCGAAATATTGATTATACTTCAAATTTTGATTATATTTGGTGTACTAAAAGCCTCAAAACATTATAGTGCATTATATGTGCCAGCACTATATCAGTTTTGCTCTGGCCAGCAAGGGTCTTCCATTTCTTGTTTACTTCAAGTGTCAAGTTTTCTTTACAACATTGTTGATTCCCAAACAAGCAATGTTTCCAAAAATCCAAAGGCATTTTAAAAGGCAAGCTGAAACAAAATGTTTCATTTAAACTAAGCATGAAAGATTCTGTAAGGCATCTGGTGGGGCACTCCCAATGGTAGATTATCTATAAGATAAGTCTCAGCTAGCTCAGTCTGAGATATACCGGCCTTTTTCCAGGGTTGTTATTGCCACTCAGCCAGTGTGTTTCTTTGGATATAACTCAAGATCAGAATAAAGTGTTTACTAAAGATTTAATCAAAGGTGGATTATGATCACTATAAGGTTCAAGATCAGTGCTAATGTAGATATCCCAACTACACTATATGAAGCAGTTGTTTATATAATGTCAATAATGCTGTTTCAGGAGTGGAGGAAGTGGCTGTCAGGGACAGTGACTTGAAATTGTGCAGTGCATCTTGTGTAGTAAAAGTAATATGGTGGTGTTATTAAAAAAAAAACCCAGCTCTTTATCATCTGGACTGCAGGCCATAATGTCTTGAGAAGCGGAAGAGGAGGGGGAGGCAGTAAGATGCGTTGGGGAGAAATGAGCCAGTGAGACAGGAAGTGAGTTGTGAGCAGGAGAAGTCAGCAGGAATGTGTGAGTTTAAATAGGGTGAGGAGGGGGCAGGGGGAGTTTCAATTTGTGATTTCCCACAGATGTAGCATCATGTGACTGTTCTTCAGAGAGTGTTCATTCTGCCCGTGGAAACGTGGCCCATGCTCATTCTAGCATTGGCAACTAGCACTAAGAAGTATTTAAGAGAAGGAGACGCAGAGATAAAGCACAGGATTTAATGTGACACTCCTTTTTTTCTGTTTACTTATCCTATCTTTAGCCAGACCTTGACAATAAGCTTGTTTGGGCTTTGGCCTGTATCCATGTACTGTAGGTGGCTTTGTGGAAGGTGATCAAAGTGCAGAAGCGGCTCCTGACTGAATGAGATATGATCAGTGGGCAGGGAACAAAGGTACAAGCACCAGTAAGAGGCTGCCTCATAGATAATGCCTGTTTGCCTTCGATGCACAATTGACAACAGCGATAATGGGCAAAAAGAATTACGGATATACAACACATCATAAACCTGTATCCAGGCTAATGTTTGAACGTATGTTGCATTGGAGTGTGTAGATAAGTAGACTATGGGAGGTGGCTGAGAATTGTCTCCGTGAGCCCTGATTTAGTCTCCTCCCTGCACTTTCTCTGATGCTTGTGTTAAGAGGGAAAGAAACAGAAACTCACACCGTCTGGAAAACATTACACAGATTCTTGTAGGCGGGGGCTCTGCTTCTGCTCACAGGACACACAGAGAGAGAGAGAGAGAGAGAGAGAGAGAGAGAGAGAGAGAGAGAGAGAGAGAGAGAGAGAGAGAGAGAGAGAGAGACAGAGTGGATTTATTACACAGAGATGAAACAGTTGAGGCTCCGTGACACTGCTGCTCTGCATCTTCACTTGAATAAAATTGATGGAAACAAGAAAAGTCTCAGTTGTTTTATTGATTTTTTGTTTTATTTTTATTGAAAAGTTTCTGTCCACTAGATGGCATTGTTTTACTGAAGAGGGCAATGTTTGTGACCTTGATTATTATGTGTGTGTGTGCAAAAATAATCCTAGCCATTGGTTCAGTTTTTAGGGATATGGATACAATTAAGGATACTATTAAGTCAATACGTCTTAAAAATAGTAAAACGTGAGTGTATGTGAGTTAATTTTTGTTACTGAGTTTAAGATTAACTGTAGGTGTAAAGTTAAACTTATTAAATAGTAGGCTTTGCCCATAAATATAGCGTTTATAAGTAACAAGGCGATTATCGTGTATATAGTGAAAGTATCCTATTTCTGTTTTTTAATGTAGTGTCCACAAGGTAGTCCAATGCATAATAATTGCATAATGCCTGATTTATGATCTGTTATGCTGGCGTTCCTCCGTTTATTTATCCTCTCTCTCTCTCTCTCTCTCTACACACACTGATTCTTGAGTTTATCGCTTTGCATACGGAGGAGATATTTATCTTCATTCACATATCTCAATCTACATCTTCAAGACCAAATCAATCAGGTCATGTGTTTTATAGTTAACGCTTTTAAATTACTTAGCCTTGTCTTTATTGAACTGTACGATAAAATAGATCTAGATCAGCACCTAGATATTAGGTATACTGCAGAGCAAAGTTCCATCAAAATTACTGATTATACTTTACAGTTAAGGATGTCTAGTTTAAATATCTGGGTCAAAGCTTGCTGCCTTTAAAAAAAAAAAATAAGGCCTTCAAATGAATGGCACTTAAGCAGTTGATCAAATGGAATACTATTTTGAGAAAGAAACAGCTTTACTGGCCATTTACTAAAAGAAGAAAAAAAATAGCGGCTGATTTCTTCTCAGCCCAGTCTGTAAATTATTGCAACACATTCCACATGGCTTCCAACAGTCGTGTTAGGTGACACACTATTTTTGCAGCCGTGTATATGCAATAGTTTATACATACAGCAATCATTTCGCAAGCATAATCAGAGATATACTCCCACTTTTAAGATTCCATTCCTCACGTTTATGGTTTCTGTTTTTAGATATGTTGATAATGGGTGAATAAAATGAATCTGTGCTTTAAGAGAAGATTTTTAACCTTTGTTTGTTTCGATTATTGTGTCAGAATCTGTGTTTGTTATTATCTGTGAAGGGTGCTTTAAACTGTCCAGAATCGTTGATAAGACCGCCTTAAATCTGTTTCTGTTATCAAAACTTGTGCTGACAGATGCCAAGGAGTATAAAAACTAAGGCAGGAGGTGGAATACTTGACATCTCTCTAAATATTTGTAATACATTTAATTCACATAATGCTGAATACAGCCTTTCATAGAAACTCCAATTACAAGTGTATTTCTTTATTCACACTATGTTTACTTTCCTGCTCTTATTCCCATTCACTGTAGGCAGTCCTGAACACATTTGAGCCCTCTGCCTTGGTGTGTTAAATGTTGTTCTGAAGCTTTGACCTTGCTGCGAGTGCAATGAGATCGAGTGTGTGTTTGTGTGTGTGTGTGTGTGTGTGTGTGAGTGAACTGGCAAGGTATGGGAGGGTTAGAGAGAGAAGGAGGGGAGAAGGGGGAGTGTGTCACTTTTCATAGGGACTTCGCCTCTGTGGTTTGAGAGAAAAAGAGAAGGAGCGGGATTAGGGTAAAGTAAAGGAGAAGAAATGGCAGCTGAAGAGTCTCTGTTATATGGTTTTGCATGATATCTCTGATGTGGAGATTTATTGCTTGAGAAAAGAAACAGTAAATCACTGGAAAAGATGAAGTATCGCCCTATGGTAAGAACTAAACAGTGTGCAGTGAAATGCTTTGTATGCGTGTGTGCTGTGGAACACAACATTGACGTGACATTGACGCGTTGACGTGAACATTTCTGATCCATGTTATTAAAATTGCTGAAGAAATTGAGAAGGTTTGGCATAATTTCCTGTCATAACATATCTCATGAACGATGATTTTGCTGACTTTTTTTTGTACTATGTTGTACCACAACACACCGATTTGTACTGCCGACACTGTACGATGAAGTAAATAATCTCTAGACTGAATATGTGCTGTTGGAGGTTTGCGTTATTGAGTTGCTCTCTCCATATCTGTGCTTTTTTATTTTTTTTTTTAAACCTGGTTGGTTTAGTCACCCAAATTCCTGTGTGCATTTTTTTTTGTGCATGTACCATCACAAAGCACAGCCGATATCTCTCTGGAGAATTGTCTGAGCATGTTGAATGGAGAGACTAGAGAAGTGACAAAGGTGACTATTGAAGCTCTATCTGATAATAGACCGTTTCCACTCAGTGTGTTTCTTATCGTCTGTGTTATCTCACTTGCAGTTTTACAGCCAAGTATGTCCTGCTGTTATTTATATCTCAGACATAGTCATTTTCAAATTCAAGCATATACCTGACATAAAACCTCATGTGCTGAGTGTTTACAATGAAAGCTGGTTTAGATGTGTCTTTAGAAGAACACTGATTGGCTGTTTGGCTAGGTGTGTTCCATACCATACACAGAATGCACAGTTTCAACAAGACAGTGACTTCTTCTCCACCATTCAACAGCAAATATTATTCTTTAATTAGGCGGCACACACTGAATCACAGTTTCAGTGTTGATGTTAAGCAGACATGGGGCTACCTGGTAATATGATGCACCTTATTGTGCTCAATATTAATGCTTTCTGGATCCATTAAAAACATATTTCAAAATATAAAGTGGTTTAATACACATGTCAATATATGGCAATATTTAAATGATCTGGGAAAGATTAAATGAGCTTTGTACCAGTACTAACCAGTAATTTTACCAGTAGTTCTGAAAAAAAGGGATTGTTTAAAATAGGAATATTTCCTCAGTGACATGCCTCTGTGTTCAGTTTCGACTGAAGTCATCACACACCTTAGAGAGAGATTGATTCTTATCTCAGCTGTACAGCTCATGACCCAGGCATGCTGAACACTTTCACACAGTGTGACATCTTTTAAAACCAGAAAGAAAGAAAAACAACAAAAAAAAGTTGTTGTATTTGACTCGAGCAGCAACACCCCAGAAGGCTGCATCACATTAGCGTCGATTCTTCGTCTGATTTTTGGGCAGAGGTTCATTGGAGTTGAAACTCGCTGTGAATACTGAGCATTGTCTAGCAGGTTGGCCCAAAATGCATCTGCTCATTCATAAGGATGAGTTCACTGCCAAGAACAGTTTTCATTTGTTTTTGTGTACGAGTTCATTCTTCACTAATATAAATGTTACGTTTGTACCTATTTCCGTAGTAATGACAGTAATAATAATGCAAAATAATGACAGTAATAATAATAATAAAAAAAAAAGACAGCTTCTTTTTTGTCATAGTTTCTGTAGCGTAGACAAGCTTGTAAATGTGGCTGCGTAAATTAGTTTTTTTAAACAAATGTAAGAATATTGAAGCTCCTTTAATACTTTAGTAAAACAAGCGATAACATGAACTTACGAGAATGTTTCAGTGTATTATTCTGGTATTTTAATATAGTATGAGAATTTCAAACCATGTATTTATACCTTTGTTCATCTGTAAATGTTATGAAGGAGTTGTGTAAAACGATATATAGATTGTAATTGCTAACCTATACTTTGAATGCCTTTTAATTAATTTCAGATGAGTACAGACAGTGTTGTTATTAAATTGGTGTATTTTATCATCTTTTTTTTTTTTGCTGATTTAGGCGAATCATAGTTTCCAGAAATCCTATGTGGGATTCAGGTGGAGTACATGTGTGTGTGTGTGTGTTAGTGTGTGCGGCTGAGGTCTAAGTATCTTCTTTCATATGCGGAGGAGCGGTGCGTCACACCTGTCTGTCAACTTTTTCCCGTTAGTCTGAGAGTCACAGCTGAGTGTGTAGTGCAGCACTATCCCATACACTCTCACTCTCATTTTCCTCACACATCTAGGGAACATTTCTCTGTAGTGTGACACTGTGATGCTAATGAGCCACTGTGGAAATTCAGCTTCAGGCATGTTTGCAAGCTGAAGCCTTCTTTTCTCCAGCCATTTGCAGTAACCTGAAAAGCAAGCTCACTAGTGTTTCACCATGAAACATGATGAAATATCTGTAGAATGCGAATAGCCGAAGGGTAGCACCAACTCATCAGAAAATCTTCGACTTGCTTCACTTTTTGTGATTAGCTGCAGTTCAGCAATGTGCGCATACTTTTAAAGCAGAGAAAGGTCACAGTGGAAGGACGAGTGAGCCAGATCCAGTGTACAAAAAGGCGCCGCCTTTTCGAGCGTTTGTTCTTAGTGGAGTAGAGATTGGCCATGCTTGGGAAAATATATCAGAAAGTGCTGATTTAATGATGTGCTGCAGTTTTTTTTAAAGCCTGGCAAGAATGTGACCTCCTCACCCTCTTTTTTTTTTTCTTCTAAACTACGGAGAAATGCACACTTTCTAAACAGTCCCATTTCAGAGTTATGTACGTCCTGCTCTACAGGAATTGCTCAAATAGTTGGAGCATGACTGTATTCAAGTGTTATTTTAATTGAACAGTATGAAAATGACTAACAGTTATTTTCTGATGCTGTTCTGACTAAAATGCCTACGAGGCATAATTCATTTCCATTTATCTTTTTTTCTTCTTGGACTTCATTCCTTGTGTTCATTTCTTGTTTTCTCCTTCAAGGTTATTGATGGATTTGCAATGTGAGAAGAACTGGGCAGAGTTATGACTTTCATATCATCCCTCTGTATATCGAGCGCTGGTTGTTGTTTTTTTTCCACATGCAGAGGTAAAACTTTAGGAAGGTCAGATAAAGGGCAACCATTGTTTAAGGAGTGCTGCCACTCTAATTCCTTCAAGTCCCTGCAGGTTTCGACTTCGTAAAGAATGGCAGATTTGAAGGATAACGTAGATACGAATTTATTTTTCTTCTGCCATCTTGAGTCAATCATCACTTTTATTTCCCTGTGCCTGATTTGGCAAAAGCACCGAGTAGCAAAGCAGCTCAGATTTACAGGGAAGGAGGTATAGGGTGGGAGCAGGAAAGCAAAAATCTACCTCATCTAGGAACAATACATTAACAGCGTAATCACTTAAAGAACCGAGAGAGAACTAGACTTGAGACTTGGGAATTTCTTTCTTGTTAAGGATTTGTCCATCATATTTTGGCAGTGTTCCATGGTTTTATAACTTTAACAAAGTGTTTACCCTTACAGCTGCCAGAGAACATTTGTCAAAAGAGATGGCATGATAACAAGCTCTAA
Organism: Kryptopterus vitreolus; assembly: GCA_030449085.1. Lineage (NCBI taxonomy): Eukaryota > Metazoa > Chordata > Actinopteri > Siluriformes > Siluridae > Kryptopterus > Kryptopterus vitreolus. The sequence goes on along the minus strand of JACRUU010000026.1, from coordinate 10,534,321 downwards.
CAAGCTCTCTGAGCCATGACCAGCTCCTCAAGGACCCTAAGTCTCCGGTTCCTCAAGCACACATACACTCTTACACACACTCTCTGCAGGGCCCCAAGTGCACAAGACTCTCCTGAGTGCTGTGTGAAATTCTACCCTCCTCTTGCCCCAGTGAGCAGGGATGCGGAAGGACAAAGCAAAAGCATAGAAAGGGACGATGTGCATTATTTTCCATCATGTAAAAGACTGATAATCTTTAATGCTTTTCATGCTCTTGAAATGATTTGGAAGCTTTTTACGGTCAGTTGTGGTTCAAATTTGCATTTAAGAACAACGTTTGCATGGTCATAAGGGCCTTCTTTTGTCCATCTTATAGATTTGTCTTTGACAAAAATGAAATGAGTAACAGGGAATTAATTCTACATTGTATAATTGTGTTTTTATGTAATGAATTTCTCAATTCTGCTTGTTGGTAAAATCATCCTCGTTAGACGGTGATGTGGGATACAATGCAGGATAATGGCGGGATGGTGCAACTTCGCGGGTAACAGAGACACATGCATTGTGGGAGATGTAGTTTGGCAAAGTAAATTTTAAGCAAAAAAAAATATTTTAAGACAATCGTACACCTTTTAAGCTCTTGCGGGCTTATCAATAAAATGATATGGCGGCCCACATTCGGCCCGTCGGCCTTGAGTTTGACATGTGTGCTGTACTATGTGTCTCACCACATAGTAAGGAGAAATGTGATGGAGGTGGATCAAGTGCAAAATCACGCTTGAAAACAAACTGTTGAGCAAAATTTCTGTAAACATTCTGTAAATTTCTGTAAAATTCTAAACATTTTCCTTAAGTACATGGCGTTGTTATGGCATAGATTTGAATCATTTATAAATGCTTTCAAAGTTCGATCAAAGTTTCATTTTTTATTAAGCATAGCCACAGACATTCAGGGAATCGCATAAACTATATAACCAAAAGTGCACACACCAACCCTTTTACTCATATGCTTTATGAAAATCCCATTTCAAACTTAGTCCTACCTTTTCTGTTACAATTACCACTACTTTTCTGCAACAGCTTTGTGTGGAACATTTGTGTTCAGTGGGGCTTCTGTTAGTTCTCCGTGACACTTGACTTCTTCCACTTCGACTTTTAGAAACCGTTTCTTCATCGACATCATATTGTGTACAGGAATATTATGGTGCTGGGAAAGGTTTGGGCCTCTGTGAAAGTTCATTGTAAGTATACAGCATACAAAGACATGCTGCCCAATTGTACGCGACCAAATTTGTGTCAACAATTTGGGGAAGGTTTACATAAGCACATGATAGTCAGGTGTGTACAAACATTGGCCAAGCAATTAAAAAAGTAATTAAAATAACCAGCCTTAATGTATACACAGCCGTCCAACTGATCGTCGGGTATCTAATAGGCTTGAGGAGTCAAGGCTTGTGAATATTAGACAGCTGCCGGATGTGAGCTGGAGCGCACGTAACCAAGGAGGCGCTGGAGCAGAGCAACATGCCTGTTGCTTAGTAAATCCCATGGGCACATTTTCACTTGCAGCTCTGGGCTTTAAAGTGCATGCAGAAAGTTTTTTTTTACTCCGGTACGGCAGGACCAGGTGCCACTGTGGGACACACCCAGATGATTTAACTGTGGTGTGGATATGAGCAAATCACACGGCAGGACTGTGTATAGAGAATGATATCATAGCTCATTGATCTAGACATTGTCATCTTTTACAATGCCTGTGTATGAAAGCAAATCAACACTGGGACAGAATGGCTGAAGAAGCGTGTGAAAGGCAGACAGAGACAGAGGGACTTGACTCCAGCACTGAACGGAGAGAGTTATTAGTACAGACGGTGAGATGACGAATTAGGAGTGAAGTCATTTCCCAGCAAAACGTTTGTTGACTGTTTCAGTCTCTGTCTTCTGTGTTTTTTCTTTCTGCTCAGCACCCCCTGTGTATTTTCTCCTTTTATTGCTGTAGTAGCATCTGCCTCAATGCTTCTTAATTAATACGCTCTCTCAGGTGCTCCCTTTCTCACTCTCTCTCTGTCTTTCTCTCTCTCTCTCTCTCTCTCTCTCTCTCTCTCTCTCTCTCTCTCTCTCTCTCTTTCTCCCCCTCTCGGGGATGGGTGCTGCTGTGTCAATAGCAAAACAACAGTGCTGGCAGCTGGTGTATTCACACAATGTGTTTGTGTGTGTTTCAGCACATAATTGCACATTTGTTCATCGGTGTGTGTGTGTGTGTGTGTGTGTGTGTGTGTGTGTGTGCGCGCCTATGACTCTTCTAGCTCTCAGATCAGGGTCTCTGAAGCATCCATGACTAGAAATAAGGATTAAAATGAAGCTTTGCTTCTTTGAACAAAATCATGATATTTTTGTTGGTTTTCAGGGAAGAGGGTGTAGTTTTGACAGTTAGAAGTTTTCTGAATTAAAGGTGTATTGATCTGGTTGAAACGACATATTTAGAAATCATGGATGTGAGTGACATGCGGAATATGCTGCTTAAGGCCCACGGCTCCGTTTTGGAGAGCACATTTGTGGTCGAAAGTCTTGAATCTTTCATGGACGTAAGTAAAACTGTCAAGCTGTTCTATTCATCATTGTTGGAGTTTGGTTCTGTTATACATGAGTGCTCAGGTTGATTCAGCACTCTGATTCTTTTCTTGGAAGGTACATCAGTTGTACATTTTGATATAAAAAAGTCCAGAAATGCCATTGTTGCGATATGAAAAGTCATTCATGCTATCTTGTTTGCGATCTGTTCTAGTAGTGTATGTGGTTGGTTCTAGTTTCTCTTTCTCTATGTTCAGTGATATTGTTTATATAATTTGCAGTTAAAAGCCAGTGAACAGGATGACACACATTCCAAACACTCCCGGTGTTTGTAATCAGACAAATGTAGGTGATTTTAATTAGGTGATTGCATTATCTCCAGCTTATCTGTATATATGTTATGAAGGTGTGAATATTTAGCTCCTACATATGTTGTTGTATTAAGGTATTATTATCACTTGTGTTCACAATTATTTGCTATATGTACTGAGACCTACACTGGGTTATAGTATTGACTTTCAGAGTGTTGGTTAATATCTGTGCATGTTCTGAGTTTAGTGTACAAGTTTGGTGCCTGTATCCTGCAGTGACCTTAGGGCTCAATAAGGGTCTGTTTCTTCCTTGTGCCAGTGTTCCAAGGATAGGCTTTAAATCCACCATGACTGTGTTGACAATTTACTGATTGAATATGATTGAAATGTAAATAAGCTTGGGAAACAGTCAGTTCTGCACATACATACTCTTCAGCTGGCCAAATGCCTGTTAAGGGTTTTTACATAAAAATATTTTTAGCCTGGAACTTGTTATAATACTGTTTATTGGCCATAGGACTTTGTGATCAAGCCTTTGTCTTACAATTCACCTAATTTCTTTGTGTTTCTGTGTCTATCAGGCAGTGGGTAGTGACGGTGTACGGGCAATGATGGAGAGTGCCCTGACAGCCAGAGACCGGGTGGGAGTACAGGACTTTGTCCTGCTGGAAAACCACACCAGCGAGGTGGCCTTTATTGACAACCTGCGCAAGCGATTCAAGGAGAACCTCATCTATGTAACAATTTCTTCTTTCTCCTTTCAACCAGTGTCTTTGTGATTCTATTCTGCAAAAAGTATAATTTTCTCTCTCCTTTAAACAGACATACATCGGCTCAGTTTTGGTGTCGGTGAATCCTTATAAAGAGTTGGAGATCTACACCAAGCATCATATGGATCGGTACAGGGGCGTTAACTTCTATGAAGTCTCCCCTCACATGTGAGTTATTATTATTCCTCCAGTATTCACCTCCATTGATCATTTACACATTTTATCATGTGTTATAATTTCGGTTCAGTTCATTTCAGATCTGTAACCTATTTTTGACAGATGTGTATAAAATTGTTTGGCACAGTACTCATTCTCATATTGCAATATCACTATTTGCAAAAAGCCATTCATTTAGTAATGGTTAGTAGCTGAAATATTGTGCTTCACATCATTTACATAATCTCCCTCTCACTGACACAGAATGACCTGTCAGCAGTAATGTGTTTGCCCAGGCTGTATTTGATTCTATTATGAGGTAGGAGTGGAGTGGGGAGGTCCGTCTATTACACATTCCCATTCTAACTTTGTGAGGCCTCTGTTGTTGTTGTTGTTTTTTGTGGAGGAAATAAGCAGAGTGCAGGTAAGAGGGCAGGTATGGTGTATTAGCAAGATTCCTGTACAGTGCTGTAATAGGACCCTCCTTCTGTGCTTATCACCGGGTCATGTCAGCACTGAAAATGTTTGTCTCTGTGATGGTGCAGGGTAGGCTAAAATAACACCCTTTATCAGTGCCATAGCTGACTTCCTGAAATGACTGATAACACAAAGCTCTTCGAGTCATTTTCCATTTGGTTTCCGAGTGCTATGAAGAAGAAAAATCATCGAGCCATGTGTGGCTGAGAACCTAAGAAAGCAAAACAATCCCTGTTTTAAAAGAATGAGGGGTGGCACATCTCTCTGTATCAGCCACAGTCATGAGAATCTGTGAGCTAACACATGTAGAATGTATAATGATGTGTGAGCAGGATGTGGGTGATGTCATTTGAATGTGGAGAGCTGGATGGAATGGGATGTTTGGACTTTAGGAAGAAATTGAGGGGAAAAATGTAGAGAATGCTAGAAGCTCTGTAATACTCACAACATTACGTATATTATTTTATTCTTACATAATGAGCATTGGATTAATGTTTACATTATATTTGATAAAAAGGATGACATTTGTGTTGTTTGTGATGACTGTAAGACCATTGAAAAGACGAACACAAGATTCACTCGTAATCAACGACATGTTGGTGTACCACAAAGCCAAGTTATATTTGCAATGACAGCACAACTCTAGTAGTTTTGCCAACACTGTCACTCTTTTATTTATTAAAAATGGGTAGTTATTTTTTTTTGTAGTTATTTGTAGCTATGTTGCAAAAAAAAGTGAATTCCTGTTGTGGCCTGTGTTATTACATTCATAAACAGTTGTTCTGTCACAAGCATTTCTTTTCTTTAATACAATAATTGTGCCATTTGCAATGCTGAGGTGAAACCACAAACCCAATAAAATCCAAAGCTTTGACAACGAAGATACCAAATGATTGTCTCCTAAAAAAAATGCACTACATTAACAAATGTTTATATTTCTTTATATTAAATATTATAGTTATTCATCATGTCTTTTTCTTCTTAATGTAGATATGCAGTGTCTGATAATGCATACCGTTCCATGCGGACCGAGAGACGAGATCAGTGTATTCTGATATCAGGAGAGAGTGGCGCTGGGAAGACTGAAGCATCTAAGAAAGTTTTGCAGTACTATGCTATCACCTGTCCTGCCAGTGATCAAGTGCAGACTGTGAAAGACCGCCTACTTCAATCCAATCCTGTTCTGGAGGTAAAAACACCTGCTAGGTTACTTCCTGCTAGGAGCATTCAGCTATTAGTATATATATTTTATAAACTATATAGCAAAGAGATAATTATATATATATATAGATATATATATAAAATCTACCTTACAGCACTTTGTGATCGTTATACAATACTTGACCCAAGTCACACACATAATCATTTAAAGAACGCTAATAACATTTTAATAACAGTACAGTAAATTTAAAACAGTTAAATGATAAACAATCACTAGAGTAAACCGAACACGATGCTTTCACATGATTCTGTGTGCTTATTGGCTAAGTACAGGACTGCCGCTTTCTGATTGGCTGAGATTACGTAGAGAAACCTTGGCATGGGATGGGTCGTTCATTATGTCTATATGAAAGTACTGTACTTACACATTTTATTTATTCATTTATTGATAATACAATAATATGTTTTTAAAAAATTTTATTTATTGAGAACATAATTTATAAAATAATTCCTAACATTCTGGAACATTACATCTCTTTGCGAATTCACAATATATCGATATATTCGTACTATACATGTATGTTATGCTCCATATGAGACGTCACAAAATTTCAAGGGCCCAATATGCGAATTGCGATATTTCTGGGAATTACTTTACAGGAATACATACACACACACACACACACACACACACACACACACACACACACACACACACACATATATACATATATATATATATTTTTTTAATTAATTAATTAATTAATTTATTTATTTATTTATTTATTTATTTATTTATTTTATTTATTTAAAATTTATTAACAGAAGTACAAAGATTTTCTGATTGAATTTTCTTAAGTAAATTTCAAGCACTAATTATTATAAACAACCATAAACAGTTGAGTAAACAGTTCTAGTTCTGGATCATATTCTATTCTATGTAGCAGTATTCTATTTTAGATATGTGATGAACAACTTTGAAAGGTAAAGGATATGTAACATGAGCGGTGCGGTTAGTGCCATTCTTCCATAATGTTTTGCAGATGTGTATAAAAGATGGCAGCTGCTTGTTAATCTAAGCATGCATGTGTTTAATATTTGTGTTTTGTGGTCTGGGGAAAAACCAACAAGTTGCCTAAAAGATACTTTAACATTTATGCATTAGAAATATTAAAAATGGAAGAATGCAATAGTTTTCCATGAAATATTGTTTTATTTTTAGTCTTTTAGTATATTTTAATTAATGCTATTGTATAAATACATTGCAGTTAAAAAGGAAAATGTAACTTTTTACTTTTGTAGGCAGTTTTGGAGTTAGTACAACAAAAATGCAGATTTTGTTAGAAAGAAATCGCAAAGTGCAAATCATCTGTCTTGAAGATTTTCCAAGTGCAGAAATTGGAGAATCCTTCCATAAATGTTAAAATACACTTTTACTTTTAAAAAGTTTCACCATTTGACAGTTATATATATATATTTTTTTCTTTGTTGAACAACACCTATTTAGTTATTTATTAGCCTTAGATTAGACTCTTCTTTATGAAGTATCTTTTCAGTATCCTTTATACTTTATAAAATAGTTTTCCCATTCTCTCATTCCCTAATTTAAAATAGTATACTGCTTTTACTTATCCTGCTCTCCCCTGTGATCATGATCATTCCCTCATTTCTTGTTTGTGTCTGTTTCAGGCTTTTGGAAATGCAAAAACTTTGCGCAATGACAATTCAAGTCGTTTTGGAAAATACATGGACATCCAGTTTGACTTCAAGGTAATATTTTTCTCTAATGATGTGGGATTACAGTGTATCACTGATGTTAATATTCGCATTTCTATGCATCTGTGCTGCCTCCCATTGACCCTGCTTGGATGGGGTTGTGCACCTCTATGCCCTTTGCATGTATACGTGTGCTTGTTTTATGTACATGTGCATGTTAGCAGCCCACTGTTATTCCCATTGGCTTTCCCCGTTGGCAGGGTGCTCCGATCGGGGGTCACATCATAAACTACCTGCTGGAGAAATCTCGTGTAGTGCACCAGAGCCACGGAGAACGAAACTTCCATATCTTCTATCAGCTGATTGAGGGTGGCGAGGAGGATCTGCTCAGGAGACTCGGCATGGAGAGGAATGCGCAGCAGTACCAGTACCTTGTGAAGGTCAGGACAAATGAGAGCATGCATCAGCACATACTCGCTCACACACAAATACTCACACACTCAAGAGTCTTTGCTCTTGCGTCTCTGCACTCCCCTGGTGTTTAATAGGGGAAGTTCACAGGCATTTACTCTCCCTCCCTTCCCTTTTCTCTGTTCTGTTCACAGGAAGTCAGTGAGCACACATACACACACCCCCACTCATACCACTGATGCATGCTGACTGCACTTCTCATTTACTTACAGCCATTAATTTGGAGTCATAGCTCATTTCTTAGCACTGCCTGTTCTTCAAATTAACTTTATCATTAAGTGTGATGTTTCCTTAAGCTCAGGCTAGTAACATTTTACACTTATCCTAATTTAATGAGCATTACTTACTGCATTATAGCATCAATATGCCATTAATACAAAAGTACATTCTATTAACAAAGCAGCAATGAATTACTAAGTGGGATTTCAACACATTTTAAACTAGCATCTTAAAGCTGTATTACAATATTGACATATTTGCGTGAGAAAGCAACTCAATTATGTGCATACATTTATAAGTGGATACAATCTTGCGCATCTACTTGTGATATTTATTTGTTTGTTTTGTTCTCTCTCTCTCTCTCTCTCTCTGTCTTTCTCTTTCACACACACACACACACACACACACACACACATGCACAATTCACAAAATGAGGCATTAGTTAAATTCAGTTAACTTCTGGTAAAAATTCTTGCATATCAACAGCTTCACCAAATCCAAAGCCAACTTTTTTTGCTATATTCTAAACTTTACTTGCCTGTGCCTTATATTAGCCCAAATGTAAACTAAATTGGCCATGATGCTATTTCTGTATAAGGTATCATTCTGTATATGGTAAACATCTAGAAAGGCATACATAAGGACATTGGGAAGTAACTTTAAAGCTACACCATGACCTGTGTCTACAACCTTTTATTCACTGAAGATGAAATAGTTGGATATCAAATAGAGATCTTATAATAAATGTGTATGACACTAATGTAAATTGTGTTGTGTGTGTGTGTGTGTGTGTGTGTGTGTAGGGTAATTGTCCCAAAGTGAGCTCCATTAATGACCGCAGTGACTGGAAGGTGGTGAGAAAAGCTCTGAGCATCATTGGGTTCAGTGATGATGAAGTGGAGGTAAGAGATCTTAACTGTTGGAACTTCAAATCTTTATTTTACACCCACATCCTTAAAGTAAATTAAATAAAAAGAAAAGCACAACATGGCACATTCCACATGTTTATATAAGAAATGAGCGACTGACATGAACTTCAAAACACTAAGTAAGGAAAAATTAAGGAAATAATTGATGTTAGAAGAAATTAGTCAGTGATAAAGTAAATTCTATAAACTCCATCCAGGCTATATAGAATCCATAGCAGAGTTCTTATTATAATAGAATTATTATTGGCACCAATAACAGGGTCTTCTTATTCCAGTTTCTAAATGTTTAACATTTATGATTGAACAATGTCAGACTCTTTATCTTGTTCTGGCTATGTTTAAAATTGTGTCCATGAGACAATGTTACATTTGCATTTACATGTAAGGGATTTACATTTGTGGCCTTTAACAAATGCCCTTGTTCAGAGTGACTCACTGAAGTGCTTTGAATCAAACACAAATTATCATTCTATTTTTCTAGATCATGGACCAAGTTTGTCAAACAGGCCTGATGTAAAACGTAAAACTGCTTATAAGATGAGAAGTAACATTACATAGACAATTCCCTACTGATCGCATTTCTCTGTTCATGTGAAAACTACCGTGAGCACCCTCCTGTAATGCATTTGTACATAGGAAGGATTACTGTAATAACAATCCTTTTGACTTTCAGAAGGAAGACTGTAATTACTTTATGGTATTGAGCCAGAGTACATCCACTTACACACATGCATGACTTTGTAGTAGATAATAACGTGTTTTTGAATATAATTGCTACACATGTAACCCTGGTGACGTCCTCTGCGTCTCATTTTTCTCTGTACAGGAGCTATTAAACATCATTGCCAGCGTGCTACATTTGGGGAATATTCAGTATGGCAGTGAGGATGGAGGCAGTGCCTACATTACCGTAGACACCCAGATTAAATATTTAGCCAGGGTAAGAATCCAGCCCCATTAAGTGCACCCCTCTGGTCTGCACAAGCTTTGAAATAGAATTGCAAATGTGTAACAGATTGTATAATGTGTGTGTAATAGAAGTATACTGAGCATGTAATGATTTTTCAAGATGGCGAAAACTTCTAATGCGTTCTGGATTAATTTCATGGGCTTATACTAGCCATTATATGTGTTCAAGATTAATTGGAAAAAAAATATTGGAATGTTACGATGCTTAAAATGAATCACATGATCAAATTTCCTAGGCTGTTTTGAGAATACACAATCTTTATTTATTTTCCACACTTCACTGTCTAGTCCCTATCACATGACAGACTTGAACTATGGGTAGAGCAATGTCTACCACTTTCATGCTCTGAGCCACTACATGATTTTATATAATAATATAGATTATTAGTAAAATTGGTTGATTGAGCACATTTTATCATCATGTTACACTGTACAACCCTTTTTACCTTATAGCTTATAGATACTAGAAAAGCCAGTAGCGTTTTTTTCTTTAATTAAACAGTGTATAAAGACATGGTGTCTAAAATGAAATGGTGTATTGCATGGCACAGCTTACACAACATTTTCTGTTAATATAATATCATAGTTATTAGGTGTGGACAGCTGCATTCTCAAAGAGGCTCTGACACATAAGAAGATTACTGCCAAACAAGAGGAGGTATGATACGCCTTAGTCACTAGAATACCGTACTACTAAGTAACTTATTAAATATAAATTGTAATAATTGAGTATCGACATGCCGAATATTGTGCTTTTTATGTCTGTCGTACAGCTGATGAGTCCATTGAATCAGGAGCAGGCTTCCTCAGCACGAGACGCTTTGTCTAAAGCCATTTATGGACGCACCTTCACCTGGCTCGTGAACAAAATCAACACCTCTTTGGCTTTCAAGGTGGGCTACCTGTATATGTTTGTTGTTCTATGTGATAGTTGTACAACAAGCTAGCGGTTTGGAAATGAATTGACACACAGTGCCACCAAATGAGAAAAGGCTTCCTTTTGAACATGCCATGCCTGGGCTTTTATTTTCCTTGCCACAGTTGCCACTGGTTCACTCATTAGAGATAAATTGTAAGGAACAAACTTATTGGCACTAAACATTCACATATTCATTCAAGTTTATAGCTGCTTTATGTCTGTTGATACAATGCTCATTGTTGTAAGCTCTATGCACATGAAAATTAATCGAATCGAAGTTCTATTGTTTGGCTCCCCCCAGTGGCACCATGACATCATGACAAACACTTGTAGAATAGAGTGTGCGCTTCAACAAGTGGATAGTGTATTTTCACTGGATCAAACCAAAATAGACTTGTATCATAAATGATTAATGGATGTAATGAAGCGCTTCCAAACTTTCTAAACATGTATCAATGAAGGTTCTGTTGCCGTTTATACAGTCTTATACAGTCCAAATTTGTGCCTATTATTCAGCTGAAAACTATTGAAACTATTGATAGGTCAGAAAGGAATAATTTGCAAAAACGTATGGACAGTAATTGACAATACATTAACTATAATATACTTGTGATGCCTGTTTGGATATTGATAATTTTCACTGTATATTTTTCATCTGTGTCTTCCCACTGTGTTTACTGTGATTGTTGTTGGGGTTTTTTCAGGAGGAGTTCTTCAGTGGTAAGAATACATCAGTCATTGGTCTGTTGGACATCTACGGTTTTGAGGTCTTTCAGAACAACAGGTTTGTGCACTAGGGACTGGATGTCTCTTTTAACCATTACATTTGTGTGTGTGTGTGTGTGTGTGTGTGTGTGTGTTTGTGTTTTAAAAACTATTTATTCACAGCAGATTATAACTCATTATTATATAATTAATTGCATGATATTAGGAAGCTTTTGTACAATCAGACATACAGATGAATGGCGAGAACACATTGCATGAGCATAGCAAAACGTTTGCTCTTTATCCGGTACGTTTGAATTTGCATGTGGTAAATAAAAATAACAATATGATATGCTGTTGATTTCCTGGTTTCTCTTGGGTCCTATCAAGTGAGGTATTGTAATTTCATCATGTATAAGAGCATAATAGGGATTAAGCTATTATGAAGTACTGAATGATGGACTCACTAAGTCTAATAACTATGGCTAGAGAAGTCACGTAATATTCCGTCATAATATTGTGTTTAATTACTTATAATATAAAAGAAAAAGATGCCTTGTATACTTGCTTCACATGAAGAAATACAAATAAACGCATTTGCATAATTCCACATATGTTCATATACTGTGTATTCTATGTCAATAACATTTGACTGTGATCTGCTTTGGATTAATTTAGAAATTCCTGTGAGGTTTGACATCAGCAATGCAATAAATTCCCCTAAACACTGAATTAGTTGTGATATCTGGTGGACATATGTTATGTTCTGGCTGTTGTCACAATACAATATGTAATGTAGGCTTAACATTTTAACACTCTTGTAACGGAACTGAGGCTGTCACACAATAAATCTCTCCTCTTATTTTCTCCAGTTTTGAGCAGTTTTGCATCAATTATTGCAATGAGAAACTACAGCAGCTCTTCATCGAGCTGACCCTGAAATCAGAGCAAGAGGAATATGAAGCTGAGGGAATCACGGTAGGACCTCCCTACACACACACACACACACACACACACACACACACACACACACACACACACACACACACACACACACACACACACACACACTTGTACTTCTACACTGGGCTACTGTGTTCCAAGTCATGAGAGAAAGGGTTCCTCTAAGAGACTTATTCATCATTCATTATTATATTCATTTTTGAACTGTTGTGTGATGAAGAAGCATGTGTCAAACTCGCACAGCATCATAAAATCATCACAATTAAAGAAAGCTTGCTTGTGATTGCTCACCCGGAGTGGGCAGCTTTTGAATTCCTGTCATTCTGCAAATGTTTGCTTTCATAACTATGTGACCAAAATGGAAAGAGTGATTAAATGTCATTTGTTGCGGTCTTGTTCTGAGATCTTTTACTTTTTTTCTGTTTGCAGTGGGAGCCTGTGCAATATTTCAATAACAAGATTATTTGTGATCTTGTGGAGGAGAAGTTCAAAGGCATCATCTCTATCTTGGTGAGGGGTTTCACTGAACATCCAAGAATAGCTTTGTGTTTTCCAAGTTAATCATATTTCTAGTTTTACCTCTGGTTAGGTTTTTGTGACCTTTTGCTAGATTTTCCTCTTTTTCTGGTATTTTCTTTATATCCTCACTGAAAACTGAATGCACAACATACTAAAACTTGATTCCACATTAGGCACAGGTTTTAAACGTCTAGTATTTTATATGATAAAAATAATACAAATTCTAATGGTGACTTTCATTGGCACCTTATTCAAGGACACCTTACATACATTTAAAACATGTGAAATTATTAACAATGACAATTAAAAATAATAAAAGACTAAACAACCAATAATAAGTGTGTATACCGTATCATTGATAAGCATTTTAAGCATTGCCTGCTTAAGCATTGCCTGCTTAAAATGTGCTTTCAAACAAGATTTGAATGTGGTATGTAGAAAGTTGTAGCTTTTACGAATATTTTGAGGAAGTAGATTCCATAAATATTGAGCAGCGCAGCTAAATTCTCAAGATCTCATCGACACTAAGTGCATGCGAGGAAGAACCAAGGAAAATAAGGACATCGATCTAATAGTTTGAGTTGACACAATATCTGTGTGTAAATGTGTAGCAATGAAAGTGGTCAATAAATGCTCTTTGTCTATGGTTGTGTCAGTTTGTTTGGATTAATGCATATAATATTTAGTAATCACTCTCCTTCCCCATGTAGGATGAAGAATGTCTGAGGCCAGGAGATGCCAGTGACCTAACTTTCCTTGTGAAGCTGGAGGACACATTAGGCGGCCATGCCCACTTCTTAACGTCAGTCACTCTCATTAGAATATTGAAATTAGAATATCCTGTTTTTAGCATAATCTCTATTTGTCATAGTTCACAAGTGATATTGTTTACACAACACACACATATTTTGACAATAAATATATGAAATACTGAATGCAAATATTTTACAAAAGGTTTTACTGAAACGACATAAAGATTAATTGTGAATCACCGCTGTTTTTCCATATTGTTTTATTTAACTTACATTGACTTTAAACCTCCTTGATATCATCTATACTTTTCTTTATTATATATTAAATAAACATTTTAGTCAAAGCTGTTCATGAAGATCTTCTGCCTCTGCTCTGTTCTCTACCTCAGTCACAAGCTGGCTGACGGAAAGACCCGAAAAGTGATGGGCCGAGATGAGTTCAGGCTGCTGCATTATGCCGGAGAAGTCAACTACAATGTAAACGGTGAGGTCTTGGACACAGACATGGTCTGCAAACTAGAGGAGTCATGGGTTGTATCTAGAGCTGATACTCGGGCTCTGCTCAGCAACATGTTTACTGACCCCTCTGTGTTTTCTTTTTCTCACTCCCAGGCTTTTTGGACAAGAACAATGATCTTCTCTTTAGAAATTTGAAAGAGGTCAGTGTGTGGGACCGGGGAGAAGTATGACTAGGGCAGTTCACAAACAATGTGTTGTAGGACCATTTTCACTGATCTAACTTTGTAATATATGATGATGATCTGCGTGTGTGTTTGTGCTTGACGCAGGTGATGTGCATGTCAGAGAACAAGATTCTCAATCAGTGTTTTGATCGCGAAGAGTTAACAGACAAGAAACGACCGGAAACGGTAAGAAACTATCATCATTGCGCTGAAATGTTAGTTCTGACTGAACTTGATCTAAATCGATTTTTATGTAGGGGAATCTCTGCTGGGTGCCCACACTCTGAGGAATTCCCTGACTCTTAGGTCACTCTCGTCATTCTGTGTATGCGTGCGTGCGTGTGTGTGTCAGTGCCCACTCTGCAGTAGGCCATTGGCTAAGACAGAGTGGGCTGCTGATGATGTAGCTAAGCTGTTTGTATGCATTGTTGATGGCCATCCTCTCCCACACTGTCACCGCCTGGCCGAATGTGCACACTAGGACGTGTGTTCTTTCAATCTTTCAATCTGCCCGTTCTCGCTTTCATTTCACCGTCTTGTTTTCTCTGTAACTAGACGGCTACCCAGTTTAAGAACAGCCTGGCCAAACTGATGGAAATCCTAATGTCTAAGGACCCGTCATACGTGCGCTGCATCAAACCAAACGATGCCAAGCAGGCTGGTGAGTTCCCTGATTTTAGACTTTTTTTTGTGTGTGTCTGTGTGCATGTGTGTGTTTGCTCAGATTGTCTTATTAGTTCTACCATCCTGATTCAGTACTATGCTTTGATGATGAACAGCACAGCCATGTGGAGAAAATGTCAGATGACGCAGAAAAAAAAATCTAATTCCTAATTATTATGCTGATGTGCTTTTCTGTTCACTGTCCAAGCACACTGCAATCTTAGTATTATACTTTTCTGTCTGTTCTTACTGTTTGTGCTTGGTTTAAATATCTTAGTAAAGCACACTAAAATGTTAAAATGCTGATTGGTTGGAAGCTGTTGAACAATTTTATACAAAAAAGAAGTTTTAGCTATAATCAAAAATATGTTAATGTTTTAGTAGTTACTTTCAAAAATGAGACTAATCTTTGTTCATTCATTTTTTTAAAAATCAGCATAAATGAGTAAATTGCTGTGGTAAAATTGGAATAAAACACTTCATGATATTAGAAATTATTCAACATCAGAGTAGTAGCACTAATCCTTTGCTACTATTTTCGTTTTTTTTAAATCCGCTCTTACCCGGATTTGTTTTCCCTGCATTATTCCTAACACAATACTTAGACACAATTTCCACCACTAGATGGCGGCAGCATTGTGTGTGTCCGGTTGTTCTACCCTATGAAAAAGAATATTTTTAGACAGAATATCAAGAATATTTGTAGGATTTTTACCACAATCATCAGATGAATGAATTAGATTTTGAGATTGATCCAGATAAGGTCATGGTCATTTAATATTTTTTTTCTGTTTAAAAATATATATTTAATACATATTTCAGACATACACAATTTACAACAAGAAATCCTAGATTAGTTTGTTTTGGAGATATCACCATTCTTACGTGAAGAATTTCTGTATTTGAAGTAAAATTGATCTTTTGAACACTGTGTCTCTCTGCAGGCCGTTTTGATGATGTTCTGATAAGACATCAAGTGAAGTATCTGGGTCTGATGGAGAATTTGAGAGTAAGGAGAGCGGGCTTCGCCTACCGACGCCGCTACGAGATCTTCCTGCAAAGGTCAGCATTTCTTACTGATTTTCTTCATCTTCATCGTAAAGCCAGTTCATGTTCCTCTTCAAATATCTGATAAAATAGTCTCAGCACTTTCAGTTCCCGTACAGTGTTTCATCATTGAGGGGGATTTTGGTTCAACCATTGACAAAACCAGCTGTGTGGTGTGTGAAAAGATTTGCCCAGATCTTTTGTGTTAAAAAAATGTATGTGTTGATTTTCCACAGATATAAATCACTATGCCCAGATACCTGGCCCAACTGGGATGGCCGCTTAGTAGATGGAGTTTCAACACTTGTCAAGCACCTGGGTTACAAACCCGAGGAGTACAAACTTGGCAGGTTTGTTGTACCCAAAAGTTCATTTTTCAGATGTTTAAAAACATTTTGTACAATTGAGACTAAAATTTGTAACAATTTTAGGACCAAAATTTTCATCCGATTTCCGAAGACTTTATTTGCAACGGAAGACGCATTAGAAGTCAGAAAACACAGTCTTGGTAGGAACGTTGTTTTTTTTGGTTAATGTTAATCAACACAATACAGAGAATCCATGTGTGTTAATTACCTTCTTAAGCATAATATCAAGGAATAGTTAATGATTAACATATTTGCATTTGCAGCAACCAAGCTTCAGGCAAACTGGAAGGGCTACTCTCAGAAATCCAAATACCAGAAAATGAGACGATCAGGTATGGCAAGATTTCATGAAGACAGAATAGATACATTTTAATTGTTTATGCAAATGTAATTCCTTCCTCAAAATGAACTTTTGATGATTTTTGTTGTGCAGCCGTCCTGGTTCAGGCCTGGTGGAGAGGAATTTTAGCCCGCAGGAGAGCACAACGCAGAAGACAAGCTGCTGATACTATCCGCAGGTCTGTCTGCTACAGTACAGTGCTACTTTTACTCTAATCTCTCTGCAATTTTATTTCTTTTAAGATTGGATAATAAGGGAATACTAAAGATTAAAAGGAATTTGATTAATACACAAATTGTTGTTTGTCATGTAATTATACTGTAGCTGCATAATCCAGTATCCAGGTAAATAATTTTATTGCATGTAATACATGGTTAAGTTATGATTCACTTTACAGCCCTAATTAGTTTTGCAGATAGACAGTAGTTTTCTAGGAAACGTGAAAATATACAAAATAATCTGTGCTATTACTTGGACAGAATATCCCTTTCAAAATCTAGTCCTTCGAAGTTTTACATCCCAGATTAACAGTATCAGGGACCTATATAACTATAAGGCATTGCAATCATAAGACACTCATAATGACACTCATAATGCACATTTCAGAATGTCAGAATTCTGATGTGTGGAAATATGGGGTTTTGCTGCATCGTACCAATGACTGATTGCATTATTCAAAAGAAAAAAGGAGAGTTAAGGGAATTATAAATAACCTTGTGAAAACAATCGGTAATGTTGCACTAAAACTTTGTCATATCAAATGATCAGATTTATACATCAAACATTTGTAGCTATGTTTTGTATGAATTTGAAAAACCACATGCATTATATAAATTGAGAAAAGATCAAATGTACCATCCCACTTTTTCTGAAAAAAATGTTTTTTTAATAGATTCGTTAAAGGATTCATGTACCGTCACCAGCCACGCTGTCCTGAGAACGAATACTTCCTCGACTATGTGCGCTATTCATTCCTAATGAAGCTGCACAGGAGTTTGCCTAAATCAGTCTTGGACAAGAGCTGGCCTACACCACCACCTGCCCTGACTGAGGTTTGACAATTAAGCGTTATGTATTCTTACACATACTGGATAGAGTATGCAGTCAAGATAACGTATGATGGTGTTGTCTTATACCAGGCTTCAGAGCACCTCCGCAAGCTGTGCATGCAGAATATGGTGTGGAAATACTGCAAAAGTATCAACCCAGAATGGAAGCATCAGGTAGAGCAATGACTTCAGTGATTGATATGATTCAGTTTTTTAATTCAACATATGACTTTTCTCATTTTGTAATAAGAACAACTTTTATTTTCTTTTGCATTTTAGTTGGAGCAGAAGTCAGTAGCCAGTGAAATTTTTAAGGACAAGAAAGACAACTACCCTCAGAGTGTTGCCAAGCTGTTTGTTGGAACAAGGCTCAGTAAGTTTTTCTTGGTGCTGATTACCTTTGTTTTGGTCCTTGTTGTGCTTGTGAATTAATAATGGGTTCTTTTTATTACAACAAATTTATAGTAATGTGCCAAAATTACTGTGTTTATAACATGCTAGCATGCGTGTGTTTGTTTAGATGGGGAGGATATCAATCCTAAAGTGATCCAGGCTCTGGGCAGTGAGAAAATGAAGGTATGCATTCACTGAAGGATGGAGTGCTAGAAGGCCATTGTGCCATCCATTTCATTTTCTTTTATTTGCTGTATAAAAAGTAATAAACATACACCGTATGCCTGCTACAGCCGACAATGATGCACAATGAATTATGAAACCTAGTTCCTCAGAAGAAAGACTATCACACATAATCACATTTATCATTTCTATCTTATGTAGCATTTATTGTGCATTAGGAGTTAAGTCCTGTGCGTATCCCTTTACAGTATGCTGTTTCAGTGACTAAATATGACAGAAGAGGATATAAACCACGTTCACGGCAGCTGCTACTGACTGGAAGCAGCCTGATCATAGTGGAGGATACAAAGCTGAAACAGCGTATTGATTACAGTACTCTAAAAGGTAAAGATGCAAATGAAAATAATAATAATAATAATAAATAATAATAATACAAGTAATACATTTTGACCATCCTCATTTTAGGTGTTTCTGTAAGCTCCCTCAGTGATGGCATTTTTGTCCTACATGTTGTCTGTGAGGACAACAAACAGAAGGTGAGAGAAAAGAAGGATGTGGAGGATGGCTGCTGCAACTGTTAATAAAAAAAAAGAAAGAAAAAACTTGAATGAATATATAAGCTTGTGTTATATTCACAGGGTGATGCAGTTCTACAGAGTGATCACGTGATTGAGACGTTAACGAAAGTGGCAATCTGTGCCGACAAGATCAACAACATCAACATCAGCCAGGGAAGGTCAGCAGAAACTATGTGTATTTAATTATATGTTTAATGAGTTTTATTAATGAAGTATCGAAATGAAGGATTCCCAACCAATTTCTAATTCCTTTCTTTTTATCCTGAAACAGCATAGCATTCACTGCAAGCCAAGGGAAAGAAGGAATGATTGATTTCACGTCTGGCTCTGAGCTGCTCATTAACAAAGCTAAGAATGGACACCTCTCAGTGGTAAGGACTGGCACTGTGTACTGCCTTGTAACTGATACCTGTGAAAAAAATGCCTGCAATGTATCTACATGTCTGCTCTTTCTGGCCACTAGTTCAAAATCAGCACCAATTCACATTAAACACATTACTCCAGAACTCATAAACAAGGTGTTAATTAGTTTGGAAGTTATTTAATGTAATAATCCTCCTGTTGGATAATTATAGAGATTATACAGCTATTTGTGGGTAGATTTGAATCAAATCTAGCCATAAAGCTCGATAATGTAACTATTAAACTGATAAACTGTCAGTTGTCTTAGTAACAAGAATATGGTCACTGTTTTATACTAGAAATGTTTGTAAATGACTTCGTCTGTGGTTATGTGATTTTTTTTTAACTGCACTAGATAAATCAAATAATAATAACTGTATAGCAATTTCATTACAATGGTATGGTTCTACTTGAATTATACCAAGAGCACAGTATGTAAATATGTAAATAATTAAGTTATGTTTACATCTGATTAACAATATGTGGGTGCCAGAATTTGTTGTTGCAGTGATGAGTAATTTTATTGATGAGTTATTTATAATGCAGCCTCAGTCAGTTAAGTATATATGACACATTTGTCTATCATTAAATAAACCCCTGGGAATGTGACAGTGCAAATCAGTACTTGAATGGTGCATCGAGTTTGTTAACCTATTAAAATAATTCCAATTAGGTATACACAGTTTTTTTGTGATAGACATGTAAACAAATACATGTGAAATGCAACTGTGTGTGTGGTGTTATTTTGCAGACTGCTCCTCGCCTTAATTCAAGATGATGGATACAGCCTAAACGGACAGAGCTACTCTCCACAAACAAAAAGCCAAAGGCGCCGCTTTAACTTGTGAACGTCCAGCAAACTAATCGATATTTATGTTTCTTAGTTTGAGAATTTAATATTGTTGTTATTTTATGATTTTATATATTGAAGCCAAGAAATAACAATATTTCAGTGCACGTTCTGTGCACTGTGAATCTATCTTGCTTAATTTGGGGAACAATAATTTAATGTCTGAGACGCTTCTGCCTTATGTATTAAGGAAAATCAGGGTTAGCATTAGGAACATTGTTTTGATTGTTTCTGCTCACTTTTTTCTTCCAGGGACTCAGAAAGTAGACACTTTCAGTTATAGTAGTAAGCGAACATTCATTTTAAAGGTTAACTTATTCCTTAGCCAAGGTTGCTAGAACCTGTTTTATATAAAAAGCATATACCAAATTCTTTTTGTTTGCGCACAGCAGCCTGAAACCTGTGATTGGTATATTTTGGTGAATTGACTAAGCAATTTTTTTTTTATGAGAGTTGATGTTTAGTTCTTTGAGAGCCTGTGTTAAGTGTTATGGAGGATTGTCATAGTATGATCACAACTCATGATGCTAATGGAAGGTCGAGTTAAAGCCAAGTTAAACTGATGTTAATGGAATAGATTTAAATATATTACGCTCCAAGTACGCAAGTCACACATTAGGACCCTTTACTGTTGTTTTTTTTATAATCAATTTTAAATGTCATTTCAAGGTGGAGGCAATGGTAAATCAATGCAAATGCAAAAAATGTGTTCCACCAACAAAATAATTTCACTCCAATTACAGTAGTAAATAGCCTTCTCACTCTTTATATAGGGGATACCTAATAATCCCATTTTCTACTCCACATGCTACAGGCTAAAAACAGCGCTACTTTTGTGCGCCATTAATATGGCATTTCACAAACGAAAATATTCATAAGAAAGATACTGAAATCGGGCACCTTTGTACTGTGTAAACAGTATCATCTTTGGTCTCGCCTTTTAAAATACTGATTGTTAAAGGGTCATTTTCTAAAATGGAGCAAGTGCCTGTATTACTTTAAAGCTTTAAAGATGACACTAATTAAACTGTACAAAAAAACTATTCTATTAAGTGCCACATGTAACATAGAACAAATATATAAAAATCAATATATATTTTATTGTTATAAAAAAGTTCCCAACGCTGTCCTTGGAAAGGCTTTGATTAATCTTTTCTTATTGCACCTATAGACAAGCAGAATTGACATTTGTGGGTTTGTTTTATACTATTTGTGTAATTTAAGGAACTGAAACATGTTGTTTGGATTCACACTGACAATATACCTAAACATAATAAAGCTGATTTCATACATAAAGCTTTCGTGATATATATTATATATACAGATTCACATATACAGTGATGTTCATAAAAATACATTATTTTCATTCTAGCTGTCTCAATGTATATGGGATGAACTAAAAAAACATACCATCAACATTTATGTAAGGGTATTTTCAAGGGTAATTAAGTTTTATTTTTGTTATTTTAAACCTGTGCCCACTGCAGATTTCTGTATTCTTCTAATGGGCGAAACCTCATGTGTCCTGATGTTTTTGAAGCTCATTCATCTGAAAGTTTGATACATTCTGTATTCTGATTTGTTTTTCTGATCACCATAGTTTTAATGAGTGGTTATTTGAGTTATAACTGTATACCCTGACATTCAGCCCAAACCAGTCTGGCCATTCTGCCCGAAACTCTTTCATCGACAAGGTGTTTCCACCCACAGCTAACAACTCTGGTATTTTTTCCATTTCTTTACTTTTATTTTCACTATTCTGTGTAAATGCCTCATGTCTGATGTCCTATATATTTTAAATACTCAACCAAGTCCCTCTAGCACTACAAGTAAAGTAACTTGGTTTACTTTTACTGATTATATATACTGATTTGCCATGAGAAGATTAACTAAAGCTATCCGTTCCTATATAGTATCATGGACTAAAGCTCTTGTATCTACGCAATTTGATGCTTTGGGCTAATGATGTCAGTAAGAAAGATGTCAGTAACTGACTGGCTTATTAAATAATAATTATATTACTCCTACTGAGGCACTGCATTACAAATAAATTATAAAGAAAAAGAAAGCAATGGAAATACGCTATAGATATACTTGCAGACATACAGTATATATGTAATGTACACACCATGAATTGAAAGAGTATTTCTCTAGCAAATGAAAGAATACATGTCTCACCTGCATAGTACTGTGCAAATGTTTTAGGCAGGTGTAAAGGGGGAAATAAATTATATAAATTGTTTCTATCAGTATACAAAATGCAAAGTGAACAAAGACAAATCTAATCAATCTATAGTTTGTAAGATCAGAGTCAAATGTATGATGAACCAATTATACCAAGTGCTACTGATCATTGTTGAAACAGTCATGACGTGAAACAGAAACAGCTGTTGTGAGGTTGTGGAAGGCAGTTTCATGTTACAGGTCATACATTATGGCAACAGTGAGCACAGCAACAAGACATGAGCAAGATCTCTCCCAAGCAAACATTTCACTGCAAATTGGGGTTTCAAGATGTGCTGTTCAAGTGTAAAGAAATGGGTAATGGGGTTTCAATGGAGTAATTAGATGAGGACAGTAGAGCAAAAAGATACATACTTATGTTACTTTCACAGTGAAAGATGTGCACAAAAATGCCTTTGGTAAAGAATTGGAAAGCAGTGAATCCACCAGTACACCCACACCCGTCAGTTATTTCCATTAAACAAATGTGCCCAAAAAGCCATACCTCAAATAGAGAAACAAGACAATTAGCAGCAGGTGCTTTAAACTAGACTTTAGGAGCATTTAGAACAACAAGGATTCCTGATAGGAATGACTTTGTCCCGCACAGCGCCCTGATCAACAAAAGTCAACAAATCTGTACATAAATAGAGAGAATTTGGCACAGCCTACATCCACAGATGTACGTTTAATTCTCTAAGATTTTTTTTTTAAACAGCATTCCTGCCAAGTGACTTGTGGTGGTGTTGTCCTTAGTTTTACTTTCTATTATGTGTTCAAAACAAACCAGAGAATGAACACATCCCCCCCCCCCCCCACCACCACCACCACCACCACCACCACCAGCTTGAAAGTATTTTGGTTCTTTTACTCAATATGATAGTAGGACTACTCGGTTTTGTCTGCTGCTTACGCATGTCGGTTGTGTGCGGACAAAAGTGTGAGACAAAACAAATATTACCTGGAAGAGCAAATAAAAATAATGTCCTACTCGCCCCTTCATATTGTTTTTTTTAGGGCGGAGTCAAGGAACGTCCCAAACGCCGTTCTCCAGCTGATCAGCTGACCGCATGGGCTTCAGCCTGAGCGCGTGAATGTGGAGTGTAATTATGTGCATGCGCGCGATAAAAGTTTATATTTACCGAGATTTACTTGATCCGTAATCTGTTCTTAGGCTATTTTTAAGTAAAGCGACCGGTTAAGTACGTGTGTTTGAAAAGCGCTTTAACGCCGGTGGGGGAAATCCCGCCTGGTTTCGCTTTTAAATCTTTATTATAGTTCATCTTCCAGCAAAGAAATGCCGGATTTTGGATTTAAAGTGTGTAGATAAAACCGACCGGATGTAAATTTGATCAAATTTAACACTATCGAACACTATCGCAGATTCAGCCCATGGTGTAAATGTGTATGCTTTTGAGCCATATTTACACCACAAAGGAAACGTCTTAGAAGGACAAGAGTTCCTCATTGAGAGCGGTAAACTGGTGAAGTGTTTACGTTCCGTGTTAAAAACCTGATGGCTGTTGAATCATGCAGCGTGGAGATACAAAAACGCCGGGTAGAGCTGGTGGAGACCTGGAGCAAATGCCTGAACCCTCTCCTGAATCGCCTCTTCAAAATGGGAGCAGTGACAGAAGAGGACCTCAGTTTTATCAGAGGCGGTGGACTTCTAGGCGAACGGGATTGTATGAGGACACTGCTGGATGTCCTGCAAGGACGTGGAGAGGAGCCATGTCGAACTTTTCTGTTCCTCTTGTCCAATTTTGAAACGCCCGACTTAAACCTGAGCAGGAAGGATTCTCTCTTTGGCCATCTCCAGAAGCACAAGGATATCCTGGCCAGGCAGCACACGCCGGGAAATTATCTCGGATCGACAGCTGGACTTCCCAAGGCAGATTGGTTCACGGACATAACGTTTTCGAAGCATATAGGTCTCCAAGTGCCTGCTCATTTCCAGCACGAGACGTCTGTTGTCGGGGACGCCTTTAGGGCAGGGAGGGCCGAGGCGAGAGGACAGGGGGAGACTTGTTCTTTTAACGACATCTATCAGAGCCTGCTCTCTGACTCAGGAAATGGTGTAGCGTTGCTGTCTGGGGTCGCAGGTAGTGGCAAAACCACAGTTATTAAACGGTTAGTCCAGGAATGGGCTGTGGACCCAGACACGCAAAAGATTGTCTTGCCTCTGTCTTTTCGTGAACTTAGTCTCATTACTGATCCCCAGAGCCTCCAGGTTTTGCTGTCTGATCATTACAGTCATTTGAAACCTGTTCTGCCAGAATTAATGACCTCGAAACAGAACCAGATTCTGCTTATTCTGGATGGACTTGATGAGTTCAGTTTCCCCTTGGACTTTGAACGCACCCCTAAGTGTTCAGACCCTGAGCGAGACTTGCTTGTAGGAGCCATGGTAGTGAATCTAATAAAAGGGAACCTCTTGCCAGATATTGCTATTCTTCTTACATCTCGGCCTCACGCTGTCGCGAAGGTCCCACAGCTGCTGGTCAACCAGTTTTACAGTGTGTTGGGGTTCTCCCCAGATCAACAACTGCAATATTTCGAGCGAAGTTGTAGCTCCAGCCAGATTGCTGATGCCATATGGGGATTTGTGTCTTCTCACAAACCCCTTCAGCTCATGTGTCACATCCCTGCCTTCTGCTGGATTGTGTCTACTGCCTTGCACAATGGCACTTCCTGCCTCTTTTTGGACACTATAACACAGGGTAGTGAGGCACAAACAAGTGCAAGTAAAGAAGTAGGACAAGATCAGGTTCAAGCTTCATCCAAACCTAATGGACCGATCAACAACAGGCCGGTCACCATCACCGAGATCTACTGCTGCTTTTTTAAAACCATTCTGCTCTTCCATGTAGGTGGATGTGTGGAGGGCATGCATCTCAACAGGCTCCAGGATGCTCCTCGCGTTCTTAAAGATACCAAAGCAAAGCTTAGGTGTCTGGGAGCTCTAGCCTTTAAAGGGATGATGGAGAGACGGTTTGTTTTTGACTCTTCGGACCTTAGCTTTTTCTCTCTCGATGGCAGTGAGCTCTTGCGTGCCTTCTTAGTGGAAATCCTTAAAGAGGACAGGTCTTCTCTAACATACGAGAAGAATTTTCAGTTTATTCATACCAGCGTGCAAGAGTTCATGGCTGCACTTTATTATGTTCTGGAGTCATTGTCGGGGTCAGACCCATTCACAGGACTTAAACTGAATGCAGGCCTGCTTGCTCCAGCAATGCACACACACCTAATGACTGTTATTAGTAAACTACGTCAGCCAAAATATCTCTTGCGTAGACATATTAAGAAAGCTCTCCACTGGGGAGAACGCCATCAGTCTGGACACCTGGATCTCTTCTGCAGGTGAAATCTTCAGTTTTTTTTTTTGCTTTTTTTTTTATCCTAATTGTTGATTTAGTACTGTTATCAATAGTGTAGTACAGCTATAATATTAAAGAAATTTTATTTATCTCATACATACAGCGTATGACATGCTATGAAATGCTTTTTACAACCGTCCAACATGTAAACATGAAAAAAAACAAACATGGAAATTATGAAAAATAAGGTAAAAATATTCCTACGAGAATAATAAATCCATATAAAAATCAAAATAAGTGTGTACAAAGAAATAAGAATATAATGGATGGGTATATATGATACAGTAATGTCAAAGTACTGTTAAATGACAGATATGGTAATGTATAAATGTGACAAGTGTGTGTACTTGTACAAAAGACATCCTTATTTTAAATTGACCGTTGTTCAAATGGTTTTCCAATGTAAAAGTGTTATTGTCATGTTATTCGTAATATTCCATTGTAATTTACAGGTTCCTCAAACTCACAGAGCACTCATTATTTTATAGCTTACTGAGAATATGAGTATATAACATGAGTTACGGACTAACAAATAACTAGGGTTTCCTCATATTGAACTGCCATAAATCAGAATAGGAAAGAACAGTCTATGATTATAAATGGGGATGAGTTTAACCACCAGTTTTATGTACAAATAATGCTTTATCTGTAGAAACGAGAAAAACGTGTCAAAGAAGGCACAGTAAAGCGAAACAGGATTACATATAATAGTCTTATTTGCAAAAGAAGAGTTTTTCTTTTGTATTACCTTGAATGTTCTGTGTTGAACAGAGTGACATTATGTTAAAGTGATATTAAAACATCCTCAAAACTCCAGGAAGGCAGTTCAAAAGAGAAAGAAGCATCTTATACATAAACATTATATATAAAAAAATGATAAACAATTATATATATATATATATATATGTATATGTGTGTGTGTGTGTGTGGGTGTGTGTGTGTGTGTGTGTGTGTGTGTGTATATATAGACATTATATAAAATAAAAACATTTTAGCCCGAACAAACTGCTTATTATAATTGTGTTCCTGTAAATACTTTTTCATTCTTTTCACAGGTTTGTATCTGGATTGCTGCACCCCAAAACCCGCTACATCCTGAATGGACTTTTCCGTGATGAGCCTAGGTCTTACCTGGCTTCGTGTGTGCCCTTGCCCAGTTGTTCTCCTCCATTTGTTCTGCAGTTGCTCTACTCTCAGCTCAACAGCCCAAATCTGAGTCCTGAGAGGCATCTAAATGTGTGCCACTGCCTTTATGAGGCTCAGGACCCTGCGCTGCCCCAACGATTGCAGGCCTGGTTGAAGTTGCTCTCTCAGGAGGGTATGGGTCAGTGTACATTAGCTACCAGGGATTGGAGCGAGCTGGCTTTCCTGCTACAGCTAAGTCCGGACCTGCAGACGCTCAATTTGGATGCACAGGGACTCGATGCAAAGGGATTACGCCGACTTTTGCCTGTACTTCCCCTCTTTTCCACCCTCAGGTGACTTCATCATTTTGATGATCAAGTATACAACTATGTCCTTTTGACAAGCTGCTGAGCAACTATGAGTTACTCGACTTGTTTCATTCATTTTTAAAAAAATATTAATTATATTCCCAAAGGCTTGCACAGAATCCTCTTGGTCCAGAGGGAGCAGAAGTGTTGTCTCTCGTTCTGCAGAGCCCTGACTGTCATATTGAGAAACTCTGGTAAGTAGAGAGCAAGTAATGAAAGAGTGAGTTCTTAATACACGGCCAGTTCATGGGGACATGCACAGTTCACTGCCTGTATGTATGCATGTGTCAGGGTCGTGTCAACAGGTCTAGGCTGTGAGGGAGCCAGGATCTTATCAGAGGGACTTAAAAAGAATAACACAGTGTTTGACCTCAGGTAGAAAAGAATGTTTCAACTATCTCTTGTTCAGTGTTTTTTTTTTACATTAAACCTACATTTTTTAATAATATTAAATTTGCATTATTTGACAGAATGGCAATTAATAATATTGGTGATATTGGAGCTGCCTCTCTTGCTGAATTATTGAAGACTAATCAAACTCTAAAAGATATTAGGTAAGAATGAATCTTGTCATTGTTCTGGAAACACTAATTGGGTAAACACATTGGGTTGGTTTATTTGAGATGCATTTAAGGTGGTTTTAAGTAAGTTCTTTAAGGAATCTTTTTTGCACCATTTCTCATATGCATTGTTCTTATTTTTTATTTTTGTTTTTCTATATTTCCTAGACTGAGGGACAATTTAATTACAGATAAAGGTGGAGAGCACCTCAAGTCAGCCCTTATGGAGAACACCACCTTAGAGTTCCTCTGGTAATGCTGAGTCCCTATAACGTAACTACTGCCGGCCGTGTTGTATAGAATAAATGTGATTTTATAATAACCTGTTTTATCTTTTAGGTTGTTTGACAACAAATTTTCCAAGGAAGGTGTGCGTCAGCTAAAGGAATTTTCAAAGACCAGACACAAACTTGACATCAAGGTCTGTTACTGATCCCTAAGTAAAAATATATATATTCATAAAAATAAAAATATATTCAAGAACCGTAATACCTGAAACTTGGGATCAAAAATAGGATTTTATTGTCCATTACGATCTGAATTTTCACTGTTCTACAAGATGCTGGATCTGCTGTACAGGGATGTTATATCATGCAAATGGGACTGTACAGTAACAGTACATTGGACAATGTTGCTTTCAACTAAATCTCAAAACTGAATGAAAGGCTTTGTGTTACTGGGACCTGCACTTCATATTTCTGCAATCAATCACTGAAGATAAATGATGGTTGGGACACAATGAAGAAGTTGATGAACTGCATTCATGGAAAGATGCCCTTTTTATTTATTTATTTACCTTGGATATTCAGCGGGTGCTATTAAATCTTTATGCCAAACTTGCTCTTCCATGAAGATGTGAAATCGGAATTTGAAAAGCAATCTTTTCTTCTCCTCAGGAGTCTAGCTTTGACGTAGTCGGAATGTCATAGCAGGTAAACCGGTACCAAAGGGAAAACTGCCTGATTGTATAAAAAAAATGCTGGTTTGAATATCAGGTGTACTTGGGTGTGGTTTGTGCCAGTTTAAGTGTATGAGTGTGTTACTCGTATTATGTTGAATGTTATGAAAGTCATTTTTCTAGCAATTCAGCCACGTTGGATCATTTATTCTTAAGGAATGATTTATATCAGGATCACAGTGGATCCAATGCCAATCTGAAAAATACTGTGTGATGCATTCTGGCTTGGATGTCAGTTCCCAAAGTGGATCGTTCGAAGTCTTGTGAAGTAGAATTCACATATTCATTGATTTATTAACTGTAATATACAGTTGCAGTGTTGAAACATAGTGTTCATGCACTGCTTAAACCATAATTCTGAAAAGTATTCTTTGTTGGACGGGCAAATTACTTTTACAGTGACAATTATGTTCTTTACATTACTGTTACAAAATATGCTGTTTCACATGGAGTTTGTGTGGTTAAATTTTTTTTACATTTAATGTAAGAAAAAAAAGAAAAGAAAAAGTAAACTGACTTCAAGAATGACAGAAGTAGATGTATTTTGCATGATACAATAAAACTTTTAAATGTGATTACTTTTTTGTAATGTTATGAGAATGGGTTTCTATCTCAGAACAAAATGCATTGTTTGGATTTGCTGCGTGTCGTCTAAGAATAATCCATTCTAACGAGCCACGAATACCAAAATTATAAAATGGTTCCCAAACTGAGTTAGGTGTATGTTTAACAACCAAAGAAGCTTCAAACAAAGCTACAAAAGTGTATTTTTATTCTATATTTCCAAACAGAATTGTACATACTGTGTTATTTCCTTGTGGGGAAAATAAGAAAGATTTAAATAAGAATTATCATGTTCATTTTTTCATATCGTATACAGTATGTGGTATTTTGGGTCATTGCTCATTTACATAGTGTAAATCCTGAATGGCCAGCCAAATCACTTCCTATTAAAGCCTGGCATCTTGTGGGGGGGAATGTGGAATTCTTTGGAATGTGTCTGAATTTTCATGGAAACATCCAGTTGTTGTAATTCGTAAATACCACATGCTTCTAAATGTTACATATAATCTCTTACCTCTAGACCAGGGGTGGGCAATTATATTTTCCAAAGGGCCACATGAGAAACCTGAGGTGTGTTCGTGGGCAGAACCAACAATAACGTTGAACGTAACTTATGTTCAATATGAATTATTTCCTCTTGTAAAGAGTGTTAAATATCATCATGTTCATTAGGCTACCCACTATCCTTAAGAATAAGGATATTCTATTTAAGGAAAAGAAACAACAACAACAAAAAAAAATGGCTGTATTTTTCCTTCATTTTTAACATTGAGCATACTCCAACAACGTCAGCGTTGCTGTGTGGTTATACATTCTTCTTGTGCGGCAAAGAAGCCGAAGCAGTTCAGCGGGCCGGATTAAAAGAACCAAGGGGCCGGATGTGGCCCCCGGGCCGTAGTTTGCCCACCCCTGCTCTAGACAATTATGCCTTAGTTATGTTTTGCTGTGATGCAATCACTGCCTGTCAATATGTCAAATATAAGCGAATAATACAAATAAACTCGTTATAAATTTAGGAAGTCCTACATTCATTGGCCATTTTGGCACTAAAAGATATTTTTTAATAAAATAATAATAAATTAGATATGTATCGAAAATATATATTTTAAATTAAAATGATTAGAATTAAACGACTGCTCTATGGGCAGAAAGTTAGTGCAGTCTGTAACTCCAGTTCCCAAGCAGGAAATATCAGGTCAGGAATTAAATATGTAACTACATATTTAAACCACTAGATGGAGACTTTTATTTTATTATATTTGTTTATTCGTCCTTTATCTTTCAAAAGTTTTCCTTAAATGGACTAAGATTCATGAGGTTGTTTGTTCTCTCAGGCTGTAGAGCTCTTAGACAATACTGCACTACTATTTCTTTAACATTATTAGGATTAACAATGGCTTTATTTGTTATTTATGCCGGCTTTAATTTTCACTTTGTTAGATTTTACTGTTACATTCATTTTGTTTAGAGGAGTATTTACTCCTTATTTAGGCAGTACAGACGGTATGCTCCACTTTTTCAGAAAATTATTTAGATTATAAATGTGGGGCTGCATAGTGCCTATTGTTTTATTACAACACATCTTTTTTGTTACATTTGCTTATAAATCCAAGGTGGAAATTATTTTTTTCTTGGTCATGGCAAATAATGCTAGGCAATAACTGATAAACCATTATAGATATGTATATCATAATGATCCTGGACTCCATGTTCCCCAACTTCAAAAATCGCCTAATACCAAGAAAACCCATCCGATTCACGGAACGACTTGTCTTAGATGGGACGCACAGACCAAAATACAATATCTATTACATATTCATAAGCGGTCGCTCCTGATTGGCTTGCGCTCAGCTCTAGCTCAGCAACCAGCCAATCGGGAAGTTGCCTTGTTTATGAAGCAAGGAGTGCAAATATAAAAACAGGAACCCGCTTATGGTAGAAAATGTATAGATACAAAGAAGCCGAAAAATAGTCCTAGGAACAGTTACTCCTCTGTTGGTGCTGCCGGGTGGAGGAAAAAAGCCCGATTTTGGTGAAAGAACACTTAAACAGGTATGACTTTTGTTTATTGTAAGGATGCTCTGCAGTAAGTTCTAGTCTTATATTGAACTGATGCTTATAGACTATAAGAACATATTCAAGACTACACTGTGATCATTTTCTGTAGCACACGGATATAAAGAAGGACGAAATCACAGATGTTAGTATTTTATTGTGTTATTGGAAACACTGCAGAGCTGAGCATCCTTGTTTGATGAGCAACACACCAAAGGGTTTGAATTATATCCTACACTAATGGTGATGACAGCTTGAAAAGACATCATGTGAGATTGTTTACATGTATTTTTTTAATGTATGATCCCTGTAAGTGTTTACAGGGCAAACATAACTAACCTATACATTATGCATTATGTGCTGTAAATCAATCTAATGATAACAGTGAAATATAGAGAGAACTATTAACGCATCCATAGTCTGTATTTGCGGGGTTTGTTTTCGTCTGTTTTGTCCAGGGTAAGAATTACATCATTACATATGTTTACTAGGAGATCCTTAGATTAGAAAACAAGGCATGGAGAAAAAGACACGATGAAGCATCAAAGACCTGTAGTGCATGAGCAAAACCATTTCAGAAAGGCAGTCCTGGGTATTTTCTCGTAGGCAATCTTGAAATAAACTGTATGAAAAATCCAACAAAGGACGGGAGAGGAGTGAGGATGCAGGAAGTGCAGAGTCGGTCCTCAGTGCAAACAGCTCTTCATGTATTCACATACACATGGTGTGGGGAGGGGGGCTTCCAGGCGGAGGCGCTTATTACTCTGTCCAGTTCAGACCAGTTTCAGAGCCGATAGTTTCCGCAGGATACCGCATTCAACGTTCAATCCGCAATGAAGCTAGGGTTTCCCCTCGATTTTCTCGAAAATATACAAGCTCATCCATCGTATGCATGTAAATAAATAATAAACACCATTATTGAAATTGCAGTGTCTTACCAATTGTCCACTCCAGTTACAGCACCATTTATCATTTGTATTTTTTTCCTCTAATAGAATTAACGGTGCTGCTTATAGTTATATTGACTCTGTACAGTTATAATTAAGAGCATTGTTATTATTCACAATCACATTGTATCATACCGCGCTGGTTCAAACCGGCTAGATCTTGGTTTCATATGGAGTTTCTATTGCTTAAGTGTTCTTGTTTACCCAATGACAGGCAAAGAGGAAAATCGCTCTCCAATCGGAAAGCGTGTGGGCGGGACAAGGGGAGGGGTTTCATCTCCAGCATGCTTTTAGGGCTCAGCTGTTTTCTGTTTATGAGCTGTTTTTGTTGGAATGTGGAACAAAGTATTAGGTTGGAATGTGCAAAAACTAGGTTTTAACCACATTACACCATATTAGTGAGACTATTATTAAGACTGCGTATTATTATTGCATATTACATCTTAAATCGTATAGTCTTACTTATTTAAGATGTATTTCTGAGGATGTACAAATGCCTGTTTCAACACAGAAAACATGTCAGATGTGGACCCAGATGTCATTTGAAGATTTATTTTTTATTTTCATTTTATTTTTTTATTTATTTTATTGCAGCTTTATCATATAACATCACTTTAAAATGCGCCTGCATTTAATATAAAATAATTAACCTTGTCATGTCATTGAAATTAGGACTGAACAAATAAATAACCAATTAGGCCTGCATAATTAACATTTTTCTTAATGTACAATTTGTAAAAAAAAAAAAAAAATGCCTAGATTCATGGGTATGATTTTTTTTACCTAATGCAGCATATTGACATATGTACTAGATTGATTATGGTGTTTATCTAGATTTAGATTTCTGCCCCTGGATTCTAATAGCATGTTGGTTTTCCAGGCGTAATCATCAAAGCGTTGCAGAATTGCAGTGTTCAACATGGCCCCTTCACTGGCCACAGCTTTCTCACGCCGCTGGTGGATGGCAGTGACAGCGGTGATTGAGAGTCTGCTCTTCTCTGCTGTACTTTTGGGATGGGGCTCTTTACTGATCATGCTGAAGTCAGAGGGCTTCTACTCCTTCCTCTGCAGTGAGCCAGGTAGGGATGGTTATTGTAAGGCTATAAACAGGACTCATACATTTTGGTGAGGTTATGAGCATGACTCACAAGTAGGTAATTTGGAGCATTAGGTAAGATCTGATAAGAAAAAAGGAAAACGCCAAGGAGCCTGCTCATATCAAGTGACATTACAGCAATGAGAATGCATTCATATAAAAGCTCATATAATATAGAGTATAATATAATATAACACAACTAATATCAGGCATAATAATCACTGCAGGGTAGGTTGGATTTTAAACTTTCAGGATTTGCTGCATCTGCTTTAGATTTGCTTATTTTCTTAATTTAATGTTAGAAATTTGCTGAATGTACAAGATGGCTGAGAATTAAAGTATTTAAGGTTTCCGAGTATTGTTTGCTTACAAACAGAGCAAATCTGGAAAGAGAAACCACATCAATAAAGCTCAAGCTATTTGGCACAGTATGGTGTAGTAATGATACTCAATGCAGCTGCAAAAACGTGTAGATCAATAAGACAGTCAATATTGATGATTCACCTCCACCCCATTATGTCTTTTTCACAACAATACAAATAGGTTATACGGATGCTAATTTTGGCTTACTTTGTTAGCTGAGCGAGTGTTCTTGAGGTAGCTAGCACAATACTTGTGTGGCAGTTTACTGGACTGCTCTGTGACACAGACCAGAATTTTTGGATCAACATTCATTCATTCATCTGAAGTCTATACTATTTAAGATCTGTGTTTATGTGTTTGTATGCGTTTTTTCTTTTTTTTTTAAAAAAAGTTGTTTATTGCATCTGGTACATATTTATCTACTGAGAGGAAAATACATCTGGTGCTATACATGATTAATATTTATAATAGAAACCTTGCAGGTTTCATGATTTATCAACACTGAAACATATACATTATATAAAAACTTGATAAAATACTTGATAATTGTAATCTTTCCAGGTTTTTTTTTGGCAGACTTTGTTCGTTTCTGCCTGCAGGTCTGTAGATGTTAGAGCTGTTCCTCCTTCCTGAAGATTAATGGCCTCAATGTCTATGTTCTCCTTCCTAAGAACTACTTTCTTATTCTAGGAAGTGGCGGTGTTTTACTGGAAAGTGCTCTATCTGCTGCATTAAAACCATAGCTGTCCGTTCTGTTCCCATGGAAAAAAAATCACCTCATTTTTTTGGCTGACATTTTAGTGTCATGTTGACATTACAGTTATCCCTCAGCTAATAGCAATAGCCATTGTGTCATGTCAAGGATCATGTCAATGATAAATTTATAGCCTACACTTCACTATTCGGTGCATGATGATTTGTCATTGGAAATAGCCAATATAATGCTCACACTGATATAGACAGTCTTTTTAACTTTCCATTCATTCAATAGTTTCTCGTCTCTGTGTATAAACAATTCTAGATCTTAATAGTGAATTCCTAACTCTGACTATTTATATTAATACATTACAGTAATACATTATTATTTGTATAGTATTAGTTAATTAGTTAAAGTTTTGTTTTTGTAAAACCTAAATAGCTAAATAAATAATATAAGTACAATAAATAATCACTCACATAGTCAAGTCTTATTTGCTTACGTATACTTTGACTGGAAAATATTCAATTTATACTGATTAGTAATCATTCTGACCCTTATGTCCCCTATAAAAGCACATAAATTAAACCTGGAATTATATTGTCAAGTAACTTAAAAATTCTGAATTTCAGCATTTGTTTCTACAATATAAAGCTTAAGTCTGATTTAGGTCTGATTTTGTTCAGTTTCTATGATTGCGTCAGTAATTTTTGGACTCGTTCCTTTTCACATGACCTGATGTAGCATTGATTGTGTCAAGCTCATCACTTGGATGATCATCCTGCGTCACACAGGAATCTTTTGCCTTCCGTTTTTAACAGCTTGGTTTACCTCACATGACATGTGAGTCTTACTCTGAGGCTGCATAGCAGGTGAAGAATCTACTCTCATGTAGCCCTGAGATCAGCTAAACCAAGGTCTGCAGTGCATAATCAGCTTTTCTCACTTCCTATTGTCTCTATCCAAAGAGGGAAGTGAATTATGTGTGCATAAACTGTAC
The DNA here is from genome assembly GCA_030449085.1 of Kryptopterus vitreolus. Classification (NCBI taxonomy): domain Eukaryota; kingdom Metazoa; phylum Chordata; class Actinopteri; order Siluriformes; family Siluridae; genus Kryptopterus; species Kryptopterus vitreolus. The sequence goes on along the minus strand of JACRUU010000026.1, from coordinate 10,498,845 downwards.
CCTGTATGGTTGCGAGAGCATTGAGTGTTACACAAGCCACTTTCTGTTATTGACGTGATGCCACTCAAGGCTTAATTTTTTTTTCTCATAAAGAGGCACTGAAGCCCAGCTGCTGTTTGTTCTCCAGTAACTCCCCCATGAGGCTTCATCTATTTGCTGTTGCAAACCAGTCTTGCTTAAAAAGCATGTCTCCTTTGTCTGTCTGACACAAAAAGTCTTTCATTCCGGAAAATACAAATACATTCTGTCCCTTACGTTTACATGATCATAACCCTCACCCACACACTGCATAAACAGGTGCCCTCCTTGGCTCCACTTTAATTCTGTCATAGTAGTGTACTCAAGACTGTTGAGTCATATCACATTCCATTGTGTTGCAAGAAGTGCACTTTGTGGAATACTTGTTTGTGTGCGATTATACACTTGTTTAAACAAGTCAAGTTCAAAGAATCGCAATGTAAGTAAGCCTGGATGGTTTTAAATTAAACTTTTGCGTAGGGATTAAAGTAACATTAAAGTCCTTCTAATTCTGCAGATGTTTGGTTGGTGCGAGGCTGTGGCATTTGGCTTGACCTTTCTGCCTGTTTCCTGGCCACTATCTCACCATGGCCCTGCACACACACATGCACTTACACACAAGCACTCATAAAGCAAGAGGGAGAGTGAGAGAAAGAGAACATGAGTTCCTGTTAAGAATTTTTTTATTTAGAATTTATCTCTAAATAAGGCAACACTTTAATTGCACAAAATGCTTTTAGACTAACCAAAAATCCCAGTATGAAAGATTTTTGCTATCAGCCCAAGATTTAACTGTAAAAAATACTTTGAATTTCTAACAATTAGGACTTTTAACTTTTGCTAACCATTTTAGTGGTCAAAAAAAGTAGCTTCATATTTTTATGGTTGCGAATAGTATGTAAATAGACCTGTTTCTCCCCCCTTTTTTAAATTAAAAAATATCTAAACAATGTAACTTTCATATTGAATGTAACAGTCACAAAGTGGAGGCAGCGTAACATTTTGCTGTGAATCTAAAGAATCAGACAAACTAGTCAAAAGTCACATGCATATTATAACTAGACACAGGCAACTATTATAATGTGATACATTGCCGTTAAAATACGATACACATCTGGTTTGGCTGGGTTTCATGATATGATCTTTTTTTTTATTTCTTTAGCAAACAATACAATGCAGAATGTGTCTGAGCAGAGTGACAGAGCAACAGTAAGTCAAGCAAACGAAACTGAAGAGTTCTTGCAAATGAATGGCTGGCCCATCTGTAAAGAGCAAGATGAGATGCTGAATCTAGCCTTTACCATTGGCTCCTTCCTTCTGAGTGCCATTACTCTACCACTGGGTATCATCATGGACAAATATGGGCCACGTAAACTTCGCTTGCTTGGCAGGTAAGACAAATTGGACTAGTGCTATTAAAGTATAAGACATAAATCTTTCTAATATACTCCTGTAACGTTAGAACTCTTTTAATGGACAGTAAGCTCTTTGTGATTGCAGTGCTAGCTTCGCCCTGTCCTGTATCCTGATTGCTTATGGAGCCAGTAATCCAAAGGGTAAATTCAGGAACTTAATTGTTTTGAATACTTACCTGAATCTATGTTTGTTTTTTTTAACCTAATACCATATTCTCTGCATATACTCTGCAGATCTCTCAGTCCTGATCTTTTTTGCTCTGGCCATGAACGGGTTTGGGGGCATGTGTATGACCTTCACCTCTCTCACAGTGAGTGTCACTATATATGAAGTTTTTCTTATGTCCGAGTGGCACACCTAAACAACTGTGAATCCACATTGTAAATCTAATAATCAACACCGTCTCTGTGGTTCTACATTACCTGTGTTGAATTGGAATGCTGTTTTTGCCCAGGCATGCTTAAGCTTTCCTGATGATGTCTCTGGGTAGATTTTCAAGGTAGATATGTAAGGGAATATTACACTTTATTCAAACAATTTAATGCTACAGATTCATATTTATTTAATAGTTTATTTATCCCGGTCATCTTTTAATGCATCTGTATATCCTACAAATTTGAATCAACAATATTTAAGATTAAGCCCCTTTTAATCAAGAACTTTACTACATTTCTTGAGATCTTGTATTTGAAACATTTTAATGTTGTTTTTTAAAGGTTGCTCTCAAGTTTCTTAAAAATCATTTTAGTTTACCCTGTGCTTGAGGGTAAGCAGCAGTAGCACATACTCTTATCACCACATGATAACCTCTGGGGAGCCTCTTCTACTTTCCTGGGCAGAGTTATATAAGATAGCCTTTCATCAGACTATCTGCTATAATCACTAGTAGTTTTCTCTTCAACAAGTTAGTCTGTGTCCTGCTTTATCTGCTCTCTGCATCAGCTCTTAGCAAGGACCAAAAAAAAGGCATCAGTTTGATTTATTGTTTGAATGGACCAAGTGTTCTCTGCTACAGTTGTACACCTAAGGAATAATGCAGACAACTAAGCAGTGTTATAGTCTTACAAAACACACACACACACACATACACACACACATATATATATATACACACACACACATATATATGTTGATATATAGATATATCGGTTTAAGTTCTTCAGGGTACATCCACATAATATTTTATTTAAGGACTCTTCCTGGCTAATGTTTCTTCCGTTCTGCAGTGAGGTTGAACAGAAGTAGTTTGTTAGATGCTGTGTTGATAAATGCCCTGTACATGCAGATCACAGAGTTCACCATGAGAATCACACTATTGCAGGTCTATTTTTTTTATTGCTCTGTTGTTCTTGTTTCTTTTATCATGGCATGCAGGCTTGTAGCTGTCTTACACCTGTTATGTTTACATTGGAAGAAGAGTGTGAGACCGGGGGAGGAATTAAAGTGTATGTCAGATAATGCTGTGGAACGCACAGTTTGTAATTGTAGCTGCTTCAGCTGCCAGTTTCTAGGAAACCCACCGCGGCTACTTAAAATAACTGTTAGTTTTACACAGCTGATCAAAGTCTGGGTACTCTGCAGAAGTGTTTTGCTTCCATTTTTAATACTTATTTGCATGTGTAAATATTTGAATCATTCTGGATTTCATTCTGGATTCTGTAGTTACTAAATGAGTGACTAGTTTTTATTATGCAAATTTAGAAATTAGGAGTGAATAATAAAAAAAACATTTACTATCTTTCACTCTTAACTGCTTTATACATATAACCATTTTATTCATACTGTTTTTGCACTTTATCTCTTTCCGTTTTTTTTCTCTGTGAGGTTCTATCTGCTCATCAGTCAGCACATGGTGTTGTACTAACTGCACTGAGCATGTGTGTGTGTGTGTGTGTGTGTGTGTGTGGGGGGGGGGGGGGGTGGGGGGGGTTGGGGGGGGGGGGGTGGGGGTGGGGGGGGGGGGGGGGGGGGGGGGGGGGGGGGGGGGGGGGGGGGGGGGGGGTCGGGGGGGGTAGGGGGGTTATCGGGATGGGGGGGCTGGGTCTCACATCCATGGGGGGGGGGGGGTGTGCTGGGGGGGGGGGTTGGGGGGGGGGGGGGGGGGGGGGGGTGTTTGATTTCACTTGTAGGGTGGGACTTGTGTTCAGGGGGGGTCACATGGTTTGGGGGGTGGGATGGTGGGGGTCTGGGGGGGGGGGGGGGGGGGGTTCGGGCAGGTGGGCGACTGGGGGGGTGGGGGCGGGGGTGGGGGGTTGGGTCAGGTGTGTGTATGCGCGCGTCTCACATCCCTGGCTTGTTTTCACAACAGTGACTCAGATATATCTAGAATCATGAATCTCCATTCCGTAACTTCTTTTTTTCTTTCTATTGCAGTTTGAAAGTTGTTAAATTTCCACATGTTTTTCTGTGATGACATTTGATTTTCCAGTTATGCCATGAAACACAATAACCGTTGTTTGAAAGCCGGTGTGAGAGGAAGTTCCTTCGATCATGTTGGTTCATGTGCAGCGTTGAGCAAAACCGGTTTGCAGAGAGATAGAGAGCATTAATGCGTCAGAGGAGGGTCGACGTTAGGAGGGAAGGTGGTGTTGGCACATAATGTAAGATGGAGCTGGATGAGTAATAATAGTTCCAGACACATATACACACACACATGGTGAAGCTGAGACCAGCTTGTAAACAAGACACAACAGTGCTGTTTACCAGAGACATTCATATCATACACTCAGTCTGGCACAGATCTGAAGGTCATGTTTTTTTCTTTCAGTCAGTTTGAGTCATCGGGTGCACATTGATGTGCACTGTTTGGACCAACATTTCTTTATCTGCTGACTTCCTTAAATGCCGTTCCCTGCTCTCAGAACATAGACACGAGATTCTTGAGATGGAAAATCTCATCATGATCCTTATGAAAATCTCAGTTCAGTTTGTTCCAGTATGTTTTTCACTTCTGTGTCCATTTCATTTCCCCCTTTGTAGTTCCATTTTTTGTGTGATAAGACCACACTACTGATTTGTGTCTATGACTCATTCTTTTCTGTCCTTCTCAAAATAACCCCTATGTGAGCAGAAGGCAAAAAGACATTGCTGTAAATTACTGTAAAGTGAAGTGGACAGGCTTTGAAATGACTTTGTACACAAGCTGGAAAATCCATTTAATTTTTCAAATCACAAGAAAGTTTTATTGTTTTTTTTTTGTCTTGTGCCATCTATGAATTTTATTTTAAGCTTTTTTTTTAATTATTTTATTTGAGTTGATGAGCAAATGTGCTGTAATTGAGTGTGACCGGACTTTCTGGCTTTCTTTAAGGAAAATTATCATGCAAGATCAAACCCCTCCACCACAAATATTCTGCCACTGTTGGGCCCTTGAGCAAGGCCCTTAAACCTCCCCTGCTCAGTTGTAAGTTGCCCTAGAGTTGCCCTGCCAGAAATATCAAATTAAGAGTTTACATTGTTGGCTTTTTATGTATTTTAAATACATTTCTACACGTAAAAAACAACTAAAACTATTATTCTAAATCTCTTGATGTATTATTTTCCCTTTACGCATCTTCATGAGAACAGCCTCAAAAGAGCAGAGTCAAATCATGCAATATTTCTGAATAGGAATTATTTTCTGTAAAATAAGCAAGTAAAGAACGTTGCTTCAGCTTTGAGACAAAGCCACAAATAGTACAGACATCAATTTTTCCATTGTCCTAATCACATATTATATTTCTTGTATATTCTGGTAATGTAAATAAGTTTATTATTAGAAGTCCATGTTTAAATATTCAGTCTGTGTAATACATAGCTGCATTAGATAGATAGCCCCTTATGTATATTTTTAACTGAACATCTAATCTTAACATCTCACTTGCCCTACTTGCCTACTTCCCATGTTAGTACAGTGCAGTGTTTGTGCAGGGCATCACAGTGCTAAACAGCAAACTCCCAGTTAGAAAAGGTTTCAAACATCGTTAAGGCATAGGCTTCTGGACATGTGATTATGTATGTATGTGCTTTCTCAACACCCCATTCCATATTTTCTCCCCTTTTGTTGTTACAGTAACCTCCACTCTTATAGGAGGACGACTGTCTGTATGAGGCTTTGGAAGATTTGTGATTATTCAACTATTAAGTGTTAGTAAGGTCAGGAACTGTTTTTTAGCGTGAGATGGCCTGGGGTGTAGTCAGTGTTCTACTTCATCTAATATTTGTGTTAGGGGAAGGGGTTAGAACACCATATAGCAAGCCAATCAAGAACTTCCAGTCCTAACCATGTGAACAGTAGCTTCATGTAATGCTGGAACAGGTTTGCGTCTTCTTGCTCAAGTGTAGGCAAAATTTAATTCCAAAGACGATCTACACAATTGTGTGAGGCCAGTTTTGGAAAGACCCACAGATAGCTGGAAATGGAAGATGTATATATTGTGTGCTTATATTGTATATGTTTGTTACAATATATTATTCTATACTGTATAGTACAAGGGGGAACACATTGGAATGGATAATGTATGTGTAGATAAACTGTTGCCGAAGAAGAGTCTGGTGCTCATGTCGTTGTGGAGAGTTGTTTGAACTTGTGTGTATGGTGGTATTTAAAAAGTCTGTTTTGAATGAGTGTTCTGGTGTGAATGTGCTCTTCCCTGTTTACTGCTCACTCAGGACACTTTAAAAGGAAAGAACAGCCAGGCATTTCATGTGGGTTACTGTTGTGCTGTATAAGATTCTCTTGGAGCACTGAACAGATTGTGTAAGTGCATGTATTTGCTAGTGTGTGTGTTTGTGTGTGTGTGTGTGTGTGTGTGTGTGTGTATATTTAAAAACATTTTTTAGCAAGTGTCATCCTGGATGTTTTGGCTTTTCCTGGATATGGAATGACCTTTCCTCCAATTAAAGGCAGTGAATGACGTCTGGGTTGGGTTCCAGTTGTGTCTGCTCTTTCGTTCCTTCTTCTTCTAAGCATGGGTGGGGGAGGAAAAAGTGATGAGTTCTTGGAAAAACTGTTGCGTGACTTTAATAACTGTGAGCCAGTATGTATACCATGACACTTTCTGAGTCTGCTAGTCTGGTTGAGAAATTGATATGTTCAATTCTTAATGAATAAATCAGAGCGTGTTTTTCAAGGTGTTCACTCATTCATTTGTTCTGTTTCTTTTCCAAGTCTTGCTGTGAAGGTACTTGACATTTGTTTAGTTCAGAACAGTCTGTGCTCCTTTCTTCTATCCCATACCCTTCAGAAGGAAAATACTCTTATGCAAGACCTTACCTACCCCCTCCTTTCCATCCTTCCCTCTCACACGCATTCTTCCTCTATTCAGCTACATGTTGTTCTGTTTATTTGACATACGGAATTAATATTTACAAGAACCACTGTTAAACAACTATTTGGTGGGAATCCAAATTTTGTAATCATGTATTTGAGTTTGATATGTTGTTGTTTTTAGCAAATCTTTTGGTAAATTGCTGTGTTATAAGCAGAATTCCATAGGTTACAATTATATGTGTTTTAAAACCGTTTTGGTATAAACAAAACAGTAAAAACAGACGTTTGTTCGTTTCAGCTCCCTAACATGTTTGGAGATCTACGCTCTACCTTTATTGCACTCATGATTGGATCCTACGCTTCCTCTGCTGTCACTTTTCCAGGCATTAAGGTAAAAATCTATAGCCGATTCGTGTTTTAAGTCTGTTAACGGAAGAAGAATGATAAGATGGTTGATGCAACGTGGCAGCTGCCACTTCGGCAGTAAGTCTTTATCCAGAAGTGACCTCAACTCACATCGTTGAGAGTTGTCCATGCAATGCATTTATCTAAATCATATTGTATGTAACGTAAATGTTGAACCATATTAGGTATTTCCGTGACTGTAGAAACATGTATCGAGAAGCCACCGATGTTACCACCCTCTACTGTGTGTTTAAATCAATATTTACTATTCTCACAGGTGATCTATGACCTGGGTGTGGCTTTTATCACCATCCTGGTTGTCTGGGCAGGCTGTGCTGGCCTTGTTTTTATTAACTGCTTCTTCAACTGGCCTCTGGAGCCTTTCCCTGGGCCCGAGGATATGGATTACACGTATGTGATCTCTTTCAAATCCAACAAGTCCCACAAATCTCTCTTTGAATAATCTCTACCTATCAGTTATATGTTAAGAAGACTATTATCTTCTTCTTTTTTTCCATTAGTGTGAAGATCAAGTTCAGCTGGCTGGGCTTTGACCATAAAATCACAGGCAAACAGTTTTACAGGCAGGTAACTACTGTGGGCCGCAGACTCAGTGTTGGGAACTCCATGAAAAACCAACCCAAAATGCTGGCCACGCAGGACGGAAATAAGATCTGCTTGTCAACAGTGGACCTAGATGTGCAGTGCAAATCTTCACAGGAGTGTAAGGGTTATATTCATTCACATTTATATACTTAATATAATACGAATGTTTTCTTCGAAGGTAGGTAGGTAAATAGAGATCGAGCTTTTGTCAGGACTCCATAAGCAGTTTAAAGATTTTACCAGAATTACTTCATCTAAATATTTGACATAAGCATGAGGGCTGTCAACGTTATTACCATGTTAACACAAAATCACTATAATGGCACTAATTTTATTAATGCCCGATTAACACAGCGTACATTACTATGTGAGTGTTGGTGAATGAACGAAACCCGAACAAAAAAGAACAAATGAATAAAAAACTTCAGCGCAGCCACTCATGCTTCCTAAATTTCCCTGAATAAAATTATGCCTACTAGCCTCACATTCACAACAAGTTTGAGCTATATTACCGTATATCACCTTATGGTGGAGCATATTTTTATGTCCAGAAGAAAGCTAAATGATTTTCCAGATGGGCTAAACTGTTTTAGGCCTGATATAAGGACTATTAGATCCATTTGTCTATATTGTGATATTTTCCTAAAATATTTGGTAACATTTGTAAGTTTTCTGAATCATATATTGTCAGCCAAGTCCTCCATCTATAATTCTTGACATAAACGGTTGGTAATGCTGTTAGAAGTACCAGCCAAGCTTTAAATTACTTTGAGCAGAGTGTCTTTTTCATGCCCACATTAGTCTAGACTGACAAGACAGCCAGCCGTTGGCCAGCAAGCTGTCCAAGAAGTGATTTACGAAAGCTTTCACTTTAAAGCACACACCTCGCATTCTAATCCAGGACATAATGGGGTGTAAGCAAACAAGTGCTTTTATTTGTATGTAAAGTTCTTTTAGTATCCAAAGTCAGACTAAGAGTCAGTATCTCTGGGTTGGAGCGAGGACTCTGCACTTTTGGCTGCACTAACCCAAATCTGTACAATACAATTAATCTCAACTGTGAGGAACACACAGATCTTTGCGAGCTTTTTCTTCCCATATGAGGGTCTTTAATTCACAATGCGGGTCCCACATTGGGTTCGTTCATGCTAAGTGGACCATGTAATCAATTCACACAGTATTACAAGACACTTTGGTGGGTAAAAGATGCGACAAGGCAGGCAGGCCCAGAGCCATCGGCAATGGGTGAGTTGTTTTTTTTCTAACGGATAGTCTAATGCTGAACAAATCCTAGAGCTAAGGCCTTTAGCTTTCAGTGTTTTCACAAGACTTATTAGTTACAGCAGGCCTTACTGTAGACTCAAGAAGGCTTTCTATCACTGTGTGTTTTCTGGAAGGGATTTTTTCTTTCCTGAAGTGAAGAAGATTCCCGAAATACTGTGCAATAAAACATCATAGCAGCTGTGTCCAGGGTTATAAATCCCTGTTTTTCGTTGGTCAGTGTATTTAGCAAACCAATACTGGCTAATTATTAACAGCACAAATTTTCCATCCTGTAATGGACCATGAGGTTTATGCAGCCATTACAAAGCACCTGTAGAAATATTTTCCATATCAACAGAGGCTGGTGTGATTAATTAAACATTTCTGCATGTCTCTTGCCGCGTGACACGTATGGCCTCATCACGACCGAGCGGCAGTAATTTTCCATTTAGCGCATCCGGGGAAAAAGACACGGATTAATCAACGCCTTATTCTTTGCCGACGTAGATAATGGATCAAACGCTGAAATAAGGATCTAAAGAAGAAAGAATTTCATCTTGTTCATAAAATGAAACATCTGATAGGATTCTTCTTGTCTTTCCTTTTCCTTTCTCTGTAGCCCAGTCGTTCATGCGCAGTGTATTCAGCCCCATCTTCCTGCTCAGTCTAATCACCATGTGTGTCACTCAGCTGCGACTCATCTTCTATATGGGAGCTATGAACAACATCCTGAAATCCTTTACCAATGTAGACCTCAGTACAGGTTTGTATAAAAATGTATTATGTTCCTGACTACCACCCTCAAGAGCTGCCAATTGATATATATATATATATATATATATATATATATATATAAACATGCCCAGCTGGCTTGGGGGGTGGGGTCTGTGTGGAAAAAAACATTTCTATATGTTTTGTATTTCATGTGATAATTTGCAACTTGCATAACAAAATGCTGTGTAGTACATATAGCAGACTACTAGTGCATGTCTATATCTGTGCTTTTTTCCCCCCTGCAATTACTGTTGCTTTTTGTTCTTTCAAACTGGCAGACTACTTCAAGTTGTAATGTATTGTTGGTATCCTGTTTCATCCACTGGTTATTTCATATCCTAACTCTTCTTGATGTGTTTTCTCTGCTTTGCCTGCATGTTTTCATGCTTTCTAATGGCGTCTCAGTGGAAAAGATGGAAGTGGGTAAGACTCCAGGCTAAACTGTCTGTGCATTCGTTGTCCCGTCTCTGTGCTCATCCACCACCTCCTAACTTTGACGATAATTCACCTTGTCGTATAAAACACGAACGGAATCTCGCCTCGATTAGCTTTAACTACGTGGTTTATCCACCCACACTTATGTCAAAATCATTTTGATACAGCCACAGATAAATGCATCAACATTCGATGTTTACTATGATTCTTTATCTGTCTTCCTTTCTCAGTGAGCACGTATACATCTATCTTTGGTGTGCTACAGCTACTATGTCTCTTGACTGCACCAGTGATTGGTTACATTATGGACTGGAGATTGAAAGAGTGTGAGGACAAGAATGAGAAACAAATCACCAAGTGAGTGAGACAGTCACTATTTGCAAGTTTCCGATTCATTTGCTGGTTAAATGGTGTTGGATTCTATTTGGTATCTCATATTTGCTAGTATGTACATAGGGACATGGTTATGTTAAACATTAAACATTCATTGTGCTTCAGCAGTTTCAAGTGTTTTTAAATGTGCATGTTCATTTTGGATTTCTTCTTAACCTACATAAAGCAGGGTATCAAATCTCAACTTTAATATTATGTATGAGTGATTAAATCATGTTAAATCTTAGGGTTTCACTATTATATATATATATATATATATATATATATATATATATATATATATATATATATATATATATACAGTCATGTGAAAAAAATTAGGACACCCTTTGAAAGCATGTGGTTTTTTTGTAACATTTTTAATAAATGGTTATTTCATCTCAGTTTCAACAATACAGAGAGATTAAAGTAATCAAACTAAACAATGAAAACTGAAGAAAAGTCTTTTCAAGATCTTCTGTAAATGTCATTCTACAAAAATGCCTATTCTAACTGAGGAAAAAGATAGGACACCCTCACATGTATTCCCTCTTAAATTGGCTCAGATCTCACACAGGTATATCACACCAGGTACACATAACTATTAGATCGTTACTCTGCATGTTGAATGAAGCTTGCCCTATTTAAACCTCAGACATTTAGTTTGGTGTGCTCCTGACTGTTGAAGTGAGAGTGAGCACCATGGTGAGAGCAAAAGAGCTGTCAGAGGACTTCAGAAAAAAGATTGTAGCAGCCTATGAGTCTGGGAAGGGATTTAAAAAGATCTCAAAAGATTTTGAAATCAGCCATTCCACTGTCCGGAAGATAGTCTACAAGTGGAGGGCTTTCAAAACAACTGCCAACATGCCCAGGACTGGTCGCCCCAGCAAGTTCACCCCAAGAGCAGACCGCAAGATGCTAAAAGAGGTCTCCAAAAACCCTAAAGTGTCATCTCGAGAACTACAGCAGGCTCTGGCTACTGTTGATGTAGAAGTACATGCCTCTACAATCAGAAAGAGACTGTACAACTTTAACTTGCATGGGAGGTGTGCAAGGAGGAAACCTTTGCTTTCCAAGAGAAACATCAAGGCCAGACTGACATTTGCCAGAGATAAAGTTGACAAAGACCAGGACTTCTGGAATAATGTTCTTTGGACAGATGAGTCCAAAATTGAATTATTTGAACACAACAGCAGAGGACATGTTTGGCGTAAACCAAACACAGCATTCCAAGAAAAGAACCTCATACCAACTGTGAAGCATGGAGGTGGAAGTGTCATGGTTTGGGGCTGCTTTGCTGCAGCAGGACCTGGTCAGCTCACCATCATAGAATCCACCATGAATTCTACTGTGTATCAGAAGGTGCTTGAAGAACATGTGAGACCATCAGTTAGAAAATTAAAGCTGAAGCGGAACTGGACCATGCAACATGACAATGACCCAAAACACACTAGTAAATCAACCAAAGATTGGCTGAAAAAGAAGAAATGGAGAGTCCTGGAATGGCCAAGTCAAAGTCCAGATTTGAATCCCATTGAGATGCTGTGGGGTGACTTGAAAAGGGCTGTACGTGCAAGAAACCCCTCAAACATCTCACAGCTGAAAAAGTTCTGCATTGAGGAGTGGGGTAAAATTTCCTCAGACCGATGTCGGAGACTGGTAGATGGCTACAAGAACCGTCTCACTGCAGTTATTTCAGCCAAAGGAGGTAACACTCGCTATTAGGGGCAAGGGTGTCCTATCTTTTTCCTCAGTTAGAATAGGCATTTTTGTAAAATGACATTTACAGAAGATCTTGAAAAGACTTTTCTTCAGTTTTCTTTGTTTAGTTGGATTATTTTAATCTCTCTGTATTGTTGAAACGGAGATTAAATAGCCATTTATTAAAAATGTTACAAAAAAAACACATGCTTTCAAAGGGTGTCCTAATTTTTTCACATGACTGTATATATATATATATATATATATATATATATATATATATATAGATATATATATATATATATATATATATATCATATCACATTGTCTGTACATACATCATATAAGTAAAATGCAGGAAACACAGGAATCATATTTGGCATCATATTAAAAAAAGGTTGTGTTTTTAAAGTGCGTGATTGAAATATATTCATATTTGCTTTGTAATGTCATGTATATGTTTTCAAATGCTCCATGTACTGTAAAGTGCATTGTGATGGGAAGCTACACCATGTCGTGTCAGTCTAATCAAATTGCCTGCATTTCTCTCCTGTTCTCAGAGACCCCACCCAACCAAAGAAGCGTAACCGACAGATTCAGCAGATCAGCAATGCCACCAGAGCCTTTATCTTCACAAACTTGCTGCTGGTTTGCTTTGGGGTCACCTGTCTGATCCCCAACTTGTCCTTGCAGGTAAGCAATGCAATAATTATTACTCTTTTAACGCAAGATTACCAGTCTGTACCACAAATCCACAAAGCAGGTAGTGGATATAAAACACACACACACACACACACACACACACACACACACACACACACACACACACACACACACACACACACACACACACACCACACACACGTCACTGCACACACACGCACGTCACTGCAGCTGTTGCTATAGCAGCTGTACAGTAATTTACTGACCCCTTGTGGATGAATTTGTCATTTTTTTCTATACCAAAGAACAGTCTGTTCTTCCCGTTATTTATCCCATCATTATATAAAAGTATTTAAGGAAACAGAAACTTCACATACACTGGATATGGCAGTGTTGTTATGTAACATTGAATCTAAAAATGATATTCATGCTTTTTGCGTGCTCTATAGATTTTATCCTTTATATTGCACACCATCGTGAGAGGTTTCATCCATTCTGCTGTTGGAGGCCTATATGCTGCTGTGTAAGTATAAAATTCGGACCATTGTCCAGTTGTCTATTTGCTGGTTTGAAAACACTTTTATGAATGTTGTTTTATCTGTTCTGCAGATACCCCTCCTCTCAGTTTGGCAGTCTGACAGGACTGCAGTCTCTGATCAGCGCTCTTTTTGCTCTTCTGCAACAGCCTCTCTTCATGGTTATGATGGGCCCATTAAACGGAGATCCTCTCTGGGTAAGAACTACAGCAATGAACACATCAAGAGAATGTAGCCATGTTTCAATAATCAGTTATAAATACAATGTCTAACCATCCTGAATTTGAAGGCTTGTATTTCAGATATAATCCTAAAGTATATAAATAATACATCAGGGGTCACCAAAATTTTTGAAACTGATAGCTACTTCATGGATACTCAGTCATACAAAGGGCTACCAGTTTGACACACTCATCTGAAGTAACAAATTTGACTTTAGTTATATATTATTATTAATGATTGGTGATACTCGTTTATCTATGTAAAGACACTGACCACGTTAATGATTTCTCACAATAATGATCAACCATGACTGAACAAAATACATTTTAGATGTATCTCGCTGATGATTTTTTGCGGGCGACTCGTGGTCTTTGGGGGAGACCTGGTGGCCGTGGCCACTGTGTTGGTGAACCCCTTAATACATGTTAGTTATCCAGTAACTATTTTGGCACTGATTGGAAATTGTGCAGTTAGAATCATAAGGTAACTTGTTGATGAGTTCTTAGAAAGTGAGGGGATACCATGAAAAAAGTATTAAATATAAATTATTTGCACACATTCAGTTGTTTTTTCGTCTGCCAGTTACATTGACTGAATTATTGCCCTGGTTAAATATTGGCAGGTAATATACTTTAAGCATTCAGGTAAGCCATACACACAAAATAGAGGAAGAAGAGGAAAGAAGAAATATAGACCACAATGAATATGGTGACCACGGAATAACGAAGTAGTATGGGAATATATAGTTCTGGGATATATTCAATGATCTGGGAATAAAGAATAAATGGAAATCTAGTACAATCCTTTGTACCCTGATAATTCAAATGGCAATTTTGACTGTGATCACTGCATTCATTTTTATTCATTTCCAATTCTGTTTACGACATTATTTATATTATTAATTGAGTCACTGCCAAAGGGAATACAGAACAGTAGTTTGATGAGAATGTTCCGTGCTTTGTGCAGGTAAATGTGGGCCTGTTAGGTGTCAGCATGCTGGGCTTCTGCCTCCCCGGTTACCTGCTTTGTTTTGGCAAGAATCTGCGCAAGCAAAAAAAGGAGCTGGAGGACGACCCCAAGATCTGTCTCAAGAACGGCAACAATCAGGAGGCCTTTGTCTGAACATGGACTCGGTTATGAACGGTACAAGTCAGAGAGAACCAGGAGGCAATAGAAAAGAAGGAGAGAGGCAGGAAAAGTTGCAAAAGTGTTGTTCAGCTATCTTCTTTCCTTTAACGTCTCCACCAGTGTTCCACTGCTCTTACACATGAACAGAAACACAGAACAGCAAAGCGGTTAGAAATAAAATGTGCCACCCAAACATGTTTACAGGCTTTGCAATCTCAGTAACAGATTCTCGGAGTGAATCAATAGCATCTGTTTACTGTCAAATGTTTCTTTACAATTAAATGTAGTGTTGGCTGTGTAGTTGGAATTCTCCTATGGATTGTGAGCATCTACCTTCTCCATCTAGCCCCCTGTCCCCAAGTTCTTTGTCTATCAAATGAACAGCAAGCCAGGTTAGCCAATAATACCTTTCTTTTTAGGTTTTTCTCTTTTTTTATGCTAGCCCTGTTTGCCCTGAGATTTTATGCTAGCCCTGTTAGCCCTGAGATTTGCCTCGTTTTCCGATCACGACCTTTGCGCCTGACTAATCGCATTGCGATGATAAAAAATAAAAATAAATTATATAGTTTCTCCTGGAGTATTACGTAGTGGGCTGGATGAACACTGTGAATCACAAGGCATATCATGTGATCCTACCTGCACTGACTCTCCTCTCACAGCTTATCAAAGAGCTCATAGTACTCATGGAGAAAAGACATTCAAGGACCATATACACACTACCTATCTAGCTTGACACACCGAGAGTGTGCAAGTTATTGTGTTTTCCTGTTCTTCATACTCTGGAATATATGGACATACAGTATGATGTTTCGATATGAACCCCTTACCTTGGACAGTATGCTTAAATGAAAATAACTGCTACAGGTATTTCCAGCAGAATCTATTGGCAGAAATGATGACCTCCATTACATAACTTGACTTTTTTGGTTCCTCCAGTGTTTACAATGATCTAAATGAACACTCACACAATGAGATATTTTATGAATACAGACCAGACAAGATATAGCAGCATGTTACACGTTAGAAGCAGATGAGATGGGGAAAAATATCATATTGCGATATTGCGATAAGACATCTTCAAAAATAATCATTTTATAACATTATGTTTGGTTTTGGTAAGTTTTAGCAAGGCAGTTGAGGCATATTATGAAAAATATATATATATATATGTTTTTTTGTTTGTTTGTTTTTTTGTTTTTTTTCTTAAATCAGTTAAATCAGCAATAATGAAGAAGCACTGACTCTCGAGTAATGCTCACATTACTCATAAAGGTGTATCATAATTTGAATATATCGCAATACTGATATCATTGCCCAGCCTTACTACTCACAGCGCAGCATGGCCATGTGACTGCAGCTTTTCCTGAATGGAGCATATCTTGGATATGCTGCAAGTATTTAATTAAATGTCATGCTTACTGCTGCTCTTTTTAAAGTTAATGCTTTGTTTTAGGAACAGTTAAAAATGCAAAATTTAATCTCTTGGGGAAAAAAAGCCCTAAATTGATCTGATCCAAGTTGTTCATTAGCAGTTCATCATAGATTGACATGCTGTGTGATATATTTGGAAATATATTTCAATTACGGATGATCATAACATTGCAGTAGACATCTTCTTGTTCTTTCTCTTTCGGCTGCGGATGTGATGCCCAACATTGCAGTAGATATACTAATCCAAATTCAAGTATTTTTTTCTGTGTGGCTTACAGGCAGTTACTTTCACAACAGACTGACTTTCACCAGCAATAATGTGTGACACCATTTTAAATTGTTCTTTGACTATAGGTATTGTACTGATTACCAGTGTGTCACTGTGTTATCACCCATCTATTCACTGAGTTTTGATGTTTGCAGTTTGTTGTAAGTTAACATGCTTGTTATAGTTCTTATTACATACATTTCATCTTGTGTTTGGTGAAAACCATTAGATTAATGTTTATTTCCCGCAATGTGGTGGCATGACCTCAGTCATGTTTTGCTCCACCTTAAGACAGTTTGCGTTCATGGAGAGAAATAAAATGAAAGACATCATAGTATTGGTTAAAGATCAAGGACTTGGCCTGCTTCTGCTGATATTTACAGTGTATGTATGCTGTAATTGTTCTCCACACACAGCCATCTAAGACAAACGCACAAAGCTTCGTTTAGGCAAGCATTCACTTGTGTACTCAAAGGTGTTGTCCTGTCACTGTGTTGACCTAAATGATCATCAACGGAAAGAAACAGGAACGCCATTTTCATGATCATCATGTATTAGTTCCTTAGTTTATATAATGTGTGACGTGTGTAATATGTCCATAGTCACATCTGAAAGAAATTTGGCTAAACTTGAATCTACTTTGATAATCAAAAAGGGAGGTGCTAAAACATGTTGCTGTATCTCTTCTCTGGCCCCAAATTCATGTAGCTCAAATAAAGCTAAGATGCAGGGGATTTAGTCTTTTGTGTTGTTTTTTTCCTTAAGAAACTACACCAGGGACAGAAATTACTAAGTGTTCTCAGTTCAGATTGATTACCTCAACATTTTCCAGTATAAAAATATGAGATTTTAAGTACAACCTTCATATTATATAAACTTCCAGATAAACACATTCAATCTATCTCACACCCTTGCATTTAGTTCTGTTTGGAGAAATATTTTCTCTATAATGGGATTACATGCTTATGTGTCCTGGTTGGATAGTATTTACAGGTAAAATGTGTTTAATTATTACAAATAGAATTTCACATTTAATGCAGTACTGTAACACAGCACAATGAATGTGGGGATACAACACAGCACACTACCCTCTCCCCCTCCCAGTCCCCTAAGACTGGGAAAAATGCACTTTTTTCACTGCCATGCCATAATAAGTTTGCTTCCCTCTTGCCATTTTGAGTGATTGGTCAGTGATAGAAGCAGATAAGGTTTTGGGGTTTGTGGAATACAGTATCAGCTGTAACACCAGTGTAACACAAACTTGTATTTTGTACTTCATTGAATTGTAGCCTACTTTTTACATGTTTCATGTTTTATAGGTCTTTTTTCTGTTACATGTCAAATATTTTGTTTCAGTGCTATATATGCGTTTTGGTTACTTTGTTGTATATCACTATTTAGCACCTGCTGACTTTTCAGTTAATTGTTTTACCCAAAAGAATATCTATATATCATATATATGGGAAAATAAATATAAATTCGATTTCTATTAAAATGTTCCATATGTCATTTTATCTGTACACATGCATGTGCTGTTTATCACAAAGACACTATCTGGTTATTTTATGTTCAAATTTGGAAAGTCGGAAAAGCATGTATAATTGTAAGGTCATAACTACTGGCAACTCCTCTACCAAAACAAAATTTGACAAATCTTGACAACAGATGTAACTTTTCCACAAAAATAACCAAAGAAAACAAAAACTAAACAGACAAATAAAAATAAAATAAAAAGAATTCTTCAGATAAATGGTTTAGTCTGTAAAGAGTGTAATAAGAAACAGTTGCTATCTACTGGTACATTTTCCAAGGTTACCTCTAATACAATATCTTATCTTTAAGCCACTGAGATGTAGCTGGTGGTTTAGGAGACCTTCCAAAGGATTAAAAGACATCGCCTGTATATCAAAGATGTGAAGCCCAAAGTATCTCATTGCTTTTTCTTGTATCTATACAGATCTAGAAAAGACTTAACACCCTTATTCTGCCACTGTCTAACAGTGGGATCCATATAAGATGGAGGAAATAGATAATTATCAATTATTGGGGCGATAATCGAAGCAAAGGTAAACAAAAACGGTTTCTAAATTGATACTATATTCCGAGTGTGGACAGCACCACAGAGTTGGTAGTAAATTCAGAGGATTTGATTGATAAAGAAGATCTATCTGGTTATTTTGGTGCAGCTATTTGTGTTAAAATTAGTCATTTGTTTTTGTATAGATGTTATCATTAATAATAGTCTAGCATAACTATATCCTAGTTAACTTTCAGCTAAACTATATGAGCAAATAATGCATTACATAGTCAACTTCAGAAAATATAGAATTTCACTACAGTTTAATATAATATTTTGAAAACCATTTTTAAATGTACTTAATATTAGCAGACCTACAGTTAATGTTTGGTAAAACAGGGAGAGAATAACATCACTGATTCAGTTCCTGTAAAAGCCTAACAATACTTCAGGAGTGCCAGGGGCATTGTGTACATTTCACAACTGGTATCCTGCTTGAATCACCATTTATCACAGTTCAACAAGTCCCATTTTACTGCATTATCATCCTTAGAAAAGCATAAATATTAACCTCATAAAGTGACCAAATCCATTATTGCTGGCAAAATGTGACTGCTGAAATGTGATTGCACCAAAACTCAAACATACATTTCAAGATGTAGAGCACCTGAGAGACAAGTTATGAAACAAAGAGAGTCTAATATTGGGAATTATTTAATGCATATTCATGCTTTATTTTAAATGTAAAATATATTCAACAATATTTAAAAATTTAAGTCAGTGATTCTAATATTGTTTACTTCAGATGGGAAAGCCTTGCAGGCCCTGATGGCTGCCACTGAGGAAAAGATGTCCAGTTTCTTTATATCAGACAACAGGTATTCTGACCAATACGGCCAAGATAAAGCGACGATGAAGAATATATACAGATGTCATAATGCCATAAATGATCTACAAACCCTCTCAACCATTCACCACTCAAAATTGCCTTGAGTTTACAATTTGCAGAGCACTGATGTTACTGAGTACATTTTGGTAAAGGCTGCCGATAATTATGCTCACAATCCAGCTTGAATATGTCCGTTGTAGACTTTTGCACCTTCCTGAAAGAGCTGTCAGCGGGCTACATGGGATGAGAATGGAGGAGGACCAGTTTGGTGTGTTTGCTCTGTTAAACAAAGCTTGACAATAAACTTGTTTTGGGATCGTGAATGGGTTGAAACTGAAATACAGCATTCAGTCCCACTCCACCCTGTAACTCTTTTCTATTCGTAGAAACACGTGGAACCAGAATTCCACGTTTATAGCCCGAGAGGTGTGAATGAAACACAGCAGAGAGAGCACACAAGCACAAGGCGGCCATTTACCTACAGTAAAAACTACCAACTACTCCTTTACATGTTAGGTAACGCCATGTGGGCGTGGCCTCGAGCAGCACCGGCGAGCCGGTTCCTCAATTCACTGTGCAATCACGAGACGAGACGTCATCGGTTACGATTGCGCGGGGGAGTGGTTGCCCTGACAACGCCGCACCCCTTCGACATCTTTCAGGAAATGAATGTGAGGGAATAAGAAAAGCAGGAACTCGGAGCACTTGAAGGCGGACGAAGGAAGTTCCTGAGGGGGGAAGTTTGGCTTGAATGTGACGGACAGCGACCCAAGTACGAGAAGATGCTTATTAAGGAATAGTAAGTAATAACATGTAGGTTAATACTCGTAAACGCGAAACAAGCTTATAAGCAAAACTAATGTTATCCAGCTAGAGTAAGATGGGTGGCGTCAGCTTGAACTTGACTCCTGGTTGGATAGTTTACCTTCTACATCGAATTCATTTGATTTGTTTTGTTACGTAAGAGCTCGCGTTTGAAAACTAAACGCGAGTTCTTACATAACAAAACAAATCAAATGAATACCGTTAAAACCTGGCAATGCCGAGGTCGATAATGATGGCCATTCCCAAGTTAAGATATAACCGCTAACATTACAGCTGCTCGCCATTTTCATTTAGTTAATTCACACTGAAATGAATGACATCACCGGCTCAAAACACAGAGTTTGACCTACGGTGTGTTTAAATGAACACAAGCATACAAAAAAACAAAGATATGCAAAATATATTGTTATGTTGTTTCATTTAATCACATAATTGTTATGATTCTTGTTCTACTGGATTCTCTACCTGTGTGAATCCAAAGGCTTTTGTAAAAAAAAAAAATCTATGCTGACGGTCACGTGATGCCGACCTGTCAGTCACGCAGTCACTACGTCACTGCATATGCGGTTCAAAGAGCGTGTGGTGAATATGTGCACCTTTAAGTGTTTTTACTTTCAGGCTTTCCAAGGCGCAATGATCTGTGTTCAAAAAAGCTGAGAGAGCTCTTTTGAGGCACAAAATCCACGCTTCTTTAAATGAAGCACAAAGGTCCCATTCCTAGATCTGCTTCTAATCTTTCCAGATTATTGCATTGCTAAAACAGTACTGGAGATCAGTAATGGACATTTGGTGTCATCCAGGGGACGATGGGTTCCTTTAATAGTCTGGTTACCATCAAAGTTCTTGATTTAAAGCGTCTGAATGTCACCACTGACTCCCTGTATAGTGATAAACCTATAAGCACTGACGCATGACTTCATATTTTATGATTGCTTTATCTCTGTAAAGCTGATTTGGACAATGTCCATTCTTAAATGCGCAATACAGATCAAAAAGAAATTGAATATTTTGCTCAATCCAATATTTTTCAAGTACAATTATACATTCTTGTTGCCTAAAGGGGAAGAAACTTGTAAATCTGTCTTTGATGACTGTTTTGTAATGGAAACATGTATTCTGCCTTCCAGCCGAGTCCTCCTTCCCATTTCTGTTGAAGAGGTAAGTGCAAATTTTCCATTAAGCTATCCAGACTATTAGCGCCATTCGCTTCTTGCGACAATGTGGGATTACGGCCCACCCTGTGACAAAATTTTCTTGTAGGCTTCTTGTATTCAGCTACTACTTTTTATATGCACATATGCTTTAGTCTATTGTGTCGTATTCTTTACAAATCAGTGCAAATGTAATAAGTCACTCCGATTATTTAGTAAATGAATAACATTTGCTTTTTTGGCCTGGCGGTGTTTAAATTCACACGTAATGTAAACATGCTATGAGTATGTGGAAGGAACCGTGTTGTCTCCCCTGCTCTGCAGTACCAGGTGGCTCAGCTCTACTCAGTGGCTGAGGCCAGTAAGAATGAAACAGGAGGAGGAGAGGGAGTAGAGGTACTAAAAAATGAACCCTATGAGAAAGAGGATGGAGAAAAAGGGCAATACACACATAAGATCTACCACTTGCAAAGGTATGTTCATCATTATCATCTACAACACAGATTCTTGAAAACTACTTGGGACTGGTTGCCCAGTGTTTAATTAAATGCTTTTTCTGTGTCTCTTCTCATACTGTATGATGTAGTAAAGTACCAGGGTTTGTAAGGATGCTGGCACCATCATCAGCTCTGAAAGTCCATGAGAAGGCCTGGAATGCTTACCCATACTGTCGTACAGGTTTGTTTCAGTGTTTCACATTTATGCATAAAAGTTATGCAAATATTGACATACAGCTACACTTTCTTTTACACATTTATTACAGTGCATTAATATGTGGTCATTAAAAATGACACTAAAGTTGCTTTTCCCCCCCCCCACATATGCTGTTCACCTTTATTCCTCTGGTCATCATTAGTTCTCACAGTAAGTTTCATATCCATGACCTGTCCCAAAGTGTTTGAATTTGATAAATATTCAGAGATTATAGTATTTCTTTTCAACAAATCCTTTTCAGCTGTGTGTAAAATGCTAACAGGATTATTACGCAGTATTATTATTAATGCTTTGATAAACCTAATATGCAGAAAGTACACTATAATTGATGATTTTGGAAATGTAACTGAACTGAAAGTCTGAGAGGCCAGATTTTTTTTCTCATATTGTTTCTTATTTCCCTGTAGAATGAGTATATGAAGGATAACTTTATGATCATGATTGAGACATGGCACAAGCCTGACTTTGGAGACCAAGACAATGTAAGTGTCTAACTTTTAAAAACTAAATGTATCTAAAACGTGAAAATAACCAAAAGAATGTCCCTGTACACTAGATAAAACCTTTTTTTATGCAGGATTATCATGTATTTAATGCAGGATTTAAAAAAAAAATGTAACATTTAAATTCAGGATTTTCTTTAAAAAGAAAGTATTTCACCTTGTAAACACAAGGTCAGCATTTTAATTCCTAATCTTAAAGGTTATTTCTGCAGGTACATAACCTCGATGCAGACGCATGGAAAAAGACTGAGGTCGTTTACATTGATATTGGAGACAGGAGTCAAGTAGACGACAAGGTGAGTGTCCTGGAATTTCTTTATTACATCTGAGTGATACAGAATACATTCGCAATTTCCACATTTGCTACTAGAAAGATTCACTATCTTTTAAGAGAGGAAAAAAGACAGACTTTCTATACATCCATTCCTGCAGTCTTCTCATTTCTTCGCATATCACAGATTGTTAGGCAGCTCGGGTGAGAGTGCAGGTTCGGCCATGATACAGTGCCTCTGGATCAGAGAGGGTTAAGGGCTCAATAGTACGACCCCCCCCCCCACGACCTTCCGATCAGTAATCCAGAGCCCTGACTACTGAGCTACCACTTTCCTCAGACTAATCCATTCAGAGTATTTGCAGATCAAGTGGTGAGAAGCTTATACGATCACAATTCCATCTGCATACACAGACTCACTAAACCATTACAAAGACATTATACTACTTTCCATGGACATGTTGGGAATAACACCTTAACCACAGATATATAAAGTCAGAGTTTTGTCACTAAACAAACACCTGATGATACACATTTGTCATTTGTCATTAAATTGTATTTATACAAACTGGAATGCTAAATAGAAAACAAGGTATAGGCTTAAAACACCATTGCATAAAAGTCTTTTTCTTTTTCTACTAGACTTATCTGCATGAAGTCTCTCCCTTTTTTGCATATGAAAATGAGACTTTTACAAGTTGGAAGGCTCAGACAGAAGGAATATAAAAGTTCACTGACCGTGTTTAGAGCCGTTGTTTTGAATGGTGTCTGATTACTCTTCACTTCTTTAATAGTCAGCAAAAGAACAAATTACTAAACAATGTAACTTAATTCAAGAGTAGGTGCACTTCTCACTGTTTGCCAGAAAGTCAGCAATTTTTAATTTAATCCTTACAGGACTACAAAGCTGATGAGGATCCAGCAACCTTCAAGTCATCGAAGACAGGAAGAGGACCTTTAGGACGTCAGTGGCGAGTGTGTATGATACAGATTGTTGATTCTGTAGAATTTAGTATTTGCATAATCAATGTTGCGTCCAAACTAATCCACTTTTTCCACACTTGTCTAATCCAAATATAGAAGGAACTACCTCAGAAGACCACCTGTCCGCACATGTGTGCCTATAAACTTGTCACTGTCAAGTTTAAGTGGTTCGGTTTGCAAAATAAAGTGGAAGGCTTTATCCACAAGGTACGAGTTTGGTTGAATGAACAATATAGTATCTTTTTTTGTCTCTTTAAGCCAGTGTCTCATACAGGATTATTTCTTGTGACAGATATTTACATTTATCTGAGAAATATGACCATTTATGTTGTCTTTTAGCAAGAGAAGCGCTTGTTCACCAACTTTCACAGGCAGCTGTTCTGCTGGATAGACCGGTGGATTGACTTGACAATGGACGACATTCGACGGATGGAAGAAGAGACCCAAAAGGAACTTGATAAGGTGCATAGTGTTTCAATGGCTTTTAACTGATGGAAATTTGAGACGTGGATGCCTTTTGTTTATTAGACAGTAGAAAGGGTGATGTGTATTATTAACAAAGCCTATTTATTATAGACATGTATTTATTTAAGAAACAAAAAATCAAAACAGCAACTTGTGTTGCATTAGGTAATGTTTATATGATCATTAGTACTATAAACGATTACAGGATAAGAAATGCATAATCAGGACAGTAAAATTGTTTCATCGCAACACCCAGCATGTTGGGAAACTGCGGTGCGGGCGCAGGGTCAGCTATGATAAAGCACCCCTGGAGCAGAGGAGAGTTAAGGGTCGTGTTAAAGGCCCTCAAAGTGGCAGTTGGGTTGGTGCTCGGTCACAAAATTACTTTTTGATCAGTAACCCAGAGCTTTAAGCATTGGTCTACCACTTCGTCTAAATCTAACAGGTCTGTTATTTTCTCCAACTTTTAGATGCGAGAAAAGGACCCAGTAAAAGGGATGTCCGCTTCAGATGAGTAAAGGCCCTGCAGCTGGGACTCTGTAAGTATAGTAACTATACTAGTCTTCTAACTCCCTCCATCCGAAAGAGTAATTGGTGCTGAGTGCTATATTGCTGACATACAGAGACATGATAACTGCTCCTAGTAATCATCAGTCGGCTAATAATTGTGTGCTTAGGCTGTAAATGTCAACATAATGGTGATTCAGAAAAGAGAATTCAATATTTAAAAGGCTTAATACTGAGATCCATCAGCGATACTGGAACGACGACATAACTTGCGTTAAACCTGCACAATTTCTCCCACACCTACGTCCACTGGCTTCCGGCTGCTGCGTGCATCAGATTCAAATCGCTGAAGGCCAGTTTATACTTCTGTGTCAATGCTACGCTGTAAGATGACGCGTACCTCTACCAAAAAGTAACTACGCGTCACATCAACATAGATTGCAAGGTCCATTTGCAAAGTCCACGTTGAAGAAACAAAACCTTTTTAACAAGCTTTAGTAAATTTGATTACAAGTAACTGTTTTTCGATTTTTATCAGCTCCAGCTGCAACATAATCTGCTCAGTTTCAGTCTCATTGTCACTACAGCAGAAACTCAAAACACTCAAAAAAAACGTGTTTCGGAAGAGTTACTGCGGAGCGGCATAGAAGTATTGTGGTGTTATTAGCGTCTTTTGTCAGCACTGCTGTGTAGCAACACTTTAATATAGGCTTGCTTTTGTCCTTCGGCTTTCCAAGTTCATTTGTAAATGTCCACGTCCACGATCATGTTCATGCTTCCTACCCAAAATATTTCCAGATAGCACTCTTGCCCCTGTTGCTGTAGGGGAGGGGGGGGCATCTTTCTATTAGCTTCACTTAGGCTATTTACCCAGAGCAAATTAAACGAGACCAGCACTGAGGTCATGTGTGGTGTTTGTCAACACACCTTTGGAGACAAATGAAAGTGATGGCTAAAAAAAAAAAGCTTGGTTAGTATCAGTATATCGATACTATGGGAAATTAGCATTGGTACTGTTCAGATATTTCAGTATCGTTATTTATCAAAAAATCAATATTTTTGACAACACTAGAGTGTATGGATTGTATGGTATATTGATGGTATATTTGTTAATACTGCACCAAGGTCACATGTTTTGGTTTACTTTAGACTGCATTTAAGATGTACAGCATGGCTCAGCTGATTTTACACCAAAATATGGGAGGTGCGTTCTAGATTACGCAGGACATGGAAATTGGTGACCGAGTCTGTGCAGTAGAGGCAAAGGGGTGCGGCATCAGTGAGATACCCTTGCTTAGCAAAGTGTTGCTTGTCTTCACTTATTAATGACTTGCACAAGGTCTTTTGTGTTTAACTGGACATAGAAGAGTGGCATATACACAGTCCAGTCTGATTACCACAAAGAATATACATAATAAAAACAAAAGAATAGACATGTTAATATTCACTTGTAGACAAGCCTTTAGGAAAATGTCGACTACACTGTAGGGTTCAGCTTGTTGTTCCCTTTATTTATTAAGCTGTACACTATGGAACAAAATAAAAACAATAGTGAATAGTGGACTAACTTGTTTACAAATACAATAAATGTTGTAAATCTAGGAAAGAAGCTGAAATTTGTCACATAACAGAGTACAAATACAAATGATACCTCTTTCATTCCACTTCAGATCTGAAAGTTCAAAGCGTAGATCAGTCTAAATGGGACAGCCAAAAAAGATCAATAGTTATTGATCTGCACAATTCTAGCCTTAATCTGAAAATGACTGCTCTGTTTTAAAATCTACAGGCTACATAACATGCATAGGGGAAAAAAAAACTTGTCCATAAGTGGATTGAGTTAATAGTATCTGACTACTTTTATGCATTTTATGCAAAATAACAAAATTATAGCACCATTTCACCATTCAGGAGCAATTAAAACTGT
Organism: Kryptopterus vitreolus; assembly: GCA_030449085.1. Classification (NCBI taxonomy): domain Eukaryota; kingdom Metazoa; phylum Chordata; class Actinopteri; order Siluriformes; family Siluridae; genus Kryptopterus; species Kryptopterus vitreolus. The sequence goes on along the minus strand of JACRUU010000026.1, from coordinate 10,472,103 downwards.
TACTTTTTAAAACTTTTCACGACAATGACAAGCTTCAAAGCTGTCCGTCCTCCCATGGACCACAATATCAAACATACAATTGCTTTTATTAAATGCATTCATTCTGGAGAACTATCCAAAGATATTTATTATTGTGGAGAGTTTAAACAGACTCTAACTGCTGAATGAAGTCAATAGTGTTTGAGTTTGTGTGTTAGCAGTGGGAGCAGTGACTTATCTATGTTTGGGTGGAGTTAAAATTGTACTGAAGCAAACCACTAAAGGACTGAGGATCATTTGTGTTTCACTTTACAAGTGTCTCCTAGTCAGACATGTATGTGGGTCATTTGACTCTTTCATAGTCGTACCACAATAATTTGTTTTATTGATGGACTCCCAAACTAGACCTCAATGCTGAAATCTGTGATTGTGAACTGCAACTTACATCCAAATAATAATATTAGCTGTATAATATTTCAGCATAAATATCCTAGGGCTAGTTTTGTTGTTTCTTGGCCATTGAAGATGTGTTCAAACAAATTATAGATGTTGAGTAATTTCTTAGTCCACATAGAAAGCTGTTTGTTTTACTAAATTTTTGTCCTGCTTCTTGTATTTTAGATTTCTCCCAGTGAGCAGCAGTATTGTTCATGTCCCAGGCAGTGTGTGAGAGGATGCCTTTCCTCTTGATCCACTCCATTATGGTGCCTCCCCAAAGTCCTTCTCCACACAACCACAGAGCTCCTACACACCATAAAACCCTCCTATAGTCCATTCTTACACTAGACAATACTATCTAATTCTATTGTGATTATTCATGTTTATTTTTAAGGTTTACTGCTTTTATGTTATAAATGTATTTCATCATCCCCCCCCCCCAGGTTTTTATTGAGCAAGATGACCATTTTTGTTTCCCTTTTTTTTCTTTTTTTCTTTTTTAATAAATAACTCCCCGTCCAGACACAAGACTGACACCACCACTGTTCCTAAAAACACTGGTGTTGTTCTACACCACTGTGCTTATATTTGTTTGCTTTAATTTGATTAAATTTATGTACTTATTTTCGCTACAGTTACCCCACTGTTGTGTGCTCCTAAGCTGCCTTAGGGGTAACAAAGTCAGTTGCCCTGTGTATGTGTGTGTATGTGTGGGTGTGTGTGTATATGTGTGTGGGAGGTATCAATCTAGCACTTGCTCCTAACCACGTGACCCACCACTTTTTACACATCTGAAAATGGTTGTTGTAAGCAGTATGGTGTAATTGTGTTTACATGAGGTAACCTCAGCCTGTTGAATTGAATTATGCATCATGGGATTAAGGGAATGAGGTTATTTACCGCTGATGTTACTTTGTCTTTATTGTAACGGTTCCATCAGCGTTACATTCATTTTGAATTTGGTCTGAAACTTTGGAGTTGTCTACTTTGCCTCGATTTTAAACAGGGGCACAGAAACTAGTTTATTTATTCACTGGGTATTTTTTTTTTTTTTACAATTTGTCAAACTTTCTGGGATTATGAAACACTGTGTAGGGCTGACATTTTTCTACTCTTCTGGCAATTCTCTATCCTGATTTGAAATGGATCAATAAAATGACAGACTTATTTTTGGTGTTTTTGTTTTAGTGGTTGTGTTGATTTGTTCAGATGGAGAAAACTCCAGATTATTGTCACCCTTGGGAAAGATGAAGAAAAGGGTGTAGTAATGCTGCCATTAGTAACTATTTACTATAAGAAAAACACTTCATGCTTACATGTAATCTAGCCATCTGAGATTACAGATTATGTGACATCTCAAAAGTTAGTGAAAAAGATAGCAGGATGTAAATCGGTGTTGTCACACAGTTTAATATTAGAACTGGTACAAACAGGTTAAAAATCCCAGCAAGGACAATGATTGTGCATATGTATTCATCCCTCTACTGTGATATCCCTAAATAAAATTCAGTGCACTCAACTGCCATAAGGAGTCACCTCATTAGTAATTAAGAGTCTACCTGTGTGTGCTTAAATATCAGTCAGTATTACTGCTGTTCTGTGAAGGCCTCAGAGATTTGTTATAACATTAGTGCACAAACTGCATCATGAGGACTAAAGAACAGGCCGGACAGGTCAGGAATAAAGTTATGGAGACATTTAAAGCAGAATGGCTTGAATGGAAAGAGTATGGCACAACTGCTAACCTACCAAATCTAACACTCAACTGTTTTGCAAACAAGAACGGGCAGAATTACAACCTCTAGCTTTGCAAAGCTGGTAGAGACAGACCCAAAAAGACTTGCTGTAATTGCAGTGAAAGGGGGATGAATACATATACAGTTCAAGCCAGACTTTCCAATTTTTTACAAAAAATCTTGAACATCATGAATGATTTTTCTTGCACTTCATAATTATGCAATACTTGCGTTGGTCTATCATATAAAATAATCCCAATAAAATGAATCTATCTTTGTAGTTATAATATGACAAAATGTGGAACTATTCAAGCGGTATGAATGCTTTTGCTTTGATATATATATATATATATATATATATATATATATATATATATATATATATATATATATATATAAACCATATCCCGTTCAAAGCAGAGAGTGAAAGGAAAGGAAAACAAGTATCATGGGTGGAGATTTGCATATTTATAGCATTTTGTGGTCTGGATGGCAGCAAACTATTTGGAAGGCAATTCATAAAGAAGACTTTCCTTTCATCTAACCACAAACATAACTGTCTGGAGTTCAACTTTGAAAGGAAAAGTTCTATCATCAGAGGAAACTAAAATAACGTTTCAATCTTAACTCAGTAATTCTCTTTTAAAACTGAACTTCGGAACTGATTCTGCTCTGACATTGTCTCCGATCAACAATAATTCACAATGACAACAGTTGACTATACAGATACACGTATTGACATGACATTATTTTTATTTTATATTATTAATTGTTTGCTGTTTGTCTACAGCAACAAGATAGCACCAAAGTATCATTTATTGTTATATGCAGGTATCCAGTATTGACATCTCGTCTGCTCCCGGATGCGCACGTCGCTCACGTCCGATCCTCATTTTCTACCCAGTGCTTCGTGCACATAACCGCTTCGATGCAACTCCTGGCGGCGCTGTAAAGCACGGAGTCACGGGGAACGCGGCCAGCAACTTCGCTCGCGCTAAAGGACGAAACACAGGACTGCGTTAGTTTTTTCCACGTTAGAGATTTTTTTTTCTCCCCCCATTTCGCAGTACACCCCCCTCTGCGTGTGCCTGACTTACTTCCACCTTCAGATGAACCATCTGCTCAGAGTGCAGGTGTGAAAGTCAGACTCACGATGTTTCCTCCTGCACCGGGTCTCTTTGTTTTACTTACTTGATTAGACAAAAGTAAAATCCACATCGCACAGGTACAAAATATCTAACCATTAAAAACACACAAGCTAAGACAGTCCGTGACCAACACTCAATCCGCTCCCAATGTGAAATAGGCACATGCATATTATATATGTTTATGTACAGCTACAGTAAACTAGTACAGCATACAGCGGGTTTTACTGTATACCTGCTCAGATATCATTCAAAAACTGATTACACACTTATATAAACCTAATATTTACGGTATCATTTAACCTATATAATGTTTACTTATATATCTGGCCCATATCTAAATTACAACATAACAGACTCCAGTGAAGGTACAGAGCGAGTACACAGACATAGAGACACAAGCGCTTACCTTCACGTATGGCACTGCTGTATTAATGACCCCCCGGCTTTCACACTACTGTAAGTCATCAGTTCGCGCCCTACGTAGTGCGCGCAGGCATCGAGTGCAGAGCCGATTGGAACCGATCCTGGCCGCGCGCGCGCCTCTACTGTCTCGCAGGTCACGCGTGTGCACTGGACACGTGACACGTGGCCCCACAACAAATTGATCTTGGATCGACTCGGTCCATGCTTAGAATAAACAACGGACCTGATTCGCAGAAGTATAAATCTTACTGGGTTTGGACTGTTCTTGGTTTTTCTAATTATAGTCCTTCACTCTTTTCTCCCCGTCAATGCTTGTGTTTGTGTGTGTGGGTTCTGGACATTGTGTTTTAAGGGAAAGCCTCTGATATTATATCTGAGCTCGCCACCAATATTAACGAGCTGGAGCAAACTCAAGCATGATGAATGATTTAATCCACAACTAGTGTTTCCATCCTCTTCTTACAGACCTGATGATGCTCTGAAAACTCTCAAGTCACACAAACCTTAAGTCCCTCAGGCTTATACAGAGACAAACAAAATTCACAAGTTTCAAGGGAACGTACTGCATATTTCTCCTCTAGTCATTCCACATTCTGATGGGATTTAGATTGTGGCTCTAACTAGGCCATTTCAAAATGCTGGTCTTCTTTTTGAAGTATTCCTTTGTTGATTTGTGTTTGGGCTGTTATCATGCTAGAAGGGGAAATGTTACATCATCTTTATCTGTCTACCAGGTGCCTGAGGGTTTTGTGCCAAACAAACAAACTGGTATTTTGGGTTATTAATTATTCCCACTATTTTGTATATAACCTCAGTTCTATAACATAACACAATTCAGCATGATTCATTCACTTTTTTTCCACACACAAACACACACACACACACACACACACACACACACACACACACACACACACACACACACACACACACACACATATATATATATATATAACCTGTTGTCCTGTTGTATTAAGTATGGGTGTGTTTTAACAGTGTGATATAAATATAGTTATTGTTTCATTAACGTTTCTATGTACAGAAAAAAGCTAAAGGTTGGAAATGAAATATGGTGTATGCAAAAATAAAACAACAGTGTTAGATAAAAAATAATCCCCCTTATAAACATTAGAGGTTGATATGTGGTTTTAACCGAAATGTCAGAAAAAATGTGAGGTCAGATATAGAGATAGAAAGCCAGCTCACAATACCTATAATTATTGTTGGGATGTATTTATGTTTGGGATTGTCTTTAATAGAGAATATATGTGAACTTACTAAATGTCTTATTGTTGAAATAAATGACTGTCTTCATTTATTTTTCCAAACTGTAAGCACGCTCATTAAAATGACATTTTTACCAGGATCAGGACAGATACTAAAAATATTCAGATCAGGAGGACTCCAGGAGCAGGACCGATAAATACTAATACAGGTAAAATATCAATGGCTTTCCCCTCTCTCTCTCTCTCTCTCTCTCTCTCTCTCTCTCACACACACACACAAACACACACAGACACAAAGGCATCCAATCAAACATCATATTCAGTAGGCTATTTATGTGTTAACAACCACACACACCCTGTGCCTAACAGCATGTGGCTTCCGCCTTTTTCCTTTTTCCTCTATTGTGCAAAATAATTCCATAGAACAGAGAAAACCGTGTCCACAAAAACAATAATATGTGGGACACTCCAACACAAATACATTTCAATCAATGATAATTACTAACAAGTATTTATGACTTGGTTATCTGCCCCTTTATTGTATGTTTTTTAACAAACAGACAAATCCTCAGTAACATATAATGTTAATGCAAGTATCACATATACCTCATTGTTTCCTGCTTGGGTGTCCGCTCTAATCAAACTTGACTTCTCAGCAAAACAAGCATGGTGATCAGTCTGTGGCACTACTGAGGTGGCATGGAAGCCCATGTTTCTTTGACAGTGATTTCCGAATCACTTTAATATGAAGTAATATCAGTTTCAGTTCTGATTTGCATGTTGAGATTTACTCTACCCCATACACTTTTACATCATTTTACTACATAATAATAATAATCCAAACATGGTTTATTTATGTTTTTATCAAGATGCATATGTGCTTTTCATGTTTAATACTTAGTTGGTTCATTTTATAGGAGGGACAAACTGGTTTATATGAAGTATTCCATCATTATATAAATGATTATTATATCATCATACTTCGATGTCTGAAATATCTGTTACTGTCTCCACTGTTACTGATGTGGGCGTGGCCTCGAGCAGAAATCACGAGACGAGACGTAATCGTTTAATTTCGCGGGGGAGTGGTTGCCATGACGACGCCGCACCCCTTCGACATCTTTGAGGAAAGTAATGCGAGTTAATAAGAAAAGGCGGAGCACTTGAAGGCGGGACGAAGGAAGTTGGCGAGGCGCGAAGTTTGGTTAGAACGTGACAGAGAGCAACACAAGTACGACAAGATGCTTATTAAGGAATAGTAAGTAATGGCACGTAGGTTAATACTCGAAAAAGCACGACAAACAACAGTATGCGGCTTTTGTTCAAGTTTCCCCGGCCAACAGACTCAGACGTCATACAATCAATAATATGCGGCCCGTCTGCACTATTGGCCACAGTATAAAATACACGTGTACAAAAAAGCTATTTTATGTTTCACCACTAGATGGCACTATTCACCAACAAGTTCTCTGTGCCAAACTTCAGAAATACATGGAAGCCCGTTTCCGCCACTAAACAACAAACAAACAACTATTGCGAGACTTTTTTTTTTTCAGAAATGCGTGATAAAAACTCGCAATTCCGACTTTTTTGTTCTCAGAATTGTGAGATCAAATGTCGCAATTGCGAATGGAGACGACGCCGCACGACCATTTCACCTCGTCATAGGTCATATACAGAAAGCGCTGAGAGATCTGGTTTGATGTATGTATTTAAAAAAAAAAAAAAAAAAAAAAAAAAAAAAAAAAAAAATATATATATATATATATATATATATATATATATATATATATATATATATATATATATTATATATATATATATCTCTATAGTGATGGAAACGGGCTTCCATAGAATTATGATCATTTTATGAAACCAGCGATAAAGGCTATTCATTATATTCACTCCAAAGCACAAATTAAATGAAAAATAATAATTCAGTACGGCAGCCAGTTTTTTCCATTTCGTATTTTTGTTTGAAATAATGAAGAGCACTGCCTTTTGATATCCTATTTAAAAAACACATTTAAATTTTTTATTTTTTTTTTGATGGTTTGTTGAAAAACGGAAGAATGAGTGATACATATATACATGATTGATAACCTTAAGTGTTATTTTCCTGTTCGTAGGGTTTGGATTTAGAGGTTTATAGTGAGCATTTAATAGTGAACAATTTATGTTTCAAATGAACCTAAATATGTTTAATCTTCCTGAAAGTTTTTCCCACAGACTTTTTTGTTCTTTTTATATGGCCTTCAAATATGAAAGGCAAAATAATTTGGTGAAAACTTTTTTATTTTTTATTTCATTTATTTGTTCTGTGTGAAGAAATGCAAAGTATGCAATACAAAAACTGTTCTGTGTTAATGCTCCAAAGAATGTCCAGCTGATTGGTCGCCCACCACATACTTTTCACCTCAATAAATCTGGCCCTCATTGCAAAAAGTTTGGACACCCTTGATCTAGAGAATGATGCGTGGCATCAGTTTGACCCTGACTCCTGGCTGGCTAGTTTTGATTTGTTTTCACAATAATATAATATAAATAAAAATCTTCTATGCTGATGGTCATGTGATGCTGTCCAAAAAATCCACGCTTCTTTAAATGAAGCGCAAAGGTCCCATTCCTAGATCTGCTTCTAATCTTTCCAGATTATTGCATTGCTAAAACAGTACTGGAGATCATCATCCAGGGGACGATGGGTTCCTTTAATAGTCTGGTTACCATCAAAGTTCTTGCTTTAAAGCGTCTAAATGTCACCACTGACTCCCTGTATAGTGATAAACCTATAAACACTGATGCATGACTTCATATTTTATGATTGCTTTATCTCTGTAAAGCTGATTTGGACAATGTCCATTCTTAAATGCGCAATACAGATAAAATAAAAATTGAATATTTTCCTCAATCTAATATTTTTCAAGTACAATTATACATTCTTGTTGCCTAAAGGGGAAGAAACTTGTAAATCTGTCTTTGATGACTGTTTTGTAATGGAAACATGTATTCTGCCTTCCAGCCGAGTACTTCTTCCCATTTCTGTTGAAGAGGTAAGTGCAAATTTTCCATTAAGCCATCTAGACTATTAGCGGCATTCGCTTCTTGCGACAATGTGGGATTACGGCCCACCCTGTGACAAAATTTTCCTGGTCTCTTGGAAGTTCCTCTGTAGGACCCACTAGCCAGGCTTCTTGTATTCAGCTACTACTTTTTTGTATGCACATATGCTTTAGTCTATTGTGTCATATATTTTTTTTTACAAATCAGTGTTATCTAATCACAAGGAATAATACTTAGCAACATTTAACCAAATATCCCCACTTTGTTCTTATACTTGCTGTGTGTCCTTCATTCCTTTTTACATTAGGCTCTATAGTCAATAAGTTTTGTATATCATTTATTTTGTATATGTTTTGATATCAACACTGCTTAAACAAAACCAAAGTGGTTCATGACTGAACAATCCAACATAAAATCATAAAATACATATTAATTGTGCAAATGTAATAAGTCACTTATTTAGTAAATGAATAACATTTGCTTTTTTGGCCTGGCGGTGTTTAAATTCACACATAATGTAAACATGCTATGAGTATGTGGAAGGAACTGTGTTGTCTCCCCTGCTCTGCAGTACCAGGTGGCTCAGCTCTACTCAGTGGCTGAAGTCAGTAAGAATGAAACAGGAGGAGGAGAGGGAGTAGAGGTACTAAAAAATGAACCCTATGAGAAAGAGGATGGAGAAAAAGGGCAATACACACATAAGATCTACCACTTGCAAAGGTATGTTCATCATTATCGTCTACAACACAGATTCTTGAAAACTACTTGGGACTGGTTTCCCAGTGCTTAATTAAATGCTTTTTCTGTGTCTCTTCTCATACTGTGTCATGTAGTAATGTACCAGGGTTCATAAGGATGCTGGCACCATCATCAGCTCTGAAAGTCCATGAGAAGGCCTGGAATGCTTACCCATACTGTCGTACAGGTTTGTTTCAGTGTTTCACATTTATGCATAATAGTTATGCAAATATTGACATACAGCTACACTTTCTTTTACGCATTTATTACAGTGCATTAACATGTGGTCATTAAAAATGACACTAAAGTTGCTTTTTTCCCCATATGCTGTTCACCTTTATTCCTCTGGTCACCATTAGTTCTCACAGTAAGTTTCATATCCATGACCTGTCCCAAAGTATTAAATTTTATAAATATTCAGATTATAGTATTTCTTTTCAACAAATTTTTGTAAAATGCTAACTGGGGATATACGCAGTATTATTAATGCTTTGATAAACCTAAGATACAGAAAGTACCAGAGGTGGAAAGTAACAAATTACATTTACTCGCGTTACTGTAATTCAGTAGTTTTTTGACTTCTACTTTTTAAAGTAGTTTTTAAAACATGTAATTTTACTTGTATTTAAGTATGTTTTGTTTGAAATATTGTACTTTGCAACATTTTAAATCATATTCATTACTGAGTAAAAATAAATGAATAAATAAAAATCGCACGCCAAAAACCAGCGCAATGATTGATTGATGGGCGGCAGATCCAATCACATCCATCATATTCTTATGAAACAAAACCCATGGCCATATTTGAGCGACCACTTTGATTTCAAGTGCAAGAAAGAGTAAGTAATTAACAGGGACAACACACAACTGGGCTAGCTCTATTTTCAATGTTACAATTTAAGTGTCATGTGAAATTAATGAAAGTTTTATATTTTAGAGTGGATCTGCTGATGTTGCATTAGATCAGGAGTGACCAACCCATGGCTTCCGGGTTTCATGCAACTCTTTGCCTGGTTTCATGCGGCTCTTATGTTCATATCGAAGTTTGTCTTTTTGTAATGTGCATGTTCTCTTCGCTTGAATTCTATACGGTATTTTCGTCAAGTGCGCATATGCATGAGATGAAAATACCGCAACGTTTCCCAGTAGGGGCAAGATCATTTAAGTCAGTGTTTCTGAAATAGTGGGCCGCAATGACGTAAAAATATAACAAATCGCATGTAGAGCCTGAACCAAGAAAGAAAATTCATGGAAGTAACGGAACTTTTACTTGGGTACTAAATTTTATTTCTCTTTCCACCTCTGGAAAGTACACTATAATTGATGATTTTGGAAATGTAACTGAACTGAAAGTCTGAGAGGCCTTTTTTTCTCATATTGTTTCTTATTTCCCTGTAGAATGAGAACATGAATGATAACTTTATGATCATGATTGAGACATGGCATAAGCCTGACTTTGGTGGCCAAGACAATGTAAGTGTCTACCTTTAAAAACTAAATGTATCTAAAAATGTGAAAATTACTAAAAGAATGTACCTGTATGTTAGATACATTTGCATTACCTTTAGTTTGTACATTTAAATTCAGGATTTTCTTTAAAACGAAAGTATTTCACCTTGCAAACACAAGGTCAGCATTTTAATTCCTAATCTTAAAGGTTATTTCTGCAGGTACATAACCTTGATGCAGAAGCATGGAAAAAGACTGAGGTCGTTTACATTGATATTGGAGACAGGAGTCAAGTAAAAGACAATGTGAGTGTCCTGGAATTTCTTTATTACATCTGAGTGATACAGAATACATTCGCAATTTCCACATTTGCTACTAGAAAGATTCACTATCTTTTAAGAGAGGGAAAAAAGAGAAACAGAGGTTCTTACTTTCCATACATACATACATCCCTACAGTGTACTATTTCTTCGCATATCCCAGATTGTTAGACAGCTTGGGTTAGAGTGCAGGTTTGGCCATGATACAGCGCCCCTGGATTAGAGAGGGTTTAAGGCCCCAATGATAGCAGTACTGGGGTTTGATCCCCCCGTGACCTTCCGATCAGTAATCCAGAACCCTGACTACTGAGCTACCACTTTCCTCAGACTAATCCATTCAGAGTATTTGCAGATCAAGTGGTGAGAAGAGAGCTTATATGATCACAATTCCATCTGCATACACAGACTCACTAAACCATTACTTTCCATGGATGTGTTGAGAATAACTCCTTAGATATATAAAGTCATAGTTTTGTCACTAAACAAACACCTGATGATGCAAATTTGTCATTTGCCATTAAATTGTATTTGCACAAAATGGAATGCTAAATAGAAAACCCCATTGCATTAAAGTCTTTCTTTTTCTACTAGACTTTTCAATTTTTTATTTAATCCTTACAGGACTACAAAGCTGATGAGGATCCAGCAACCTTCAAGTCATCGAAGACAGGAAGAGGACCTTTAGGACCTCAGTGGCGAGTGTGTATGATACAGATTGTTGATTCTGTAGAATTTAGTATTCATATCATAAGTGTTGCATCCAAACTAATCCACTTTTTCCACACTTGTCTAATCCAAATATAGAAGGAACTACCTCAGAAGACCACCTGTCCGCACATGTGTGCCTATAAACTTGTCACTGTCAAGTTTAAGTGGTTCGGTTTGCAAAATAAAGTGGAAGGCTTTATCCACAAGGTACGAGTTTGGTTGAATGAACAATATAGTATATTTTTTTGTCTCTTTAAGATAGTGTCTCATACAGGATTATTTCTTGTGACAGATATTTACATTTATCTGAGAAATATGACCATTTCTGTTGTCTTTTAGCAAGAGAAGCGCTTGTTCACCAACTTTCACAGGCAGCTGTTCTGCTGGATAGACCGGTGGATTGACTTGACAATGGACGACATTCGACGGGTGGAAGAAGAGACCCAAAAGGAACTTGATAAGGTGCATAGTGTTTCAATGGCTTTTAACTGATGGAAATTTGAGACGTGGATGCCTTTTGTTTATTTGACAGTAGAAAGGGTGATGTGTATTATTAACAAAGCCTGTTTATTATATACATGTATTTATTTAATAATTTATTTATTTCCTTTACTTAAAAAAAATCAAAACAGCAACTTGTGTCGTATTAGGTAACAGTGTTGTCAAAAATATCGTTATTTTGATAAATATTGATACTGAAATATCCGAACTGTACCAATACTAATTAATTAAATTAATACTAATGTAAGAAATGCATCATCAGTTTTTGAAATAGCAAAGATATATTTTGAGATTCTGTACAGGTAAATATATTCGTTTATTTGTGAGATGTACATTACAGGACAGTAAAATTGTATCATCCCAACACCCAGCATATAAGGAAATTGGGGTTTCTGCAGCTATGAAACAGCAACCCTGGAGCAGAGCAGGTTTACGGCTCGTGTTAAAGGCCCTCAAAGTGGCAGCTGGGTTGGTGCTTATGTAGCTTTAAGCATTGACCTACAACTTCCCCTAAATCTAACAGGTCTGTTATTTTTTCCACATTTTAGTTGCGAGAAAAGGACCCAGTAAAAGGGATGTCCGCTTCAGATGAGTAAAGACCCTGCAGCTGGGACTCTGTAAGTACAGTAACTATATTAGTCTTCTAACTCCCTCCATCACAAAGAGTAATTGGTGCTGAGTGCTATATTGCTGACATACAGAGACATAATAACTGCTTTTTTTTACTCTAGACTGCATTTAAGATGTACAGCATGGCTCAACTGATTTTAATCCAAAGATACAATGGAATGTGCATTCTAGATTACGCAGGACATGGAAATTGGTGACTGAGTCTGTGCAGCAGAGGCATAGGATGTGTTGCTTGATTTCACTTGATGACTTGTACAAGGTCTTTTTTGTTTAACTGGACATAGCAGAGCGGCATATACACAGTCCAGTCCAAATATCACCAAAAATAAACATAATTGAGAAACAATGATTGGACGTTATTTTCACCTATAGACGTCTTTAGGAAAATGTCGACTATACTGTACTCAACACTGGGGTTCAGATTGTTGTTCCCTTTATTTATTAAGCTGTACAATATGCAACAAAATTAAAAAGATCTTTTCTAACGTTTATTGAATAGTTGATTAACATGTTTACAAATAGAATAAATGTGGTAAATCTCAGAAAAGAAGCTGAAATTTGTCACATAACAGAGTACAAATACATCTCCATGATACCTCTTTCATGCTACTTCAAGTTCCAAGTTTCCAAAGCGTAGATCAGTCTAAATTGGACAGGCAAGAAAAGATCAATAGTTATTGGAACACTACACAATTCTAGACTTAATCGGAAAATGACTGCTCTGTTTTAAAATATAAAGGCTACATAACATGTAGAAAAAATTTTTAATTCTAAGTGGATTGAATTATGATCCCCTGCTGCTTTTTATGCATTTTATGCAAAATAAAAAAATTATAGCACCATTTCACCATTCAGGAGCAATTAAACGGTTAAAACTTTTCACGACAATGACAAGCTTGAAAGCTGTCCGTCCTCCCATGGACCACAATATCAAACATACAATTGCTTTTATTAAATGCATTCATTCTGGAGAACTATCCAAAGATATTTATTATTGTGGAGAGTTTAAACAGACTCTAACTGCTGAATGAAGTCAATAGTGTTTGAGTTTGTGTGTTAGCAGTGGGAGCAGTGACTTATCTATGTTTGGGTGGAGTTAAAATTGTACTGAAGCAAACCACTAAAGGACTGAGGATCATTTGTGTTTCACTTTTCAAGTGTCTCCTAGTCAGACATGTATGTGGGTCATTTGACTCTTTCATAGTCGTACCACAATAATTTGTTTTATTGATGGACTCCCAAACTAGACCTCAATGCTGAAATCTGTGATTGTGAACTGCAACTTGCATCCAAATAATAATATTAGCTGTATAATATTTCAGCATAAATATCCTAGGGCTAGTTTTGTTGTTTCTTGGCCATTGAAGATGTGTTCAAACAAATTATAGATGTTGAGTAATTTCTTAGTCCACATAGAAAACTGTTTGTTTTCCTGAAATTTTGTCCTGCTTTTTGTATTTTAGATTTCTCCCAGTGAGCAGCAGTATTGTTCATGTCCCAGGCAGTGTGTGAGAGGATGCCTTTCCTCTTGATCCACTCCATTATGGTGCCTCCCCAAAGTCCTTCTCCACACAACCACAGAGCTCCTACACACCATAAAACCCTCCTATAGTCCATTCTTACACTAGACAATACTATCTAATTCTATTATGATTATTCATGTTTATTTTTAAGGTTTACTGCTTTTATTTTATAAATCCCCCCCTCCCAGGTTTTTATTGAGCAAGCTGACCATTTTTGTTTCCCTTTTTTTTGTTCTTCTTTTTTAAATAAGAGGTTTGTTAGAGAACATTAGTGTACAAACTGCATCATGAAGACTAAAGAACACCAGATAGGTCAGTAATAAAGTTCTGTGGTACACAACTTTAAACTTTAAATACATATCCCAAGATTATCACATAGAGCAATGTTCAATCCATCATCCCAAAATGGAAAGAGTATGGCATAACTGTTAACCTACCAAGACATGGCTGTCCACCTAAACTGACAGGCCGGGTAAGGAGAACATGAATTAACACAAACAAATACGGCGAAGCGTAACAAGCATGTACACCCCTACATCCGAAATCCCCATATATCTATATATACACACACACACACACACACACACACACACACACACACATATATATATATATATATATATATATATATATATATATATATATATATATATATATATATATATATATATATATATATACATACATATATATACATATACATGTATGAGAAATGATACAAAGGCCATATGCCCTCGCTCAATGATCATCACTGGGAAAATGCACACGTGAAATAAATGCCATATCCCGTTCAAAGCAGAGAGTGAAAGGAAAACAAGTATCATGGGTGGAGATTTGCATATTTATAGCATTTTGTGGTCTGGATGGCAGCAAACTATTTGGAAGGAAATTCATAACGAATACTTTCCTTTCATCTAACCACAAACATAACTGTCTGGAGTTCAACTTTGAAAGGAATAGTTCTATCATCAGAGGAAACTAAAATAACGTTTCAATCTTAACTCAGTATTTTTCTTTTCAAACTAAACTTTAGAACTGATTCTGCTCTGACATTGTCTCCGATCAACAATAATTCACAATGACAACAGTTGACTATACAGATACAAGTATTGACAGGAAATTATCTTTATTTTACTATATTACTGAACTGTTTGCTGGTAGAGCAGAGTTTGTGCCACAAGATAGCACCAAAGCACCATTTCCTGTTATATGAAGGTCTCCAGTATTGACATAAAATTGTTTTTTATTAACGGTACATAAAAGAACAAGCTCTCAAGATCAACTGTTTAGGTTTTCCTTCTACATTTTTATATTTACAGTGAATGTACAAATATTTTACATACCTTTTTGCTCATTTAGATTTCTGTTTCTTCCCCAAAAAGATATTGTAATTCACTTATATTGATATTGTAAATCAAATCGTATTTTGCTTTTCAGTCGCAATCATTTCTCACGCATGAAGCACACAAAAGGCTGCATTAAATTCTAACATATATGAAGTATGTTATGAATAAGTACTATATATAGTACATTTTATATAAAAATACCTATAAGTACATTTTATAAGTATACATATATTCTAGAATTATATTTATATAAAATGTACTACATATATTATATGAAAACTAGAGATATACTTCTTCATGCACACATGACTTTACATGTTTACTCGGCCTGCTTAAGTATACCACACAGTGGTATACTGTGCAAATATTTACTGCAACCAAGATTATAATCGTATAACACAGGCTGTGACATTTATCTGTCACAGAGAGAGAGAGAGAGTAACAGCTATTTCAGGCATCGAAGTCTTTATATAATGCTGGAATACTTCACTTTCCTTTAGTCATCAAAACATAGCACCCGGTCCTCTCTGTTTACATACCAAGAACCAGATGGCATTACAGGACATATGAATCAGTTTATGTCCCTCCTATAAAATAAACCAACTAAGGATTGAATATAAAAAGCACAAATCTGCATCTTGATAAAAACATAAATAAATCATGTTTGGATTATTGGTATATGTAGTAAAATGATGTATAAGTGTAGAGTAAATCTCAACATGCAAATCTGAACTGAAACTGATATTACTTTATATTAAAGTGATTCTGATTGGGTTATTAGTGAATTAAAACATTTTAATATTTTTTTTATTAGCATGCAATAAAACAGCAGTGGGCCATAGAATGATGGAATCAAATTAATATTAATATTAATATTAAGCTAATTTTTCAAACATCCTCTCAATAATATGGCTTTTAATTCATTTTATTATTATGATTATTATTTATTTGATTAACTTTTCACCAGGATCACAGTGTTGGACATTTCTGTGACCAAATTGTCTAAATATTCCAAAATATAAATGAAAAAATAAATAAATAATAACAACAATAATAAAATGTATAATGGTTGGTTTGATTTTTCAGACCAGAAACCAAATAAATAATCTCAGACCTCACTTTGAGGACTTTGAGGATCATAAATCCTTTGACTTTAACTGTTTTTTTTTTTATTTTTTTTTTCCCTGATTAAATATCTTCCATTTGGCACGTCTTCAGATGCCAGATGTTTTTGCATGCACTATGAATAAAAGTTGCTTACACATCTCTGCTCTGTGCGGGTTTCCGTTTTCCCTTCATCCCGTTTCTTTGCACCGTTATCACCCCTGCACCGGTCCCCGTGTCGCGTAGGTGAGAGGTGCACTGCGCGAGGTGAAGGCAGGAAGTGAAGAGTGCACCCGCCGGATTGGGGCGCAAGCCGCTTTTGGATACGTGCTGTCCTGCACTCTTCAGCGCACTGCATGCTGGGGAATTTCGCCACAGCTGCCTAGAAAGCGATGACCTTGGCACTAGTTGTTGCTCATCCCTGTGCAGCAAAGAACCTCTTTTCTAATTATAACTCTGAGACGTACAAGCTTACTGATGAAGTTTTCTTTGACAATAAACAACATGAAAGATGATTCACGTTGAGTTAACGAGCAGAAAAAACAACAACATGATGCTTATACATAATTTATACTGTTTTTTGTGTGTGTGAATTGATTAATTCGGTGAAAGGTTGCCCCTTTATTTTTAATAAACGCTTCGTTCCCAGAAATTGAAGTTTACAGTCGATAATTTCGTCAGAACAACAGGAGGCGACATGCCAACTTATTCTGAGGAACTCCGGAACCCAGATGAGAAAACACTGGCTGATAGGAGTTTTCATGATCAGGTGTTTCCCACACTGGATATTTCCTGTTCTTCCCTCCTTCCATTTATATCATTACAAATAATTCTGTAATCCTAAACTTCTTTATGCATTAATCCCATTCACCTATGTTCTATACTCCTAATATTTATTATTAATATTGTATAAATTCACATACTTACATTCTTTCCTCTTATATCCCTCTTTACTGTATCCCTTTTCTACTATATTCCAATGTTTCCATTCTTCTAAACGTCATCTCTGGTGCTCGTATATATTTCTTTATTGGAATCCAATACTTCCATATTTCTTAACTCTTGTGTTCGTATACTCCTTAATCCATCCTTATAGTCTTGTTTTTCTCTATATTCTATTGTTTATATATGTTTATATATGTTTATGCTCTTGTTTACACATATTTCTTTAATATTCCTACAGCTTCCAATAACTTTTATATTCTCATTTTCTAGACCCATATAGTTCTGTTATGGTATATTCCTATAATTGTATATTCCTATTTATCTATACCCATCTACTGTTCTTCCTGTTCCTTATATTCGTGCTATGTTTCCTATATTCTGAACAAGCTGCATCACATTCCACTTGCTTTGCAACTTCAGTCACATGTGATAGTGTGTTTAAGTGCAGTTTCATGGACTTGTTTTCTTTATTTACGCCATCATTTTTGGGTGGACCAGCCAAATGCGATAAGATAAGGATATCTATATTTATTTGTTTTTGTTTTTGTTTCTTTGCATGCTTTATTGTGAAGTGTTTACAACCAGGCTACTAATTGTAGCTATTATCTCTTATTTTGTTGACAACAATACTTTCTCTTGGTTTTATATCCAATACAATAAACAGGAGCCGATATAATTCTCACTGTCATAAAAAGATCTCGTTTTCCTCTTGAAAATACTCAGGGTTCAGATGTTCTACAGTGGGTTGGCTGGCCTGTCAGGCACACAAGTACCATTGTTAATTAACCTACTTTTGGTGCTTTTGGCCATGTGGGCAGGTTCCAGATTCTGGAAAATGAAATCAGTATCTTTTAAAAGGTGCTCAGAATAAGGAAGCATGAAATTCTCTAAACTTTATTAATAAACAGGTGCAGTGACTTTGGTTTTCAAAAAACAAAGTAGACCAACACCAACAGATGACATTGATTTCCAAATCATCACAGACTGTGGATACTTAAACTGGGCTTCAAGCAACTGGGGCCATGAGCTTCTCCACCCTTTCTCCAAAATCTAGGTCCTTGGTTTCCAAATGAAATACAAAACTTGCTTTAAAAGAGGACTTTGGACCTCTGGCCAACAGTCCAGTTCTTCTTCCCTTTAACCCGGGTTAGACACCTCTGACTTTGTCTGTGGTTCAGGAATGATTTAATGACTTATTTTTACGTCCACTCAACTTTCTGTTAACATGCTTGGATACAGCACTCTGTGAACAGACAGCTTCTTTGGGAATGAATGTTTGGGATTACCGTCCTTGTGAAGGGGGTCAATGATTGTCTTCTGGACAAGTGTCAGATCAGCAGTCTTCGCAAAGATTGTGTAGAGTGGTGAACCAAACTGAGAGACCATTTTGAAGGGTCAGGAAACTTTTGCAGGTGTTTTGATGTGATTAGCAGATTGGCCTGTCACCATATTCAAATGTGTTTGAGATTGACGTAGTTAAATGTGAGCCAAATACATCACAATTAAAAGAACCAAAGACCTAAACTCCTTCAGTCTGTGTGCATTGAATTTATTTTATACACAAGTTTCACTACATTCACTACATTACTGAAATAAATGAACTTTTTTTATTCACCTAGATATACGTATTTAAATGAATATAAATATAAATAAACTTTAGCTAATAACTATTTGCTAGTCTTACATTTATTAAATATATCAAGTTTCATTAGTATGTAAATTGACAAAGGTAAGGCCTTAAGGTAAATATGTTTACTATAAAATCTTTTTATTAAAAAAAAAATATTTTTAATCACCATTTTATTTCATTTTACAAGCTTTATGAGTATCATTTCTTCTTGCCTACTGCTTATGTTGATGCAAACCTATGTCCTGACTCTCTCTATTTCTCTCTCTCCCTCTCGCTCTGCTTTCTTTTTGTCTTTGGCAACAAAAGAGTATAAAATTGATTCATGCTTGTTTTGCTGAGAAGTCAAGTTTGAGTTGAGCAGACACCCAAGCAGGAAATGATGAGGTTTATGTTATTCTTGCAAATATATTTCTGATGATTCCTTTAAAGTGCATCACACAAAAGTGCTTTCCTGTCTTCATAAACTCATAAAAATTATATATTTGAAAAATGTTATTTTGGGAATGACATTATATGTTACAGAGGATTGTTTGTTTGTTGGGGAGGATAGTCAAGTCATAAATACTTGTTAGTTATTATAATTGATTGATATGTATTTGTGTTGGAGTGTCCCACATATAACTGTTTTTGTGGACACGGTTTTCTCTGTTTTATGGAATTATTTTGCACAATAGAGGAAAAAGGAAAAAGGCGGAAGCCACATGCTGTTAGGCACAGGGTGTGTGTGGTTGTTAACACATAAATAGCCTACTGAATATGATGTTTGATTGGATGACTTGGTGTGTGTGTTTGTATGTGTGTGTGTGTGTGTGTGTGTGTTTTGTGTGTATTTATCAGTCCTGATCTGAATATTTTTAGTATCTGTCCTGATCCTGGTAAACATGTTATTTTAATGAGCGTGCTTACAGTTTGGAAAAATGAATGAAGATAATTATTAAGAAGTATTTTAACAATAAGACATTTAGTAAGTTCTCTATTTAACACAAGGTGAAAAAATACATCCCAGAAATAATTATAGGTATTGTGAACTGGCTTTCTATTTTTATATCTTACCTCACATTATTTCTGACATTTCTGTTAAAACCACATATCAACCTCTGATGTTTATAACATTTAGCTTTTTCTATACATAGAAACAATAACAATATTTATATTACACTGTAAAAAAAAACCCAAGGGGTACGGTGGCTTAGTGGTTAGCACGTTGTCCCTAGTGTATGAATGTGTGTGAGTGTGTGTGTTTGTGACCTGCGATGGGTTGGCATTCCATCCAGGGTGTATCCTGCCTTAACGCGAGATAGGCACAGGCTCCCCGTGACCCGAGGGAAGATCGGATATAGCGGCAGAAGATGAATGAATGAATGAATGAATGAATGTTAAAACACACCCATACTTAATACAACAGGTTTTATAATATACAAATGTGAGAAAGGGAATGAATCTTGCTCAACATGGTAATAACAGTGTTATGTGATAGGACTGAGGTTATATACAAAATAGTGGGAATAATTAATAGCCCAAAATACCAGTTTGTTTGTTTGGCACAAAACCCTCAGGCACCTGGTAGACAGATAAAGATGATGTAACATTTCCCCTTCTAGCATGATAACAGCCCAAACACAATTCAACAAAGGAATACTTCAAAAAGATCAGCATTTTGAAATGGCCTAGTTAGAGCCACAATCTAAATCCCATCAGAATGTGGAATGACTAGAGGAGAAATATGCAGTACGTTCCCTTGAAACTTGTGAATTTTGTTTGTCTCTGTATAAGCCTGAGGGACTTAAGGTTTGTGTGACTTGAGAGTTTTCAGAGCATCATCAGGTCTGTAAGAAGAGGATGGAAACACTAGTTGTGGATTAAATCATTCATCATGCTTGAGTTTGCTCCAGCTCGTTAATATTGGTGGCGAGCTCAGATATAATATCAGAGGCTTTCCCTTAAAACACAATGTCCAGAACACACACACAAACACAAGCATTGACGGGGAGAAAAGAGTGAAGGACTATAATTAGAAAAACCAAGA
The DNA here is from genome assembly GCA_030449085.1 of Kryptopterus vitreolus. Lineage (NCBI taxonomy): Eukaryota > Metazoa > Chordata > Actinopteri > Siluriformes > Siluridae > Kryptopterus > Kryptopterus vitreolus. Next base: position 10,451,173 of record JACRUU010000026.1, on the reverse strand, counting down.
ACAGTCCAAACCCAGTAAGATTTATACTTCTGTGAATCAGGTCCGTTGTTTATTCTAAGCATGGACCGAGTCGATCCAAGATCAATATGTTGTCGTACGTTCTAGGGGCCCCGTGTCACGTGACCAGTGCGCACGTGTGAGCTGCAGAGGCGCTGATGGAGCGAGAGAGGGAGGGCGGGGCCGAGGGACGGGAGAGGCGCGCGCGCGCTGCCGGGCTCGGTCTCTATCGGCTCTGCACTCGATGCCTGCGTACACTACGTAGGGCGCGAAAGGGTCGCTTTCGGGCACGGCGTAGTGTAAGAAAACGAGGGTAAAATGACGTAAAGTAGACGTGCATTCCCTGGAGTGCCTTATGTAGTGTGAAAGCCGGGGGGTCATTAATACAGCAGTGCCATACGTGAAGGTAAGCGCTTGTGTCTCTATGTCTGTGTACTCGCTCTGTACCTTCACTGGAGTCTGTTATGTTGTAATTTAGATATGGGCCAGATATATAAGTAAACATTATATAGGTGAAATGATACCGTAAATATTAGGTTTATATAAGTGTGTAATCAGTTTTTGAATGATATCTGAGCAGGTATACAGTAAAACCCGCTGTATGCTGTACTAGTTTACTGTAGCTGTACATAAACATATATAATATGCATGTGCCTATTTCACATTGGGAGCGGATTGAGTGTTGGTCACGGACTGTCTTAGCTTGTGTGTTTTTAATGGTTAGATATTTTGTACCTGTGCGATGTGGATTTTACTTTTGTCTAATCAAGTAAGTAAAACAAAGAGACCCGGTGCAGGAGGAAACATCGTGAGTCTGACTTTCACACCTGCACTCTGAGCAGATGGTTCATCTGAAGGTGGAAGTAAGTCAGGCACACGCAGAGGGGGGTGTACTGCGAAATGGGGGGAGAAAAAAATCTCTAACGTGGAAAAAACTAACGCAGTCCTGTGTTTCGTCCTTTAGCGCGAGCGAAGTTGCTGGCCGCGTTCCCCGTGACTCCGTGCTTTACAGCGCCGCCAGGAGTTGCATCGAAGCGGTTATGTGCACGAAGCACTGGGTAGAAAATGAGGATCGGACGTGAGCGACGTGCGCATCCGGGAGCAGACGAGATGAAATGGAGAGCTCGGGCGGCAGGGACTTTTTAAAAGAAAGCGTTTCGTCTGACGCGCCGCGTTGCATTTGTGCCGAAAGGAAGGAAGCGACCGGCGGCGGTGCTGCGACGGTCATCATGGGCCTGACCACTTACTGCAGCCCGTCCGCGGCGGCCGAGCTCCTGGGGGGTCTCCCGCCCAAATCCTGTGTCTCAGCTCTGCGGAACGACCCCAAAACCAACGGCGAGGTTGTATCATCACTGACTGCTCGAGGTGGGAATTACAACGGATTTCCTTTACAAACAGATTCCTGTAGGCAGAAGAATTTACAAAGCGAGACGCCCAGTGACCCAACCATATGCACCCAGCGTCCGACTGACAACTGCTCCCTCCCCACGAAGCGATCCAACGGAGAGCTGAAATGTAGAAATCAGCGATTAAAAGATGACGAGATTACCTCTGGAAGCGTAGATGGAACCCGAGCAGATTCCGGGTCACCAAAGCGCCCGGAAGACCCCTGTCCTTCTCCTGACTGCAAAAGGAGACGCCTCAAATTAGAAAAAGACTCCAAAACAGAAAACACAAAAAACACATTGTCTGCTGGTTCTATTGCAGGCAACAGCCAGCATCCGAATCACTGTAGCAGCTCGCATATGTCTTCTCCTGCACAAGTTCACAACAACAGGCACACTGGGGTGACCCAGACCCCAGCACAAGGGAGCACAGTGTCTGCAGGGGTGCCCTCTGTCCCGCCGGCGGGTGGAGTTGCGACCAGCTGGTCCATGGAGTGTATTGCCCAGCTCTACATAGTGCCTTGTATGAAATACTATGGCATCTGTGTCAAAGATAATTTCCTGGGCTCACAGCTAGGTGACCGTGTGCTACAGGAGGTGGAGACGCTGAATCACAGTGGAAAGTTTCGCGGAGGACAGCTGGTGAGCCAGAGGAACATCCCTTCTAAGAACATCCGTGGAGATCAGATAGCTTGGGTGGAGGGTGGAGAACCTGGCTGTGAGGCCATTGGCATGCTCATGGCTCATGTCGACGAAGCCATCATGCACAGCTCAGCAAAAGGGAAGCTTGGGGAATATGTTATTAACGGCCGCACTAAGGTAAGTTTTAGGCCTGTGTGTGTATGAATAGGTGGATATTAATGTCTGAATACAGAGCAGTCTGGTCCCAGTTCTGTTCGCATTTTTTTTTACATACAGAAATATGCACTGCATATTTCTTCTGCAATATGCAAATAAACTGCTTTGATATGAAGCATGTGGGAAGTCACTAGGTTACTTGTCTCAGATCGCCGATGTGCCATGACCGATCTTATTGCTGTGTATGATGTGTTCATTTCCACCTAGGTTTTAAAATGGATTTTCGAAACTTTTTCAATCGATTTTCACTTCTCTGCCTCTCTAGCATATTATATTATTACAGACGGAAAAAAAAACATTTTCCTTATCTGAGAGAAGCACAGAGACTGTTGTATTCAAACTCACTATTTAAAGGGAGTGGCTGAGTTTTATCCTGAATTTAGTAAAATTGTAACTGTATTGTTTAAAAAAAAGAATCTAATTCTATTCAATTCAACATTTAAATCTGACCGTGAAATCCATTTGAAGAATTGTAAACATGTTATGTAGATTTATCCAAACTCCAAACTTCATCCAGATTTCGTATGAGACCATTGAGGGATATGGTATTCAAAAAATCACTTTAAACTACTTCGACCATTATGCTAAAGGTTACTTTTTTTGTAAGGTTTTGTAAGTCTTTTGTAAGAAATGCTGTCATTTTTGTTTAGAGAAAAATGTCTTCTGTAACCAGATTAAAATCCAGTCAATGCTATTTCATGTTAAAACAAATTTGATTGGAGAAATCATGTGAATAAATGTAATCCGTACATACGTCTTTGTGTAAACAGGCATCATTCACTGTCTTCTAGCAAGATGTAACTTGTATACGTGCTATATCTTGGTGCGTTGATCAAGACCAGTTCCTCAGAGACTATCGTACGTTTAATGCGGTAGCAGAACTACCGCAGTGATAGGGGCCGCTGTCTGTTTTTGTACGTGCAAGTGCATGCAATCCTGGGGTTACCACAGTTTTTTTTTTTCTGAACAAACCATCTGAACCAAAATATTTGGCTTCATTTCTGACAAGATGAACTGTTCTGTTAGTCCTTATTTCATCATATAATATATAGTGTATAACATGAATTATATTGATCATGCCACATTAACATCTTAGTTAAAGCGATAGACTGTTAGCTAGCTAGCAAATAATCACTGTAAATGTAATCAGCTATGTGTTACGAGGATTTTTTTAACCGTATTCAACGTAAATGAGGTTGTAAAAGTCACTTCACACTACACAGTGTGTAAAAAGTCAAGAACCAATGAGAGTTAAAAAAAAATCATGCTTTTCTACAGCCAGTAAATCATGATGTGAACTCTTCCTTAGGTTCCGAATCACATTCTTTTCAATTACATGATCATTTCGACAGTTGCTTAATTCCAATGGGTTTCGAACATATTGTATATTATGTGATTTTTTTTTTATTATAATTTTTTTGGAAAACTGCATAATGATAATGCAGTTTTAAATATATGTTTTGTTGTCTCAACAAAATAATAAGCCAGACAGTGAAGAGTTTTCAGCAGTTTTATACAGGAGTATATTATTATTATTTTTTGACATTTATTTAATGTTATTCAATGTTATTTAATGTTATTTATATAGCACTATTCACAATTTACACACCAAAATTTTCTTCTATTCAGATTGAGTTTCACCATGAAATCCAACTTCATTTCAAGCAGGATTTTGGTATTTTGCAGACAGACATTTTATATTCAGCTTCCATTAATGTTCAACTGTGGGTCATTTTTAATGTAGCTACTGTAGTCAGGATTGCTCTCCAGCTATTCACTACATATTAAAGTATTGCCCCACTTGGCTGCTTTTGGAAGCTTGGGTAGTGTTCAAGTGCCAGGCATAAACTAAATGGATTGAAAGATCCAAGATCTTAGACTAAAGTTTGCGGCAACTTCTCTGTGTGTGTGTGTGTGTGTGTGTGTGTGTATATATAGTGTATGTGTGTGTGTGTGTGTATATATATATATATATATATATATATATATATATCTATATATATATATATATATATATATATATATATATATAGATCTATATATATATATATATATATATATATATATGTGTGTATGTGTGTGTATGTATGTGTGTGTGTGTGTATGTGTATGTATATATATATCGTATATATATATATATATATATATATATATATATATATATATATATATATATATATATATATATATATATATATATATATATATATATGTGTGTGTGTGTGTGTGTGTGTGTGTCCCGAGGGACTCCAAATTAAACTGGTGCATGTATCTTGGAAGTCTTTTCCAGCTCTGTCTTTTGTTCTGGAGATAGCTGTGATGTTCATAGAAGATAAACATCTGGTGATGTTGCATTCTGGAAATGTGATCTGAAAGTCTTTTGAAGCGACACAAAGGGATGCAGTTAAATGCCTTCTTGAGGTTCATGGCAGGCAGATGAACTTGTAGGGTGAAAGATGAGGTTTGATTCAATAATGTAATAGTATTAATATTCTTACTGACAATATTTGGTCAAAGTTTTAGAATGATGATGTTTCTTTCTTTACAACTCAATGGATGGCAAGCATTGGCTTCCAAATGTAGAAAACCTTCCTGTCTCCGGAGATTGATTTTTTTAACATTCGGAAAGTTGCTCAAATGTGAAAATCACAATTCTTTGAAAGGTTCATGTATTAGATTATATGGTCTGGATAGAAGGAGGACATGATGCTAAGCAAGATGCTGATAGGAGCCTGGTGGTGGTTACCATTTCAGCTTCGGGCATAAAAATGGTGATGGGGAGAATGTGGTTACCCGGTGAAGTGTGCGATTTGGGTAATGTGGTGGCTGTTTAATGCAACATTGGGTTACAGTGTGGTATCAGATAGAGAAATCGGCAAGTGATGAAAGCAACAAAAATGAGAAAAACGTTTTTTAATGCCTTCTGGCCAGCTGGTGTCGCACAAAAACATCCAGTTTTCAAGGAACACTGAGAATTCAGAAAATGGTTAACTAGGTAAATTGTGGAATTTAAAGCATGTTCTTTCCCCAAAACGTCTGTTTTTTCAATAATTTCATATTTATTATTTTACTTCTATTGAAACAATGTTTGGGATTACTTCACTATAAGAGAGCAACACACATTATCATCAAATGAATTGTGGATAATTTAGTTTAGTTTATTTAGATATAATTATCTGGTAACAGTAGCACTGCCTGTCCGTTGGTGAATGTATTACAGTGTCAGGCTGTTTTGTGTTTGTATTTTGTGGATAATTTTAAGGGTCAGCAATAGCTGGATAGAGTCTGGATACCGTATAGGATGTTGATTTAATGAACCTACTGCAAATGTTTCTGCAATATTATGAGGCTTATGTTTTTTCGTAATGCAGAGAAAAAGCTTATACTAAAATTTTACTTAAAAAAAAATTGTTGTAAACAATGGCTGTCATCAGAGTTTTAATCTTGTCTGTGTAAACTATAAAATATGTATTTGGACAAGGTGATATGATGTGATGAAATCCACTCTTGCTTTACTATGCTTTACTATACTATGTTTTTCACTATTTAGGGAGTATTGCTGTATGTAGTGTCACTGTTGTTTTGTAGCCCTTCTGTCCTATCAGATCTTAGGATCAGAGCAGAGACTTTTCTGTCAGTAACTACCTGTAACTCTTTGCTAAAACAATGCATTCTTTCTCTATTACAGCCTACAAGTTTATGGTGGTATTTGTTGTGGATTTTTGCGCTGCACTTTCTATGTAATTTTGTCTTCGAGAGAGCATTTTAAAAAACTTATAAGCTACCATCAGCTATAAGATTTAAAGCTAGGTGCACGGTGCAATATGCTGGTGTATATATGATTGATGCTGGGATTTACATTACTGGTAGATTTCTGAGTATGGTCTCTTAGCAGAACATTGTCCAGAGTATCACAATTCCTTATTTCCAGATGATGTAAAGGAAAAATTCACCAGTCCAAATCATGCTCCATGTTCCAGTTCAGATGCTCATATGTCGATTGTAGGAACTTTTGTGTGGTGGATATGGGCCAGCATAGGCACTCTGACCAGTCTATGACTGCACAGCAAGCCATGATGGACTTCCATTCATAGCCAGCATTAACCTTTTCAATACTTTTCAAGACTGGATAGCCTGTGCTTACCATGCACCTCTTTGAGACTTGGGCATTCATGAACCTGTCTCAGATTTACTGGTTGTCCAGTCTTGAACCGTGTTTGGTACTTATTGCATACCAGGAATACCTCACCAGACTCGCTCTTTAAGATTCTCTGATCTAGATGTGTAGCTCTTATAAAGTTAGCATGCCACATACCCTTCCACCATATCTCCTAGAAGAACTAACTGCTAACCTATTGCCTAATTGATCTCTTGAGATGGTCCATATAATAGAACAATAAGTGCTATTCACTTTCCCCATCAGTGATTTTAATGCTATGGGTGATTTGTAGTAGCTACATATTTTTTCTTATTTTTTCATGAAAGAATTACAATAAAGAAATGTATATAGCAGACTACTAAAAACATACTGCATTACTCATTGTAGTAATCTTATAACAAATACCACCTAGATTTCTCACAAAATAAAAGACGAGTTGGGTTTCATGACGTCTTTGACCCAGATGCAGACTGTGAGTGTTCCACCATGACCATCAGCCCACATCAATAGGGAGGAATGGAGCTTCTCCAGTGATGCAGGTCTGACTGTTTGAGCTAGCCAGGTCATGCCTGTGTAATGCCCCCGTCATAATGTCTACTGATGCCCCGTGCCATCATCAAACGTGCGACAGGAATACAGTGCGTTGCAAAATTATTGCCACCCTTATAAGAATGACCCCTCAGAATTAAAATGCAGATTAACTTTTTCCAACAAATTGAAATTAAAGTTAATTTTATACATGTATACATTTGTAAATAGATATTCCAAAAAATATGCATGCCTTATTAACTGACATTTTAATTAGAAATTAATTCTAATCCCATGTGAAAATTTTGTGTAATTTTCACTACCTGTATATATATATATATATATATATATATATATATATATATATATATATATATATATATATATATATATATATATATATATATATATATATATAAATAAATAAAATGTGTTGTGTGTCTATATATATATATATATATATATATATATATATATATATATATATATACAAACCGGATTCCAAAAAAGTTGGGACACTATACAAATCGTGAATAAAAACTGAATGCAATGATGTGTAGGTGCCAACTTCTAATATTTTATTCAGAATAGAACATAACACACGAAACAAAAGTTTAAACTGAGAAAATGTACCATTTTAAGGGAAAAATATGTTGATTCAGAATTTCATGGTGTCAACAAATCCCAAAAAAGTTGGGACAAGGACATTTTCATCCACTGTGTGGCATCTCCCCTTCTTTTTACAACACTCAACAGACGTCTGGGGACAGAGGAGACCAGTTTCTCCAGTTTAGAAATAGGAATGCTCTCCCATTCTTGTCTAATACAGGCCTCTAACTGTTCAATCGTCTTGGGCCTTCTTTGTCGCACCTTCCTCTTTATGATGCGCCAAATGTTCTCTATAGGTGAAAGATCTGGACTGCAGACTGGCCATTTCAGTACCCGGATCCTTCTCCTACGCAGCCATGATGCTGTGATTGATGCAGAATGTGGTCTGGCATTATCTTGTTGGAAAATGCAGGGTCTTCCCTGAAAAAGATGACGTCTGGATGGGAGCATATGTTGTTCTAGAACCTGAATATATTTTTCTGCATTGATGGTGCCTTTCCAGACATGCAAGCTGCCCATGCCACACGCACTCATGCAACCCCATACCATCAGAGATGCAGGCTTCTGAACCGAGCGTTGATAACAACTTGGGTTGTCCTTGTCCTCTTTGGTCCGGATGACATGGCGTCCCAGATTTCCAAAAAGAACTTTGAATCGTGACTCGTCTGACCACAGAACAGTCTTCCATTTCGCCACACTCCATTTTAAATGATCCCTGGCCCAGTGTAAACGCCTGAGCTTGTGGATCTTGCTTAGAAATGGCTTCTTCTTTGCACTGTAGAGTTTCGGCTGGCAACGGCGGATGGCACGGTGGATTGTGTTCACTGACAATGGTTTCTGGAAGTATTCCTGAGCCCATTCTGTGATTTCCTTTACAGTAGCATTCCTGTTTGTGGTGCAGTGTCGTTTAAGGGCCCGGAGATCACGGGCATCCAGTATGGTTTTACGGCCTTGACCCTTTCTCACAGAGATTGTTCCAGATTCTCTGAATCTTTGGATAATGTTATGCACAGTTGATGATAATAGATGCAAAGTCTTTGCAATTTTTCGCTGGGTAACACCTTTCTGATATTGCTCCACTATCTTTCTGCACAACATTGTGGGAATTGGTGATCCTCTACCCATCTTGGCTTCTGAGAGACACTGCCACTCTGAGAAGCTCTTTTTATACCCAATCATGTTGCCAATTGACCTAATTTGTGTTAATTGGTCTTCCAGCTCCTCGTTATGCTTAAATTTACTTTTTCCAGCCTCTTACTGCTACTTGTCCCAACTTTTTTGGGATTTGTTGACACCATGAAATTCTGAATCAACATATTTTTCCCTTAAAATGGTAAATTTTCTCAGTTTAAACTTTTGTTTCGTGTGTTATGTTCTATTCTGAATAAAATATTAGAAGTTGGCACCTACACATCATTGCATTCAGTTTTTATTCACGATTTGTATAGTGTCCCAACTTTTTTGGAATCCGGTTTGTGTATGTATATATATATATATATATATATGTATATGTATGTGTGTGTGTATGTATGTATATATGTATAAACACACCTGTAATTAAAGACCTATAATAAGGCCATTGTGGTGGGAAGGTGTTCCACTAGATTTTGGAGTGTGGCTTTGTTGATTTGTCTGTTCAGCTGTAAGAAATTTATTAAGGTGATTTAAGGTCAGACCCTGATGTTACATGCAAGGCCTGTCAGCATTCCATTTCATCTTACAGTTGTGGGGTAGCAGTCAGGGCACTCAAGTGTTTTCCCTTAAGCTTTGGCAAACCGTGTTCATGGACTTTATGTACACTTATGCATGGATGTATTTTCACACTGGAACAAGTTTGGACCCTTGTGAAGGGAAATCACACAATGTCACCGTACAAATGTCACTATCTGAACAAACATTTATGCCAGAAACTTCTAACATTCAAGTGAGGAAAAACTGCACAAGAGCGTGTTACAGAACGAGAAAATTTCATAGCGTTTTAGCTTAATCCCTCAAATCATTGCATCAGAATTGCTAGTCCTTGCAAGCATTTGCCTTCTCACTCCCAGCATATTCTATTTACCCCTCTCTCTCTCTCCTTCTCCTCTATCCTCCTCCCTTTTTTGTTTTGCTTGTACCTGAGCCTTATCAAGCCCTTTCATGCTAGTTGGTGAAAATATTTCACTGGCGTTTCCCTGGCAACAAGACATGCAGAAGGTGAGCATGGGATGAGGGTAGCCATACCCTGAATAATGCTCGAGTCACGTCCCACCTTCTGCCTACGACAAACCTTTAGCACAAAGACACTATTAAATTACCTCATCAACCCCCTCCCACCCTTGCATATGCATCTGTAAAATGAACTATTGGAATAAGATGGGTAGATGCTTGAAAAAGAGAGAGAGACAATCCGAGTTTGTGTTTAAGAAACACCCCTGAATGATTTATCCTCATCCTCCCCTTGCGGAGCACTGCACGCTGGCAATGATGTCACATTTCATACTTCCAGCTACGTACAAATTAGCACACCCCAAAGTGCACATGCCAGAGAAACAGCAAGGATATCTATGCTGTTATAAGATGCAACTGGCACCATTACTGCCAGATACAGCTGAAAATAGTTTACATTTACAGCATTTAGCAGACGTCCTTATCCAGAGCAACGTACAAAAAGTTCTTTTAGTCTCTGTCTATGAATAAATTAACACTGGGTTGCTCGATTACAAACTTAAAACACACAAACACCCTGTTGTTTGTACTAGGTGTTTGTGGAAGAGATTGGTCTTCACCCATTGCTTGAAGATAGCCAGTGACTGGCTATTTAGGGGGAGTTGAGCCTTCAACTAACTTTACCTCTTTCCCTGAGAGAAGGTGGAACTGGTCGAGCAGTACTAGATGATCTCATGCAGCGAGGTGCGGTATGGTGGGGTGATGAGTTTCTTGAGGTAAGACGGTGCAAGTCCATTTTTGGCTTTGTAGGCAATCATCAGTGTTTTGAATCTGATACATACAGATACCGGAATCCAGTGGAGTGAACGCAGAAGTGGGGTGGTGTGGGAGAACTTGGGCAGGTTGAACACAAGTCTGTTTGGGGAGTGTGTGTGGAGCAGATGTAGATCTCTGCCGTGTTACCATGGTACAACATTGACTTTATTCATTTTATTAGACAAAGATTTTACACTGCATAAAAAGCTCAGTGTATTTCCTAATACCACGTCTTCCTCTTTAATCTTGCAGTAACTTTCCAATGAAACTCAGGTTTCAGCATTAAGTAGGAGGCAATGACTAAAGTACGTTGCAATGAGAAATGAGACAGAGTCAGTCATGTTTGGATAGGAAAAGCAGGGCGTCTGTGCAATTCTTTTTTAATGACGGTTTGGGCACACTGAGTCACTGGGATTCCTCTTTTGACAGTCACAACCACACCAAACTCTCCTACTGTAATCCAACTTACTAAGATGTATTGTTGAATAAAAGTATTGAAGGGAATGGTGAAACTGTTGTTGGTTCTGAGGAGCATGTTGAGTTTTAAGGTAGACTCTCTGTTAGGGGCATTTAACAGTGTGCACTGTATTCAAATGTCTAAATATGATAAAATAATGTTGAATAAACAATTTCATGTATTAATCTTTGCTGTAAACTCATTTACCATTTGCTAACAATCAGATTTGGTTTATAGATGGATGTTCTATAGACATATAAATTGCTGTTTTTCTGCATTAATACTGAATTGAGACAAGAAAAACCCTGAATTGAATGTAAACAAATTGGCCTCACTTGCTAATTTGCTGCGTTAATGGGTGTGGTAATGTGGGTAATTAATTAATGTGGTTAATTTCTTTCCACAGCAAAATGAACATGCTTAAATATTTATTTTATTCTATTAATAGTATTTTATATAAAAATATTTTTGTATTAATGTTTATTTGTTCATATTTATTACATTCAATTGGTTAATTCAATTGATTGTACTTTATAGTGTATTAATGCTTAGTTTTAGTCACTCAAAACAGTCATATCGTCAATTTAATACAAAAATTAATACATCATGAATACAACAACAGAAATGTCTGTTGTTGAAAGAATTTTATTCAAAACACAAAGCATTTTCAAAGATTCCTCTATTATATTTCTTTTTGAGCTGGAAAGAGCCAACACATGACTCCAATAATGTACATGCCACAAGTATTAAATTAAAAGAATATGACTCGAGATGTAGCATGACATTTTATTACATAATATGCACGGTGACTCATGCAGTGTACCAATCATACGAGATCAGGAGTAGCCTTTAACAAACCCTGTGACTCTTGGGGGTCATTGATTCACGTTTCACTGTTAACTGTTCTAAATGTTCCGAGAGTACAGGGCCGTCAGAGTGCCCTGAGCTGCACCCCTGTCCCTGTATTTGTACTGTCTTATCTTATTCCCATGTGCTTCTTACTCGCTGTTCTGTTCTTATCAAAGCGCAAAATGTGTGCAGTCAGGGTTATTTTCGTTTTATAGTTTCTGAGAGAAAAGTCCATTTACATTTCAGTTTATTGGGCATCAGATTACAATGCCATGCTGATGTTTTTGTGTTTGAAACTAAAAAAGTGAATATATGCAGGTTTCAGAGGCATTTGATTCTGATTATATTCAGCTGTTGTTATTGCACGCATAATAATTGCACCTCTTTGGAAAGTACTTCACAATAAATATTGATGTATGTCTCTAGCCTATTTTTATTTATAGGTTTTATAACAAGCTAATTACTACAAAGTGGAATCTGATCTGTCTCGCTGTATGGGTGAGACGTTCAGGAACACTATTTGAATAATATTTTATTATTAAAAAACGAATTCAAATGAAGTGAATGATTTTGTTTGCTCATCATCGGCCTATTATATGTGTTGACCATCTTGAATATCATCTTGTCATAGGCAAAAATATAGAAGAAAAATGATTGGAGATTCTATTTGATTATTTAGATTATTTTGTGTGAAAGAGTAAAGTATGTATTTGATCAATTCTAACAAAAAATGTCAAGTCTCTATGAGTAAACATTTCCAGTATACGATATCTGATCTGCCATATTATTTTTGTGCTTGTAATTGAGACGATACTGGGTGTCAGATTTATGCAATCTTAAGTATCCATACCTATTAAAAATATAAATAAATAAATTATATATATATATATTGGAGTAATTAAAGTGAGTCCTCCTGTTATCATGGGACAAGCTGCCTCATTTGTAGCAGAGAGCTTGCAGATAAAAGCTAGCACTCCATGCGTATTTATTTGTGCTAATCCAGTACTTGTAATCTGTACTCCAGACAGAGGTCAAAACGCAGGAACACAGCAAGCACATCTATAATCAGAGTCCAGACAGGCAGGCCAAACGCGAACACCAGATAAAACACGGCAACAAAGCAGCACCAAATCAGCATCGGTGTATCACATGATATTTCCTGATTAGCACACAAAAGGTTTGAAAAGATGAATGAGACCAGACTAACAAGTAACAGGTGAAACTAATTAACCAAGCAGTGAACAAGAACAGGAAGCCATGATGGGAGGGAAAATGGAACATGGAGGGTCATTGGGGAATTGGGAGGGAGGTTGTTCTGTCAGGGTTTTTTCTTTTTGTGTTTGAACTTTTTGTTTTTTAATTATTATATATATATATATATATATATATATATATATATATATATATAAATAATATATATATATATAAATAATATTCTCCTTATAGGGAGAATACAAGGGCTATGATAACAAAAACCTACCCCTTTCTCTGGAAACAAGTAATTGGATAATTTATTAAAGAGTGACACTTGGTATATAGTATATTTGGTGAAAACCCAATTAGTGTATTTAATTGCTAAAATCTTGCACAGTATAGTGATGTGGTTTTGTCTCCAGAAAAAGCTGTATGTATATGTGTGTGTGTGTGTGTGTATCTATCTATCTATCTACTCTCTCTCTCTCTCTCTCTCTCTCTCTCTCTCTCTCTCTCTCTCTCTCTCTCTCTATATATATATATATATATATATATATATATATATATATATATATATAGATATATATATATATATATATATATATATATATCTATATATATATATCTATATATCATATCATATATATAATATGATATGATATGATCTAAGAATCGTTACAGTCCATTGAGCATGAAACATTCATAAGGTATCTTGGTATGAGATCGGTTTAGTTGGACATTTTTTTTCAAGAGAGGAGTGAATGTTCCATTAATTGTTTGTTTAGTTGATGAGTTGCGTAAAGAATTTGTGTTCCCAGGCGAGTGTTCAGATATACATCAAATCAATGTGATGAAATCAAGTTCAATGTGGCAAAAGTATCGTTACCAACTTTTATATGTTAATATTTTTCCACTTTGAGTTTAGCCTTAACTGTGTCATCTTTTCCCTTTATTTTTGTTAGTGATTCAACAAGTTGCTATATGTTTATGAAGCCATGGCCATCTGTAAATGGTTCAACAGTGGTCTAAATTCCACACTCCACTCTAAATTCCAGTGGTCTAAATTCCACACTCCAGAGGTCTGCTTCTTTATCATTTGAGTATTATTTATAGTAATATGAAATCGTTATTTGAAGGACATAATGATTAATACTACGTTTTGCCTTTGTTACATTTTTTACATTGCTATTACTTTTCTTATTTGCAGAGTAAGCGAGTGTAAAAAAAATATGTAAATATTGTGTAGGGTACTTGTTAGCTAAGATGTCGAAATCTTAAGATATTAATTTATATTAAGGATTACCACTAACTGTGTGTTGGTCGTCTCTGATATCCGGTGGTAACAACCTGACACTCATCCTGAATACACTCTGTAACTAATTAGTGTTTGTTAGCCCTCTGTTAACACTAAATTTGTCATCTTATTGCCCCCAGATCCGGTCACACTGCAAACTTCTTGCCTCAAATGCTATTAACCAATTAAACATAGTTTATTTGTAACTTTTCCCAGTGTTTTTAAAGTGTTTTGGTGTTAATACTACAAAATGGCATACTGCACACTTGAATCTGCACTCATGGAGAATAACAAATGGCTTTGTGCAACCCATACAGTAGATGGTGTGTATTCCTAGACCAGAGACGGGATGATGCGTGATCCAAGCTAAAATAACAGCGAGAGCATGTTTGGGTGGGGAAGGATTGGTGCTTTTTCTCTGGGGCTTGATGAGCCTCTGACGCTGTTAAAGAATCGGTCAACAACCTCCGGAACGCTGATGGCTCAGTTTACAGATGACGCACCGATTACCTAAGAGTGCACCATGCTATTCAGGGGCCGTGGGTTCACTCCATACATGCTGATCACATAAAAACATGGCAAAGGGAAAGCAACATACAAATGGTCTGATGGAAGTGTTAAATATTGTGCTTTAGTAACGTGGTGAAAACTACCTGATAATTTGTGAATAGACAGATAGACAAACATTACAAGTTAATAATGTCAAAAAAAATCATAGAATTATGACATTAATGAACTACATTGGAACATTTATAATGCTTTTTTTTTAAATCCACTTTATTGTTTTTATGCATGTATGTATATACACTCTATGGACAAAACTATCAGGACTCCTGACTTTTCCAGTCATATGTGGTTCTTTCCCAAACTGTAACCTCAGAGCTGGAGGTACACACTTGTATTAGGATTCAGCATTCAATTTTCCAACATCCAAACCTATTCTAGCATGACAATAATCCTGCACACAGAATTAGCTTCATGAAGTTTACATGGTCTGATAATCTGCCTTCTATAGAGCTCTTACCTCAACAACATTTGGGACATGGGATCACTTTTGGGATTAATTAGAACACTGGCTGCACCTCAGGTGCCCTCGCCTTACATCAGATGATATCCTACCGTTATTAACGTGGTTCACCGAGTATAAATCTCGAGAGCTGAGATAATTTATAGAAATTTCTCAATTCTGCTTTTTGGAAAAATGTGGGAGATGTAGTGGCAGTGCATGCTTTAAAGCAGAATGGCCTTATTTTAAGACATAGTATAGTATATTAATTTATGCATGAAAAGAGGAATCATGTAAAAATCATTTGTCTGTTTATGACATCAATACCGTATTTAGTATTTATTAGTAGTATTTATTAATATAACTTGAGCTTGATCATTAAGTAGTTAATTTTAACAGGACTTTATTGCCCTGCCAGTGACCTTATGGAACATTCCAAAGAACATGATAAATTTTATGTCCTCCTTTCAATCAGACTACTACATTAAAGCTGTTTACTGCAACAGGGTATCTACTAGCAATTGCAATGTCACTTCCTGACCTAATGAGTATTCATTTGAAATGTGTGCAGGCAAAAACTATTGCTATAAGTTCGCCAGTGCTAGCCCCTCTCGGAGTGCCTTTTCTCGAATGCTTTGGTGAAAAAGATGTCCAGATATTTTTAAGACCGATGAGATCCCTTAGTTTGGCATGAGCAGTCGAATGTTAACCAGCAAACAATAGGAATACAGTTTCTGTACAAGAAAAACATTTTCAAAATTACATATACACAAAGTAAAGCATTCATACAAGCTGCTGTGGTTAGATAGTCAGGAAGTGAGATTTGACAGGATGTCTTCTTTTCCTGATTGTCTCTTTTGTCCTCTAAACTGATTGAACAGTAAAAATCATGGCATTCTCATGGCTAACATGTAAAATAGTTTAGGATGTATGTTATTTAACCCTGAGAAGCTGTGTTTTTCTCAAAGAGATTTTCATGATTCTTTCAGTTAAAACAAGTTTTTTTTCTTTTCTGGATATATACATGTTTTCAATTTGGATGGAAAAAAATTGTAGAAACAA
Source organism: Kryptopterus vitreolus (assembly GCA_030449085.1). Classification (NCBI taxonomy): domain Eukaryota; kingdom Metazoa; phylum Chordata; class Actinopteri; order Siluriformes; family Siluridae; genus Kryptopterus; species Kryptopterus vitreolus. The sequence goes on along the minus strand of JACRUU010000026.1, from coordinate 10,434,811 downwards.
AAGCGGATGGACAGAATTCCTGATATTTGGAATGTGCACAGGTTTGAAATGTCAGATTAACATTATTTGTTGATATAAAATATCAACACGGATGCGGACATATACATACATATATACACGGACATATACATACATACATACATACATATATATATATATATATATACACATACATACATACTGTAGAGTTGGCATGTACTGTATACATTGCACAAGAGAGAGTGAATGAATATTTGCGTGCATGCAGGTGTGTGTATGGGATTAGAGGGCAGCTAGGCCCATTGAAACTGTTTGTTTGCTAATCTTCTCAGCTAATAGTTGACAGTCGAATAGCTATACCATGACAGACTTGTGTCTGGCTTTGGATCTACAGGAAACCTAAACTCTGTCATTCTTTAGGCACTTAGAGCCTGACTTGGACAAGGAAATGGAACATTATAACATCCTGTTGTGGTTTCTCTGCACTTTTACCCTTCGAAAAGCTTTTGTCATTTATGGGCGTTTCAATACAAACCATTTTGTTTGTGTCATGTAGATTTATGAGGATGAATTTTATTAATGGAATCCCATGAGCTTGTTTTTTATATTTGTTTATTGGGATGCAAATTGTATGTTGATTATCCCATGTTATAACAGTAGATGCATTATTTAATCAAAATTTGTTTTAGATTTCTTGAAAGGATATAATATATATTATTGCCTAATTGCATCTAAAATGATTAGGTGTGTGTATAACTTTTTTCATACAAAGTTTCATCAGGTATTTGCTCAAAAATATTTAACAGTGTATGCACGACTAATTTTGAAAGCAAATAACTGCATTTGTGTAATTAATTGGCATCAAAATAATTTAATATGAAGCTTTAATATGAATCATTTTTATTATAAATGTTTAGGAGTCTCTGAATGAAGAATTCTTCAAAAGAGAATAACCAAATCTAAAATGGTTAATTTACTTTTTGAAACCTTTCTGTTGACACACTTGCATACGTAAAATTCACTTCTCTGTACAGCATACAGATCAATTACAGCTCAAGACTGACTGTGATTCAGGATCTGAAAAGATTTGATTATAATAAGGCTTATTTGCTGTTTTGTTCACCCACAGTATTCCACAACTGTTACTCAGAATGACCTTTTTGCTTCCCTCCTCAGGCTATGGTGGCGTGTTACCCTGGCAACGGCACGAAATACGTGCGTCACGTGGATAATCCAAACGGAGATGGCCGCTGCATTACCTGCATCTACTATCTGAATAAGAACTGGGATGTGAAGGTGCAGTATGATATTACACCGTCTTCTTTTATCTGCTCGTCTCAAACATGTTTGTTTTACTGAGCAACAACAAAAAAACATCAGAGAAAATTTCATCCATATTCGACAGATAAATCAGTGCACATTTTATAAAGGAAACTTGACGATTTTAATCCTCTGGTGACTTCTGGCTCTAATCAGCATGTGTGATCTATTTGTGTGTGTTTGGTGTGCGTCTGTGTGTTCAGGTTCATGGTGGATTACTGCAGATCTACCCCGAGGGCCGGAACGTTGTCGCTAACATCGAGCCCTTCTTTGACCGTCTGCTGATTTTCTGGTCAGACAGACGAAACCCTCACGAAGTGAAGCCGGCCTACTCTACACGGTGAGCTTAGCTGTTGTGAGCACAACACAACACCACGAACAAGAGCACCAGTCGTGGCTGCTTAACATCTCGCACACATTACACGCAATTTTTTTTTGAACTTCCTTGTGGTCTGTGACCAGCTGAGAGTTTTGTTCTTGATTTTTGCTCTCACGCACACGCTTCCTCTCGACACAAGTCCTCCGTAACCTCTTACCCAGCCAAACATAGCTTGCTAATTCACTCACACACGCGGCCTTTCACATTACGGACATCCAGATCTCCACACTATGATTTTCTTGATGATGATCTTCCCGTAAAAAATAAATAACAATAACCTTTTTAGAAAGGTGTAGCAGGTCCTTCTCTACTAGCATTTCTCAGTTTAAAAAAAACAAAACGTTTGTTTGGTTTTCACTGAAAACTGTATCTGAATGAATCCGTGTTATTTTAGGAACAAGTGTGAGTTTATGATGCGTCTTCTCTTTTCATTCCAAATAGTTTTGAAGTTAGCTAACTGGATAGTGACCTTTGCCACTGGTGTAAATTATGTAATAGTTGGCATAATGTGATCTAGTGTGATAGCAATCTATGCTATTGGTTTACACAGTATAATCGTTAGCCTAATGTCCTGTAACTCAGTTGTCTTTGTATTGGTTTCAGGAGGTAATACTTAGCCTGACATTTTACAACTTATTGGTAGATGGTAAACGGTGCAGAATCCGGTAAGATTTAATATTTCTAAGACATCAGCACTGTATTGAGGGGGCTGAAACTATGATAGGTGCCTCGTGTGTCTGAAACGTTGACAGCTAGGGGGTGAGGCAGGGCACAGGAAGTACGCTTTTCCTGAGCGAGCTGTAGAGTTCGTACAGCAGAGAGCGAGAGAGTGGAATAAACAAATTACTCTACGTCACAGTATGCAGCTAGCTTTTAAACTTCTCTTTGTCATTGTCAAAGCTCTTGAAGTCTTTACTGTACTGCACTAGTATCTTCTATAGTTAAATCTCAGTAGAAACTCATTGTGGCGAAAACACATTTTAATTGTAAATCTACTCATTGGCAAGTAGTCGTATTTAATTGCAGGATTCATCTCACTTGTTTGTTAATGTCACAGATACGCCATCACAGTTTGGTACTTTGATGCGAAGGAGCGAGCCAAAGCCAAGGAAAAATACAGACTTGGTGAGTATAAAATTCATGACCGAAACTAAAAGACTATTGTTTTTTTATACTGCATTTTATGTCATAATGGGAATACTCTATTGTGGCAGTGCAGCCGTGTCTTAGTACTATTTATACTATTGTACTATTTATAACCCTTTCTAAATGATAATTCTAGCGCAATGTCAGCGAGGATTATCGTTTTTTAAATGACCCAAAGAAATGACATTGAGGTATGTTTTTACTCCAAACACTGTTTAAGCAGTGCAGTGTTGTTGGGTTTTAGGTATGCAGGTCCACTTTTTCAAGAGAATTGGACTTTAACCATGCCGAGGTTCTTAGTGCCTGAAAGGTTGGTTGATCCGGGATTTTCCTGGGTCTGTAGTGTCAGATCACATTGGTGCGAAAAACAAAAACTATCCAGTGAGCCAAACTCCTGCAGGTGGAAAACACTGTTGATGAGATACGTCAAGGCAGAATGGATAGACTGGTTTGAACTGAAAGGCAGGCTGCTGTAAATCAAATCGTAACTCTTTGTGGTGCATAACAGCATGCCTGAAAAAGCAGCATTCCGAGCTTTGAGACGAATAAGCTGTGTTTATAGTCATATATGCTATGAGCTTTAATGTGGTCTGCATTTTTTAACAAATGAATTATTTAGTTATAATATATGTCTGTGTTTGCGTGTGTGTGTTTGTGTGTGTTTATGTACATATATGTTATGTACTCTTATGTACTCTTATGTACAAACATTACATATTAATATACACTGTATCTGGTAATCTGGTGTCTGTATTATTGTTCAAAGCAGAAATCCGTCCAGGAATTATGTAGATCCTATTCAGGATCCTACAAGAACTATTTACTTCCGCTAGAAAGTTCTGGCTCATGAGTGGATGTAACCAGTTTCTTTTATGCTCTGCTAACCAGATTATTGTCTCTTCCCCTCACAGCTTCAGGACAGAAGGGGATTGAAGTCCCGGTCAGTCAAGCGGATAATAAATAAAGTCCTCACCAGCTCAGGCATCCCAGTGTGTCCTTCCGTACATGTGCCTACCCATGCTGCTATCTGAACAACTATTTTCATGGGAAGGAGCAGAAGAAGCAGTAAAGCAAATGCAGATATCAACGAAAATACCTTCACCTGTTGGCCTGGGACTGAGCAGTCAGACAGACTTCATTGAGAAGTTATGGCAGTTGGATGGAGAAAGGTTCAGATTGATTAAATGCAGAAGATTAATGGAGGATTGAACTACTGATAAGCTCAAACTTGAGAATATTATATGAATTAAAATTGCCAAAATGTATTACAAAATGATCACTACTGTACTTTTGCCCTTACCTGTAAGTAATTTTTTTTTGCATAGTAATAAATCAGATTTTCTTTGCTCGTTATATGAATTAGCACTTCCTGTTGGAGAAGATTCAGATTCAAACCTGAAAAGAGGTTGGAAGGAGAAGAGGAAGTGACTGGCCGATTTGGTCCTGAACATATCATAAGTCACGTTAAGCAGTGTTCTCCCCCCCCTCCCTATCTGCACCCACCCTCCAATACCCAAACAAAACACTGGAACTTTACACGCCAGATGTTTTATAGAGAACAGAGAACCTCATGACTGCTGTTTCCCGAGCTTGGTCAGTTCCTCGGTATAAATACGCTGTTGCGTGTAACGCAGAACATGCTTAAGGCTGTACAGCAGGAGGGTCAAAACAGGGTTCACTGACTGTGATTTGTATGTGTACAGATGTGTTCTATAGTGAGAATGTTAGCTATGATTTCATGGCTATGCCTGTAATGTGTTTTTGTTCCTAAACTAAAAAGCCTTCTCTTGTTAGAAAGCACAGGGAAAATGAAGGGTGCTAGCATGTCTTTAAAAGGGCGCTCTGTTTTTATGGCAATGCACTTGACTGAGTAACCTTTAAATATAGGGAGCTGACAATCTCTTATTAAACAAATCGAGAAACAACAAATGCAGACCACACCTAGGAACTATTTGACTGATTTATTTCCCCAAATGCAACATTAATGGAATCACTGGTCAACTTTAATCATAATGAAACAGTACCATTATAATACAGAGCCCCCTCACACACACGCACACTGGAGTCTCCATCAGAGAACCTAGAGTACAAACCGAAACAGATAATATGATGCCTTGATTTTAGTATCAGAAGCTATAAAACAAGTTCATATGATCAGCCAGGTTTAATCTCTTCACTAGCAGTGCATATGTGTAATATCATTATCAGTACAAATTGAAATGCATTCCTATTGTGTATATTTTATTGTAAAGACTTTTGTAAAGACACCAAAATGCCATTAAGCAATGAAAAAAAAATTATTGGTTATAAACAATCTTGGTTTTGACCTTTTTAAAAGTGATTTCTTCTTCAACTCAAATTGGATTATGGTTAAATACTAGATGCATATTGGTGGGAAAGGGAACTGGCTTTTCTGTGTTCGTCAGATGTAAGAGAAGTTGTTAACTTGCACTTTATTGTAGATAACGCCCTATTAAAATATGATTTCTGTTGAAAGTGATCAGTAAAATGCAATATACAGTTTTAAAAGAACATACAGCAGAAGTATTGGCGTACTTTTTCTCTCTTCATTTGCAGTATTGAATTAAAACGTGTCTGATTTTGTACATTTTTGTACACTTCTGTGCCTTATTGTATGATGCTTCAAAGGTTTTACTGTAATGAAACGTACCTGTTTAAATGACGGTAAAACATTTGAAGCTTTGTAAATCATAAATGTGTGTAAATAAGGAAATGGAGCTCACACATTTGTTTGTTGTGGAAGTGCACATTTATTTGCATGAATGCTAAAGAGAGAATATTTTATTTTTAGGTAAAAAATTTTTTATTGAAGATAAACTGATTTAGCTTTAGTTAATTTAGTTCTTCTAACTGCTGTCTCTATGTAAAAAGATGCTGACAACTCAGGACTGTTTAATGCACCGCTAGCAGCATCTGATGTATTCAAATTTCATTGGCTGTGTAAAATAAGTTCATCATTAGACCTACAAAATAGAATAAATAATTGCCTAAGAAGCAGGACGTACAACAAAATCTCACAATCAGCCAGATGAGACGTTCTAATCCAAAATGTGATCAGTTACAGAAACAAAACTAGGAAGATACATCTACATAAATCATATTACACTTTGTTCTGTAAAGCCTGGGTTAGAGAAGCCATCAACATTGGAATAGAATGGAATCTGTTCGCCTGTTTTGCATCTAGTGTGGTTTACCTTGTGTTTTTCAGATGATAGACATAGCTGAGAAGAGATGAACTTGAGATAAATCTCAGAGGAATTTAAGAGCTAGTGTTTTCATGTGAGGGACAACCTACTGAGCTTTTTCATTACGAACGTGGAAGGAAATGCATAATGACACAAAAGAAACAATGACAAATACTGCCTAAGATGATCAGTTGGAATTAGTAAACACTATTTCTTTAATCAGGGTAAATGCATGTAAATATTTGACACATCATTATGGCTATGAGGCAGTCGATATTAGATCACATATAGCTCTGCACTCGAGCAGTTTATATTAGAATTGTAATTAGCTTCAAGACATCTAAAGTTCATAAATATGCACTGCATGCATAGTAAATCACTTATAACTCTTAGAATGATTAATAAGTTATAGCAGTGCTAGTTTCTAGGGAAACAATGCTCGTCTTAGCCGTAGCGTGCAGCAGGGGGTTCGGCTTCAGGAATGTGTCAACAAACAGGAAGTGTTTTTCCTTATCCGGCCTGAACTCTTGACAGTGAGGGGAAATTTCCTGGTCCTTCATCATGCTGACGGTCTATGAGAGTGTGTGTGCGGGTTTGTGTTGGCCTAGCCTGTTCACCCGAGGTACTTTCCGAAATTTTAACTGGGATATTTTTCAACGCTGCCCCAGAAAGAGTTGAATATGCATGAGTAGGGCCGGGTGAACAAGGAGTCTGAATATAAACACAGCAGCTACGTCAGTGACCGTATATAACGTTAATGACATTCACAAATACAATAATAGATTCTAATTGAATTAGTAGAATGTTTTTTTTCCTCACCATAATGCACCAGCTATGTGTTGGTTAAGTAACTGAAAGGGCAGAAACTGGAGTGAAGGTAGTCTAAGAGCGTGAGAGCGCAGCTAGTGACGAGTGCACATACTGTTCTAAAGACAGGAATAAACCCCATGTGGTCACTATACAGCATTTGTACACGTCCTTCAACCTCCGCCTCTTTCCTCCACACCATCCACATTATCCACATTAATAAATGATTGTAAGCTGAAATTACACACATCTACGAACATGATCACACATTTCTTTTGGGCCTAGCTTGCTCAGTTTAGGAGTTTTACAAGGGTGATTCAGAGCTTAAGGCTCTGGGTTGGTGCTTAGAAGATTTAGGGGTTCGAGCCCGAAACTGCAAATATCCCAATCTGCTGCAAGGGTTGTGTATCATAAATGACCCTGCATAATGTATATAATGGGATACACTGATTGCAAATTGCATATTAAAATATATGAGCACAATCAGCCCTGTAACAGAGATAAAAGATTTTGTTTACATAAGCACAGAAAGGAGAGCCCCCAGATTATGTATTGTGTGCTCTGTTATTGGCCTGCACCATGGCGTGACAATGTCGAATAAGACTTGGGAGTTACACAGCTCTACACATCAAAGATGTGTACTCTTTTCCTTCACACACTTCACACACACACATACGCACTAGCTGTTTTCCCATGACTCCCTGGCTTCCTCCCTGCTCTCCTCACGCTAAAGGACCATCAGGTAGGACAGGAATGGTGGCCAAAGTGCGCCAAGAATTAGACAGAGACAAAGGGCTTTAGTACATAGCGGCAGGCAGGAAGAAGCCACACACTTACCTAAAAAAAAAACACACACAAAACACACAAAAACACATGCTCAGAATTTTGCTCTCTCTCTCTCTCTCTCTCTCTCTCTCTCTCTCTCTCTCTCTCTCTCTCTCTCTGTTCTTCACATTCAGTCTTGCATTCAGTCTTTTTCATAAGCATGCACAGATACAAATTCTCACAAACAGATATTAAACAATGACACGATTGACAATTTAACAATGACACAATTGACAATTCCCTATGCTATCTCTATTTTTGAAAACAACACCAGGCACCAAAATAACCTCTGACTTATCGTTTTTCTTTTTTATTCTTTTCATCCCCCCCCCCCCCCCCCCTAGTGTGCAGATTCCTATCCTATGTGACCTGTGGTTGAACTGAACAGTCAATACCTAAACAACAAAAATCATCACACTGATGTGTTTGTTTGACCTTTACTTCATAACAAATTCAAAGGAAAATATAAATAAAAATAAATAGAAACTATTTTTTAGAATGATTTTCTGTGTAAAAACGTGTATATATAAATTGAAAATTCAGAATCAGAATCAAACTATGATAGGAAATCCCTGTATAATATTCTAAATAGTGATATTTCATGAGTAGGATTCATCATAAAACTTTTTTTTTATATTCGTTTTAATACATTAATACATATGAAATTAATACATATGAAACTAAAATGTTCAAAGTCCGAAAGCCTGACACTGGTCAGTTCTTAAAAAATTAACATATGTCCCTTGAGCTTTCATATTTTTGTTGGAACAATTAAAGAGATTTTTTTTCAGTGTGTATACTGTGTATCTCAAGGTGTCAGGGTCTTAATTGTTGCAACCAAAGGAAATCAGGCATGAATATTAAGACACAAACAATATTACACAAAAGCATATATTACATTTTTGAAACATTGCATTTATTTCAGGATATATCCAATGAATCTGATATTTTCACGAAATTACCGATGGATTGTGTGTATTTATTTTTCTTGGTTAAATTTTATATTATTTCAGATAAAATACTGAACAATGTGTTATTAAACTTTAAAAGATGTTAACAATAAATAAATAAATGTTAATATTTTATTGCATTTAATACAAGATCTGCTCTGATAATAATTAAATATCTGACAATTTATCACAAGATTAAGTCTGGTTTGAAATAGGAATATGGATTTATGGACTATGGAACAGTGTTTTTTTACTTAACAGACATTTTTATGTTTTCTTTTTTATTAACAAATTGTGTAGATATAAAATCTCTATTAAGACATTCATTAAATAGAAGTATTGGGTCTGTACTTCTTAACTTGTATTATGTGTACATCTATTAAATATCTATTAATTCCGAATACCACATTTTTATTTGTATTTAATTTACAGAAACCCACCTCTTTTAGTGGTTATATCACATGCATGTATTATGTCTATATGCGTCAGTAATAATTTGGTTTAGCTGGTAAATAGCGCCACCTTGTGGATCTGTAATGTATGTACTATTCAGTATTATCGTTGTGTGATAAGCCTGACCATCTAGTGGTGGCGCTTATAGTAATTTATGCGACAGTTGTATAGAAAGTCCACAGTTCAATAAAGAACGTTAGTTGCAGACGATGGCATTGTTTATCAGCCAAGCAAACAACACAAGGATATATTGTTAAATTACGCATTGAGTTTTGAAACTTCACTCTACACTTAAGAAATACTTTATTGATATCCTGGGGGAAATTGTTGTGTTACAGCAGCAGCAACTTTAACACTAGTATTAGTACTAGGGCAGGAAAAGAAATAATTGTCAGAATTAATTCTAACTTTTTACATAAATAATGTAGAATACAGTAGTCTGCAAAATATTGAGATATAGATAAGATATTACAGGAGTTGTTTACAAAGAAATAGAGTGCAGAAGAAATGAAATGTGCGAATGTATGTGTGTATGAAGTGACAGTGAATAATCAAGTATATATAGCTATATCTATTTATGGCATCTATATAAGTTATCATGTGCTTTATATAAGTTATTTCTCATCTCCAGGGGTGCCATATCGTGACTGACCCTGCGCTTTGACCCCAGCTTCCAAACGAGCTGGGATATACAGTGGCAAGAAAAAGTATGTGAACCTTTTGGAATTTCATGGTTTTCTGAATGAATGTCATAAAATGTTATCTGATCTTCATCTAATTCATTGGAATTGACAAACACAATGTGTCTAAAAATAATAACACAAACAAAAATCCGATCTTTCTTGTCTTTATTGAACACAATCATTCAACATTCAAAATGGCAGTGGAAAAAGTAAGTGAAACCTTGAGTTAATGACCTCAAAAAAGCTAATTGGAGCTAATTGGTTTTAGCACACCTGGAGTCTTGTTAAGATAATAAGTTTGGAGGTGTGGACTACAGCTACTTTGACTGATAAAAACCCCTCAAACCTTTGGAGTTTGCTCTGCACAAGAAGAACATGATTATGTGAGCCATGCCTCGCCAAAAAGAGCTTTCAGAGGACCTACGATCAAGAATTGTTGATTTACATGAAGCTGGCGAGGGTTACAAAGTTATTTCAAAGACTTTAGAAATTCACCAGTCTACAGGCAAACAATCTACAAATGGAGACAATTTGGGACTGTTGCTACTCTACCTAGAATTGGGCGCCCCGTCAAAATGACACCAAGAGCACAACGAACACTCATCAATGAGGTAAAGAAACAACCCCGAATGACAGCCAAAGATTTGAAGGCATCATTGGAACTTGCTAACATATCTGTTCATGAGTCTACAATACGTAAAACACTGAACAAGCAGGGTATCCACGGCAGGACACCGCGAAGGAAGCCGCTGCTTACTAAAAAGAACATTGCTGCACGCCTTAAGTTTGCAAAAGAGCACATTGACACTCCACAGCGGTATTGGCAAAATGTTATGTAGACTGATAAAACTAAGACTGAACTATTTGGGGAAAAAACACACAGCACTACATCTGGCGTAGAAAGGGCACGGCATATCGTCATGAAAACATGTAAACTGTAAAGTATGTTGAAGGAAGCATCATGATTTGGGCCTGCTTTGCTGCATCAGGGCCTGGCCAGCTTGCAATCATTGAGGGGAAGATGAATTCCCAAGTATATCAGACAATTCTTCAGGATAATGTGAGAATGTCTGTACATCAGCTGAAACTGTGTAGAAAGTGGGTGATGCAACAGGACAACGACCCAAAACACCGGAGCAAGTCCACAACAGAATGGCTTCAGAAAAACAAAATCCGCCTTTTGGAGTGGCCAAGTCAGAGCCCAGACCTCAACCCAATAGAGATGTCTACACATGAGACGTCCAAAGAATATGACAGAGCTAAAGCAGTTCTGCCAGGAAGAATGGGCTAAAATTCCTCCTCAGCGATGTGCAGGTCTGATCCACAGCTACAGGAAGCGCCTGGTTGAGGTTATTGCTGCCAGTGGGGGGTCAACCAGTTATTAATTCTAAGGTTTCACTTACTTTTTCCACTGCCATTTTGAATGTTGAATGATTGTGTTCAATAAAGACAAGAAAGATTGGATTTTTTTGGTGTTATTATTTTTAGACACATTGTGTTTGTCAATACCAATGAATTAGATGAAGATCAGATAACATTTTATGACAAATTTATTCAGAAAACCATGAAATTCCAAAAGGTTCACATACTTTTTCTTGCCACTGTATGAAGAAAGAATTTCACTGTGCTGTAATGTGTATGTGACAAATATTCTACTTCTATTCCTTGCCGTCTCCAATCTGTCCAGTTATGTGTTCGGCCTTGTGGATGATTTTATTGATCCTTCCTGTATCCCTGGAACTGATGCTGCTCCCCCAGCAAACCACTGCACTATACAAGACTGGTAAAAGATATCCAGCATCTTGCTGCATACATTGAAGGATCAGGAAAATAAATACTTTTCAACCCCTTCTTATACACAACATCAGTGTTGGTCCTCCAGTCCAATTTGCAGTTCAAGTGAACACCCAAGAATTTGTAGTAATATATTCACTTTAAAGGGAGGTAATCTGTTAATTTCCACCGTTCACTGTCGGGACAATTGAAAACTGTTATTTCTTTTCATCTGTCCAGATTTGACCGTCAATGTACCATTATTGTGTGAGGTTCCTTGTGGATGATCAGAACAGAACAATTTTGCTTGTCCTGTGATGTTATAGGCATCCACAACAAGGTTTAATCTTTTGTGTATTCTGATAATGGTTATATAACAGGGATTATATGAGTTACTATATCCTTCCTGAGCAAACTAACCATTGTCCTCTCATCATCTATCTGTCTCTTACTTTTTATCTCTCGGTCAAGTCGAACTAAAAAACCTTGAGGATTAATTGAGGACTGTAAGTAATATACAATGGCTATGGACTGCAATCACCAATAACACTTTATTTTCATCAGTGAACATCTGCTAACCTCAGTAATGGTGACGTAGACATTAATATTAAACTTTACATTTACATTTATAGAATTTGTCAGATGCCCTTATCCAGGTCGACTTACAGCTGAGCAATAGTAAAGGGCTAAGGGTCTTGCACAATGGCCCACTAGTGGCATTTTGGGGAACGTAAAATGCGTTAAATTACTTGTAAAAAACGTGTGAAATCCTAAGGAAAACAGCAGTTTCTTTTACACAGACTAGACCATCGGACACAAATAACCATGGCATTTTACGCGTTATGTGTGTTTTATGCTACATATTTCTTTAAGAGAATGTATATTATATTATATTAGATACAAAAACATACCATACGTTCTCATGTGAAGGATGGAAGACTTGAAATTGAATAAGGCAACAGAAATGTTATGTTTATAATAATAATAATAATAATAATAATAATAATAATAATAATAATAATACTAATAATAATAACACGTAGTTTATGTAGCTGGGAGTAAACACAACGCTATATTATGTATATAAATAATATGCATTTTAGTTATGAATATGAAAGTATGACAGCTGTTGGAAAAAGAAGAAAAAAAAGGAAACTATATAAACATTTAAAACTGGTGTCCAAAAGATTTTAATGAATAAATAACACAAAGAAATAAAAATAAATAAAAATATGTTCATATAATAGGTGCACGGTGGTGTTTAGCACATTCGCCTCGGGTTGGGGTGCGCTTCCCGCCTCGGCCATGTGTGTGTGGAGTTTCTCCTAAGGTGGTTTTCCTCCGCGTTCTCCGGGTTTCGCCCGGTCCAAAAACATGCAGGGTAGGTTGGAAAAATTGATTGGCACTTTAGAAAAACTGTTCGAAGCGGTCTAAGATTAATAAATGAATGAATATTCATATAATTGTTTTGTTTATTTTATACCCAATAAACCTAAGGCCTGAAGATGGCGCTGTGTTACACAGATAAGCAAGGCCGCTTGAATAGAGTCGTTGGAAGGCGAAAAGGTCAGAGGAGGCAGAAAGTCATGGTAAGTCTGTGGTAAGTCATGGCGTCTTTGCGTTGGTTGTCGGGAGTGCGCTTATATCAGACTGTGTCTCCGCTGTGTCGCGGGATGATGTGCATCAGCGGGCCGCGAGCTGTGCTGACTCCCGGGCGGCGGATTCACCGATTACCGGGCCGCTGGCAGTCGGAGAAAGGAGCTTGGGGTAAAACACGCCCACTGGAACACCAGCACCTGACGGAACTGGACAAAGCGGATGCGCTGGTATATGCATCTTTTAAAATGTATCAGTTACACAAATACACCTTCTTTTTCAGTTTTACTCTTTGTTTTTGTGTCTGTGAGGGTTAAAGATCGCTATTTGCTTCTGGTTTTGAGCAGCGAGTGGTGTCCAAGTTTCAGAGTATCAGACTGATCTGAGTACTGCTGTAATAATTCATGTGGTACAGAGATGATGCATTATTACTGTACTGATCACGCCTTCTACTCTACACACTGTTTAGTAGGACTCGGGCTCACCACCTAAATATCTACTTACTTTTCTGTCTGTCTGTCTACTTATGCAGGTATCTGTCCGTCTGTCTGTCTACTTGCATAAGTGTCTACCAACCTACCTACTTACATACATACATAGCTCTCTATGTGCTTGTGAGTCACTATCTATCATGTCCGTCTGTATGTCGACCTGTCTGTCTACTTAAAGAAGTGTCTGTGTGTCTCTATATATCTGTCTTGTCTGTCTGTTTGCCTGTCTGTCTACTTCTAAATGGCTATCTATGTGTCTGTCTATTTACATAACTGTCCTCTCTGTCTCTATCTGTCTGTCTGTGAGTGTCTGTCTGTCTATCTTTCTGTGTCTTCCACCGCTTTATCTGATCTTCTCTCGGGTCACGGTGTGTCCTGTGCTCTATCTATGCGTCTATGTACATTAAGGCCAACTACCTGTCCTGTCCTGAAAGTAGAAAAAAGTTATAAAAAAAAAAAAAAAATAATAAAAACAATGTAATACAATGCCTAAATGTGTCATCTGTTTTACATGGAGGCACTCTGGTACGTGGACTTTTATTTAACGTTTATTTGTAATCCATTTTCTCATGTATTCTTCACAGATGCTGAGGAAGTCACATGAAACAGGTGAGTGAACGCTCTCACATAAACCTAATGTTGTATTTTTGCTACAGTTTGTAATGTTTAAAAATCTCTGTTAATGAACTGAAGGTACTTTATTTCCTGAGGTGGTTTCTGCTGATTTGAACTCTCTTTTTAAGAGGCTGCCTCTGAAATATTGTCACAGATTTTCTATATCCAAGAAAAGTAGATTTACTTTATTGGTGGCTTCTCGACTGGATTTGGACTTTGCAGTTTTCTGTTACAGATGTCCAGTGTGGAAATTGGCTACAACCCAAACCACAGCATTTACATTTACAGCATGTTGAAACCACAACAACAGTAAAATTGATTGGTGCAAATACTTTGCGCATAATGCTGCCAGTGAATTTTTTTTTAAATGGTTAAAAATGATAAAAACTTCTTTATTACACTGGATTCCTTGCCGTTTTTGCCTGCAGAATCGTCTCACCTCAAAATGCAGCCTTTTTATGGTATAATGTTAAGGTAATTAGCATATTGTGCTTTGTTTCAGGATTCCTGTCATGGTTCCGAAACGGTTTGCTTGCTACCGGGATTGGAGTTATTGCCTTTGTGCAGAGTGATGTGGGACGAGAAGCAGGATATGGTACAACTTCTTAGTTCCTATTTTTCTTTTATTTCCTCTTATGTTGTATTAATGGCATTTATCTCTCTTGGTGTAAGGGAAGGTCAAATGGAGCCCATTATATTGAAAAAAAGTCTGGATTTTAAGTTTAAGAGTAAAACCATAAGTTTTCAGTCAAGATCTCTTGGTTAAGCTTGAGCATATCACAAATTCTATTTTTCTGTGTTAAATACTGTTGACATATTATGGAAATAAACTTGTGTCCATCACAGAAGATCCTGTTATTATTTTTAAAAAATGACCAGAGCTGAATATGAAAAAGATTCTTACTGTATATTGTTATGTTGCGTACAACATTCAAAAAACAAATCTGTAGCTTTGTATTGTTTTTCCTTTTTACTAAAGCCTTTTTCATCCTGGGTGGAATGTGCGTGTCGTTTGGTGGCACTTCCTACATAGCAAGTTTACTGTCTCTGAGGAGACTCATGCTGCTCTCGCTGCCCTCCGTGCTGCTCCACACAGCCGTGGTGTCCAGTGCTGCCCTCTTCTGGCTGTGTGCAGTCTCTCTTTACATCGGCCGCCTTGAGGTGGAAATTATTCATGACGAGGACGATGAGGAGGAAGGTGGCGAGGACGGCGAATGCGCAGAATGTAAGGCTCGGCGAGATCGACACCAGGAAAAGAGAGGCCAGGAGAAATAATAGAGACTACAGTCATCTGGAACCCCACGCTAGGATCCGAGCTTCGATCCTGTCCGTAAATATTGAAAGACAAAACAGAACTTAAGTGGCAATAGAGTTTCAAGTTGGACAGAATGGGGACATTTGGTGGCTATAATATTAACTGTTCTTTGGCCTGATCTGGGTTTACACGGATCAAGTTCAGGAATCCTTTTTTTTTTGTTTTTTGAAGTGGATACATCTATCTGTTTATGTCTGAACATAAGCAGATAAATTTGTGTGTGTATAATAAATAATACAAGGTACTTTATATCTCTGCGAAGCACTTAAAATGTCATAGAAAATATTCACTTAAAGAATTATCCCTTGGTTTCGTTAGAGTTACAGTTTCTAAGGTAGTTGCATAAGCATTGCTGTTGGATTGTTAAATCCCAGGTTATCAGCAGGTTTTGGAAGAGAGGTCGGTTTCCAAAAGGAGCAGGTTGTAATTTTTAATGTACTCTGCATTTGGTCTTTCAGCTTTAGTCAAAACATACGTAAAACTCTCCACTTTCCTGCTGTCTGACTCCACCTGATCTGCTCAAACAATGCATAGATATAGAGAAGATCTCTATCAGGAGGCAGCGCTAATATCCAGGTTGGAAAATATAAATATACTGAAGGTGAATCCTGAAGTAAAGAATATGTAGATGCGTTGCATGCTAACCTGTATGAAAACTCTTACAATTATAGACACTACCTATATTTAAAAAAATACAACTTAAGACATACGCATGTCTTTAATTTGTTTTGAAGTCCATTCGTTTTGCTTCAAACTGGGTTGAAGAAGCTTTTCTTTGGAATTAATGATATATTGTAGTTATTTCTTGCAGTGCGAGAATGAATTCTAAAAGTAAAAAAAAATTCTCCAAAATTCGGAAAAAGATGCATTACAACAACAATGAATTTAATTATAAAATGGAAGCACTGGTGTTCCTGCTGCTGGTTCATTGTTTTTGCTCTGTTTATAAAGAAGCTTAGAACAGTGTTTTCCTTTCAGAAAGAAACATGTCACTGGTGAAAAAAAACCTTTAGGGAACAAGTATTAATCACAAAGTGGTTCTAATCACTGCTTGGTTTAGTCTTGTTGTCCTTTTCAAAGTGAACTTCTATCTACATACAGTGGGGCAAAAAAGTATTTAGTCAACCAAGAATTGTGCAGGTTCTCCCAATTAAAAATATGACAAGGGCCTGTAATTTTCATCATTCCTCAGCTGTTCCTCAACTATGAGAAACAAAAAGAGAAAAAATATCCAGAACATCACATTGTCTGATTTTTAAAGAATTTATTTGCAAATGATGGTGGAAAATAAGTATTTGGTCAATAACAAAATCAATCTCAATACTTTGTTATATATCCTTTGTTGGCAATGACAGAGGTCAAATGTTTTCTGTAGGTCTTCACAAGATTTTCACACACAGTTGCTGGCATTTTGTCCCATTCCTCCATGCAGATCTCCTCTAGAGCAGTGATGTTTTGGGGCTGCCGCTGGGCAACACGGATTTTCAACTCCCGCCAAAGATTTTCTAACTCCCGCAACAAAGATCTGGAGACTGGCTATGCACCAAGCCACTCCTGATGACCTGGAGACTGGCTAGGCCACTCCAGGACCTTCAAATGCTTCTTGCGAAGCCTCTCCTTCGTTGCCTGGGTGGTGTGTTTGGGGTCATTGTCATGTTGAAAGACGCAGCCTTGTTTCCTCTTCAGTGCCCTTGCAGATAGAAGGAGGTTTTCACTCAAAACTTTACAATACATAGCCCCATTCATTCTTTCCTTTACACAAATGAGTCGTCCTGGTCCCTTAGCTGAAAAACAGTCCCAAAGCATGATGTTTCCACCCCCATGCTTCACAGTAAGTATGGTGTTCTTTGACTGCAACTCAGCATTCTTTCTCCTCCAAACACGACAAGTTGAGTTTCCACCAAAAAGTTCTATTTTGGTTTCATTGGACCATAGGACATAGGACATCTCCCAATTCTCTTCTGGATCATCCAAATGATCTTTTGCAAACTTGAGACGGGCCTGGACATGCACTGGCTTAAGTAGGGGGACACGTCTGGCACTGCAGTATTTGAGTCCCTGACGGCGTAGTGTGTTACTGATTTTAGCTTTTGTTACTTTTGTTCCAGCTCTCTGCAGGTCATTCACTAGGTCCCCCCGTGTGGTTCTGGAGGTCATTCACTAGGTCCCCCCGTGTGGTTCTGGATTTTTGCTCCACGGGGTGGGATTTTTGCTCATTGTGTGGATTTTATCTTGTGACGGGGTGAGATTGTCTTGTATTGTGTGGAACCCCGGATCGAGGGAGATTATCAGTTGTCTTGTATTTCTTCCATTTTCTAATAACTGTCTTCCCAGCCTTTCACAGGTCTTAGCCAGGCCTACAATCTTCTTCCTTATGTTCCTTATGTCCTTTCACAGCTCTTTGGTCTTAGCCATAGAGGAGTTTGGAGTGTGACTGTTTGAAGTTGTGGACAGTTGTCGTGTCTTTTATAGAATGTCTTTTAACAGATGAAAAGTTCAAACAGGTGTACCTCTGTCATTGACAAAACGTTTGACCTCTGTCATTGACAACAAAGGATATATAACAAAGTATTGAGATGAACTTTTGTTATTGACCAAATACTTATTTTCACCATAATTTGCAAATAAATTCTTTAAAAATCAGACAATGTGGTTTTCTAGATATTTTCTCTTTTTGTTTCTCATAGTTGAGGTTTACCTATGATGAAAATTACAGGCCTCTGTCATATTTTTTAGTGGGAGAACCTGCACAATTGGTGGTTGACTAAATCCTTTTTTGCCCCACTGTATATTCTGGAGAACAGACAATAAAACAAGATCAATTGGCTTTTACTTTTCTGATGGTAGTATATTTTGGTCTTTAATTTAAGAAAGAAAATAAATCAAATGCACCAAAATTTCTGAAATGTTTTTTATGGTAAGTATATAACTTTGGTCTTTAATTTAAGAAAGAAAATAAATCAAATGCACCAAAATGATGTTGAAATGTTTTTTATTTAAGATTATTTATAACATTGCCTTTACTGTCTGCGAAGATCTCATGAAGTAAGTGGAGTCAGTTTATCAGGGAAATGCAACATCAAACAGCGAATGGACACGAGTGCATCATGAGACTTATTCCTTAATCATGTACCAGTTTCGACACGAACCCAAGAATGCAAACAGAACAGTGAAAAGAAAATGTAGTCTAAAAATCGGGACTGACTGGATTAATCAGTGATTATTTCCCCACTGATGTTAGCATGAGCAGAGATCAGTCGAGTGAAGAGATGATGATGAGGCTTGTGTATAAAAGCCGCAATTGAATGATTTTTTTTAACCTCAGGCGGATGAGACCGACGCGGATGTGGATGAAGCTGATAATCAAAGTGAGAACTCATTTCTTGTTGGAAACGTTGAATTATAGGAAACCTGGAATTAAGGATGAGTTTATATCGGTAGATGAGGCTGCAAATATTAGGTCTTTTAGTGTCTTACATATGTTCATTTTTTGCTTATTCAGGAAACATGATTATGGAATAAGATATTATATATATAATATATAATAATATATAATATATATAATAATAAGAGAGAGAGAGAGAGAGAGAGATGAGAGAGAGAGATCAAAAGTTTTAATTTAAACAAAGAATTGTCAATTTACAAAATGCAAAATGAGCGAACAAAAGAAAAATCGAGATCAAATCAATATTTGGTGTTGGTACCCTTTTGAAGAAGTAAAAGTAGTGGAAGTGATGGCTCACGACCCCCACAGAGCCCTGATCTCAACATGGAGTGTGTGTGTGGGATTCCATGAAGAGACAGAAGGATGTGAGAACGTCTACATCCACAGAAGATCTGTGTTTACTTCTCCAAGATGGAACAACCTACCAGCCGAGTTCCTTCATAAACACTGTGTGCACGTGTACCTAGAAGAATTGCTTCTTGGTACATGTGAGGTGAATAGTGTTCACACCAAATATTGATTTGATTTCCACTTTATCTTTTTCTTCATTCACTGCATTTCATTTATGAAAGTAAGTTATTAACACTTCCATTTTTGAAATGGTTTGCAACATTTTTCATACCTGCCTAAAACTTTTGCACAGCACTCTCTCTCTCTCTCTCTCTCTCTCTCTCTCTCTCTCTCTCTCTATCTATATATATATATATATATATATATATATATATATAAAACAAATTTTTACATTCATACAGTTACATTTTCATCATGATTATTTTCTGCTTGTTTTCATATTTGTTCATATTTATTTTTATTTGAAGAACACACAACACGGGTGAATAGAAATGTAACATTGCTCTGGTTCAATCCAAAGCCCTATCATATTAACTTGAAGTGTTCATTGTGTTGTTTAAGCAGCCATTTTCCGGTGAAGTTGACCTTGTGGTTTGACGCTCACCAGTACGTTTTATTCACAGGTTTTCAAACCTGTTAATTTAATTCCGTGGAGCTG
The DNA here is from genome assembly GCA_030449085.1 of Kryptopterus vitreolus. Lineage (NCBI taxonomy): Eukaryota > Metazoa > Chordata > Actinopteri > Siluriformes > Siluridae > Kryptopterus > Kryptopterus vitreolus. The sequence goes on along the minus strand of JACRUU010000026.1, from coordinate 10,414,819 downwards.
AATTTATTTAATTCAATTAGCGTTATATTAATGGAAGTGACACAGCCTGCTCTGACAAAACACAGTGGTCGAACCTTTTGTCAGTCCTTCATGAGCGTGGGCTTCGAATCAACCTTTATATAATACATTACCACCAGTGTTGTACCTCTTTCTTTTATAGTCAGTCTAGAGTAATTATGTACGTAGCTTTATTACATTTCCAGCTGGAAGGGCAGTGGGGATTTGAGTTTTTTTTTTTTTTGCCTGTTAACACTGACTGCAGAAGATGGTGCATATTTTGTATATACAGTACTTAAATCCAGAGTATGATTATGTAATGTTCTGTACTGCATGCTGTTTCAGATCGTTAAATCAAAGAAATATTTTTCCACAGTTGATGCTGTGCACTACTCATTAAGCATCCCTGATCTTTTAAAGATTTCTTTCTTTGTAAAATTAACTTCTGTGCTTTTGGTTTATTTGCAGCTAAACGGTTAAGATTGAATTAAAAACTCTAAATAGATACTCATCATAAGAATAAAAAAAAAAAAAGATGGAATTAAAAGTTCATGGTTGCTTAAACATTAAAGCATTATAAACTCTTAATTCTGCAATATATTCCCTTAAAATATCTATCTATCTATCTATATCTATCTATCTATCTATCTATCTATCTATCTATCTATCTATCTATCTATCTATCTATCTATCTATCTATCTATCTATCTATCTATCTATCTATCTATCTATCATATACACACACACACACACACACACACACACACACACATATATATACATACATATATACATACATACATATATACATACATACATACATGCATGCATACAAACAACAATCTATACAATGATGGAGCCGTGTTAGTCGAGGTGAAATTCCTTTTCTGATATCTTGACCTTTTTGACACTACAAGGGGAATTAACCTCACTGTCAAGCTGCATATCTGAGGCTATTTGTGTGGCCGGATTCAATCAGTTCTGAAATGGATTCACGTATTTAAATATTTATATATTTTTCATGTCATGTAGTGTAAGTTTATAGACACAGCGTGAAACAAATCTTATGGTTAAGTTCACCAAGTCTCTAGCGATCACTTAAAAAAGCTGTTAGTGTCACATATTCATCCATATCAAAATACTAAAAAATTCAAATCTTATTATTAATTAATTTATTTTTAAATGGATTGCCAATGACATTCATTGTTTTGTTTTTTTTTTGCATCCATGGTCATCATGGGATTACAAACTGGCGATGCATGACCTTCAGTGCTATTTGCTGTACATAATGAGGCTATGAATATGTACATAAATGGGAATATAGAGTGAATAGGGCGAGTGTGATTGTTTCATCATTCCTGATGACTTGTTAAAGTGGAAATGACAGATGATTAGTATGAGGGAAAACCTTGTTGATGCTTTGTTTCATACGAAAGTAAATGTAAGACTTGGCCTTTCATAAATTCTGACCCTCCTTCAAAATGGATATCTGCGCATGATTGTAGCACCAGTGATGCCTCATAAGCATTTGATACGAATTACATTTTTTTCATCATCGTCTTTGTAAAAACTTAGCCCACTAAAGCCTAAGTCTTCTGACCCTGATCATATCACCACCTGTAGTGTTACTACAGCATCACATTTTCTTAACAGACTTCAATTAAGCGACATTTCACTCCCCTGCACCTTTTGCCTCTTTCCCATTTTAAGTCCCATTCCCTTGCTTTTGGCGCAGTTGGTTCGTTACAGATTCTGGGAGTGTCTCAGTGCAGCATTGGGCCTGCAGCCTTGTCTTCTTATATCTCCCTTTCTCTTTCTACCCCTCCCTTGGCTGCATCTGACTGCGCAGCGCTGTTTGACATGCAGAGTGTCTGTGGGGGCCTCCGCACGGCTAAAGGGCAAAGCACCCAAACACACGCTCTGGCCAGACTTCATACTCCCAGCTGTACATGACCAGGGTTCATAAAAGATCTGAAGGTCTGCAGCTGGAGTTTGGTAGAACCCGAATGTCTCATGAAAAGAGAAATGAAGGTTCACTTTGAAACTTTGAGGGGACAAAATGAAGACAGAAACACAGCAAAGTCATCTTTCCCCTATTGATCATGACAATTGCCGATTGCCATCACAGGAGAGATGTGGATGTTCTTCTGAGGGAATTCACCGACACTGGCTATGGTATGCACACACACACACACACACACAGAGACACAGAGCGACACGTCGTTCGCCTTTTCTACCCAACAACTCTACTTCTTTAGTATGCAATTCCTTTAGTCGTCAGGAGGGAATGATCCTCACACTAATGAACTGGGGCCTGCCACTTGAATGTAAAACAGGACTTAACCCGTCTTCAATGTCATAGCCCCTCCCTGGGGTTCCTTGGAACAACACAACAGTGCTGCCATAACTCGCACGCCTCGCGTTTCAATCACTCCGTCCGCCTTTTGTCTCGACCCTGCGGCCCGTTACTTTGACAGCGGGCTTCTAACCGCGCAAGCTTCAAAGCTGTGAGTTATAAATCTATATGCAGATTACCAGTAGTGCTGCTCAGATCGCTGCGCTCATGAAGAGGATGATGAAATGACAAACACTAGAGCTGTATGACCGGAGTTTGACTGAGCTGAACCACTTTGTCACTTCGGTCTACATTCGACCAACTATCCTGCCCCCCCAGATGATGTGGGGTAAAAGGTAGCAATGTTTTCTCACAAATCTTGGATTACTTGAAATTCTTAATGCCTTCTGAAACTTTCAAAGAACTTTTCACTTCAAAAAAAATCGCATCTTCATCTATACATTCCGGGTATTTTGAATATTAGTATTCAGATAATAGCTATTTCTTCATAGGGACATGCCAATGCACAGATGTTGGAAAAAGCGCCTGAGAGCTTTAAACCTGGCACAGATGCTGTAAGACTCTGGAAATGTTCTGGAGTGATTAAAAAAAATCGTTCTAACAATATATAATTTCGCTGTTTGAGATGAAGTGTTCTGTTTAGTACATCATTTCAAAATATAGGTGTTCAGTGAATGCAAAGACTATAGCATGCAATTTCTCTATACATTTTTTTAGATGCATTTACTGATGCTACATGCACATTGGATTGTGGCAATGCCCATTTTAATAACTGGGGGGAAAAGGCTGTTCAGTTAGAAGAGCTTTCAATTTTCTTGCAGGTATTTTAATACTTTAATTTGTTGCATGTCTGTATGCTTGGCTTAACAACAGCATCTACGTAATATACCTGTTGCTACGGTAACAAGGGAGATACTAAAAAAAAAATAGACATCTGCTTTACCAACTAAAGCAACATTTGGACGAATCCAGAATTAAATTAAGATGGTTGAAAAGTCAATTCAGTGAAGGGGAAAAAGACAGGATGGAAAAAGCAGTATGTACTTCGGATTTGTGACGAACCAGTTGAGCTCTTGTGACTGCCGACGATTTTGAATTTGTTGAGGAAAATGGCATGGCATGGCGTCATTTCAGAGAGCTTATCACAACTAACATGCATCTCATGTGGGCAACATGATGGGGTTACATGATTAAAAAAATATTCGGGCATCAGAATGTACAGGGTGGATTGTAATGTGTATCATTGTTTAATATCATTCAGCATGTTCAAAATGTATTTGGTGTCTTTCATACCTCTCTCCCTGCCTCTCTCTCTCTCTCGCTCTCTCTATCTATCTATCTATCTATCTATCTATCTATCTATCTATCTATCTATCTATCTATCTATCTATCTATCTATCTATCTATCTATCTATCTATCTATCTATCTATCTATCTATCTATCTATCTATCTATATATATATATATACTGTATGAAAAATCTGTAAAGCTCTACAAAATCTAGCTTACTATTACTATTCTATTATTTTAACATGAAATTTGTAAATTTATTCAAACATAAAGAGGTGGAAAAAGCACTCCACTACAGGAATAGAGTTTATTATCTGTCATCTGTAGTATCATTACAATAATCTTTACAGATTTTCATTTTCATTTAATGTTGATATCATTGTGTTTTCACAAACATTTCAACATAAAAAGGTTAGATTCACAGTGATGGAAAAAGTTAAAGAGACCACAATCTCATGAAACAGAACAAACGTGTGTGTCTTCGCTATAATACAAACACACACACACACACACAAACAATCATTCAGTCACTCATTGACTCACATTTCTTCAGTCAGTGATTCACTTGCTTACAACATATGTGCACTAATAATAAAAACACAAAGGTCTTGTCCTTCAGAGTGAAAACTTATGGCCATTTACATTTAAAAATGATTCTTTTGGCACAGACACATAAAAATGATAGGATTTTTTAATGTAAACCCTTTTGTTAGCAAAGAATCTGCACACAAAACATCAGTTGAACAGGGTAATATGCATTTATCTGAATGTTTTGACTTTAAGGACCACTTTTACATGTTCCCTTTCCAGTGATCACATCTTTATGTTTTTATTTATTTATTTTTGTTCAGTTTGATATAAAAAGTACTTTTTATTGACCACACCTGTTTCAACATCATCATTTTCATACAACAGGGAAAAATGGAAAGTGTGGTCATTAATGAAGTGCTATATATTCAAAGCCAGACGCTTGAATGTAAGTGCTTGGACGTGATGGATGATGATGAAAGACAGTAGTTTCGCCCTCCCACCCAATTAACCCTAAATCCTTATAAGAGGTTAGTTAAAGTTCGTGATGGTAAATTTATTCACATTGTGTGTATAGGGCTTTCGAGCCTTGCATGTATGTTGTCTTTAAATACCAAATATTTTAAATATGGTTGCACTTTATGAAGTTATTCATTTCCGGTATGCTTATGAATAAGAAAGAAATACTGCATGTTTTTTTTTTGTAAAAAAAAACAAAAAAACAAAATACCAGTAAACTGTAAAAGAGGCTTAGTTGTGATTACTCCAAGAAGGGACTGTGCTTTCTTATTTCAGCTTAGAATTGCTCTGTCCTGATATGCAGATACACTCAAATGTAAAGTTCTTGTAGTTAATGTTTCCCCCCTTCTGGAGTTTCATATGAACATGTCTGTATGATGATCTCCATTTGTACATTATGGCTTTTCCTGCATATCCAGAGAGAGGAAGACCTGTGCAAACGCATGAGCTACTCGAAAAGGATGCTGGGAAGACTGTATGGCAAGCCTGCACCCCCTTCCCTCTCCTTTCTCTCAGTATATTTGAAGTGTTGTGCTACCTGTCTCTTTCTTCTCTCTCATATTTACAGTCTGTACTTTCTCAGTCGTCATCTGGTCCTGCTGTTCCTCTCAGTCCGTTCATGCAGAAGGGAAGCGATGGAGCAAAGGGAGTCTCTGAAGGAGAGAAGCCGCTGAAGGGTGGCAGAGCCGCAATTCTCTGCAGGTGTGGAAAGAAAGTGGGTGATTTGGGAGCGTGGTCCAAGCGGGGCCCTTCGGCATGGGCAGTGGGCAGCTCTGGAGGGGCGTAGCGTATGGTGCTTGGAGCATAAAGGCTCTGAGGCCCTGGAGGACCGAGAGCGAGAGGGTGGAAAAGTACACGCCCAGCTGCTCCACCTGCAGCTAGTCTCTGAAGAAGCTCATAATCAGATGTGCGGCTTCCGTGGAGCGACCGATCTTCCCTCGGCAGGGGTGAAGCTGAGATGGGTGAAGGAGGGCTGAAAAGACCTTTGGCTGGAGCTTCTGTGTTGACTGACTCGGAATCTTGGGACGAGGGGCTGCTGCCGTTTATACCCCTGGCAGACTGAGCGTTGCTCCATCGTCCTCCGGTGGCTGAACAAACTCCAGCAACTAACATCTCCTGTTCAGTTTTAACGTTAGAGTTGGCTGCACTGGTCACCACACTCTTCAGCTGCTGGATTACAGCGCGGCCATTACGGACTTTCCCCGTTTCACTATTCTTCTTCGAGCCTCCAGAATCGGTTTTCAGTCTCTTGCTGTTGCCATTGTGCTCCCACTCCTCTTCCTTATCCTCCTCTTCCTCTTCTTCGGCTTCACTATCACTGGCAGAATCAGAGGAGCCTGACAGGCTGTCCTCTCTATGCCGAAACACCTCGAGTTGTCTCCTTGTTTGCGGAGGTGTGTTTTCAGGGCTGGAGTGGTGAGGCCTCTTCCTCCTGTTTTCTGATTGGTTAGTACTGGGTTGTGTGAAAGAGTCTCTCCCTTTGCGTTCTGACTCATTTCGTCCAACTCCGCCCTTTGTTGAGTGGGCACCATTCGGGCCTGGAAACAAACACACAATGTAGACAAACTGCAGTGTTTATGTATATGCATCATGAGCAAGTGCAAATCATGCAGGAATGCCAGAATATATCTCACATGCAAGACCTCTTTGTAATTATGATGATTATGGTTCTCTAATGAATCAGCTTTATTTGTGTGTAGATACCCTACCACATAAATATGAACTTATTCACTCCACATTTTCTCTAACTGCAGTTATTTGTTACCACATGACAAGGTTTCATGTAATGGTGAAAAATGGAAATTTGTTATGTTTATCTGAGACCAACACTTACTAGTTACTTACGGCTTTTATGTTTTCATAAAAGTAAAATAAAAAAGGCAAGTGAAAAGGCAGGAGAAGATCAGTGGTTAAGTTGCTGTGCTGCTGATCAGAAGGTCGGGGGTTCAAGCCCAGGTCTCACTAAGCTACCACTCTTGGGTCCTTGAGCAAGGCCCTTAACCCTCTATGCTCCCAAGGCGCTGTATTATGGCTGACCCTGCGCTCTGACCCCAGCTTCTGAACAAGCTGCGATATGTGAAGAAAGAATTTCACTGTGCTGTAATGTATCTGTGGCAAATAAAGGCTATTCTAAAATCTGTATCGTTTGTTTGTTTTAGCAGATGCTTCTTGGAGTGTACACAGGATTCATAAATAGAAGAAATTCATGAGCAGTGTCTTTATAGTCTTGTATTTGAGCATATTTCGGCAAAGGGAAGAAAACAATGTAATGAGTTGGACAGTAAACCTGCCATTTACTTCGCAAATACATCCTACAACGCCTTTGAAGCATTCATTTAATACATATGGCTCAGTCTAACACTGGAGTTCATGCCTACATTTGTAATCACATTCCATACCATGTGTCTTTGGAGAGATCTCACGAGTGGTAGAGCTGGCCCGAAGACGCTCAGCTTTCAGGGTTTCTGGTAGTTGAATTAAGTCCAGCGGCACATCCGGCAGTTCTGTCCGACTAACAAGGAATACATTTAAAAGAGAAAGATTGCCTTCACACAAACTGTACATTTGAAGAACAGTTGGATGTGAACACTGAGCTACATCACAGGTGCCATTTGTGCTCCCACTCAATTAAATATACTTAAATGACCGACGAGGGCCATGAGCAATTAATAGACAGCATGTATTTTTCTCCACAGTAACCACAAATGACAGAGAGGACTGAATTGTGCTCAAAACCCCCCCCCCACACCCCCACCCTGCCTCTCATGCACACTGTACACACACCTCCTTTCCATGCAGAAACACACTTAAAGCCCTTGTTAAGAGTGCTGCTCCAACAGGGTGCTGCAGAAGTTAATTAGCTCTCATAATTACAGTGTTAATTAACTAAAACACCATTCAGCCAGAAAATCTTGACATCCATTTGGTGTAATTATATATCGCCAGCCCAATTATCATTGTAATTCAGCCTGCTAGTCTGGTTATTGTCTGTTTTATGTGCATGTGTGTGTTTGTGATACACGCATACACTCAGAGACAGAGGAACCGAGTAAGAGTCGTTTGCGCTTATTAGCATTTTTTTTTTTATACATTCAAGCATACACACCCACCCGGACCCAACGAAAGGGCAATCAATGACCCTCTTTTTAAATAAAATGGATGCTTGGGCAGCTGAAAATCTCCCATGAAGCCATTAGAGAGCTGACCTGAGTATGTAGTTGACCCAGATGACGTTGCGTTCATGGGGTGCTTTGTGGTTGATGGACACAGTGGCACACGACTGAACCCACAAATACCCGCCTCTTCTCTGCAGCCAGCGGTAGTAACCAGTCACAACCTGACCCTTTCTCAGCACTGATGACATAAAAAATGGTACGGGCACAAAAATCAATGCAGGAACACACAATTCGGGCACCTTAGTATGCAGTTCATAGTGGCTAGGGGGCGCCGTTGATAAAAATCCTGTTTCACACGTTCACGCTTCATTTTTTTGGATTGCTCTGGATGATGAGTTAGAGCATCTGGACTTTGTATAATCAAACTGTCTGTATTTATCCTTCATTTGCTGTTAGTGGTCTACTTCTTACTGCTCTGCTTTAATAACTTTCGTTTCCCATCTGTTAAATCCCACACTGGGCCTCACAAAGACTTTCATTGATCTTTGTGTTTGCTTTGTGCTTTCTCTGTATTTTTATTAGTTTCTAATTATAAGCTGTTGAGACTCAAGCAAATGGACAAACAAAAATGTTAAAAAAAAGAAAAAAAGAAAAGGAGTGGCTGGAAAAACAGAAACAAAGAATGTCTCACAGTCTTCGTGGCTTTGCCGAATGTTGTCGAGATCTTCCACGTGGATGAAGTGGTAGCAGGTGTGTCCCACCACCTCAGCTGGGCTCAGGTCCATATATTCTGAGATTCTGTGTTAAACACATACAAACAGGTGACAAATTAAACGAAAGCCAGGAAAAATGAATGGGGGGAACCCAAGGGTACAAGTCCTTTGGGGGCATTTTGTTTTTTTTTTTGGGGGCAAGATTTGGTTCTACACCTCCGCTTAGAGCCACAGCAAATCAATACAAAGGTCTTCTGATTGATCACTTCTACACTGTGATGATAGCATTTCTATCCTGAAGGCTGTGGTCTCTTCCAGGATAACCATGTCCTCATTTGCAGGACATAAAATTCACTTAACAGTGTAATGAGAGATTTGGGAGAAATGTTTCAGATGGTGCTCACCATGCCAATTATCACAATGCCAGAGTCTTAGTATTAGAGTCTTAGAGTCCAGAGTCTTAGTATGGTGTTATCTTTAACACCATACTAAGACACATTTTGTTGGTCTTGCCATTAAGAAAAACACCTGATCCCAACACACACTCATTTAAATGTAGCAAATTACCAACGAAGCAGTCCACTACTCTCTGACTGAACTGCGATCACACTTTATCACAATTTGGTCATTCTAATTATTAATTAAACAGATCCCACTTTATTAAAGAAAGGAAAGTCACATAATTGCTACTTAAAATAGTAACAATGCTTTAAATATGATACAGGTTGTTTATTAACCTTTATTAATCTTGATATGATACAGAATCTCTTTTAACACATAATATCTCGTTTGGGGTTTTTAGGTACGCAAATGGCCCCAAAATATTAAGTAATCTCTTCATAAAATAGGTTTAAGAATATTTTGATACAGGTTTAAATGTGCTACTCGGCATACACAATATTATCTATTAAAAAGCAAGTTATTGGGAATTTCATTTTATGAACTTCCCGAACTGGTGAGAAGTATTGTTACAAGTTGATAAATTATTCACTGGCTGATTCCATTGTTTTTAAATGCATTAAAAATGCATAAAAAAATAAGCAAAAAAAAAGTAATGTGTAAATCTAATGCAAAATTGCCAACTGATCAATGTTCAGTGACTGGTTTTGGGAGACATTACCTGTTCTCGCAGTAGGTGATCTGGAGATCCATGTTGACACGAAACACGAACATGTGACTCTCCATGCGTACCTCATTGAGCGTGGAAGGTGGGAGGGTGTGAGCAAGAGCGACCAATCCCATTGGCCGATGGAGTGAACGTGAGGAACCTGGAACCAGGGCTGGCCGACAGCGAATCCGGCCAGTAACATGGATCACCTGCCATGAAGTTAAATGAGAACCACAGTTATTAAAATAATTAGTTTATTTGCATTTGTTGTCCCTGCCCTTTGATTTAATAGATTACAGTAAAATAACAAATCAACCATGCCATTAAAATAATATCGGGATGCAATATTAAGTGGCGCTATTACATTAATAAGTGGAGCGAGTGTTACCACACGAAAATTGATCTTGATTACTTGATTAATGCAATAAAAGTACAGAATAAATTTTTATCAACTTCAGTAACTTGAATATTTAATATGAAATGGCCAAAGCAAGGCAGTTCCTAGTATTTATTATTAAGAAAGAATAGGGGAGGTGGTTAAGGCACTGGGCTATGGATTGTAAGGTCAGGGGTTCAAGCCCTGGTATCGCCAGGCTGCCACACATGATCAAGGCTCTTAGCCCTCTGTTCCTTTACCCTGTGTGTTAGAGGGCGGCTGACTCTGCGCTCTGACCCCAGGGATTGTTCCAAACAAGCTGGGATATAAGAAACAATTTCACACTGAAGTAACGTAAATGTGACAAATAAAAGCTATTCTATTCTCAGGCATATCATCAGGCATTTAATAGGAAAACATTACAGTGTCTCCAAACATCAAATATGTTAAATAAATAACTTTATACCAACCAATCAACCTTAATATTTATTTGTTAAATAATAGCAACATATTTATTTAAATTTATTAGTAGAGTTAGATTTGTAGAATGTCCACCATAAAATCCATGTGACTGATTAAAAAAATAATAAAAAAATAATTAAGCCAAGTGCACAATAGTCGGGCAATGGACTATAGAAACCATTAATATTATGCGTTAATGTCATGCTTTTTAATCATAAAATCAACTTTAAAGTCATTTTTCTTTTTTGCCATATGGTCATTTGATCGAGGTCCTGGTTGTCTATGGCCCTGGCATGTATATATATATATATATATATATATATATATATATATATATATATATATATATATATATATATATATATATATATATATATATATATATATCCCTGTCGCACCAGGGTCACCTGACTTTTGAATGACTAAATGACCTTTTTAACTAGTAATGACAGTACAATTCTAACTGAAGTGATCTTAGACTACATTGATTTTGGCAAACTGGACCTGTATGAGATCTTACACTCACTTTATACCCAGAGGATTTAACATGTAGGCCGCGCTTAGTAAGGGTGGATTTCATCCGGACAAAGAAACCTCGGTCTGGTGGTTCATCTCCGGATGACAGCGGACTTGAGGGGGCTGCAGAAGAAATGAAGACAGAAGAGTATATCTTCACACACATGCATAAAAATCTCACCTGTGCACAATGTTGCTTGCAGCTTTACTGAGATAGTTATTGTAATGTGTCTATGTATAAATAAACTCTATATATATATATATATATATATATATATATATATAAAACATAAAACTGAAGGTAAAAATGAGTGAAGAGTAACAGACAAGCAAAGAAGCTGATTGGTTAATGTTAATTAATGATTGGGTTACCTGGTTCAGGTGTACCAGCCAGTGAGGATGTAGAGGCAGAACTTGAAGCACTTTCGTGCGCAGTCTGACAGCCTGCCTCTGAACGAAGGTGTGGCTTAATTCCCAATCGCTCTGCCATCTCCACATGGTCAGCAGGATGAATGTAGTCAAATACACTACTTCCTGTTAATTCCACCTAAAAACACAAACATGCCCATATACATTGGATTCATAGACTTGTGTACTATGAACACATAGGGTTGTTACCGTGTGTAAACCTCTTTCTTGTCAATTACTGTCAATCTTTTGTTTCAAGTCGATTAATCAGTGACCTGTTTTAGGACCACTTGTCTGCCATTGGCTGGATTTGTTGTGAAATCTGGTTAGAGCGCGTTTTGCAATAATATCTTTAGCTCAATACTTTCAGACCATTACAACCCGGCACTGCCTTTCATAGCCCATATCGTGGCACATAAATGTTTGTCATTTGCCAAGTCATAGTGTCTCGAGCCTTGAAAAAAGAAAGTCTCATTAATGTAACATTCTGTTGGCCTTTGTATTATTGTTTTTACCTACAGCTTTCTTTTGGAATTGACTCATAATGATAATTCTAAAACACACACACACACAAACACCCTCGCATGGTTAAGCTGGAGTGACAACTAACATCAGAGACACAGATGCAACCTCTCACATAAATCATTAACCAGACCATAGCATGACCTCCATGTAATATTCTATTTGCTGCACATTACAAAATGTATAAGGAAAGTCAAAGCGCATAATAACTCAGGGTTATTGAACCTTCTGGGACTTTTCTATAAGATCAGATCCACAGTACTGAACTACAGGCAACACCTAAAATATTCTCCCTTCCTCTTTCGGTCAAAGTGAAATGCTACAAAAGTTAAAAAAAAAAAAAAAGATTTTGATAAAAGTCACACTTTTGTTGATCCCCTTTCCTTTTCCAGACCTATAAAAAAAAGAATGGCATGGGTCACATTTCATTCCATCTTGATAAAAAAAAAAGCGAGTCTCTCCCTTACACCCTTGTCTGCGGGACATACCCATTTATTACAGGATTAGATCCATTTACTGAAGGATTTTATAGGATTTTCCGCTGGCCTTCAAGGACACTAATGCCTGCGGAAAAAAAGGAGCCGGTTGGGTGAAATCGGACAAGGGAAAAGAAAGAAAGAAAGAAAGAGAGAGAGAGCGAGTGAGAGAGAGAGAGAGAGAGAGAGAGAGGAAAAAAAATTTGCTGAAGGAGGGGTGGGCGTCTGAGAGGGATAACAGTTGTGGAAGCGTGTGTTCACTAATTGAGAGGTAAAACGCTGGAGGTACTTCATAGAGACAGTGGGCATGAGAGACCTCAGTTGGAGGACTTAATCTTGGCCGCTCAGCTTTTGAGAAGGTGGTTTAGGTGCAGCTTCACGAAGGTCCTGTGTCTCCATGGTGCAGTCAAGGAGACAGGTGTTCACGGATGGAGCGACGGAGATGGAGGGAGGATGAGAGGAAAACGGGGTGGCGTAACAGACACAAAAGGAAATAAAGGATGAGAGAAAAGGCTTTAGTTAGTGTAAGAGGAATCAGGAGAGGAAAGAAAAGGCGGTGGTGGAGATGGGCTTGGGTTAGAATGTGTGTGTGTGTGAGGGGGGGGACATGATATAAATAATAGCAGTGTCTTTAATATGTATGAGGCGTCCGGGCAGTCGTCCACAACACACTTTCAGTTTGGCGCTGACTGATGGGGGAGAGATGGAGGGTGAGCGAGATAGAAAGACAGGTTGTGAGAGAGAGAGCGAAGAGGAAGAGGAGAGGAAGAGGAGAGGAGGAAAGGGAGAAGGTGCCGCATACTAACCAGGACCGGATCAATTCCCCACCCTGTCCAGCCTGCTCCACCTCCCTGGCATGGCTGAGAGGAGATGCAAAAAGAGCAGTAGACCTCCACCTCCCCCCATTTTATACCTCTGAACCTCTTTCTAGGAGCTCGTCCCCCCCTCCTCGTCGTCTCCGTTTTCAAGCCCCAAGAGCAGTCAAATTATCTCCACAGGCGGCAGAGGAGCTGAAGGTGACTGACCTGGCCTAATCTGCCTAAGGAACCCTATGGACTAGTGAGAGGTCAAAGGGGATTAACCAAGAGTAGCGGCAGTGTACAAGGTTTCAGGCTTACTGTTGATCAATTTATGTCTCCAAAACAAACAGATCCTACATGGATTGATGTTTGAGCTTGTTGTTTGCCATTCTGTCTCATTCTGACGTCTAAAGCGAAAATACTGACGCGGCTTTGGCCATGTTTGAGAAGAGTGCCGCATTCATTTGGAGCCATCTGCACATGGATAATAGAAAAAGAAGAGAAAAAAAAAGCGTATTCTATTAATGCATTCTGCTCTCACAGATGTTCAGACTCACTGTGCTGTTTGAAACATAACCAAAACCAACCAAAGCATGGCGAATCTATAAACTGCCATGGTCCTAAAACCCAGCTGAGTAATCTGCTATCAACTGGATGACCTACACATATTACTAAAACAAAAGCACAGGCGAACAGCCGAATCACTGAGCCATTCCTCCCTTTTACGCCCACTCAATAAGTTCTCTCTGAGCAATCGCTTATTTTCTTTCCACTCTACGCTATTCAATCCCTCCTCCTAAACATATCTGTTTTCCCTTGCTGGCTCTCCACATTTCTCACTATCTGTCTTCCCATCCCCCCCTCACAAATTGTGTGTGTTTGTGTGTGTGTGTGTGTGTGTGTGTGTGCGTGTGTATGTGTTTTCTACATCTTACAATCAATGCAGCTTTTAAGATGCCTATCGATTTGCTCCCGAGACAGACCCCAGCTCGCTAGGGCAACACTTTGATTGCTGTGCGAGTAATTACTGTTATTATTTATGCATCTGGGCGAAATGGCAGGACTTAACATTCCCTGTACAAGAGGCCACAGGCAATCAAAGGAGGTGAGCACCTGGTGAGCGAGCGCACAACCGTTGAGAGAGAGAGAGAGAGATGGAGAGAGAAAGCATCAAGGGCATTATTTCCTTTCCTTTTTTGCACAAAACCCCAAGATTAACAGATACGCACATATATAGAACATATATGGGTGTGTGTGAAAATACAGCTATTGTGTTTATGTGTGTGTGTGTCTCTGTGTGTGTGTGTGTGTGTGTGTGTGTGTGTGTCTGACCTGTGAGAGGCCCAGGTAGATCGACACTGTCTCCGAAATGTAGAGGAAACGGCCTTCTTGACTGACCACAAACACAAACCCATCAAGGGACTGCAGGGGAAAAAATATATAAGATATATATGTATTTCTTGCAAAACTCTCTGGGAAAAACAATTTTCCAGACAGAAACAAAGACCAAAATGAAATTTGAACGTTATCCAACTTAGGAATAAACACAAGAACAAACATTCCTTACTACAGCCCATAAGCCCCGGGGTTTATTTGCCTTGAATATGTAAGCAAAGATAGAGACATTTTTATAATTAAAGATTATACAATAATCTTTAATAAAAAAAAAAAACAAAAAAACACCAGAGGCCTATACGTCTGAATCATTTGCCAGACTAATCATCAGAAACTAATCCCCCCCCCCCAAATGCAATCTGCTCAGAGAAGTGGCAGGAGGCACAGTGGTGTGCGGCTCAAATAATAAAAAAAAAATGAAAGGTATACAGCCACCCCATTAAGAGACTCCTTCAAAGAATAATATTAATTGTAATAACAAGCATCCACAAGTGAGCAAGGAAGGTGGCCACTTTGTTGGAGAATGACTGCTGTTTTGGCGGCGACTCTTGAAGTGGCGGTAATTTATGCATAGGACTCGTTCGCTATGCAAATGAGAGTGGTCAGGAATTGTGGGATAGGCGAGCTGCCTTGAACCGCATGATAAAAAATAAAGAGCAATTATGTAGTTATTAGTGACAGAGGACACGGAGGAGAAAAGAAGAGGCACACTTTTTTTTTTTTTTTTGCTCCCTGAGGCGTTAATTTGATTTCTGCGGGGACTCTGCTGCAAGTCCTTTTGTAGACGCTATGCTTTTGTTTTCGTTTCAACTCATATTTTTGGATGTTCTTCAATCTACAGGATATTTTTCTTTCATTTTTGGGTTAAACATTATTCAATGCAGGGTTGGTGTTTTCTGAGAGAAATCGAAAATATCAAATGTGTGTGTGTGTGTGTGAGACAGTACAGTAAGTCCATGTGAATTACTAAGACCATTATTTACATAAACAAAAAAATGCTTTTTAAAGTCAAACATGTTGAGACTTTTAAAGAGAAATGAACCAAGAAGACAGTAATAAAAGACAAGCAAGGTGCATCGTTTGCCTTATTTTTGACTTATCTCAGAATTCACAAGTTGTGCTCAATTCTTGACTTATTATATCCATTCTAAACTTATCGCAATTTTGACTTTCCATCTAACTCACCTAAATGGTTTAACTCAAAATCTTGTCTAATTATATAAAAATCCTTATTTTCTACAGTAAATTGTTTCAACATATTGTGTAATCTTACATTTTGTTGTATCAGTTCCAAGCAAAAAACTAATATACCAGTATACGCTCACTTTTATACTGGGGTTTACAGTTATGACACATTCGTTTTTTATGCTCTCATAGCAGTAATTTAATAGGCAGTGCATAACTCTTAGTAGTCCTAGTTAATTGCTGACCTCCAAAGTAAAAGTAAAAGATACATAAGTTAGAATTACTAGTGGGATTTAAAAAGGTGTACGAATTGTATAGAGTTTACCTGTAATAGATGTGCTCCCAGGTGCTGCTCGAATATATCAGTGGCCAGCGAGTGACTGTTTCTCCGCACTACACAGCAGGAAAGACAGCAGAAAATATTTACTTTTTACAATGGCTTACTGCAGACGTCGTTTAGCACAGCTGCATAACTTTAGTCTGGATACTATACAGTGCTATAATAATAATCATTAATAACAGTTTTAAAGAAACAAGTAACAAGAACACAATGACAGATGACCAGATTCCCTGTAACCCATTTTAAATAATACCGTACAGTTTCAAATACATTTAACACGGACGAGTAAAAACTGCTACAGAAGGTTAAACTAAATATAACAATAACTTTAGTTAACGTTTCTTAAACAGTTTATTTGTACTATGATGAACTTTCACTTTATCTTTACTTAATATCTTTTATCATATTTTCTATTTATACTGTAGTCATATAATGAGCAGCCAATCAGGTTTGCATGTTGTGCATGTCGTATTCTGTAAATAACTGTATATAAATATTTGTGGCAAATAAATCTTGAAAGTATTATAATAAATGTCCACCATCACAACATCATTTTAAATAATAAAAATAGTAATCATATAATGACAAACCCTCTGTCTGTGTAACACCGTTTACTCAACACCTATTTTCTAGTTAACAGTATCACAGTGTGATATGGAAGATAAAGTATTTTAGAGTCAGTGTGGTTATCAGAGATGACAAACACATATGCTTATTCAGCCTCCTGCTGCAGTGGGGTGTCTGTCATGACACTGCAAAACAAATTGGAAAAACAGACAAGTAACATTTATAAGCGAGCATCTCCTTTCATATACAAAGTGTTTGCATTGTCTTTGCTTCTGTCTTCACTGCAGGTGGTATAATGGGACATGTGTGTGAGTGTGTGTGTATGTGTGTTCCTAAGCGCAGGATGTCATTGTGCTTCTGAAGTGTGACAGTGTTGCTATTTCTGACATTTATAATATTTTTCCGGCTATAAGATAGGATATCTCTCTCTCTCTCTCTCTCTCTCTCTCTCTCTCACACACACACACACACACACAAACACACACACCACGCAACACAGATGCACATTTAGACCCCTAAATTCAACACAGGAGCGACTGCTGGACAAAGCCATAGTGTCAGAGTGAGATGTCCCCCTCCTCAACCCAAGAAGAAGAATATCAATGAGTCTGGCCCTTTCAGAGGCCTCAAAAGGGGCTTCACACCCAGGCCAGGATAACCTCGATGTGTGTACTGAGGGGTGTGCTATACAGAGCACCACTTGTTCCCGTTTTGGCTCTCAGGCACTCTCAATCTAAACACTTAGTTTGGGCTGCGGCTATGGGCAATGCAGCCTTAACATAACAAATAAAGAGGTGAAGATATGTCATGAAAGCTGACTGATGGATGAGTCTCTGTTTACCAAAAGAAAACCAACAACTGAGGCAATGATAATGATGTAAGGCAACAGGATGATGATGAGGAGGAGGAAGAGGATTAGGATTGGTCAAATAAATAAGAGAGTTGTTAAAACGTCTTTGTTTGAAGGAGCTTGTTTCCAGCAATTAGTTACTGTGCTGAACACAACGAAAACAATATGTTCACAATATGTTCCAGAGGTTTTTCTGTCTTTTAAACTTTTTTTCACTACTTTTTCATCTTATGAATTAGATATTAGTCTGCATTTATTCCTCGATTCCATGGGTTGAGAACATTCGACCTGATTTTCAGACAAAACAAAAACGAAAACAAAAACAAAAAACAAAAAATAGCAAAAAAAAAATATATATATATATATATATATATATATATATATATATATATATATATATATATATATATATATATATATATATATATATATATGCTACTTCTATAAATGAGACGTTGTCTCATCTCACTGTGTACTGCGTCAGCGCTATATAGTCGAAATGACGATAAAAACCTCTTGACTTGACTCTTGACCAAATTTCAAACACAGACCAACATGAACTAAAGTAATTACAATAATTCTAATATCCCAAAAGGTTTGCCCTTTATAGTACAATAAATCTATGCATAGCTGCCAAATGTGTTGAGGGCCTGTATCTTTAAAACAATATTTCGGGAAACTTGAATAACTGGGTGTGAGTCTTTGTTACATTGCTCTTGTCTTCTCCTGTATACAGCAGATGAAATAAATAAATAAATAAAAATAATAAAAATTAAATATATATAAGAGTTGTATAAATCTTTGGATAAAGGCCAATGGTAAACATGCTAACTGTGTTTTAGGTTTAGATACTGTAAGTATATTTATAACTGCATATTTATAAACCCCTCTAAAAAGAATAAATATTTTTTTTATTTTATCATTATATAACCACATTTGACCAATTTTATATGAATTGCTATGTTTTATACTTTATTTAACTATGCTGGAATAAAACATGTATTTGTATATAGATTAGCATAACCCCATTCTCTGTCCTACCTGAGACTCAAACACTTAAAACACTTCAGTTCCAAAAGTGCAGAGAGAAGATACACTTTTATTTTTCAACATTCATCTTTAGAAGATAGTGAAAGAAAGGCGAGCATTAGCTCAGCCTGGGTTCATGCTCTCAACATCAGCACCACAAAGCAATCCCTAACCAATCACTAAACTACTGAGCCACAGGCTTTTAGATTGCATTATTACCCCTGGGGGTAATATAGGGGTTAAAAAGCACAGGTCAAATTTTAACCAGTGAACTCAGAAATGAAAGTGAGAGTTTAGCACTGTGGCATGTAGCTCGCAGCATTAATAAATTTTTTAAATTATACCTAATATGCCATATAATGAATATGCTTTGTCAAAGAGAAAAAGTAACAAACAAAAATGTATACAACTTTCTGTGAATTTATTAGGATTTTTTTACCATTTGTCAATGTAACAGCAAAGAGGTAGTGTTATAACAGTAAAACAACAGTGAAAATACATGCCAAAAAGGTATGATGTCATTCTAACAACGACAATAATATTAAATATGTAACAGTTAAACCACAGTAAAATGATCGTGAACTCCGAATTTTCAATCCTAAAGCGCTCCTTTCATTTCTTTCCTTTCTTCTTTTCCATATGACTTCTTTCTCTCACTCTCTCACCCTTCCTCTATCCTAGATCCTATTAACCAAGTTAGGAGGTTACTATGGGAACTGTGACATTGGCCTTTTATTTCACTTAAGTTTGCTCAATCTAGTTGGCTGATAGGAATCGCAGGCTGATCCCCTGGCAACTTCTTTACAGGGAGGTGCTCATTATGCACCCTCTACCACCCCCCCTACCCACCCTCCTTCACCCTACTCTCACTATAGGGACAGAAAGAGACTGATAGAGAGAGAAAGGGAAAGAGAGAGGCAGACTCTAGTCACAACGTCCTTCTCTGGTGCAATTATGCTTTCATTCAGCCACCCTTTATGCCCTCCCCTCTTTCTCTCCCTCCGTATCGTAAACTCACTCCTTATGCGGTCGAACATAATTTGAGTGCAATTAACGTCCCTTAAAAGCCTTTGCCACTTTAAACGCCGAGCATTAGAGAAAGACGGGCATCTAAAGCATACGTGTGTATGTGTGTGTGTGTGTGTGTGTCTGTGTTTAGAGGGAGTGTGCAGACGAGGGAAATGATTTCAGTCAGAAACAGCACAGAGAAGGAAGTTCATTCATGGAGCAAAATGAGATTAAACAATCAAACTCATGTTCAACATTCTGTGCATTCCAAAGTGTATCTCTGGTAGCCATGTACAGCTTTAGGTCTGTGGATGAAAATAAAAACTTCACCACGGATGCAAGATGACACCTGCGAGTTCAGTTTAATAGTAGAAAAGGAAACCTTTCATTCTGCAGTAGCAATTCACTGTGGAGTCTCTCAGATACGATTTAAATGTGTGATCATATGCCACCAAAATTATGTGGACACTTGACTATCATACTTAAATTTGTACCTTCCCTAAAAACTCAGAAGTACAACCTGTGTGTGTGTGTGTGTGTCTTAGTGTCTTAACCTGCTGTATCATTAACTGTTTTAGTGTAGCAATGGCTTTGTGGGTTCATAAAATAATAGTTGGGTGGAAAAACTTCACACAGAGAACTTAGTTTAACACCACTGAATACATATGGGATTAATTAATTATAACTTAACTATTAAGCTTGACATCAGGACATATGAACATTTATCAATATTTTCTGTGGCTGAATGAACGTAAATTCCTAAAGCTATGGTTTTTTTTTAAATAGAGCAGAAAGCCTTCCTAGACGACTAGAGGTTATTATGACAACTAAATCCACAACTAAACGGGATATTACTGGTAATATGTCCATATCCTATTGACTATATATACTCAAATATATACATGGGAGCATCAACTGACGTTATAACATGTTAAATGTGGGTTTTCATCAGGAAGAAAATTACATTTGAAGATTTCATTTGGACTGTGACACACAAGCATCACTGACATTTTGACAGCCAGTATCTGATTACAAACTGAATTGATTAGGCTCATGTCAATTTCACTACAGCGCATGTTTTTTTTGTGTGTATATTTCTGGCTGCCTGCCAGAATTCAGTCACCGATACATCCTAAAGTGCTCTACTTTTTCCCAAGGAAAGTTGTGGAAAAAAGTGAAGCATAATATAACCCAAAGCAGGTTTAGGGTTAAAAGAGGGTCTCTGCTTTCAAGTAGCCTTTGGATTGGAATTTCCAAACGTTGTCTCCTGAGTCTTAATCACTGTGTTAAAATTGTCACTTGAAGTATAATGGTGAAATGCAAGTATTAGAAATCAGATTGTTAATGGGTTTGACACACTTTAAAATGATAACGATCGATAAGACACGGATCATACACATAAACATTGGACTATGATCTATGTTACAGCAAAAGTTCATATAGGGAGTCGACTCACACAGAGAGTGTTTCAGTTTCAGGATCTCTTATTATATTAAACATGCTCAAAATTTAGAAGAACACTTCACTACTTTCACTATTTCTGTGCACGAGTACTAATGTAGCCTAAACAATAAATGTGTTTAAAGTCTTCCAACAAAGTTCACTGAAAGGCAATTCTCAATATCCAAAGTGTACTTGTCTTGTGCCTAAACCAGTTATACTTTAATTACAATTTACTAGAGTTTAACTTTTGCTTCAAGCTGACAAGTCTTCACATAGTAATTAACCTCTAAGCCCAGTGTTTATTACTATAAACACTTCTGGGAGTAAAGAAGGGATATAACTGATCATTTGTAACAGTCTATTGATTTGTTCAAAAAATCACTAATAATCCGTGTTTTGTTCCATTTCCAATAATTTGATCACTATTACAGGGTGAGAACTAGTCGAAATGTAATGTTCTATACATAATGAACATATAAGAAAAAAGATTGTGTGGTATAATTTATTTTCATCTCAAGTGGAAATGTTATGAGTTCTAATCCTGGTACTATCCTGGCTCATCCTAATATTTCCTGCATCTTTGAAACTGGCTAGAAATGATGCTAGTATCGGAACAACCTGTCATTTCTTATGATTCCGTTAGTTAGAAATCTGTTTCTAATTGTAGGAATTCCACATCTAGTGATCTAGTTGAAGAAGGCCGGCCAGTAGAATTATTAGAAATCAATGCACAAATGGCAAAGCTGTTAAAAGCTGTATATTGGAGAGTCAGTACAGAGAGACTAAATAGATGTGGATTTAAAGGAATGAATAGAGGTTGAAGAAAGGTTAGTAGTGTCCTCTCAATG
Organism: Kryptopterus vitreolus; assembly: GCA_030449085.1. NCBI lineage: Eukaryota > Metazoa > Chordata > Actinopteri > Siluriformes > Siluridae > Kryptopterus > Kryptopterus vitreolus. Next base: position 10,392,967 of record JACRUU010000026.1, on the reverse strand, counting down.
GGTTAAGTACGGAATCAGAATGACAGTTTGTATTGCGTGTATTGCGTGTGATGAGTGACTAGTAAGGAAAGTATAAACATTTCTGAAGAATTGCATTTCATTATTTTTACTCTAAATTGTTCATTTATGTTCTTTGTTATTTTCTTCTTCTAAATGTGAAGGTTATTTTGGTCCATTGATTTTAAAGTGTAAGGTTTGGTCATTATATGTTTTATATTTCACAAACAAACCATGACATTTTCTGATATGACTCCATGACAGCATGCCAATTAGGTTTTCAGTTACTGTAAATTCTGGACTATAAGCCGCTACTTTTTTCATAGGTTTTGAACCATGCGGATAATAATAAGGTGCGGCTATTCTGCAGATTTTTTTCCGACCGCTAGGGGCTCTAACCGGAATTAGAATCAAAACTAAGACAAAAAAAATGCAAAGAAGAAGAATGCGCTAGTTCCTCTTTAGCAGATATAAGTGGGTAGAAGCGGATAGAAGGAGGACAAACTCTATCTTTACAAGGTTAAGGTGACGTGATTTCACACACAGGAGAAATGAAGATAAATACTGTAAATAGCGCTTATTTTCTCTTGGTTCTGTCCCGTTTTAATCAGCAAAGTTGCTGCTCGGTGCTCTCTCTCTCCTCCCTGCTCTTTCCCCCCCCCTCCCCACACACACACACACACACACACACACACACACACACACACACGCACAAATCCCGATGTAAGCCCGGTTCTCCCTACAATCCCCGTCCGGGCTCGTAGCACATACCTAGTGTCGCGGACACGGACGCTCGATATATGTTTATGCCTAACCTTTGTCTGTTGCCGATTCCCGGACTTCCAAGTCCGCCACCGCTCCTGCTCTCCGGTACTCCCGGTACCACGGCGCGCAGAGCGCAAGGCTCCCTAGCCTGTCTGGCCGCTCCGTATGAGCGGCGTCTCCTGAGTTCTTTATTCTAATAAATCCTGTTTTGTTTGAATTCCGGATCTCCGCGTCTCTGTGCAGCGTCCACCGTTACACCGTGTTAAAATACAGGTTAGGAAAGGATCTATTTAAGTACATACATGTACATTTACAATTCAAAAGCGGATGCGGCTTGTATGCAGGTGCGGCTTATTTATTATTTTTGGGTTTTTTTTTTAAAATAGAGCGGATGCGGCTTATATGAAGGTGCGCTTTATAGTGCAGAATTTACGGTAATCAAAGCCATACTGAAAATACAGTGTATGAGCTTGTTTCATTCTTTAATGTGAATATTTATGTCTCTTTGGAATTTGCTGAGGAAAAACAAAAAGAAAATCGTGAAAATATTGTCAATATGTAAACAAATATACAAATACAACATACAGTATGTGAAGAATTCTGTACTTCTTTGACAATATTTTCGCTCTTATCTTCCTCATCTATTGCCCCGATCTCATCCTTAACTATCTTTCCACAGTCCTCTCTCTCTCTCTCTCTCCCTCTTTCTCTCGTTCTCCTTCTCGCTCTTTCCCTCACTTCGTGTGAAGGTCATGCAATTGATTTTCCTCTGTCTATTCATTTTTCAAGACTGGCTTTGAAACGTGGGAAGCAGACAAAAGCTAGTCCCCAGCCCGCCTCCTCCCCCCTCCTCTCTCCTGCACTCTTTCAGCCCCTCCCACCTCACCAGCTTATGTGTGTGTGAGTGTGTGTGTGTGTTTGGTTCATGTGATGAGGTTGATGGGGGATACCGCTACACACATCACCCCCCCCCCTTCCCCCCAGGGGGCTACCGGGGCTATGCTGCACCCGATTCTACATTCCTGCAGTGGAATTACAGCCATGCATCAAACTCAGTCCCCTCTCAGCTGTGCTCTGTCACGGTCCTCCACTCTGTCAGGCCAAGAGCAAAGTCTAATTACACACTTATGAGCTAAATTAAAGGAATGCTTCATCCAAAATGGCTGAAGCTAAAATCATTGAAAAGGCAAATTTCTATCAATATCTTTGAACCCTTCAAAGATATTGGAAAAGTGTTTTGAATATGTATATAAAGCAACACAACAAATATCTGCCTGCCTGTTACTGGGGCTGTAGAAGGTTGTTAAGGCTATTAAAATATGCGTAGAAGACTCCAGACTCACTAAACAATGTTACTGAAAAAAAAATCCAACCTGTATACCTGCTCATTCATACACTTATCTAATTAGAGATAATGCATTCATGAGGTGGCAATGAAATGTATAAGCACAAGCAGATACAGGCCAAAAGCTTGAATTTACACAAGCATGTGAACTTGGTGACACTGAATGTGATATGCTTTTGGTGTCAGAGAGGTTGCTCAAGTACACCAGGGCCTACTGAGTGCCTGGGACTTCATTTAAAGTTTGCATATAACAATGCAAAAAAAAGAAATTCCTAAAGGTGGAAAAATTGGTTCACAGATTGGCTTTGGTAGCTCAAATAAGCATTTTATATAGCCACGGTAAGCAGAAAAGCATCTCAGAAGTCACAACACAATGAACTTTCACCTGAGAGGGCAATAACAGGAGATCACAGTAGTATCCAAACATGTATGGGTAAAAAAAAAATGCATGCGCTATTCATTAAGACAATTAAACATTGCCATAATGTTTACATAAAAAAGGTTAAAATATTGTACTTTAGAAGATGATATAAAAAGATAATTATAATTGGAACATAACTATGATATAGTTACTACTACATTGGACAACCTTTTTGGTTTGTTTCAATGACACTATATTATGTTTTATTACTTTCTTCCTTAATGCAGATACACTTGTACAAATTTAGACTCATTTGACCAATTAGCAATGTATGTTAAAGAAAGCTCTTTTCCAGTGGGGCACAGATAAGTCTATAATCCAGAAAGTCAATTTGTTTCTGCCTCCTTTAATGAAACAGTTTGGAAGTTACTGAGATTTAAAAATGGCTACAAAATGAATGAATGAATGAGCTTTTATAGCACACAAGTGTAAAAAAAACATACCATGTCTGTAACAAGCTTTTAATTCAGATTAATGTGTACATTCTCAGCATCAGCCTCTTGACATTATGTTAATTGTGTTTTTCCTGCACTGTCCAATATTGTCTGTATATTACACTGTTGATAACTGAGAGCCCAAAAGAATGAATGCTTCAATTTATCAAACTGAGGTCAGAGAATGAAAATAATTCATCAGGAGTGTCTCAGTTATTAGAACACTCCTGCTCTACACTGTTGGCAAATCCATGCACTATATCACAATACATCAGCACAGAGTGCAAGTATCCAAGTACAGGTAACCGTGTAGGGTAAAGGCCATAACAGCTTAAATCCTGCACCTTTTATCTCACGGCAGGCCAAAGTAGATTCTTTTTATCTCTGCAGCACTACTGTTATAATCTTTTGAAAAATGGGCAGATGCTGGCACTATTATTTGAAAAAATAATAAAAATAATGTGCCTCCCAGAAGGGTTATTACATCATAAAATAAAAGCGCCTATCACGCTCCAATATGCAAATGCAGTACATGAAAAGTTGAAAAGTTTGCACACAATCTGCATACTCTGTTTCATAAGAGTTGACCCATACACCAAAGTCCATGTCCAGATACATAAAATTCCTTGCACACTGACAGCATACATAACTTCTATGATTGAGTGCCATGATTGAGTTCTTTCTTAATCATTAACGACAAGTTTATGCCTATAAATTAGGTCTGTAGTGAAGCTTCCTAAATCCTTTTGTCTATCACAGCGGACAGATGAGACATTTGTCCATTTATCTTTCCACGTTCTTTTTTCATTGTCAATTGTTTGTTACAACAAACAATGCTGTCAGTTTACTACTTCAGACTGGAGAGAGCAAATGTAATGAAATATCAATGAAAGTCTGTGAAAAAATTTCCTCGTTCTGACCTAATGTCTCACATCCTACAGTTGTCTTGAGATAAATAATTTAGAAAAAATCCACAAAAGAGGATCTACTGCAGAAGAGGTGCTGGTTCATCTTTACAAAACTTGCAAAACTGTGGTGTTGTATATATATATATATATATATATATATATATATATATATATATATATATATATATATATATATATAGATATATATATATATATATATATATATATATATACTTAAATCCTGCTTACTGAAATACAAACAGTATCTGCACGACAGTCTGTTATGGGATTCTACAAGAGCTTTATTATCTGTAATGGCATAATGGTATAATGGCATTGATTGTTAGTATAGAAAAATCAAATAGTCCTGAAAATCGGATTATTTTAAGCATCGCTGCCTATTGCGGAAAGGACATTGTCCAAACAATTGGATAACTGGAAAAAAGTGTTTGAAAGGGAAAAAAAGGACACTGCAGGTTTTAGCTGAAAAACTGGCTGTTACTAAAACCTGAGCTCATATAAAACATTTACGGCTTTTGACAGAATCCCTTATCCAGAGCGACTTACAACTGAGAAATTGAGGGTTAAGGGCCTTGCTCAGGGGCCCACTGGTGGCAGCCTGGTTGGTGGAGGGAATTGAACCTGCGATCTTCCAGTCCAGAGGCCAATACTGTAAACACTGCGCTAACACCTCCCCTAATTAGTATGCATTTTAGCCAGACACAACTGAACCTTTTTTTTCTGTTGTGGCAGTAAATAATAAGCAATTGCACTGTTATTCTTCAGCTGTACAACCAAAATAGGCCAAGTGGTGTGCTGATTTGAAAGTATGCCTGGTGCTGAAATTTTGCTCCCTGTGTGTTTGAACCATCTCTTTGTCCGTGTGTCTACATGAAGCGCAGCATGCTCTAATAGTGACTGAGAACATGCGGTCCTGGTTTTGGCTCTTTAAGCACGGCTTACTGGTTCTGTGAGATCAAGTGCTGCTAGGTATGTGATAATGAGGATAAGTGAACCACTACTGTTAGCTTACAGTGTGTTTTTAGTCATTCATCCACACACACACACACACACACACACACACACACACACACAAGAGACACAGAGTCTCACAGTTGGGTTTCCCTCTTTCACAAACACTGGAATACACACCCATGCAAGTGCACTACTAATTGTAGCTAAGCTGTTACACCTCTGTAATAATAGCAATTAGGCAACCCTTGTAATTATGCTCTGCTCATTACATAGTTAATGTCCGTAATTACAAATTGCACAGATAATTTCTTCCTCCTTTGGAGTGCTGTCTCTTTTTCTCCAGTCATTTTGCTTGCATAGATACGACGTATGTGAGTAAGAGAGAGAGAGAGAGAGAGAGAGAGAGAGAGAGAGAGAAAGCAATGCCTGGCCATTGTAGCAGCTTTAATGCGACAGACATAATGAGGATCACACACAGAGTAAAACAGAAATGTTGCACATAAATAGACTCCTCTGGTCCGGCCACTTGTTAACAAGCTTGAACGAGAACTCTCCCTCTTTTGTCCAGCTCAGCCGGCTCTGAGAAATATCCGCCCACAGGAAGCGGCTAATTGGCTCTTAGATCTATTGTTCAATTCACATTTGTGATGAGCTTTACAAAGCATGAAATGAACAATAAGTTGAATCGGATGAGCCCATGATGCCAAATGGTCTCAAAAATGAGTCCTCGAACACATACACAATAAAAAGCGCACATAAAGGTGACTGTAGTTTTTGTTCCCGAAAAAAATAGATGTGTATTCTTGTGCCACCTAAAGTTGCGAGCGAACCAGTAAATGCATTATTTCGGATGAGCCGTATTTAGCTCCGCATGACTGCAAGTGATTACTCCTGTGGCGCAATCTCAATTACTTTTCTTACTCTGTGCGTCTGTGCACGAACGTGTGTGTGTGTGTGTGCCTGAACTCCATGTCCCCACTCTACATTCTCTGCAGTTTTTAAAGTGAAAGTATCCCCAGTGACATACACAGGCGACCTATAAGACAATAATAGCCTATTCCATTTAAATTCATAATTTAAATTAATAACGCATTTGTATTCATCGACAGCCTGCCACTGTCATGTTAGAATTGAGTTTGGCTGGAGCTTGCTCTCAGCCACCTCCGCTGTTAATAACGCTCTCGTATGTGAATGGCTCTCTGATTGATGCTATTGTCAATAAGGACCTCATACACATCACAATCTCGGAGAAGATATTTTGAAATTCTGTTTGTATTTTCCTTTAATAATTCCACTGAAATATTTACTCCTCTCTTCGTTTCCCCACGTCGCGGCACGCGGGCAAAGAAAATAAATGCAAATATCTGCATTAAATGCACATATTATTACTGAAAGCAGTCATTATAGTTACTTCTGCACACACAAATGATTCATTACCTTTCATTCTTTACAAAAACAACAACAACAAAGGAATGATAAAAGATGAAAGAGAGAATAAATGACTTAAGATAGTTCAAAAATGGCTCATAGCCAGGTTCTGACCACTGAGGATGATGGATGGATGATGGAGTTTCAGACTGACAGGGAAATCAGCTACATAGATGCCAGTGGATGAAATGCGTCTGAACATGACTTCAGCTGGTTTGAGCAGGTCTGGGTTGAAAAAACAGCATTTGCTCCAAGTGAGTTTATCTAATTTGTGGAGGTTAAAAAAAAGATAAAGACCCAAAATATAAGTTAACCGTTGCATTTTTTTTTACAGAGTACTAGTCCTTTTTCTTGCTTGAATCAAATGCTAGCTAGAATGCGTGTTTGAGCAATGAAGCTCTTTGAGACTCAGTTGAGAAATCTCACAGAAAAGCTTCTGAAAGAACGAAACATTAGCAAGTGTTGTTATTACATCATAAAAAAATATATACTATACCATTGTAGTATATATGTATGAGTTATTTTTAATACTTGTTTTCTTTTACGTTTTCACAATTATTCAGCAATAGCTGTGGCTTTGCAGTGCTCACCCTTGTTGCAGTTATTGTCCCCCTCCAGCAGGGGGCTCCAGGGCGGGTCTCCTTGACTGGCGAAATGCCTCATATGCAAGTAGCTGATGGTCAGGCGGATGACTGAGGCCTTATCCAGCTGGCTGGTGATGGCGCCAGGTAGAGGAAGCATTTTGGCCAGCTCAAAAAACTCGAAGTTTTCCTTCCCACGTCGAGATCGAGCTGCATTACGGGACTTCTCCTTCCGCAGGTTTTGTAAACTGAGAAAAATGTGGACGTGTGGAAAAGAGACATGGAAATGTGTGGAACAAGGCATATAAGTAGTTTGTTATGTCTGTGGCTTAAGGAATGAGATTTCTAAACATTTCAGCAGCTTTATTTGAATTTGTCTCTCGAAAAAGATACTCCACTTGGTTATTGAAATGCACTGATCATTGGAAGGTCAATTATTTTTTTCAATAATATACATTAATTAAAATAATCTAAAATGGTTTTCATGCTCTCTCCATCTTAAGTTTGTCAAATGTTTTGTCTGACATCCAACAGAAAATATTCTGAACTTCTTTATTAGGAACATTCTCTGAACAACATGCTGCTAGGGATGTCTGACTGTAAAGAAATGGTTTTAAGTTTGTTTCTGCAACAATATCGGTCCTCTTATTTAAATAGAAATATATTCATTCAGTCATCTTCTACCGCTATATCCGATCTTCTCTCACGGGGATCCTGTGCCTATCTCAGGTGTCTATGGGCATTAAGGCAGGATACACCCTGGATGGAATGCCAACCCATCGCAGGGCACACACACACTAACACACACACTCACACACACACACACACACATTCATACACTATGGACAATTTTCCAAGGTATATGTTTTTGGACTGGGGGGAAACCGGAGAACCTGGAGAAAAACCCCCTGAGGCCCGGGGAGAACATGCAAACTCCACACACATGGCCGAGAAGGGAATCAAACACGGACCCTGGAGGTGTGGCCATTAAGCCACCGTGTCCCTTACTATAAAGAAAAAAAAATTAATATATATATATATATATATATATACCGATACATATATATATATATGTATATATATATATGTATATATATATATATATATATATATATATATATATACACACACATATATTTCAATATCTCAATCCACTGGATTATATATATATCAGGACATATTTTTTACAATATTATGTTATATTATTATTATTATTATTATTATTATTACATTATTACAATATTATTATGATTATGATTATAATTATTATAATTATGATTTAAAGTAAATTAGGTTTTTTTTTTCAAATATATATTTAAGTAAATTAGGTTTTTTTTTTCAAATATCTATGCTCCATTTGACTCAAACATTACAGACTGTATGTCTATATTTTCCAAGCTATTTGGAAAGCCTGTTGCTTGTATAAAGTCCTGGATTGATTTTTCTCAAAAATCACACAGTGAGATCAATGACAACAATAACAGCAGCAGCAAATACATCATGAAGGTGCTATCAAAATGCACACCTCTCCTGGTACCCAGGTGTTTCAGCCTTCTGTTTTGAATTCAGACCACTACAATTCCTTTATACTACTGCAGTCAGGAGCAGGTCAGGGGATCGGGGTTGAGAAAGCAGAGCTAACCCACAGTGGCAGCGAGGGAGTGATCAGCCTGTTCACTGCCTGTTTCCATTAGCTGTGCCCTGTTCTAGCACTGCACTAACCTGAGATCAGTCTAGTCTGTTAGCGCGTCCTGATACCACACCAGGACTATGCGGAAAAGGCTGGTCTCGGATCAGTTTTTGGGATTTTTAAGTGTCTGAAAGAATACAGACATTGAGCTCTTTTCACAGCCTGCCTCCTGGGTAGCAAGCCTCGAGTCTTGATTGAGGGATCAATGGAGAAGAAGGAGCATCTAAGAGGTAGGCCAGGTAGCCTGTCACTCTGATTGGGTATCGACCTGCCCTCAGTGGGGCCTGAGTGGGGGGAATTATGTTGTCACAGCGACTCCACAATTTGTGTCTGTGCTGAAAGAAAGAGCCGACATGGCCCCCTCACACACACCCCATGTCTGTGACATTGATTCTCATTCTGGGGGGCTGTAGATATGTAACAGAAAAGAGAAAGGGGAGGAATTCAAAGAGAAAGGAAGTGCGTATGGGTGCGTGTATGTGTGTGTGTGCGTCTCACAGTATGCGTGTATAGAAGAAAGGAGAAAAATAAACGATCCTTCAAAAAAGCTTCATTTGTAAATAGTGGCTAATAACTAACCTACACCATATGTGTGATTCGAAATAATGGAACAGAAATAACACAATTTCCATAACATGCTGAGTGAAACAGGATATTCAGGTGGGAAGAAACCCCATAGTAGGTTGGATTTTTGTTTAAGCCGTCAGGATTTGACTGGATCGTGAAAGGTTATTCGTTTTTCCTCACCGGTCAAAAGCATAGTCCAGATTTAGGAGGAAATGCAGCAAAAAGAAATTAAAAGATCTAAAAGGGGAAATCATTTTGCAAATACGAACTTGGTACTGATTGTCTTCATTATACATTTTTTGAGAGTCTGATTTTACTTGACATGTGCGAGGTAATCAAAAAACCTAAAGACATATAGAACTTTGTACAGGAATTGTCTCCTTTTTATGGATGAATGCATTAAGATGTAGTTTTTCACGATATTGACGCCGACAAATCGTGCGTATTAGACCGAATCTGGAACCTAACGAGGTTAAAAAGGTCATTCTTATAGTCTTTAAGTGTGTGAATATGCGTGTATTATTC
>JACRUU010000026.1:10050831-10378331 GCA_030449085.1 Kryptopterus vitreolus | reverse complement strand
TCTTTTTAAACCCTAGTGTCTATACTTCTACCTGAGTAATGAATGTGAAGACTTTGACACCAGTGTAAACCAGTACGCTTAAAGAAAAAAACAAAACAAAAAAACAACAGGAGACCTTCAGAATTTGGCTAGTTATTTTATTTAAATAAAAGCTTGTGAAAAAATGGCTTTAACTTAACATTTAGTTTAAAAAAAAAATTAAGAAAAGTCGCCTAGGTGAAATGCCTATTAAAAGCTTAAAAAATAATTTCACAAAGATTCATCAGAGATATTATATATTTTTAAATATAAAAAGTTTGGTTTCATGCATATTTACATATTAAATAATTAAAAATAAATAGACAATTCTTTATGACCAGATGCATCCAAACCCAGCAGATATTCAAAGAATTTCTAATGATAATTTCTCTTCTCCACTGAAATACACAAGGAAATCAGGAGATGAATGTTTTCTGCGTACTGATCAGTCAGCACTGTACATATAACTAAATCTCTATTTAAACTAGAGCGTCCTCTTGTCTTTCTGAGCAAACTGCTATGTTTATTTCATGCCCGACCTTGGCGGTTCACAATCCTTCCCCCTCCAAGGTTCCCCTCATCTCTCAAGGGCTGGAGCTCACATCTTTGCTTTTCCTACACCATTAATTATCTAATGGAATCAATACACAGTTTGATTAGATCAAAATGACCCTGCCCCGCCCCTGACCAGCTTCAGATATGATGAGGGTGAAGCAATGGACAGCAAGCAAGACCAATCAGCAATGTCGGGCCCCTAATCTTGTGTTTTTCCTTCACAGAAAATACACGGTACCTCCCTCAAACAGCTAGGAAAGAAGAAAAGCACATGTTTTAAAACTTTGCCCAGCAATGCTTATATTTAATGCAGTCAAGACTTTCCTGAGTGTGAATAAAACTCGTAAGTACCTAATTAGAGAATATTCTGAAAGTGGGAATATATAGTTTTCGTATGCATTGTTTGTACACAAAGTTAAAATGATAAATGTAATAGGTTTTTATTGTTTTGAATTTTTTTAGGCAGATTTCCTATAAAACTCGTGAGCTCATTCATAAAAAGACAGCATGTACATTTGAAATTTATCTCTCTGTCTGTGCATTTATATGCAAAGAGATATAAGAAAAAGTTGTCTAATTGTACTGATCATCTTAAAGGCACCTGTTTCTATTGTTTTGTATTTTTATGATTTTTTTAATGCATTAAGGCAGAAAACAAAGCTTTTTTTAAGTGTTTGATGTTCAAAGCAGGACTCCTTATATGAAAGTATATAAAAATATCTGTGTGTGTCCCTGCAGAGCGGGTTATGAATGGCAGAAGTTGTTATGTAAGGGCCACAACGGGCTCCAGTGGACAGGCTGACCACAGATCAGGCCAACCGAGTGTGACACCAACAGCCTCTTTCTGACACACTGCTGGCCCTGTCTGTCACTGGACCTGTCCATCCCGTTCCGTGCATGTGTATGTGTGTGTGTGTGTCTGTGTGTGTGTGTGTGTGTGTGTGTGTGTGTGTGTGTGTGTGCAATTGTGTGTATGTTTGTTGCACTATAAACATCTCACCTCGGTCTGGCAGTGTTGCAGACTCGTGTGTGTGTGTTTGTATTTGTGTTTGTGCACATGCGTGCATAAATACACACTTCAACAAGTAATTAACACTTCAACAAGCGCTGTGACGCCAAGTCTCTGTTAACTTTATCCTGTCCATTTTCACAACTGCCGAATATGTGAAAGTGTAATGTACCACTTCGTGACTGTATAGGAAAGCTTGGAGGAAATTCTTGTGAGTCCATGTAACCTGAAACAATGGTCCTCTGGAAAACGCAACCTTAATGGCTAAAAAAGGGAATTACAAGAGCAATGAATGAAAGACAATTTTTTTGTTAATGGTTTTAGGATTAAATCTCAGTAGGGCCAAAAGAGATTATTAAACAGTTTTATTTATTTATGTATTTATTTATTTTTAAAGACAAAAGGAAACATAAATGTTTGCCATTGAATCACCCTCTCTCTCTCACACACACACACACACACAGACACACACACACACACACACACACACACACACACACACACACACACACACACACACACATACTCACACACACTGACACACTCACACACATATCAGTGAACGCTTTAATCTCTGATCAACTGCTTCAGCTTTTTAAGTCTTTATCGCACCAATAACCTGTTCCTCGATCTGTTGCTTTACAAAACTTTTCACCTAAGCAGTAGTATTTATCTTATACTTCAATCAGATTGAACACTAAAGCAGGTCTAATATTTAGATATCTATTTTTTTTTCAGATATACACTTAATAATGGAGGAAATGAAGATGAAACTGAAGGTTGGGAAAGATATATCGGTGTTAAACAAACAGATGGGTTCTTATTCAAACGAATGGTTTATAATAATAATAATAATAATAATAATAATAATAATAATAATATTTATTGTTGAGTATGATCATTGTGCCTAAACAATTCCTGTCACATTATTAAGTTAAAGTTCACTTATAACAACACCGAAGCTGTTCTGAATAGCTTTTAGTTTCTTCAAAGAGAAATACATCTTCATTCTTTAGTCCCTAGAATCACTCATCTCTGCACAGACAGAATGCTAAATAGAATATAAAAGTTTGCAAGTTGTAATATCTGTAATACTCTCATTTAATCCAAGTGATTAAATCCACAGGCATCGGATAACAAAACTGTGTTATCCTCCTCTCCCTCCTGGTAAGTAGCTTACATGGAAAAAGGGGCATCATTATAGAAGAGCTAATCCTATCAAATCCATTAATTAACAGAGGCATAATGTGGAATAGCCGCGAGCGGCGGGACGCGTTCATCACCCCAGCGCACTTCTCCTTCCAGCATTGAGAGAGACACAAAAAAAAACAGTGTGTGTGTGTGTGTGTGTGTGTGTGTGTGTGTGTGTGTGTGTGTGTGCGATGTGTCGTGGAAAAAACGGTGTCCGCCAGAAGCCACTCGTGAGACTGCCTCCTCAATTGAAAGTGCCGACAGTACCAAACTTTCCCACCATCAAACCAACAGGCGCAGAGCTACTAACAAGTGCACAGCAAAGCCAAAGACATGAGAAGCACAGGCACAGGAGTCAACGTTATGAACGATCATTAAACAATGACAGGCGTATAGCAGAACCACAAGCAAAGACGTGCATAAGCACGCGCTTTGGTGTTTCGCTGCGTGCTCGTGCGCGCGCAATATATACAGAAGCGAATAAACTAATAGTGGACTAACCTGATGTGCATGTCCAGTGTTGAGCGGCAATGCTGAGACACGCGCTTCCTTCTTTTCCTTTTCCTCGCGTGACCCTGGACTTGAACACCTTACGCACGAGCCGCACGTTCCAGGACTCTTGCGCGCAAAGGCGCAAGCGATACGCTTTCTATCTTTCTGTCTGTCTCCGTCTCTTTCTCTCTCTCTCTCTCTCTCTCCCCAGGGGGTGACAAGGGGTCAGACTGGACGTAGAACAATACCGTGCACACAAAAGAACACACACGCACTCTCTCTCTCTCTCACACACACACTACCTCGCTATCCACCACGAGTGTACTCGCGACACAGAGTGGAGTGTGTGTGTGTGTGTGTGTATACGTGTTTTCCTCTGTGTGAGCTTTAGTAATGGCAGAGATGCGCGTCTCTCACTCCCTCTCTATAAACTATAAACGTTTTCCCCCTCTCCAACTGCTCTTTTCCTCCTACTGTCCAGCTCTGTGACTCCTCAGATTGGACTTGAAGGAGAAGAGTACACACTCTCTCTCTCTCTCTCTCTCTCTCTCTCTCTCTCTCTCTCCTGTCCTATCCTAGCAGGAGATTTTCTCTTTATTTCCTCTCGGGAAAGCAAGCTATGCACAGTTGTCTCTTCACCCCCCCCCCTTCGACTCTCTTTCTCTCTCTCTCTCTCTCTCTCTCTCTCGCTCTCTTCTGCAATTGCTAGTAAATATAAAAGGCATGCTTGTACAGCCCCTGCCTCTCTCTCTCTCTTTCTCCCTCTCTCTCCCTTCCACTCACTTCTACTCCTCCCTCTCTTTCTTAGTCTCTCCCTCGCTTTCGTTTACCCTCCCTCCTCCTCCCGACTGGCCCTTACTTTCTTTCTCACTGTCAAAGCTGCCTTTCAAATGCTGATTAGCACCCAGAGTAAAAGAGAGAGAGGGAGAGAGAGAGAGAGAGAGAGAGGAGGGCTTTGCCCAAGCACAAGGGGAGGATTCCATCACACTGAACCACAGTGTAAAGCATTTCCTTTGCCACTTTCACATTATCTCTCAGACATTTCACAAAGAAGTGAGCATCGTCTCACATCCATCAGAAGATCTCCAGACACGATCGCACGCACACATATAAGCAAATAATCTCACTCGGGTAGTTAGTTAGCTTGTGCAAAAGCTATTTTTCTCTCCTTCGCGTTCATTTCCCCTTGCCCTCAAACACTACTCAGAATATTGATACACCAGCCCCCTCCTTTTTACCCTTCTCCATCTCTCTCTCTCTCTCTCTCTCTTTCCGTCTCTCTCCATCACTCACTTTCTCCACTGAATACTGATAGGCTGTCTACTTCGTGGTCTGCGTTTCAAATTTTCTCTCTCTTGCTCATTTTCTTACTCTCGCTGCAATCATGAAAAGGCCCAAAGAAACATAAAGACTGGAACACACATCAGAAGTTAATGCACTGAGTTCAACATAGATACAGTTAAGTACCATTTCAATTTAGAGACAGATAATATGGTACTACCTGTATGGGGATACAAAGAGAAGAGAAGAGAAGAGAAGGAAAGAGAAGAGAAGAGAAGAGAAGAGAAGAGAAGAGGTCCCGCTGAACCCGGGACAGCAGGATTTTTAAAAAAAGGCAAAAAGGAGGGGACTCTGTAGAGGTCATAAAGACAGAGATAAAGACATCAAACATACAAAATAATACTCCAGGAATGGTTCTATGATTTACAATATCATAATCATATTGAAACAACATTAAAAAAGTAATAATGCTTTTTTTTTATTTTAATTTTAGACTTTTCTGTAATGTTGAAAAAAACACTTTATGACTAAATAAAATATAAATAATCACAAACCGTATTGTCTATAAAGTACTTCGTAAACATTTGAAGCACTTTTAAATAAACTGTATAAAGCAAAGACCCCTTGAAAAATCTTTTCGACATTTAACAAATATTGTGAGCATAATGAAATACTGACTGTAAGCATTATTGTTTTCCTTTGTCTTTTAATCTCAGTTCAAAGTGCACTTCTATTAGGACGTTTTACTCGGCATCTGTTGCACTTGTTTTTTTATGCAAGCAAACCATGCATTATGTGTTTACATCTGATATTTTTTGTGTTGTAATTTTGGAAAATGTTATGACTCAATGCAATAATACAAACTAATGCAAGTCATAAATAAAACTGCATATTTATGCTGTGTCTATGTACAGTCAATTATGGAGATATAAATTATTTAAAACAAAGTTGTGTAAAAGACTTTGTAATATCACACAAGTGTGTTGTTGCATCATTTATTATAATATCAAAAGTACATTATTGTAATGCCTTACACTAGACATTTATTATCTTCTCTATTTTTATCATTTATTTGAATTGCCTATAGACAGTGTTGCTGTATATATATATATATATATATATATATATATATATATATATATATATATATATATATATATATATATATATATATATATATATATATATATATATATATATAATATATATATATATATATATATATATATATATATATATATATATATAGTAATATATATATATATATACATTCAAGGAATAATTGGTGAATGTGGACAAAGTAGGTCACTGGTTAAAATGTTAAGATGGGGCTCTGATCAGAAGGTAATATTCCTGCACAACTAAACTCTAATGTGAGTTAAAATCCCATTCACCACCAAGCTCTTACAAACTAGACACCTTTAGCCATTGACTGCTCAGTTGTTTAAATAGGATGAATAACTCTGAATAAGATGCCTTTCAAGTTCAATAATCACTTTATCTAAATAAATAGATCCACAAAGTATCAAATGGTGGGACTTTATCGAGGATTAGATGCCACACTGTTTCAAGGTGCCACACACACACACAGACACAGACACACACACAGACACACACAGACACACACACATACACACATAGATTCCTTTTGTGAGGTTGGAGGAGTTTACCTTTTAAACTCACGAGAAGAACACAGGAAATTTTAGATCTTACAAAGGAAAAGTCAAAATCTATTCAGGCAGATGTGTTTTACACAGAACATGCGTTTATACTTTTTTCATTTGTTTCCTTTATTTCAATGTAATCCATGTTTTACCTTCTTTGAGAAAACACAAAGGGTCATGCGATTCCATACACCATTCCTCAGCACTTCCCCTGGATTACTGCTGTCTGGAGATTTTATTATCATTGTCAACTTACAACACTTTTAATACCTGACATAATGCAAAGTACTCATGTAGGTCTGATCATCAGAATCTACAGTGTGTATAGTTGTAAACACAAATATATCATATTGATATTTAAGTCAGTTTAAGAGGAAGAATCTTAAGCGAAGTTACTATAAAATAAAACATAAAGATGAATGCATGACAGAATTTGCTTATTTCATTCCATCTCCACTAAATGAGAGATAACTATAAATTGTTCTTAGTGTAAGTGTGTGAATAGGTGTGTGCCATGATGGACTGACATCCAGTGTGTATTTCTGCTTTGTCTTCAATGTTTCTATGATTGGCTCCAGTTCTACTGCAAGACTGACAAGGATAAAGCACTTCCCGATGAACAAAAAAGAATGATGTATGCCAACAAATAAAAAGTTATATTCAGCAGTTTTATACAGAGAGAAAAAAAAAGTTCTCTTGTCCTTAATTGAATTCAGTGTTCCAGTATATATATATTTTTTGAAGATACAATTATAAAAGGCGTGCTCTCTTAGATCCTGAAAAGTATTTAACTTTAAAATTTAAAATATACGTATGAAAAAATATACATATGAAAAAACTAAATCTAGTACTCTAAAACCTTCTAAGGAATCGAAGAACCATAGATTGCGTTTTCATCGAATTCTGAAATAACCCCCCCCCCAAGAAAAAAATCCCACAGACGCATCTCTGTTTATTTGGTGTACAGCTCACACCAACACATTTGATAAAAAAAAATAATAAAAAAATATTTCCATATGTTGTCACATCTAAACTGTTCATTTAAGTACCAGACAGATGTAAAATATTATTGTTGAATGTCAGATCAAATGTCATCTTTGACAGTTTTCGAATTCAGTTTAAAACAGCATTGAGCCCATATACTATATATTTGCGTCAAAGAACTGCTGCTATAATCATAAAGACTGACCTGTGCCTAGTAAACATATTTATTTTAGGGCTGTCAAAGTAAATTTGTTAATAACGCGTTAACGCAAATTCACTTTAACAACACTAATTTTATTACTGCGTGATTAATGCAACAGGCATTACTATCTGCTGATCTGCTCCTTCACTCTGCATTGTGTTGGAGAATAAATGAAACCCCGGACAACTAAGAACGATAAAAGAACAAATGAATAAAGAAATTTCAGACTGTAGCCTCCCCAGATCATTTCAGCATTGATCTTTCCTCAGCTGCACTTGTAATGTTAGGATGGAATATAAATGTGCTTGATTAATAAACACCCAGCATCTACTCGCACTTCCTAAATTTCCCCGAATTAAGCCTACTAGCAACGCATTCACACCATATATGAGCTCCACACTATATTTCTGTATGTAACCTAAACGTATCACCAGAACACAACCGGAATAAAATTCTTAAAGGAGCCACGTACCATTTTTAACATATTTAGCAGCCACTAAAAAAACGTATATTGAAATTAACAAGAAGTTCATCAATTAACAAGAAATGAATATTAAAAGAATAATTCCAGATTAAAATATATATTAAATCATGAATAATTTTAGTAAAGGGAAAGATTATGAGTGAACTTTATATAATTATAACATCTGTTACAGTTCGAGTATTATAAACATGAAAAGTATCCATTTATGGTACACTGAAAATGTGCGATTAATGTGTGATTAATCACGAGTTAACTCATGGAAATCATGCAATCATTCGTGATTAAATATTTATCAATCTATTGACAGCCCTAATGTATTTATATTTACATTTACAGCACTGAGGAGATATCCTTACCAAGAGTGACTTACAAAAAGTGTTCAATATGTAAGTAGTGTTTATCTGTACAGTGTATGCTTCACTGAATAATCTGTATTAATATTAATATTTGCTCAAATGAAAATCTAGTTTTTTTATCGAAAAATTATAAATTGTATGAAATCACTCTGCATGCACATTTATCAGGATATCCTGGAAATGCAATGTATACAACAAAACAATATGCCAACTCAAAAACATCCAAGCAACTGCAATCAGACGGTCTAAATATAGAACTATCGCTAATTTTCTTATATATTCTTTTAATTCAGAATAATTTAGACCCATCCCCCGTTCGCACTCTCTCATTCTTTATTCAGCACTGACCCATTGCTGTCTTGTGCCGCATCTCGTACCCTTCACCAGCTCTGTCAGCACAAAATGTAATTACCACCATAATTTACTGTCTTCTTTTAGTGAACATGCCAGAGTGTGTTGTGCAATTTTGTGTCCAAGTGTGTGTGTGTGAGAGAGAGAATGTATATCTAAATGTGTGCTCATATTGCATGATAGTACCTGGCTAACCTCCCACTGGTCCAATTACCTCCGACCCACAACCCCTTAATCTCAATCCCTTCATCCCCCTCTCACCTCAAGCACAAGCCCCAGGTTCCCATGTGAGTGCCCCCCCACTTCACCATTCCCTGACCAGGCTGCTCCCATGGCTGCTTCCTTACAAACCTGGTCCCAGGTGAGCTGACGACATCAGGAGGCTTAACAAGCTCTGAATATTAATAAGCTGTTTTAAATACTAATAACATGTGCAATTTAATGAGATGGCCAGTGCATGCAGACAGCGGCAGAAATCAGTCCAAATACACACAACATGCAAGATCATCACTGCTTAAATAAGAGACACATCTATCAAATCCGTATTGATTCGTCAGCCACTGTCGCATGGTACTGCTTGTTACCATGTTGGGGGACAGAAAAAAACAACACCACATTTTTTGCATGAGCTCCTGTTGCTTTTTTTTTTCCATTTTATATGCTCAGACAATTGATGTATCCTGTTTCTGGACCTCTTTTCTCTTCCTTCATTCTTTCCTCTCTCCTCCACATCTTTTATCCCTCACTCCGTCGTTCTCTCTGTTCACCTACTCGATATGCCAGCCTTGTTCTTCTGCAGTCTCCAGCCCAACTTTCTGACCCACTTCCTATTTCCTCCCTGGCCCTGTGATCAAAGCTTGCAGGACGGCATTGCCGTGGGCAGTGGAGAGCGGGAGCGAGGGATGAAGGGATCGATGGTGAAGGAGTAGAGGGAGAGAGGGGTAAGCAGGGGGATGCAGTGCACAAGAGCGAATAGAGAGATCACAAGGAGAGCAGAGCGAAGACCCAGGTGATTCCTCACTCCAAGGGCAAATAGATGATTTCAGTTAGTCACGCCACTGATTGGTAATTGGGTGCAAAACATGCACGCTTTGAATCGCACTTATGGATTCGATGGAGTCTTACAGCACAGATATTCTTACAACCTGTAGCTTAAACTAAGATACTAATAGTTCACATCCAAAGTAGGACAAGTTATTCATTAATACTAGAATATGGAGTGGCGTGTGTGTGAAATAATATACATACTGAAATAATGATCCTGGATTACTATAACGTGCTGTTAACACAAGTTGCCATGAATGGCTTGTGTAGGACTGATACAGCTTTTTGAACTCTTTTTTTTACTTAAGTAAATGTTACTTTTAATAGTTACAAATCCAAGGAATATGTAGGTTGTGTGTAATATGTAACCCATTGTCGATGAACACTGCTTTAAAACTTGCCACAACAGTGAAATGGCAAACTTGCAGTGGCATTTCACTACAGTGATCATCATAGTAAATTATAGTGAAAAGGGTATGACTTATCAATGAGTACCTCATGAAAGGTTTTTGTCCTTGAACACTCACACATGAGGTAATGTCTTTCCACCGACTGCGTTTTATCCAAAGCCTTTGAAGCCTTTTTTTACATTTTAATTTTTAAGCATATAATACCTTCACACCAAAAGTCCTTTTAAATTGCTGATATTTAAGACAGAAGCACACTACAAACTACAAACTGTGTCCTTTAATCGTAAAACAGTTTTAGACGTCTTAAATAGATAGATGGATAGATAGAGAGAGGGGCGATGCAAGCGAATGAGGAAGAAAAAGGCTAAGGTAAACGGTAAGATTAGGAAGAGATAGAAGAGGTGGATGAAATGTAAGTGTGCTGCACTTGAAGTGCACAAAGGAAGATATAAAGAGCGAGAGAGAAAAAGAGAAAGAGAGAGAGAGAAAGAGAGAGAAAATTATAAGTGAAAGAATGATCGAGAAGAGAAAGAAAGAGACAAAAGAAAGGCAGATGAGAAAGGTAAGATTAGGACAAGATAGAAGAGGTGAAAGAAACTTAGGTGTGCTGCACTTGAAAAAAAGGAAGATATACAGAGAGAGAGAGAAAGAGAGAGAGAGAGAGAGATAGAAAGAGAGAGAGAGAAAGAGAGAGAGAGAGAGAGAGAGAGAGAGAGGACTGAGCCATTTGTACTCAGGCAGAAGCAGCATGTACTTTAACATTCCCCCTGCATTCTGACAAAGAGCACTAATTATAAATAAATTAGGGACATGACACGGTGTGCCACAGGGGGACAGGGAGAGGAGCGGGAGAATGAATGAGACAGAATGGAAGAGAGAGATGTGGAGGAGGAAGAGAGAGGAGTGGGGGGGGTGAAAGGAAAACAGGGAGGAAAAGAAAACAGATAAGAAAGCAGTTGGATGGGACATAGGAGCCATGGGCCCAGAATATGAGAGAGACAGTAAACAAGTCTGGAAAAGCTAATAAAAAAATAAAATCGTGTGAAAACGCAATCCTAAAGACAAGTTCATAAAGGAACAACATAAAATGTTCACGAATGAGAGGAATGAAATGCAATCACTGTTGAAAAAAAAGAACTTGCCCATGACAAAACATCTTTGCCAGAGTGTAAATAACATGTCCCCGGGTATAAGAAGATAGGAGGAAATAAACAATGAAACAACATTATTCTTTAAACATTAAAATCAGGGTTTATCTCTTATGCAATCTAAACACAGTAATAGAAAGGGAGTGTTTTGGCCAAAGCCACTGTTATTGTCAAATATTTACTTTCTGTCACTCATGCTTATCAGGGAAGAGAGACAGACAGAGAGAGAGAGAGAGAGAGAGAGAGACTTGGTGCTATCTAAATAGATCACACTTCAGGCCTCTGCAACCATTTCTCTCCACATTCGCATGTTCAGAGAACCAATAAACCAAAGCGCAAGAAGCCCTTCGACAGAAACCCATCACACTGCTCTATTTCTGATTCTATGTCACTAAAATTAAGTAAGAAAAAAAGGAAACGTGCAAATTAATATCTATAAAGAAAATACATGCTTTTTGCTGTTAGCTTATCAAAACTGTAAATGTGTATGTAGGAATTATGGACCTATTTTGTCCTGTTGCTACCTCTGAGCAGAGAGAGGAAAGCACCGAGGTCAGAGGTGACAACCGGTGACACAGACAGCATAGGTCAAAAAGGTCACCTGTGTTTTCCCCTTCCTGACCTGCCCCAAGCAACATGACTGTCACCATGGTTACTGACTAACAAACATGTATGATGTCATCCATGAGGTTGGAGGAGAAACGAGCGACTACTACGGACAGGGCTGGGGGAGGGCTTCAACACACACACATGAACACACAAACACATATACTTCTTAAACACACAGACAAATACACACACACACACACAGACAAATACACACACACACACATACACACACACATCAACAAGTGACGCTGGAGAGATGGCAGGTCTGTGTCCACCATGACCACCCTGTCTGTGCCTTTAACATGTCCTGTGATGGCCTCAACTTCCCAGACAGGGATAAAAAAAACAAAAGCTGAAACAAAAGAATTAGCATTCCCAGAACGCAAGAGCTGTCTGGGTGCCTATGGCAGCAGAGAGAGAGAGAGAGAGAGAGAGAGAGAGAGAGAGAGAGAGAGAGAGAGAGAGAGAGATAGAATCACAACACTGTCTCTCCCCCTCTTTCTCTGCCAATGTCATTCCCACATAAATGGGACGGCCACTCTGAATACTTCAGAAGACTACAGAGATTGCCAATGACACTGAGTATATTGCCAAACATTGATACTGGTTATTTTTGCAATAAAAATACATGAAAGTGTCTCTTTCATCTTCAGTGTCTGTATGTGTAAGTAAATATACAAAACCACAATCATTTGAATTGAAACATGTCATGTGTCACCAGTGAAGAGAGTATACCAAATAGAACAATGTTCAATGTGATTTAAATGTTCAAAAATATAAATGTATTTTTTTTTTGCTTCTTCCAATTATAGTCAGTGCAAGTTTAATAGCTATTTTTGAACAATGGAAATAAATGTAAACACTTTTTGTCATCAATATAACTACTGTATGTATTCGATAAGCATACACTGAAGTGACACGAAGCCATGTCATAGATGTTCCTATTTATCATACCAGCCAGCTGAGTTTTCCTATATTTTTAGCATTCGACAAATGCCCTTATCCAGAGCGACATACATCTGAGCAATTGAGGGATAAGGGCCTTGCTCAAGCCTGCGGGCTGAATGTGGCCCGCCATGTCATTTGCCCAGGAAGCGAAAAATGTATGTAGTTGGAAGTCATGGGAAAGATACATTTTTGTGCTTCAAGGAGAAAAAGGGTATATCTTTTGTTATGAGGCAGCGTCGCTCATCAAAGACTATACTGTCTTATAGATACAACTGGCCCTTCGAGGGCAACCGTAATGCTGATGTGGCCCACAGTCAAGGAGTTTGACACCCCTGATCTAAAGGATATACTTTCAACACCAAAAATGTACACGTAAGGGGTGATGCTGATATAATGCTAATATAAAGCTAATTTAACATAAACTTCCAGTCAAATACTGCACAATTGTGGATTCTCATTCATACAGTTATATATTTAGCAAGATTCAAAACTAATTACATTCTATCAGTACCAGGTATCATATTACACTAAAAGGTACAATAAAAAGGTCCTCCCCCAAGGATAAATCTTCAAGAGTTTAGTGTAAACTATTTGTAAAATAAAATCAGCTGTACACCATGTGCAACTCAGTTGTCACCATCCAGCACACATTCAAATAAAAAAACACATCGATTACAAGAAATGAATGATGTTTTAGCTGAGAATGGGAGCTTTCAGCATGCACTCTCTCAGCTACCATCAAATACAATCGAGTGAGACAAATCAGATCTGTAGCATTCACAAGAGAATACGGTATGTTTCATCAGTAACATGGCTCCAAATCACGTATTTTCACGAAAAGTGGCCATTTAACTGACATGGCATATGACCAATCACAGGCATTTTCCCATTGCCTGTCACCAACCCTGAGGTTATTTATCACACAAAAGTGCAGAAAATCACTGAGATTGCTAGAAGGTTGAATATTCTGAAGGTTGTGGCCAGAAAAGTGTACAAAAGCGAGCATGTGCTTCTTATCCCATGGGCGGAGCATCCAAGGCTGAGACTATCTAGAATCTGGCATTTGCATTGGATTAATGGCTCCCTCCAAGCCAGGTCTGTTGGAAGAGCACAGCATCCATAACATCTGCTGGAGAAGATTCCACCAAAGGCACAGCCTTACACCCAACCCCCCATACACATTCGCTAAAAGGCCCCAGCTAATTAGACATCGATTTTCAAGACCCTCCAATCTCTTTTGAATATCTAGCTCCTGTTAATTGACAAATTAACTTGGTTGCACGTTTACCCTGAAGGGAAAGACGTAGACACAGACAAATGACTTAGATTGAAAAAAAAAAATAAATAAAATAAATATATACAATTAGAAACATACAACATACAATTGTTTTCAGAACAATTCCTTTAAAGAATTTTTGTAATTCTATTTTCTCAAGTAGAAACCACTTCAAAACCATTAATGCGAGTTAAATTGAAATTCAGCTATGCTGGTTGCAAGAGGAAAGTAATGTATATTCAATAAGGAATTGTACGTGTTAAAACCGAATACAGTGCACGTCAACCAGGAGACCCAAACATGGCAGAAGGAAGGGAGGTGTAGCTCAGTGGTTTAATGCGCTGGGTTACTGATCGGAAGATCGGGGTTCGAGCCCCGGTATCGCCAAGCTGCCTCCCTTGGGTCCTTGAGCAAGACCCTTAACTCTCTGGGCTCCAGGGGGTGCTGTATGATGGCTGACCCTGTGCTCTAACCCCAGCTACCAAACAACAATCTGGGATATGCAAAAAGAATTTCACTGTGCTGTAATGTATATGTGACTAATAAAGGCTATTCTAGGCTATTCTATTCTAGGCAAACATGTCTCTGCGCACAAAATAATCACAGTGGACAAACAGTTTACATGCTATAGAGCTATAGACCTCCACTGTACACCTTTGGAATGCACTGAAACACTGACTCCACCCCAGGCCTCATTTGTAAATGACTATACTAATGCCTGTGAAGCAGAATGTGCACAAATCCTGACAACCACACTCTGAATAGGGTGGAGAGATTATTATAACAGCAAATGAGATCCTAATGTGGAATGGAATGTTTAAAAATATGATTTAAAACAAAATGCTACCCATATATTTAATATATTATAAATCAGCTACTCAGGAACATACAACATACACACATAACTATATATATATCAATTTACAAAATGCAATCAACATCTCAATCAACATTATCTTGTATATCTGGGATTATATGAAGAGGCATGTGTGAGAACATGTACATCCACACACACACACACACTCACACACACACACACACACACACACACACACATATATATATATATATATATATATATATATATATATATATATATATAATATGCATAATATATAATTTCTTCTTTCCACATTTTCAACAAAAGTCACGTCAGCTTGAAGTTTTGAAATTAAAATTGACCAAGGACACCCGCATCAGGCTTACACTTAACCTGTTGGAAAAAAGCGATCCGTCTTCCTCAGTCCATTCTCCCCCCACTACTCTTTCCCCTTCTCTCTGCAAATCAATCATGGAGTCTGAGTGCCATCAGAAAGAGTACATCTGAAACAATGATGGATGACAACTTCCTTTTGCTTTCCTCTCCGCTGCCAGAACCATTAAACTAAACACATCTAACTGCTCCCGTGGATATCATTCCTCATTCGATACTCCGTGCTGTTCTACCTAGATGAGAGGCAAACATTTTGACTATGTGATTCCACAAGCCATCTATATCCTTTAGTACGGCAATAAAAAGGATCTAGACTCAATGACGGACAAAAATGAGACGCTTTGTTCTGGTGTTGAATATGATTATTTTTAACTGTTTAACTATTCGCTTTGAGCAATGCGGTATATTTTTGATGTCCTGCCAATGGTATATTAGTAAGAAGAAACACACAATTAAAGACAGATAGGAATTTGTTAGCATTTTTTAAGTGTACATAATGCCCTACTGATGTCGTCCAGTGTCTCTCCTAAATACCAACGATGGTAAAGATATGTTAAAATTAAGCAACATTTCTGTCATTTGTCTTTTTTTGGGTGCTTTGTCTGGTCAATGTAGCCAAAATGGAAACATACTTTAAAGTGACTGCTGAGAAAATGTTATGAATGTATTATAGCATAATTGGTAGAAAAGTATTTCAATAATTGATTTAAAAATATCCATATCTACATAGTGACTATAAAAAATAAATAAAAATGCAAGTGGTCTGTCACTTGAATGCTGTATGACCTACAATCAGGCCTTGAAAGAAATCAGCTCCAACCTTATTTTCATACCATTCTATGTATGTTGCTTGAAAAGCATTTGGCAGAGCCGGTGCACTTGTTATATGAAACACTAAATAAAGTGCCAATATAATACATATCATGAATGAACTGAAACTACACACTGGTGTGGATTTATATTGGAAAGAGAGGGGTTTAGACTAGTTGTCCCTGTATATCCAAATGCATCAACGTAAATGTTTCACATAAGCGTAACGGTTTTATGTGCGCGTTTCCTCCAACAGCGATGAATCACACCCCAAATGCCACAATATGCACAAAGAGACGTAAAAAGCGAACAGAATGCGGACAGGACATTGCACGAGTCATTATTAGCATTGTGTGCTGTATTATGTCTGGCTGGGATGCTGCTTTGATTGTATGTTATATGCAGCGAATGCGAATTGACATGGCTGACTGCTTAGCAATATACAAGGCAATTAACTTGATGTCCCTATCTCAGGCTAATGCTACCAGCCTGACTGGAGCGGTGACTCATACACAGAATACACATTCAAGACAGCGCACATGTACGAGCTATTATTAGGCCATTACAATAGAGAGGAAAGCTGTAGCCCAAAAAAAAAATGACATTAATTCGCAGAAAATGATCTCAAGGTTGATTCCCGCAGAGGGAGTGAAATTTGATTTAAGTCAGCCATTTTACGGTGCAATCAAATGTCAACATCACACAACTAAGCACACTTTAATTTGTACAAGAACTCAGCAAAGCCCTTTAGGCCAAGGCTGTCTTGTTCAATAATAAAGTAAGCAAATTGTTGCAAAGGGAGACCAATTACATGCAAAACATACAGGCAGATAAAAAAAAAAAGAAAAGAGCTGACAAACAAATGATAAACAAACAGAAGAAGACTAATGTTCCTGAGAGATGTGACCTGTTTTCTGCCCCCTACTCTAAAGTGGTGACTTGTTAACATCTTTCGTGGAAGAAACCACAGAGCCTTGTCTCTGATATTCATTCCCTGAGCGTGCCGTTGAGAATGGGTTTCTGGCTCCATTACACAGCCCATAGTTCACCATTGATTTTGTGGCAATACAAAAACAATATGTTTTTTTAATATATAAAAAAACAAACAAACAAAAAACATTACATATGTTATTTTGATTACATGGACTATATACAGTAACAGAAATATTAAAAGTAGCAGGACTGTATTAGGGAAGATTAAGGGGTAAACACTGTGACCTTGATGTTTTGGAATTCAAAAAGAAATTAAATATACAATTCCTCCTTTAGGGTATTAAAATATACATTGGATAATATTCAGTCTGAAATACTAAACATAATGGTTGCATGATGCAATAAGACTGAAATCTCCCAATGCCATCATCTGTTTACCCTTTTAAAAATGTTCTCACCTGTTTTCTTTAGTTGTTTTTAGACATTTGCTGGTTTTAAACGATTTTTGTCTTTTGGAATCTTCGCTGAAAAACTATTCAAGTTGTCTATATTTCTTCATAAAAAGGCTTTTAAAATGAGATGTAAAAGTAAAAGTAGTATTCTAGTCAATTAATGTCCCTGATGAATGCCATCATATATTTAGTATAAAAAAATACTTTTTTTTTTTAGTTGTATGACTTGATATTAATCAATTATACTAATAGAAATAAAAACTAATGCAAGTGGCAGAGTGTTCAACATGGTGTTATGACATCACTCTTTTGTACATTCATTCATTCATTCATTCATCTTCTACCGCTTCATCCGATCTTCCCTTGGGTCACGGGAAACCTGTGCCTATCTCAGGCGTATATGGGCATTAAGGCAGGATACACCCTGGATGGAATGCCAACCCATCACAGGACACACATACTCACATTCACACACACATTCATACACTAGGGACAATTTTCCAAGGTGCCAATCAACCTACCGTGCATGTTTTTGGACCGGGGAGGAAACTGGAGAACCCAGAGAAAAAACCCCTGAGGCACGGGGAGAACATGTAAACTCCACACACACATGGCCGAGACGGGAATCGAACCTGGACCCTGGCGGTGTGAGGCGAACGTGCTAACCATTAAACCACCGTGCCCCCCTCTTTTGTACTCATTCATTCATTCATCTTCTACCGCTTTATCCGATCTTCCATCGGGTCACGGGGAGCCTGTGCCTATCTCAGGCGTCTATGGGCATTAAAGCAGGATACACCCTGGATGGAATGCCAACCCATCGCAGGGCACACACACACATTCACACACACATTCATACACTAGGGACAATTTTCCAAGGTGCCAATCAACCTACCATGCATGTTTTTGGACCGGGGGGAAACCGGAGAACCCGGAGAAAAACCCCCTGAGGCACTGGGAGAACATGCAAACTCCACACACACATGACCGAGACGGGAATCGAACCCGGACCCTGGCGGTGTGAGGCGAACGTGCTAACCATTAAACCACCGTGCCCCCCTCTTTTGTACTATTATACTATAATCATAAGATAACTATTATAACAAATATAACAAATATTATATTTACATTTACATTTGCGGTACAGGGCGACGTACAAGAAGTGCTTTAGGTCTCGCTCTAAGGATAAGATTTATTCAAGAAAGGTAAATACAAACTTAAGTACACGAGGATAGACAGTTGCCTTTTTTTTATTTGTATTGTTTTATGGATTTCTGGACAGTGAGATAAAAGAGAATAAAAGGAATGTTAGGATAGGTGTTGTCGGAAGAGGTAGGTCTTCAGTCGGCGTTTGAATGTAGACAGTGTCTCCGTTGTTCGGACATCCAGTGGAAGTTCGCTCCACCACATCGGTGCCAGAACAGAGAAGAGCCTTGAGCTGGTCTTACCTTTTACCCTGAGAGACGGTGGAACCAGGCAAGCATTCATTATATTAATTGAATTATATTAATTCAATTGAATTGAATTGAATTCATTTTTATTTGTATAGTGTTTTTTTTTTTTACAGAAAAATACAGCTTAAAAGAGAAATGAAGATCTATAAGATGTTACAAGGAAAAACCTCTGAAATGGCATGAAACCAGCAAGAGGAACATACCCTCATCCGGACGGTACCTAATGTTTATAGATTACTGTACTGTATAATCACACTAGTTTAAAGAAGCTTGACCAGGCAGTTACTAAGGATGAATGAATAATTCTGCTTAAATCATATCTTTTCAGTTTGAACAGTGTATTACATTGTTAGGTACAAATCAGTTTTATTCCATATATTTTTTAATAAATACATGTGGTATTGTCATTTAAGAATTAAATCAAAGTTAAACATAATTCTACCACAAAACAAATACATTGGCTGATAACCGGGCTAATGGCTTTTTCCTTGTTAAAGTTCCTCTTTCTATCCTGTGCTTCATAACAGGGTGCAATAAACATATACGCTTTTGTTCACATGAGAAATGTACTGTATTAACGGCATAGATTCTTTCATTTGTATAAACATTTTAAATATACTCCTTTAAAAATATAATTTAAAATATAATTAAAATATTTAAAAATATATAAGCCTCCTATAATACTGCATACTAAATATGGCATTATATAATATTGTACTGATGATAGAATCTTTTTGACTTTATAGTGTTATAATGTTTATAATGTTATATCATGTATCAGCAGCGATACACTAGTATACTTAAAGAATAATGTAAACTTCACTTTTTCTCTGTCTTTCTCTTTCTATCTCTCTCTCTCTCTCTCACACACACACACATTCTTTCTTAACCCTTTGTGTGGGTCAGATCAGAGGTTATGGTGTTACTGGTCCCTCAGTGTTCTTTGGCTCTGCTGGAGGTCGATCACTATCTAATCCCCACTGATGCAGGTCTGCTCCTGGATTAAGGGGTGGCATAGAAGCAAGTCTCCAGGGTTACACACTGACCCATAGCAGGCAAGGGGCAGAAGTTCTATGAGATGTTGGCTGAAGGAGATTTGTGTAGTGAACCAAGCAAGAAATATTAACCGGAACCATAAAATGCTTCACCATTAAGTGGGAAATGTAATAATTCCTTACAAGTAATCTGAAGAAATCATATGTCATATGTCACAATGTCAACATGGTGCAATAATAATCAAACACTGTTAAATGACTTCACATTGATAGGTCTTATTAATAATGAACAGTTTATATATTTTATGATCCTTGACCCTTGCTGGCCACCCAAGCATCAATATTAATCTATCTACTCATATGTTAATGAATCATTATGGTAATAGTTCTTCTTCATAATAGACACAATGTTGCCTGTACACCTGGACAATTAATCTCTTAATCATTTTTTATAGGGTGGGTTCAAATCTGTAAATGTATTTCAGTTAGTTTTGAAATTCCACTAAAATACAAATACTACATTTAGGCATTAGAGTACAATTGTTTATAATGATTTTAAATGAAAGATATTGATATAGGCATATGAATCACACAAGAGGGAAACAGTCATTAAAGTTGTAGATGAGCTGCGATTACATAAAAGAAAAAGAAGCAGATTTTCTCTAACCTCCAAGCAGGTTTAAAAAAAAACCCACAGTAATAGCTCTTGGCATTTATTTTTTTCAAAATCCTTCTGAGATTTAACAGTATTCCTAAATACATAAACATAAAGCCAGAATAAAGTTAAAAACAAAGCAGAAACACAACTAAAATATATATGACCATACTACGCTTTACCATATAAATGGGATGTGTAATATATATATATATATATATATATATATATATATATATATTATTTTTTTTGTTTGTTTGTTTCAGGTGAAGAAACACTGCAACCGCACAGTGTCTGAGAACAAATGCAAATCCGATTCAGATAAATGAGGAAATAATAAAATGATGAAATTAAAAAAATTATCAAGAATATGAAATTGACAGAAAAACAACATAGAAAAAGATAAGAATATAATATTTGACTAATTTTATTTATCCAAACCCCTAGGGAGAGACTTGCAAGCAATATAATTAGACATATTAAAAGTGAAAGGGTAATATGGGATAAAAAAAAAACTAATTAGCATAAAAGATGCTGGCTGATTCATTCACTTTTGTTTTGTTTGTTTCTTAAGCACTTAACTGCTGCAAAATTAATTAAGGCTAATTAAGAGGACTAATTTCTAATGTGGCATGTTGTTTCCTACTTGCCTAGAGATAACATATCTAGCAAACAACTTACACAGCAATTTGACAGCATAAGCAGAAGCTAAACAAATGAGATTTATAAACAGAAGGAAGGTTTATTTATTTATTTATTCTTTTAATGAAGGCAAAATTACTAACACTTCTCTCAATCTCTCAATGTCTTTGCCCGGTACTTATTCTTTGGTAAGGAACAAGAAGACAATAGCAGAAGCAGTATTCTAATTATTCTGCTTTTGGTTCCTCCCCATATGAAATGTTACAGTATATTGAGATTATAGGGAACAATTTTCTGCCCAATTTGCTTCCCTCAGACTTCTGTAAGCATTAACTTTTATCCAGATCCACTGTCCAAACTGACCACTTTATATAATGAATTTATATTCCTGTTGTGTTCTGTTTTGCTCAAAGTAGTAGAAAATCTTGTTGTCTTAATAAAATCCAGTATATTATAAAATAGGAAACAGGTTAGCCATTTATTCTACTCCAAGGCGGAAATCAAAATCCTGCGAGGGTTGACAGAAAAATGCTCCACCAGACCTGATCATTTTCAGTTTTTTTTTTTTTTTTTTTTTTTTTTTTTTTTTTTATGTTTTAGTTGTTGCAGCTCTCCACCATTTTGTTTTTCATAGTAGGCACTAAGCTATCTCTTATTTACTCCAGCATCTTGACATGCTGTGTAGATTCTCAAACAGCTTCTCCAACACTTCTCTTTAAAAACAACCTGCATAAAAGGATATAACTCTTTCGCCAAAAGTATGTGGATCCATCACATCACCTGCATATTGAAATTCTCTTTTCAAATCAACGCATATTAATATTGTAATTTTACCCATTCAGACACTAGAGTGTTAACGAGTTTATCCCACTTTAACTACTATACAAACTTTAAAATATATCTTTATGGACGTCACTTTGTGCAGAGGTACATGATCATGCAGGAAGAGATTTGGGGCCTCTAAGTTTTACCATTACCTGTTAACTCTGCAGAATACATCCATTATAATTGTGTGCTGCTACAATTGGTGAATGAGGAAGAACATGTGTTATGGTATGAAGTTCAGGTGTTCAGATATTTTTGCTCATATGATGCACATTAAACAGATAATGTAATGTATGAATATGGATAAGGATTGTGGGTGTATGCCATGCTCTAAATATTAAAACATCATAGTAATCATCTTGAATAGAATCTGAATGGCAGAGCATGACTTTGGACTAAGACAGATAGGATCTCCTCTCTGCAGCATTGGAGGGGGTTATGGGAGTAGACTTTATCACATGCACTGCAAAACTGAAATCTAAGAAAGGAAATAAAAGCTATTTTCTAGAAAATATGTCTTGTTTTTTGCCATGCCATCATATTGCACTTTAGACTATAAATGATAAAGTAAGAAATTTGTACTTGTTCAGTCTAGGCAAATAAATGTTCATTTCTTTTAGCAAAGATTCACTAGAAACACATGACAGATTTAAAATGCAATAATAAAGTGAATGTTCAAATAAAATATTGTGCTAAATTTAGCTTTTTAGGTTCTTTTTAGGTTTTTTGTTTATGAAGCCTAGAAGGGAGGTACTCGCTCAGTGGTTAAAGATTGGCCTCTGGACCAGAAAATCATTGGTTCAAATCTTCAAAAATTCATAGTCTTGCAGTGTGGAAACCTGCATTCCCTTCCCTTTATTCAAATATTCTCAAATATTTTCAAAGATGGCTGTGAGGGGAGAACCAATGCCCAAACAGACAGTTCTATTTCATAACACATTGTGAGAGAGATAAACGAGCTCTGTGTCTGTTATCAAGTTGTAATGCTGTGTGTGTGGTAACAGTGTGTGTTGCTATAGTTGCCCACTATACAGCAGGTGTCCTGTGCATGTATTGTATACGTGATCCAGTGCTGACGTGACACTGGACGCTTAGGGGAGCCAAAAAAAACTTCAATGATTTAACAAAACTGCATTAAAAAGATGTGTGGGTGGGGATGTTATCCTATAAATTTCAGATAGGGTCCCAAATGTTAAATCAGTTTATTCAGATGGTTCAAATGCAATGCAGGCTCATAGTCAGATCAAGCTCAAATATTTACAAAGATGTCTAGGTTTAAGCACAGATAAAATGTAAATGTTTAGGTTGTCAATCCAGGGGTTATACATTTGAAGTACGAGCTCACTTTTGTATTTTGCTTATTTCATTTGAAATACCTTTATTATGTGATTTGATTAATCACTGCTCTCAGACACGAATCCGCATTAGTGTGTATTGTGTGGGCTGCTCCAAGGTTTCATATTTTACACAAGAATTTCTGGGTCATGAGTGCTGGAAAAAATGGCACGCCAATCTATTGTGAGACTACAATCGAATTTGATTCGAGGGCTTTGAATTTTAAACCAAAATGAAAAACCAACCGATTAAAAAATAAATTCCTCCAATATACTCTTTATTAGTGAAGCCTTTTGGATTATTGCTAAAGCATGGCAAAATGTGTGCCAAATCATGAAGCGTTGTATTATATTATATTATAATACCGATAACCGGTTTGATTTCAGCAACCTGGAGTTAAAGTCAGTACGTCAAAGCTATTCCACACAATAATAACCTGATTAGCTGATTTTTTCAGTTGGAATGAATTAGAACATATTATTAAAAATGGAGCTCCAAAGCTGGTTGTACAACCGCAAACAGCCTTTACGACAACCAGTAGTCGAGAATATTTAAGCTTATATTTGTAATGGATTTTTTTTAAATGCTATAATTATTCATAATTGATACTTAAAGAGGAACCAGAAATGCTAATCACATACAATTAATGCATGAGAGCAATGCTTGCAAAGACATTTTGAAGGGAACATAAGGTGAGGTACATGGCTGTATGATTTTACGGGACCATGAGGAACACCAACGTTGGAATGGGTTTTAATCTTGGCGGACACAGTGCAAATATCAATCAGTATGTTGATGTTATTCTGAATAACATCATTTCTTTACAAGTTGTTTTAAGGATTTGATGGTAAGTAAGGGGAGGGACTAGTTCACTGCATAAGGCATAGGTCTCTGGACTGGATGATTGCAGGTTCAAATGTCACCACCGAGTGCCACTAGTGGGCCCTTGAGAAAGGCCCTTAACCCTCAAATGCTCAGTTGTAAGTTGCTCTGGATAAGGGCGTCTGCCAAGTGCTGTAAATGTAATTAAAACCTGAGCTAATATAGACTCTGTACTAGACTTATGATATTAGTAAGTTTTTTTAAGGATACTGATGTTGTTTCCCTCCTATATCATTAGGTAGTCTTTGGCAGAAACTAACTACCTTATTAGCCTTCAGGATTTTGGACCTATACGCCTCAGGAATCTTTCATCAGTTGCCTGCTTTTTATTGCCAGTGGCCTTGGGCCTTTTTTTTTTTTACCATTTCCACTGGTGCTGCTCTTCTCTTCTTTGAAGTTGACTTTCATAAAATTGTCCCCAAAATGTGATGTTCTACAGATAACCAAGACAAATCCCTAAAATGATCTTCGTGGCCAGTGCATGAATTTGGCACACAGCTTGGCCTGGGCTATTAATATAATACTAGTGATCTGATATTGGATACGGTACTTTTAATGCACAATTTCTTGCTATATTACCATCATTTTTACTCCGAGAGCTCGTGTATATTTTTTCTTTTTGTTCACAGAATAAAAAAATTTTAGTGTTTAGTAACTATAAATATTAATTCGTATGCACTGGTCAACAAAATGTACATATAAGGACATACAAGTGCTCACAATTAAGATTGCAAGATTTACCATCCGGATCATTGTACACTATTAGAAGATGAACTCCCCCCTCGAAGAATTCCCCTCTTCCCACGAATCCTCCAAACAGCACATCCCAAAATTTTTAAAAGCGGGATTGAGCCTGCTTAAGATTTTAGTCGCTCTCCACCTCTCTTATTTCCTTTCTCCCACCCTCTCTTCTCACCCGCTTTCATGAATTAAAAGGTCTGTAGGGAGAAGCATAGTTAATTCCGATCAGATCTCTTCCTACCCAACCCCCCCCCCCCCA
The DNA here is from genome assembly GCA_030449085.1 of Kryptopterus vitreolus. Taxonomy (NCBI): domain Eukaryota; kingdom Metazoa; phylum Chordata; class Actinopteri; order Siluriformes; family Siluridae; genus Kryptopterus; species Kryptopterus vitreolus. The sequence goes on along the minus strand of JACRUU010000026.1, from coordinate 10,353,113 downwards.
CCCCACCCCCACCCCACCCCAAGCAGTTCTCTTGGGCTGACAGACGGAGATGGGATCTGACAGTAAACAGCCAGGCGGATGCCTTGTGCGTGATTGACACGCAGGCAGGTCGCCCCGCTCCTAATCCTGCCCTGTCAGGTCTAATTGGAGAGGTGGAGCCCCGTGTCACAGGGCCACTGATTGGCAGGACCCCGGCTTTGCATAGATATGAGCGGCAGATGAAGGGTAGGGTGCCCACTGTACTGCTAATAGAGATACAGGAGGTGAAATGTGCTCTCATACACACACACAGTCCAAACACACACAGAGCTGCACAAGGCACACAACTGCATTAGAATACATGCGCCAAGAGTAAAATGCGGGTCGATGACCTTAAAGGCAGCTAGAGGTTGAATGTGTACAATGGAAGGGTGAGACTGTAAGAACCCTATTAGGGACATTAAAGAAAGCAGGTCTAGGGCTGAGGCAGAGGATGAAAAGTGTTAGCGAATACTGTATCTCTAATAGCATGCTCTCAGTTACCGGTGTGCACTCATGTCAGTTCACTGTTTACAAACTATTTCGACATTCACAATATTGACTATTTCAAACAAACAAATCTACTGTAATTTCATTACAATTTGCATTGTTTATAACGTACTGCATTTCCTTATATTTCAGTAAAAGAGAAAAAAGAATATTAGATTAAAAGCAACACAATTTCCAAGCGGTATTTACTGAAGTGTGTATTACTGAATTATGTGTATTACATGTATTACGGATTACTGAATCCCCACAGAGCAGTATGAAGGTTCTACACCATTTTTAGTTGGCCAAACAAATTTTGTCGGTCCAATATGTTGCAGGTTTACATTTGTTTACAAAATCATTGAGATGCTGAAATTGGATTTGGATCTTGTGTACACAACGCAGACGCTGAATTGAAATGTGAAAATTGTGATACGACTAAAGTGTACCCCCCCCCCCCACCGCTCACCCCCCACACACACCAAAAAAGGCAGCAAAATCTTCACGTTTTGTGTTTGATTTAATATGAATGCATAGCATGCAGTCATAATTTGTCTTCGGCAAAGTCTAAAATCGCAGCTTGATTAATATTCAAATGCATTCGAATGCTAAACCTCTTAAGTAATTGAAATTCAATTTTAAAGGATACAGACAGCTCATGTATGTGCACGTTCCAATTCCATGCCAGTGGGAAAAAAAAAGGTGTTCATTTTAACCTTGTTGATCGCATATGAAATTTTTTTGACAACTGCAGGATACTTTTAATATGGCATACATTTGTATAGCAACGCACATATTCTATATGTCTGCATGCCCAGAAATATACCGTAAATCTAGTGTGTGTGTGTGTGTGTGTGTGTGTTTATTTCTACCTATCAGGTGATTGACAGCTGCCACTGACCTGCAGCAGTCAGAGAGCAGTGGTGGAGGTCGTTAGGTCAGACAGTGCAGCGTTGCCCGGGAGACGACCTCAGCCCCTTATTTGCATACAAGCCTTCATTAGTGCAGCCACACTGCCTGCATAACAGCAGCATAAATGAATAAGGTAGATGCAGGAGGGAGGGGGATACAACATCTAATTGGACCAGGTATATTTGCCAAACTCGCAATCAGGTATGTCAAAGATTAGTTCACTCCAAGCTAAAAGTAAATAAGTTAAGAACTTTTATGATTTTGATACTACTAGCACCGGTTCTTGCATGTACACAGGGGTGAACGTATATGTTTCTCTATGTTCAACCTCTCCCAGCATAACCTTGCACTCTGGTGTGTTAATGAATTATTAAGATGTTATGGGAGATAGTGTATATATTTTTTTGAGCACTGCAGTCTTATGCATCATCATTCCGCCCAGTTTATTTGCTGCATTCTGTACCAGTAATGATCCCGCAAGGAAAGGGATCTTTTTTTTCCCCCTACAGGATTTTAAAAGTTTCAGCACTGAGTATGAATATATAGTCCAAATATTTCAGACTGTCTGTAGCTATGGATCAATGAGTAGATGCTGGCAGTAATTTCATTAGTAGTAAATTAGTCTTAAAAGCCAGACACGAGAATCTGGAGTCTATTGTTTCTAAACATGGTCAAGAACCACTTACTTTTTTTTTATGTTTTACATGATTCCTTTACAGTATTTTGATGTTACTTTCCCACATAAAAACAAACAAGAATAAACATGGCCTTTTTATTAAATGTGATTACATATTACACAAGTGAGAAATATGACAATTTACACTGTCTCTCATTTATATCAGGTCTTCTTTTGTAAATATGTAAAAGACAAATAGAGGTGAAGTGATATTAAGTAAGGATAATTCCCTTGACACTTTTATATGTCAGTCTTATCTGCCGCAACAAGGTCTCTCATTTTGCACAACATTGGGCTGATTTCAGGAATCGTCTCAAAGTGAGTCCCTGTGATAGTATATATATATATATATAGATATATATAAATACAAATGAAAACCGGGAATGTTTCATGTAAAAAGTGCTTTGCCAGCTGGTGCAATCGTATATATGCCTTCTAGACAGTGTAACCCTGAATGTAACAGAACATAAAATTCTGATCACTCCCAGTGTAGCAGAAAAAGATGCTGAGAAAAAAAGAAAATGTGCTCGATGAGCAAAAGTGTGTAGACTGTATCAGAAGTCAGTTAGAGAAGACGCGCAAAGGTACAGTGCAGCTTGGAGCTATGGACAGCGCGCTGTGCCCTGGAGGAAATTCTCAGGACGATCGATGGTGGGGATTAAGGCCAGGCTTTGGGGCTCAAAGGCCTGGATCTTGCCTCTATCCTCCTTTGGAGCCCTGGGACTAGAGGAGGGGAAAGAAAAGCTAACCTGGAACTGTCAAGTGCATGCGTGCAAAAGGCTTTGGAAATCCAGGCAGGACATTTGCAGGGACCGCTTCAATGCGCAGCGCTGCTCGCATAAGCTCATAACAGCATGGCAACCTTATTCAATATTCTACGGAAGGCACAGAAGTGCGAGAATCAGAAGTCGAAGAAGAAGCTGTCTCGAAGAAGACGAGGTGTGCTCCCTTTGCTCCGTGACTCTTAAGATAGCATCCTTCAGTATGTGCCAGGCATCCATATAGGTGTTTTGAATATCTGGTCATTGCAATCATTTCTACTCCCAAGTCCCAAGAGTGAACTTGGCGCTCGGATTCATGGCTCATTACAAAATGAGAGGGAAATAAATAAATAAATAAATAAATAAGCACAGAGAAGACCACTGGGAAATTACAGCAGTGCGGCGGTGGATCTCAGAATTAAACAGCATAATTAATCATGCTAAGAAACAAGCACATTGCTCATACAACTACTAATAATTGCATTTCTTTTCCACATCAGGAAATGCAATCAGTTAACATATTAGCAGACTGAGTAATCTGTGCCACACAGCTGGTAGGCCAATCAGGTGGCAAAAACTACTGACCTGAAGACATATTCTATTAAACGATGCATATCAAAGCAAGAGGTGAGAATGTTTCGGTATAAAGCTCGTTTAATTAAAAGTTGTTTCTCTGTTTTTTTTTTTCTTCCTTAAAACTGGAAAGAAACTAAAAATTGTTCAATTCGAATTTTCCACAATGTGTGACGACTGATACTTTTGCAATAAGAAGCCATTAAAGAAATACTCCAGCGATTTAAAAGCCTTGTAGCTTATGTGCGATTACCATGTTCAATAAGTCTGCCTTTTTTTTTTTACTGAGGAAGATCTCAGAAAAAATAGAAGCGTAAAGATAATGTTACATTTTAATAATTCGTATTTTAAAAGATTATTTATAATGAACTCAAAATGTAATAAAAATTCAACTAAAATTATAGTGCATATATACTGGTAGTAGATGTACACAATTATACACAAAACAAACAAGACTATTAAAATGAATGTAGTGGGGAAAAACTCTTTCACATATATGTAACAGTCTGGATTTTATTATTTTCTTCATTGATGTAAAAAAAAAAAAAAACGCCTAAATGACTTTTGGCAGCATGTGTGTGTGTGTGTGTGTGTGTGTAAAAAAAAATCTGTTACATCCTACCAAATCTCCATCATGGCAGTCAATAAATTCTGCATAAGTTTACAAATGGCATGCCACTCTCCGAAAAGTTTCGTCAAAGTTAGCCTTGAGCTTTCCAGTGGGTTCTTTGATGAATCCCCTTGATGAATGCCCCTTTACCAGGAGCCTTCTCGAGGCAATGCTGTGTCTCATTAGACTTTAAATAAATAGATAAAATCGTGTTCTACAAGATGTTTAAAGTTTGGGAAATTTTTAATAACTAATCTTTACCCGAAACCCCCAACACACACACAGACGCTGAAACACGGACACACAGAGACACAGACACAAACACACACACAGGGTATCTGCTGTCTTCAGGTCCTCATTTACAATCATGGCTTGGGCTATGCCCACTTAAGGCTTCAGCAGCTGTGTGCTTCCCCCATTATAAAGACATTCATCAATTTGACAATCTTACTTTCAAATGATCAATAGTGCATCTTTTGTCAGCTCTGCCATCAGTGTAGGTATCAATTTCAAAAGACCACAATCACCCACAATCAATGGTGGCTTCAAGGCACAACAGGGTCTGATGGTGGTGTGCCCGAGTTCAGTTTCTCACCTGTGTCTGAAAGCACCGTGTTCGACAAGACGGAGTCATGCTGAGAAACGCCGTTACAGAACTCAAACGGACAATGAACAAGGAAAGAAACCTAAACAAACTATGATGGTAAAAAAAACAACAACATATCTATATAGATATTTACTTTCTTTCAATCAACGCTTTAATGTAATGTTAGTTTTTTGTCTTTTTTATCATCAACTATATTAATTGTGATGACAGCATTAAGCCTATTCAGATTATCTACATCTACACATGTGCTTCTCTATGAGGGTCACCTAACCCTGTCAGGAAGAACTGAAAAAAAAAGAAAGAAGAAAAACAAAAGAAATAAAATCAATTCTACCAAAGGAATAAATATGAGGCAAGTCAGCCACCTAGTGGTCATTATTGGCAACACAGTTTGAGAAACCAAACGTATATCACCAGCCTGTATAGGGAAAATATTAGAATACTAAAAACAAAACAAAAAAAGCGAAAAAATTCCAAACAATGAATCATTCATATTATCTTTCTTTAGCAACACACTTTATGACATCGTTCAAATGAATCTGCACCCCAGTGAGGTTTTCCTCACCTTTAAAGACAACTGCCATAACTTATACATACACTGGGATAATTATTATTTTTCCTTGAGACAATATAAATATTTATATAACCGTGATGGCCTAGAATATTTCTGTATAACACCCGAAAATAATATACAGTAAAGAGTATCCGAATGAAGCACTGAGCTAGCTAACATGGTACCATTTTGGTTCCATTAGCGTCAGCAAATACCAAGTAGAAATTCAAAACATATCAATAAAAGTTAGAGTTATGATTCATTTTAAAAACGTATCACCATGAAACCAGTTTCTTACATGACTGAACAAGCGGCCACACTTTACTAGCAAGCAATCTAATTCAATACCAGTGAACGAGATTCCTAATACACCAGTCTAAACAAGCACAAAACATAACATTACATGCAGGTGAATGGGTCCATATACTACAGAATGTATTGCGTATATTGTATTTTATATTATAGTTCTTAATATTTACAAGCAGGACCTTCTAATACAGACCAAAACACATAATTTACCAGAGGAAATTCTGTAAAACACTCTTTGTAATGCCAGGAAGAATAGGCAATCTATAATGACACAAAAGGACGCACATCCTGTTCTGCAGCGCAACAACTTACATTAAAGGAAATAATTATACGGATATTTTTGAAGAATGTTTGTAACCTGTCAATCAGATGAAAGTGATATTATACTTTTATCTGATCAGAAGTGGAATAAAAGATTGCCTGTGCAACAATAATAACAGAGGACACTTGGCAGGCTACAGGCAGGCTTGTCATGTGCCAGTGTTGCCAGACACTAAAGTAAAGCTGCTCAACTGTGTCCTGATGTAAACAAAAACAGAACAGGAGGACAGATGGCCATCCAAGTTCTGGTCATTGTCTCCTGACCCCCATTAAGAGATGCCCTGGGTCAGAGCATCTGATGATGACACTCTCTGCCAATGACAAACGTTGTCAGAGCTACTTACGTCTGTTATCAAGGGATAACTTTTTTGATTGATTCATCTGCTTTGTTTCCACCAGTCCTAAAGGTTTCGTATGATTATTTCACCAAACAAATCCATGAGCCAGTTAGGATTGTCTTAGTATGGATGAGTTTTGACCAAGAGCCCTCAATCCATATTTTAGTGGTCTTTAGCCAAACCAGGTAAGGTGTGTGTTTTTGGAATGGACCAGAATATCTGCTGAATGGATACTAGTCTTTAAAAAAAGGCTTTATTAAGGACTACTTTGAGAAACTCTTCCTAAGCATAATAGCTACAAAACAATTATCAAATCGTATATAATATATACCCACATTGAATTAAAAGCTAATAGATGCGTATAGTAAGTATTAGGCAGCTTTTAAATATTGCCATCCAAATCTTTGCATGTAATATTGTGTATTATATTCCATTTGAAAAAATATCTATTTAAAATAGAAAATGACAAACACTTTTATTCAAAATAGATTTCCTCCAATTTCATTCATTCATTCATTCATCTTCTACCGCTTTATCCGATCTTCCCTCGGGTCACGGGGAGCCTGTGCCTATCTCAGGCGTCTATGGGCATTAAGGCAGGATACACCCTGGATTGAATGCCAACCCATCGCAGGGCACACACACACACATTCACGCACACATTCATACACTAGGGACAATTTTCCAAGGTGCCAATCAACCTACCGTGCATGTTTTTGGACCGGGGGGAAACCGGAGAACCCGGGGAAAAACCCCCTGAGGCACGGGGAGAACATGCAAACTCCACACACACATTCCCGAGACGGGAATCGAACCCGGATCCTGGCGGTGTGAGGCGAACGTGCTAACCACTAAGCCACCGTGCCCCCCCTCCAATTTCATATCAAACATATTTCTTTTCTTTTTTTTTAAAAAATAATGTCTATGTATTCTGTAGGGGAGACACTTTCAGATTGCATAAACAGACTGAAACCTACTTAAAACATGGAACTAATGTTAATCATATTTGTCAATAATGAGGATTAAAATTGGAGATGACAAAATATTGTGTTAAGAAATTAATAAATGGGAAGTTCTCAAAGATGAGTACTTGTTGAGCAAAGAATTCTAATTACACATTTACCATTATAAAGCATCATCAAGCATCAGGAAGATGCCACAAAACCTTCTTTACTCGTTATAAGAAAGTGCGGTTCTTACTCTTGTATTTTCTCATGAAGCGAGTTTATTCCTTTCATAATTTATCCAGTCACAAATATGGACCATTTAGAAAGCTGATCATTTGTATTATATTAAAATAATATATTTTTGATCATATTTTAAAACATGTAAAAGCACATTTGTTTATATGGTAAATGACTGTGGAAAAACAACAAGCAAGAAACATATTACAAGATTGATTTATTAACTATAATACAGGTCACATAAGGCCTTAATATTTGTACACCATTCCCACGGAGACAAATGACCATAGCAAATAATATCATAACTTTAGTTTCTTCTCAGTTTACTTCAGTTTTTTTTGTGTTTATTTAATTGTTTTTCCCCCCTCCTCTTAAATACGAGGAGTTGAAGGTCCCAACTCCCAGACTTGGAGTTGAATCATGCACTACATCATATCGCCTTTATACCATTCACAAAATTATTTTTTAAAAATGGTCTTTTTATAATTATTAAAATAAAACATAAAAAGAAACCTTTATCACCATTGACTACAGGGCAAAGTGTTAGACCCCCTAACACACAAATAAACAACCATTTTGAATATAATTTTGTTTGCTTCTCGTTTAACTTAACAATCGGTCACCACTGCTGCAAAACGGGAGAAAAAAAATGCAGCCACATAAGATTGCTGAAAAGTCATATTTTAATTCCATTTGAATGCCATTCCGCGTCTTTCACTCGGCTATTCTGCACAGAACTGGCTGCGGAGAATCAACTCCTTGGTCATAATTTAGAGTGCGAACGTGGCATGACAGCAATCAGGTGCAAAGTACCAGGAGAGCATGGATCCTTCTCCTCATTTTCCCCAAAAAATACCATGACTGAAAAGAGAAGAAAATATTTAAAGTGAAAGTCGTGCTCTAAGCGTGGGCAGATAAACGTGCTGACGTTTTAAACAGCCAATCAGATGCTTCTTAATGTGACTTTGACTGGCAAGGCAAAAGTAATGGGCGGTTCAGGATTTATGACAGATCTGCACTTACCAATTAAAATGTCTACTTTTGCAATCCTAAAAATCCCTGTTTAATTCCAAAGTGAGTTGAGTACATCAGCATCACGATTTTTGCAGAATTACACCAGATGTGACAATAACAACTCTGAAGTCGACAATTAGGAAGAATTGATAGTTAAGGAGAAATTATCGCAGTGGCGACCTGAGAATACAAAGCAGGATATGAAGTGCTGAGAAATGGTTTTGAGGAACTGAGGTTCTAAAAAAGCATTTTCTCTGTGTAATTCTAGGTGAATCAGAGCTTTGATTTAAAGTGATTTTAAAGTATTTCCATGATGGCGCCTGAATGAATGTAGTGTCTAAGGAAGATAGAAAAACTGAAGCCTAAGACTCAGTCTCAGGTGCAATACCGTGTGGACACAGCAGATGGCAGTAGCACACCCAAATATGAGCGCAAAGGTGAAAACGGATTTGATACCAGAAAAAAAAGGGGGGGGGGGGGGATTGAGAAAAAAACCCCAAACAAACAAGACAGAAAAAAACAGGCACAATTCTTCCCTTTCTTTCTACTCTACTTTAGACACAGAGTATTCTGACTGAACAACGGTAGGACTGAAAATATCTTTTGTAACCTCTTAAATGGAATAGTGCAGCAGAATTTGTCTGAGTGACGTGAATGTGTTTTTAGAAAAAAGCAGCTTTCCTTTTCAGTGTCAACTCACACAGAGAACCAAAATCACCAACCATGTACTTCGAGGCCCAGCTTTCGCATCTCTCTCTCTCTCTCTCTATCTTTTTTTTGTCCATCCAAACCAATTCACTGGACACCCTTTTTGAAAGCTGCCAAAATCTCACTGTGATATTTCACAAGCATAAAGTGTACATTCAGGCAGGCGCGCACGTGACACGCGTAATCGCACATACACAATGTTTCAGCTCACTAGTGCATCATCTTTCCATGTCTTCTCTAAAGGAGAATCTCACTGAGATCTGTTATCAAAGTGGTACATAAACTGGACCCTGACTGACACGTCAAGAAAATGCACTCGAAATCGAGAAACACACACTTTCCGTTTACTTTCAGAAGAAAAAAACAAATGTCTCCTAGCACATTCTTTAGATTCTGGCTCAATGTGAGGGCAGAGAGATGAACAGAGATGCTGAGAAGACTTCAAATCCCAGATTGCTGTGCAAAAAAAAAAAAGAGTACCAAAATTCATTTTAATCTACAACCAATAAAATCTGATACAGTTTATCAAGTTCTTGTTAGGGTTGTTTTCTTCAAACCTGTTCTCAGGACTTGTTGAGATAGAGAGAGAGAGAGAGAGAGAGAGAGAGAGAGAGAGAGAGAGAGAGAGAGAGAGAGAGAGAGAGAATAGAGGAATGTGGCTGACAGTTGTTGTGTCTTCAATTGCTGAAACAAGTCTTTAAAAATGTGATAACAGTGGTTGAAACATAAAAAAGAAAGAAAAAAAAAGAATGCTGAGAATGCTAAGGGTGGCTTCTTGCCACACTTCATTCCTAGTGGTGGAGACAGAGGGCCTGAGAGGTTATATAGTGAAGTTAATCAGCTGTGTTCAGCTAGAGTTCAGACCAGATTTCAGACATACCGAGTCTGTTTCTACTCAGCCACCTTTCAGGTATATCAAGATTAGGCCACGAAACACAATCTTCAGCTACACACTCCTCCGGTCATGTCCGTGCTGTGCTGGCCCCAAAGAGGAACTCGCTCTCAGATCCATGTGTGTGTAAAAATGGAGCAAAGTGTGTATTCTATTGAATTATATTACGAGGAGAAACTCAATGAGTGCAGCGATCTATAACGAGGAAGATGAGGAGGTGTTCCCGGAGTGTCACACAGCTGAAGTGGCTTGAAATTCTCCCTGCGTCAAACACTCGCCTCTCTTCCATCTTTGCATTCTCTATCACATGTAGACATACGCGCTTGAGCACATTCATCCTTTCCTAACACAACAAAAAAACCCTTCCGTAATCTCTGTAAATGCTACTTCATCTCTTTCCTCGTTTCTCTTTCACTTTCGTTCTCTGTTTCACAGCATGTGTTGTTCTGTTGGTGCGTGGTGTGGATGTAGTGAAGGAAGTAGACTTTGGATAGGTGACTGTGGAGTAGGGGGAGGAGAATGGGGTGGGGACTGCTGAGGCGGGATGAAGGGTGAGGCTACGTGATGGGCCGAGGTGTAACAGGATGAATAGGCGGAGCCAGTTGTGGATGAAGTGGAGGACATGGTGGCGGTGGGGGATCCTGGGAGCCCGGTGAGGCTGCTTGGGTTCTCGACCAGAGGATGATTGTAGAAGAAGTAAACACACTGGTAGATGAAGGTCTCGATGATTGTCTGGTAAGTGCGCGTTGCTGTCAGCGCGTCCATGGTGGTGAAGTCGGGCCGCATCAGTGTGGGCCAGAAACAGATGGAGAGATTATCACTGGTCATCAGATTCACACGACTGTTATGGCTCACCCTGAAACAGAGAAAAACAGAGAGAGCTTTAGATGGAATGTGATAGAAATAAACAATCAAGGAAATATAATCTGTAAAATTTTAGGCTTGGCTGTGATCTACTGAGGACAAGGTTGAAAGACATGTTTATTTTTCTCTCACATATAATACTATATATATATATATATATATATATATATATATATATATATATATATATATACACATACACACACACACACACACACACACACACACACACACACACACACACACACACACACACACACGCACACGCACACAAATATGTACATGAAGCATCTCTTTTAATTATACACCCAGCAAGCTTTTTAATTGCAACTGAATGTAATGAGCATTCCTTATTTAAAACAAATCTTGAATCATGCGCTTCACTAATGGATGAAGTCCTAATTAGCCTTATGGAATTCTACAACCTAAGCCTATTGCACTAGTCTGCGAATATTCCAACAGGCTTCTGTAAATCCCACTTCATCATAGTTAATAAATGTGAATGCTAATTGTACCTGCCTTTTCATACATGGAAACTTGAGGAAAATTCAGTGAAAATATAGGTATAAAAATATCCTGTAAATTCTGTCCACAGCAGTTTTAAACTGGTCTTTCTTCATGTTACCATGTGCCCCTTTGACACTGGTACCGTTTTATTTGCTCATTATATCGGCTATACAATATATGCGAAACTGCTATTCTCACTACATTCTTGGTCGTTTTCTAAGTGTATGAAGCTGCAAAGTAATAACTCTCACTTGTTCAGGTGACTTATGACGTATTTGAAGACATCGTAGTTTTCTCGGGGGAACCTGCGCAGCACGTCTTTCATGGCGAGGAACCGTTGCTCTCGATCATTAATCTCTGCGGGAGGCAAGGAAGAGATGAGAATTGTGAGACACAGACAGAGGGACACAAAGGCAGACACACACATCCAGATACAGCCTCTTGGCACATCAACACAAGTAATGACTCGGGCAATCAGTTGGAGGTGAGGGAGAAGGCAGACAAACAGAAAACAACATGGGCGCATGCACAGTTCACCCCTAAAGACGTGCTCAGCATTCTCTCACAGAGACAGACAAAGAAAAAGATCTCCGAACATATTTGAAATATAGCATTTCAGACAATTCTGTTAAGAGTAAATATCTGTGTATATGCATGTATATCTTTAGCATAATCTCACAAGGAATTTTAAGTGGACTAGGCACAAGCTTACGAAAACTGAACAACTAAATACTGGAAAAAATGTCATTTAGGTTCATTAGGTTTTTTTTCACCATGTGTCGCAACTCAAGACTGTATCTGTAATACTTAGAACAGTCTTGTCTGGCACCAACACCCATGTCATGATCAGACCGTTTAAGATGTCTTAATGAAGACATTGGCCTGTATCTTCAGGATTTTATGTACTGTTCTGTTGCCATAAATGGATCCTAGATGTACACGAGATGTACAGATATTCACATTTAAGAGTCTGTGAATATATATATATATATATATATATATATGCTTACTACATAGATCCTAATCTAATTATGTAAAAAAAAAAGTACCTAACGCATTATATGTCCAATAAAAAGTCATTTGAGATTCAGCCACTGACAGAGAGACTCCAGTAAGTGATTAGATGCATCATCACTTCCAGGACAGATACATTGCCTGTTTCTATTCAATATTTCATTCAAATAGGTTAAAAATAAATTATGCCATAAAAGACATGCATTTATTCAAAGATATCGAATAAGACTATCAAATATTCAACAGTCATGTTAAATAATGAAAAGCATAAATATATAAATTAATCAATACATATGTTCACATTTTTAATGTGTTCAAAAAATATATATTTAGACACACGTGTGTGTGTGTGTGTGTGTGTGTGTATATATATATATATATATATACACACACACACACACACACACACACACACACACACACACACACACACACACACACACACACACACACACACACAAACACACACAAACACACACAAACACACACAAACACACACAAACACACACAAACACACACACACACACACGCATTTTTGAACACACACATACTAAAAACTTGAACAGCATTCAAACAGTCAGATTTGTTTGACAGCCCTAGTACACACCCAAATTAAAAACAAAAAAGAGAGTCTGGAACCAATATTCAGCTGCAGCAATGAGAAAGGGTGGATCCTTCTAGAACTCCATATGGTGCCTGACTTCCTATCACTGTCATCAGGGGAGATGGAGAGATGCTTGCTGGATGAGGCAAAAACCAAATAGCGCGCACACACACACACACGCACGCACACACACGCACACACACACGTCCCCTGGGTGCTGCAAGAACGATGGATGCACTGAGTCAGATCGGTTTACATCAGCCCTCAGAGAGCTCTCGATCACGACACGTGACCACTATGGCAGATGTGCTGCTCCGGAGTATCACATTCAGACACAGACTGATGTCAGCATCTCACATGCAAAAACTGATGTCAGTTTTACACTCCAGTATTCCTCACTCAGACACACGCCCTCACACTTATACCGATGCATCATTTCATGGAGTAGCACTTTTAGCAAACCTTCCCAGAACCCCACACTGAGGAGGCAACGTGGTGATTTCATCTTCAAAAAATACTAACAGTCTGTAATCGATCAAAATCAGATCATGACAGACAAACCCTTACTGTACGTTCGTCTGCTAAGGCAATTTGTCTCTGTTTAATGCAATATGTCAATCTTGAAGCCTCCTGGATTGCATATCAGTTATTCGTGGCCAAAAGGTATTGAGTAAATGCCAGGACAATGCAGGCACTTTAGAGGTCTAGCTTCATAGTCACCGACACTGAACAAGTCTGCTGCATTGTTGCCATGACGCTCTGTGAAAGACGGGCCAGCCTGAAGCTCCGCCCACCACCTGCAGGGATTGACTCTGCAATCACGTAACCTGCCGTCTGTCCATTCCTCTCAATCTCTCTCATCTCCCAACCCCCCCCCCCAATATTTCAAGAACACTACAATCACGCTTCATGCATGATTTTTTCTCAAGAGTCCTCAATGTTTGAAAAGTGAATATTCTCCTCACTGTCTATTCTTCACTTTTAGAGTAATAAAAGTCTAAAAAGGGCAGTAGTGCATTTACCATTTCAGATCGACGAACATTTATTACGTTAACATATAGTAAAACATTCTTGACAGCCTAAGAGTACGGGAAGTAAAAAATGCACTTAAATCCTGTCACATTGCTTGGGTTTGCTTTCAGTCCTCTATTTGGCAGACCGACATCGTCCTGAAGTGTTTTTCCAAAGGACTGAAGTGCTTAAAAGAGTTTCATGCAACATGCTTAAATGCTCCCAAGCAGCAGGCTAACTACAGACATAAGCCGCAGTTTCAATCTAATTGCTAGTGCATCCTGAGGCTGGAGGAATGCCCAGAGCCTAACACAGAATTTCACACTGCATGAGGATGAAGCTCGGTGCTGTGCGAGCAAAACAACTCCCAACTGCAGATACAAAAAAAAAAAAGAGAAAAGAAATGCACTCGCCCTTTCATTGTTCTTTAAACAAGCTTGTACAGAGCACCAGAAGATGATTATGCATGTCGATGCAGCAGCTATGAACCAGCATTGTTCTGTGTTACTATTTTTGTACACCAGTTAGATTTACATTTATGTGTATTACACAGGGATGATAAAGCACACAGACCGTGGCTACGTTAGAATACGGTTCTTGACCACCTTCTCTGATTTTGCACAACCCTGTTAGCACAAGTTGGGCAGGCTTTAATAACTAGCAGTAGCAGCACAAACACAGATTGTATATTAGGACATTAAGCTAATCAGGTTACAAAAGCAAAGGGTCTCTTTCTCGTCGTTCTAATGAGGGAAATTGGCTAATAGCAACACCCACTGTGTTACTTTATATAGTGCACTGATTGGAAATTAATGTGCAGATCTTATGCATTATTGAAGCTACACAAAAACTGCATCCATAAACAATTGTCTAGAATGAAGGGCAAGTGATTTTAGGGTATAGTACAGTTACTACCCACATCCATTTATTATGGTTACTACTGTTAGCTACCTGATCATTCAAATCTTACAGCTTTCAATCGAAAAACGTAATAATTTGAACATGAGCAGGCCAGCAAAGAATATATACTGGATACTTGTTTGTTCTATTGGTGGGTAAAATTTAAAATGCTCCATATAGGCAATAAAAAGCCTTACAGCAAAATGAAATGTGTGTGTGTGTGTATCTATAGTATCTATCTATCATATATCATCATGTGTGTGTGTGTGTGTATCTATCTATCTGTGTGTATATATATATATATATATATATATATATATATATATATATATATATATAGATATATATATATATATATATATATATCATATATACATATACACATATACACACACACACATACATGCGCACACACACACATACATGCGCACACACACACGCACACACACTTTATACGCACACACACACGCACACACACTTATATACGAGCAAAAACTTTTTTAGCTTTTATACGAGCAGAAAAAAACTGCAAAAAGTAAGACATCTCGCTCTCTTTTATTTCCCCTAAAGCAGATCACATAGGGCTTTGATAGTGAAGCCTTTTTTTTACCATATAGCACAGGCTGAGACGATGGAATAGCATAAAATTGTTCAGCATAAAACACTTTTTCAACAGCTTAAGCCCATCATTAACTCTGCACTATGAATATATTCACCAGTACACACGTAAGTTTCACCAAAGTAGGAGAAGTACACACCATTACTGATCCAATCTGCATTAATCCAAGATATGAAAACCCAACACACACAACAAATGAGACAATCATGATTTTCTATACCTTCCAATATTCCTCAAAAAAACCCATACTAAATTCACATGAAATGGAGTGCACCTCCAGGATACTGGCAGTTCTTCTAATACCATATAGGATTTTTTGACAGTACTTACTGAAGGCCTCCACTAGCTCCACCTGCATGCTGTAGGGTACCAGAGGATCTGGAAGCTCAGAGAAGAAGCTTTTCATGGCTCCGGCTACTGTGTTCACAGAGAAGTCCTTTTCCACCAGGTCCAGATTAGAATCTAAGAGGGAGAAATCAAGAAATGTCAGATAATACACCACAATTTCAGTATACAATGAGTAATGGCAAACACAATTCCTCACATACAACCTACATGAAAAGAGGCTGGTGTGCTAATTTGAAGAAAACACCCACTGGCTGACAAACCATTATAACACCACTTCTATTTCAAAACCTGTTCGATATGCAACCATTGTGTTCAGCGCCGACTCTGTAAATCGCTAAATTACCCCATATTCCCATGAAATGTGTGTATAATTGGAGGACTCTCGTGCCAAGTGAGATTTGTCTGCTGTGAACAAGGCACAATGGAATTGAGGGAAATAAAAGTTACAGGTGCAGGGACAAAGAAAAGCGATCGGATTTAAAACTATACAGCAATTGTTATTTGCAGATTTGCATGCACTGTAGGAACAGAGTTTATATTCCGCGGGAGGAAGAAAGAATAAATGGTGTGAAGCTGCCCATTGATTGTAAATGAAAAAATAAATAAATAAATAAAAAACTGAATTGAAAAGTTGCATTATGATTAGGGCTTGTTGTTTTTCTTCTAGGGAGAGGGAGAGAAGCAGTGCTCCTGATACAGAGGGAGAGAGAGGTAATGATTTTCTTTTTTCCCCCGGTTGATAAATTATTCAGTGAACATTAAATATACAGCATTGTCTAAGGTCAGAACATGTCACATGGCAAAATTACCGTGGATCTGAATCGGTTCATGGATGCCTGCAAGTTAGGGGCTACCTGTAGGCACTATTTTCTGTGGTAACAAGGCTGTGCAAGGGCCAAATCGATCAGATTCCTATTATTACTCTGATCCTAATCTCCTATTAGTTCACGCCCGACCGAGCCGACCCTGACAGAACACAGCAGTGGGTGCATGTGCACGCGCTTCATTACATACAGCAATATCCAAGTAATTAACTGACCTTCTTTCCCTATTCTCTATACACAGAGGTGCCAAGGCGAAGTCAATGCACATAACAAATATAAAGTGATGCATAAACAGAAAGGTCTCAAAACTACAATTCAATAGCGGCAACTGTATTGCACTCGGAGATTAACTAGCGCATACAAACCACATAATGATCCATCTAGAATCTCGGCTGAATAGATAACTGTAGATAACTTCAGGTTAATTAAGCAGAACAGCTGCACAATGCCGCTGTCGATTCAACCGTGATTTGTTCATAACAAAATCCTTCAACTACATGTACAGGAGAGCAAGCGCCTTACGCGAACCATGCCAGAAATCATAACGCAACCATATGCAGTGTGCATGAGTCATTTATTCTAAAAGCTCAGACACAGGCACTGCAAGTCTGCCATAGTCGATCTGCTCAATAAGCTCCTTATCCCTTACTTCTACAGCAGCAATAATGGTTTCTGGGGGGGAAAAAAAGCATTGTGTTCATCAAAGCCAAAAATAAATGTCTTTCTGGCAATTAACATCAAAATCAGCACAGGGATTTTTGGTCTGGGATGCTAGAATTTAACAACACTTTTTGTGTGTCTAAACACATTACTAGGAAGATACAGATAATGTGTTCTAATGGGATAGATACAAAATCCATAGGCACTGTAAAAAGCTTGCTAGGAAGGATCCACAGAGCATCTGGTTGCGAATAGATCTGTGTTTTTTAAAACACTATTGATGCGAATTCAGATTCAGAATTCACATACGACGCTTAGTGTTTGCATTTCAAACACTTTTCCCAGTGTTTCCATTGACATGTTACACATACGGTACATGCACCAACTGTCCACTGTACTACAGATATTAGGCCGATATGCCTGTCTTTGCTCTTAAAACAGCCTCGGTTTCTTGAAGCGTGGATTTTGAATACGTCGGAAACATTCCTTCAAGATTCTGGTCTATATTGAAATGATTACATCATACTGTTTGAGAGCACTTTCATGCCGCGAATCCCCACTGTACCACATAACAATCATGTTCTAGTGGATTCAGATCCAGTGGCCAGGAACTGTCAATTTTCAATTTTGAGATGGATTTGACATGGTGAGCTGTCATTCTGAAATTGTGGCCATTAAAAAAAAAAAAAAAGACAGACATGGTGCAACAATGCTAAAATATTACTTTAAAGGCATAAATTGTGGAAAGAAAAATCCCACTCCTTCCATTGTACCACTTTAACCAACCTGGACTGTTGACACAAGGCATGTGGGGTCTATGAATTCTTGCTGCTGGAACCAAATTCTGACCCTACACTACCATCTGGGTGCCTCAGTAGAAATCAAGAATTTATCAGAGCATAGCTACGTTTTGAGCCCGCGAGCACAGAGGTTGTAGAATTCTGTTCTTGGTTTTAAGAAATAGAACCCATCAAGATCTTCTGCTGTTGCAGCCCAAAGCCCCAAGAGACAATTACTGCAGTCTGGCCACTGACCTCTCTCATCAACAAGGTGTTTATATCTGTGTAATTACCCCCCTTTGCACTGTATAGTCTTTAATGCAACATTGAAAAATACAGTCTTTTTTAATATATACAAATACAATACTTTTTTACACATTTCTGAAAAATATTCCTGATCATAATTTCTTCTGTATTTGTGTTTTGTTAATATCTGAGCAGGGTTTCTTTCCTTTTTTTTTTTTTTTTTTATTTATGCGGTGTTGTGCACAAACTGAACATGCTGACATTTCGCTGCTTAATCAGAACAGTGATGAAAAGGTGCCAAGATTTCAAGAATGCAGGAATAATGAAAAATATCACCAAACAGATCAGCTGTTTCATTACCAGCTTAAAATTGCACCATGCATAAAACTTTGTAAATATAAGTATGTGGTTGTTTTCATTTGTTTCAATTTTATTTGCATGTCATAAAAGCCAACAGAAAATGAATATTTGAAAGAGTAAATAGTAACATCTCACCTTGGTCAAACTGCCTCTGCATGCTCTCCATTTCAGCCTTGTTTCCACTCACCCTGTAAATTCCCTCTGTGCTCAGGCCTGAAGAAAAAAAAAAAAAACTATTAATGTTTCTGTAGTGGATTTTGTAGAAAGACAGGAATCCACACTAGACTGGATGTCAATCTTCTGCAGGCCATTGCACTCACTTACACCTTTGGGCAATTTAGGAAAACCAATTCCCCTTAACTGGTATATTTTTCAACAGGAAAGGAAACCTGAGAACCCAGGAAAAACCCACAATGACATGTGAACAGCAAACAGAAAACACACAGATGGTAATCAGAGTTGAGATTGCACACACTGGAGCTACAGAAAAGTTTTATGCTCAAGATGTTTCCAAAAATTTTTTAGAATGAAAATGCTTGGAGGAAAGTATTAACTGGGCCACTTTGTATCAACAAACACAACAGACAGATGCCCATGTTCAGCTTGCATCGTCCTGATCACCAGGGCAGGTGAGATATTCTCCTGGATTCTCAGTGAAAGATAACAATAACGTCATGCAAATATAAACTTGTTGGGAAAAAAAAAAGTTTTAATTCATAAAGTTTAAAAAACACACCGTATTCATTCCACTTCCTCATTGTTTCTTTCCAGGACTACAGATGCTTCAGTTTCCTATTCAGGGAAAGGTGATACTCTAGAATGCTCCATTCTTCCAATCACAAAACACCTGCAGGCTTTACCCAATCATCACAAGTCAATAAAAAGCATGTCAACCACCAAAACAAACATGATATCATTTTGCTTTTATTCTCCCAGGCATTCACAGCCCAGACTCTCAATCTGGACAACACTGTCAGAGTGACGGACAACTCAAGACCAACTCAGAAAAAAAGCAGCCTGGTGTAGTAGTAAAGCCCAGTGATTCCCACCTGCTCCCTTTTTCCATGCAGCCTCAGGCTGGGAAGCCTATCAGTTTGGATGTATGAGCATATGGTTACATATGGTTCCCTCCACATCGATGTAAGACTGACAGTGAAAATGAGTGTAGAAACGAGTGTAAGACAGAGTAGTAAACAAGAAAAGCAGTGTGGGGGGGGGGGGGGGGGGGAAGGGGGGGGTTTCAAAGTAAGGGGGGGGGGGGGGGGGGCGGGGGGGGGATGAAAGGGGGGGGGGGGGGGGGATGGGGGCGGAGGGGGGGGGGGGGGTTTCAAAGTAATGCCCAGGGGGGGGGGGGGGGGGGATAGAGTGACCCATGTGCCACAAAGAATGGCATGACCCAACCATGACCTATGCCTGCTTATTGCTTTGTAGGTCCCTGTAATGTGATTGATAAACTATATGTCACTGCAGATTACCACGAACCATGAACTAACACAACACATTAGTGACAGGAAAAAACAAAACAACCACAATTTACAGTTTATTATCTCTTGTATTTATTAATGAACATTTCCTTTACTTATTCACACACGCCACATGTGAATGTCAAGCACTGTCATTCTAAAGGTCAGCCAAAACTATTTTAAAACAGGGGTGAAGTGGAGGAAATGACAACAAAGTCTGACCACACCAACTGATGGTCCAAGCTAAAACCACCCTTTAAACAAATGTGAGCCGAAATGTAGTATAACAGCTGTTACATTACAATGCCCTTCCAATCCTAACCAAAGAAAAAAATGAGATTAAACCCACACAAAGAAATGTCTTGTGTCCTTTAATCATAAATTCATCCACAGTAAAAAAAAAAAAAAAAAAAAAAAAAGGAAGGAAAAAAAGATAAGAAAAGACATGTCTGCTGAGATTAAAAACACCACATTATGCCTTGATAGAGATCCTGACAATCAAAGGCAGGGGTTTCATTTGTCTTTTAGATTAAAAGACCTGAAAATGTTGACTGTGGAACTGTTGTGATGTTCATCATGAGATTTCTCATTATATGAGATCGATGATCATTCTTTTCTCGCAAAGAACGATTTGCTGGTTGTCTAGATTTCTTTAGTGAAGAATGTATGAGAGAGGGAGGGAATGGTGTTGCCACAAACATTAAGAGAGAGAGAGAGAGAGAGAGAGAGAGAAAAGAAAAAAAAAAGTACCTGGCTGGCTGAGGGAAAGAAATACGAACCCCTTTCTGGACTAAACGAAAAAGAACAAGGCACTGTTCTTTTTTAAAAATCACAACTTATTCATATTCCGAACGCCATAACACTTGGTATTTCCTGATGTTTCAGGAGCAGTTCTCAGAAACTTAACTCTTTAAAAAAAAATTAAGGGAGAGAGAGAGAGAGAGAATGGAGGGGAAGAGACATTGCATCCTGCTTAAAACTGTTGGGTTGAGGACAATACAAGGAAGTCCTCCTCCATCTCTCTCTCTCTCGTGCTCTCTCTCTTTGTTGAGTGTGTGTCAAAAATCAACCCTCCATTATTCTTGAAATATCAGTTTATGTAAGGTCACAGGGAGACAGAAGGAGTTTCTTTGCTCACACAGGGGGCAAAGCACAGAGGTCGAAAGCTCACAATACCCTTAGCGCCACTGATGCACAGCTTCCTGAGCAGCACATAATCCCTGAACCAAGGTCATTTCCTGCGGCCATGTTATGCATATCCTCCCGGAGTTATGCACTATGCATGGCATTCCAGCCGTATCGCTGAGCAGAAGCTGATAAATCAGCAATGTGTTAGACCATATTTTCAACTGTGCAGTCTCTTCATAAACAGACAAGTAGGGCCGTCACGGGTTCCTCTAGTAAATCGATTACAAAAATTCATTGAGGCAAATTAATTTCGTGTAGTCCATTTAACAAAACACGGAGCACTGCGTTTCCCACGGACCATTATTACAGATGCACCGCCCACTATTGTAGGTACCTATAAAATGTTATGTTAAACTACTGTAATATAAAAGTTTATTTCTGTATAGACAGTCTGTCTGTCTGTCTATATATATATAAATATAATCAATTGCTCAGTTGTAAGTCTCTCTGGATAAAACAAATGCTGTAAATGTGTGTATGTATGTATATATATATATATATATATATATATATATATATATATATATATATATATATATATATATATATATATATATACACACACACACACACACACACACACACACACACACACACACACACACACACACCGACAGACAGACAGACAGACAGACAAACAGAGCGTTCAAAAATTCCTCAGTGACTTTTGTATGTGTAACTTTTTCCGTAACAATTTTGTATGTCGAAAATTTCAAGCAGCTTTTCTGGAGACAAATACCACATTACTATACTGTGTGAGAGTTAATAAATACATGAGTGAAAATAACGAGATTCATTAAACAAATAGTCTCTCATAACCTACTATGTGCGGCCACTACGGAAGGATGTGTGATAATAGTTCAATGAACTATATGGAATTGCCATATAATATAAACATAACATAACATAACAAGACTTATTTTCTCTCTCAATTCTTAAAAAAAAAGTACTTTTTATCCGATTACTTCCTATCCAAAAGTTAGAATAGTTAATTACTAAAATAATCAATAGCAACAGCACTACATACATACGTCACTCCTTCAAATGGAAGTGTGGATTTTCTACCTCCTGTTGCCACAGTGCCAGCTTTTACTGTAATCCAGTTCATCCATGGTGCTGGTATTAAAATCACACGTAGGCAGCTAAGAGGTATTTACTCTTGGTATTTTCCTGTGTAGCAATTGTGTCTTTTGAGACTGGATTTAGCAAATAATGTTGCTGACCATTCAGTTCTTTGACATTTTCCTTTTTCCTTCATTACATAAGAGCTTTTGAGAGACTGAATCACAAACTAAATTCTATGGTGTATATAATGCACTTCACAGACACAGTGTTGAAAAATTATTCTGCAGTGAATATACACTATTTTTCTGTACCGACATCTGGCGTAATTATATATTTATTGATCTAATAACATGAATCTAAAAGAAATAATGGACCATCAGATTTTTTTTTTATTACAGTCATATAGTTATTTATTATATTAATCGCCCATCAATTTTATTAAATAAGTGTCTGTCATATACAACGGTTTATTTACAACTAATAAAAATACACCCATAAAATACCTTATTATCAGTAATGCTACTATTTGAGTAGCCCATTATCCAGTATTATATTTTCTTACTGTTCCTCAAGCTGTCATTTGAATGGTGATTTTCTCTGAATAGAGAAAGAATTATTATGTGAGTTCCATGGCTACATTGACTACCAGGTCCAGGCCTGTATTTACCACTCGTCACTTCTGATCTGATCGTCTGAAGTGTACGCGGTCTAAATGGTGTACTCTCTCAGGGTAGCGCGCGCATTAGTAACAAGGTCACAATGCTGAACAAATTCAGACTGCATAAAGCAAGTCCAGACATGCAACAACATGTGAACAGAAAGAGAGTGAAGAAAGAAGGAATGAAAGGACAAGGGAAAAAACTAGACAGAAAGACAGAGATACAAAAAATAATAATAAAAAAGGAATAAACTTTGATGGACAAAGCCAAATTAGTAGGAATGAGAGAGGCATAGGTAAGAAAAATAAGGCTCCTGACATGTAGAACAGGTACGTCATATTAGGTCATGTGTGAAGTGATTCACGTCTTCATTTTCCACGAGAAATACCATCTTAGTGTACAGTAATGTGTCATAATCATGGTCTGTGCTTATTTTTATAATGAAATGAAAGAGAAACAGTGCTCGTGTGTGTTAACACACTTTGGCAACTGTGACTAAGCACATCTGGCTACAAATTCCCAGTCGTTAGAAAGGGTAATAAAGCTCTCAGAGGGGGAAATGCGGTATGCCGGAATGATGTGGAGCAAATAACGGGCCATAGAATTAAATGGACATTAATCATTAACTTATTTTTGTTCTCTGTAATTAGCTCATTTGGAAGGGTCCAAATTATGTCTAACCATATGAAACAAAAACTGAAAGCTTTCCCTTTTAATAGCGCCATAGCATATTCCCCATTCAACACTTTGTGATATATATATAGATATAGACACACACACACACACAGACACACACACACATTCATATTCATTTTGATATGTATACATTTACATTCGCAAACACCAAACGGGTGTCTGCTTCTGTCACAGTCACCGAGGTGCAACGAAAGAATGTAATCTCGCATCTAAATTGCTTGCAGTGATATGTGACTGTGTAATTAAGAAGGCAGCATAGTGTGTTTAAGTAAGTGTCACTATCGTGACCATCAGTGCATCAGAGTGTGGGCAGTTACAGCAGTGGGCTCCACCCAAAGAGTCCAGAAATGAACTGCGACCTGAGATTGGGCTCATTTCCGGCTCTCAGATATTGATCTCTATGGGGAAGCTATTGAGCAGAAAATTACAGCACACCGCTCAGCATCCCACTGCGATTGTAGAAACAGACACACACACATACACACATGTGCTATGTGCGCACACGACTACAAGGGAGAGGAGGGGGGGCACCTCAATATGTCATCATGCCTCCTAGTGGTAAAAACGCTTGGTCCAAAGGGTGGGGTTTACATTCACAGACAGCACTATTCAAATTGAGATTCTCTAGGTCCAATCAGAGATATAAGGTAAAATGTGATCAACCATGGATGCAGAAAGTTCAGATGGTGTATCATAGTAGTCTATGCACCAGTCTCAGGTTCACAAAGCCACAAAGGAACAGAGTTTATTACACAGATTGCACTGGACATCTGCTTTTCCAAAGCAAATGCTATCCGTTCTGCCAACACAGAGTGTCACACTACAGGCACATATATGCACCAATGAACTCAATCCCCCTGGACTAAACTAATCCCTGCAAGCTAACCAACCTAACACGCCTGACCCCAAATCAAATCTCTGCTGGCCACACACAGATGCGATTAACACATGTACATCGCAAAAGGTACAGAAACACCGTATAGCTGAACAAACCGACTGCTGAAAGGCACTGTCACTGGTTAGTTATTCATCTCTCAATATGATCATTAAACATGCTTTCAGAGAAAGTGGCTATTTGATAGACAGAGCGACCAGCTTCTGCAGTCCATGTAACGAAAGAGACAGTGATTGTGAAAGAGGCTCACAACAAATAACACTCACAAACATCTGGAAACATCATGGCTTTCTATTATCTGGAATTCTCTCTGGAGAGACACGTATGCAAAACATCTGCACCGAGTAAGTGATTGTTTGTCCGTTTTACACCAGCATTTTGTACTGCACATTGAGCCAGCTGTGATTACAATCATTTGTTTAACATTACATCAAACAGTGGGACTGAACAAACAGTTTAGAATTCATTTAACCATCAATCTAGAATCCTAGTTTGTTCAATGTAATACTTCTAATGTTATTCAACCTTCTTTATGGTCGAAGACTTATGACATTCACTACCGCTTAACACGATATAATTAACCCAAATTGACCCAAAACTAATAATAACAATAAAGTTTAACTGAATCAAAGTGAATCAAATCGAATCAGCCTGTTAACAACTAACATGGGAGTGGTTTACACAAGATAATAATTGACTTCGCATGCTAACGGTCTATACAACCTGGTCTATATAAATCTACGATGGAATCGATTTATTTAAAAAATAATAATAAATACATACAAAAGAGGTGAAATTAAAACGAAATTCCACAAAATCAGTTATTTACTCAGGTAAACAAACAAAATAATAATTATTTTTAAATCAATAAACAACTGTTTTACTGACGTGCCAGATCTCAAGTCAAGCAATAAAATCCTCCATAATGTACACGGCCAGGAAGTAAATATAGCAACATTTACGTTTGGTGTCCTGATGATTTACATAATTTAAAACACCATAACGAGTTTGTTATTCATTTTAAGCTACATTTAAAATGGAAAAAAGTGTGATTATGTTGTGATTAATCACAAGTCAATTCATTATTGATTAACAGCAATTATATATATATATTAAATATATAAATATATTAAAAGGGATTTGCCAATGCACATCCAGATATCTAAAAATAGCTGTACAGTGAGTCACCCAGGTACGAAGACACACTCCAAATGAAGAACCCAAAAGAGCAGCTCAAACAGTTCCATGTCTAATAGAGACAGTATCTTAATTGAAAAGGTTTGTTAAAGGAAAGGTATTTGTTCTGAGATAATACACGTAAAAAAAAAATAAAAAACAGTGTGAAGTAGCCTTCAGTCTCTGAAGCGAGATTTTCCAGAGGGTCTGAGACGGTTTGAAGGACAACAATAATCTCTTTATCTAGTTCAGAAAAAGCTTGTTGTTTACGCAGTGTTCAAAAGTTTCCTGAGGGGCCGATAAAACTGGTGCAAGGAAGTGCTTGCGCATGTAGGAGCGGAGAGCAATACGATTGTGACTGGCAAATTTCTGAATATCTGCCACGCAAAAAAAACACATCTGAGGCTGTTTGGCCCACTGAAATTTATGAAGTGACATGATATAATAGACAGAAAGAAGAGCTGAATGGAAAGTCGAAATTACTTTGGTAAGAAACCTGAGCGTGAAAGATCAAGGAGGAGGAAATGAAATTACATGCAAACATTGTTATCCATAAAGTAAAGTAATGATACCACAAGCACTGAATCCTCATCTCCATCATCTTGCCATCTTGTGTCACACTGCCTCACTAAACGCGGCAGCCTGAACCTAATCAGAAAGAGTGCTAATCTCTGATCAAGACCTTTCATGACTGCTTGGACAAGACGGAGCTGCTCATAAATCAGCACCTTGAGACATTTCTTAAAGGTGTCACGTTTTAATGTATTATGATAAATGCACTCTGAATGACGCGCTCGGTTGAGCAAAGAGGGGGGGAAATCCTCCCGTTTCTTTTCGAGCTCTATCTTTGCAGTTTAATCTTCATGCTGTCAGTATGAGTGATGTGATCTGGCCTATTGTTTGTGGTTGCTGGGATGGGATAAGCAGGACTCACCAGTTGCCTCAATGTATCGGATGCACTTCTCAATGAACAGCGGGATGGGACGCTCGGGCGTGACCACGTTGACCAAAGGCACACCAAAGTAGTTACTCTCCAGCGGTTTCGAAATGGACTGGCGAGGCTTCGGCCTTGTTTTCTGCAAAACATAAGGGGGAGAGAAAGTCTATGAGCGCCGAGAAAACTACCACGTGATAGAAGAATAAAAAAAATATATAGGATATGTTCAAGCGTCACTGGTATTTACATTTTTATAGCATTTTTCAGCTCCACTTTACTTATCAAGCATTAAAGGACGTCAGAAACAGAGGTCAGCTCACACTTTGTACAAGTGCAGAGGAGAAACCCAACACTGCATTTTAACCCATTACGGATTTTCTAGCACTTCAACAACAAAATACTTCTGGGAAATTATCTGGAAGGGATATACATCGATAAAGTATTGACCAACCAATCCAGTTTCCCATTTTCTATATATCAGTTTCAGAGCACTAAGTAATACAGGTTACTAATCTAATAAATTTGACTTCTACACAGAATATACACTGACTACAGCGCAACAATCTGACATCATGTCAGTTGATGGTCTATATTCTAACAACACAAGGCAGATGAAGGATGAAGGCAGATCAGACAACAATCATGCATTTTTTTTTAGGTAGTTCATTATTGCCTGTAAACCTGACTGATAAAAAAATATATAGTTAATAAGTTAAGGCTCTGAAGAGACATGAACTGGAAGCTCAGTTCTCCCTTTGTCCTCTGTAAGCAGGGAAGAATCACAGTGTGTCTGCACAACTGTCAGTCCAGGGAGGAGAGGAGGACAGAGCAGATTCTTATCATAACAGAACCTGCATTAACAGTCTTCGCTGGATATCTTCCTGCTGAACAACTGTGCTGTGAAGGGAGAACAGCCAACCCATACATCAACGATTAGGGCCATTAATCTATTTTGATATGGGCCATCACTGAGCACTCTATCCACTCTATGTTTCCTCTAGTGGTCTGTGAAGTCAGACCATCTCACTATCATGTTTTAAGACAATAGTAAAATAACTAACTGCCACTCCAAGCTATTATAAAAGGGCTCATCAACTCGCAGGGCCACGCTCCCAGCCAAATCATTTAGTCCACTGAATGGAATACAAAAAAACCCCCAAAAAACCCAGAAAATATTACTGTACAGCTAATGAAAAGTTCAAAACGTTCAGGCAAATCCAATCAGTGCAATTATCCACATTCGACTCGTGCAGAAGGCTGCTCATCAAATCGGGGACTAGTTACAAGGCTAAAGATATTACTTCCAAAATTGAAGGGGGGAAAAAAAAAAAACAGTTACATGTTTGACAGTTTTTCCTTTTTAATTTACCCTCACTGATCTCATAAAATGAGAAAATGATGTTGAAAAAGCATCATTAGATAAGTGTGTTTATATTCTGCTGTGTTCATTTTGCAATGTGTGTGTGGTACTAGTCGAACACAGCCACATCAAACTGTTTTATTTGCACACAAAAATACTAATGCTTTAGTAACTGCTGTCAACATTCAACTTAGTCGCATATTTATATACCTTCTCAGATTTTGCCCTATTTAGCCACTGTTGCCATTCTGACTCAGTCGCGGCATTACTGGAACCACGTTACAATGGTTCATTAGAGCAAGACGTCAGAGCTCTACATATACACTATCACCTAAACAAATAAAGAAAGATGGCTACGGGGTCAAATGTACGGGGTCTATGAGAAATTGGTATTGGAACACAGTTTAGTTTGGAAGAGCAAAACCTCAGTTCTATTTAAATAAGCATGTTAAATAAAGATTGGTGAGTAGCGCAGAAAAGAGCACATGATGCTTTTCCTTGAGAAACTAAGTATATAGCTTACATATGCATTGTTTCCATATTCATATTTAGCTGCTTTTGTCTTCTCTCTGCAGTGGTTGAATTTCAAATATATTACTGAGCCAAAGGATTTATAACCACCATCATTTTCTACCCGAGGCAGAGAACATGAATGGTAAATTGCAAAGTGTTTGCCTAACTACATGCCATGCATTAATATTATTATTATTCTTTTTTTTGTTTGTTTTGCTTTAAGAAGACAAATATTAGCATTAATAAAATGAGGTTTATGTCCATATCATGTCGTGCTAGAAAAATGGAACGTATAGAAGACTATTGAAAGTACTTGTGACAAGAGAATGAAAAATGAAAAAAATAAAAATGAGTTATGAATAAATTCCTACAGGGGAAAGGAAGTTGATTCTTAAGCGCTCTCTCTCTGCTGCTGCACCCATACTAATAGGGCATTAGTGTGGAACAAGGAGATGCAGGAATTTAAAACATTCCCCTGGTTGGGTGAGGAGATTTTAAAGAGAACAAGAGAAAAGCAAACATTTCCGGCCTATCAGGAGGGAGATTAAAAAGAAAGGGTGAGAGAAAAATGAAAGAGAGGGTGTGTGTGTGTGTGTGTGTATGTGTGTGTGTGTGTGTGATGGCAACCCAATACAGGCTTAAGGGATGATGGTTCACCAACCTTTTTGGCTACTACATGAATGGTACCAGTTAAACCAGTACAACCTTTTTGTATATATGATTATTATTAGATTATTATTATTATTAATGCTACTATGGACACTTGACACTACTACCAGAAATACTCCTCTGATAATCATTTATCTATGTAACTCAGAATTAACTACATTTTACATTATAGACGCATCTCACTGATGCATTGTGCACTGATGAGTTTTTATACAAGCCTGAGAGCTACTCATGTGCTCCTTGGGGGCTACCTGGTGCCCACGGGCACCACGTTGGTGACCCCTGGTTTAAACAGTACAGCTCCTTGAGGCTACTGGCCTTTATTTCCATAGGGTATTGATACAACAAATGCAATTTAAACAGCAGCTCAATTATATCTCAACTGAAGAAGAAATGTAGAGGAGCGGACACTGTACTTGGCCCTCACACGGTCATCTGTCCTCATTAATATGTACTAATTTGTCATTTAACTTAGAAAACACAAACAATATGACCGCATTTACCGACCTGGCTAACCCAGAAGAGAGACTGATATAACTGGCTCCATATGCATTATACAGAGATCTCAAAAGATAAAACTTAAATAAATGATTATTCAATGCACATCACTCTCCTCCTATTCCTCCTCCTACTCATTTGGTTCTGCTGCAGCTCCTCAAGCAACCTGAAGTCTTGTTACAACAAAACAAAACTGGATCTAGTCATATAGTGCTCAGAACACTAAGAGGATTCAGTCCTATAGTAATGCTCGACTGGGTTGCGCAGAGGCACAAAGACAATCAAACCAGTGCAAGGATTCAAATGTATCCCCTCTTTTTTTTTTTTTAATAAAAAAAAAAAAAAAGCAGCTGGCTTGGGCAGGTACGTTTTGGGGAAAAACTATCAGGCTACAGCTTTAGGTTTTGTAATTTGTGATTAGAACATGGGCCAAAGCTTTGTTTTAATCCCGGATAATGCTACATGCTGTGGGCCTGTGTGTGTGTGTGTGTGTGTGTGTGTGTGTGTGTGTGTGTGTGTGTGTGGCACATACATGACTAAAAGAGAGAGTTGGTAAATATTTAATCCTAAAATCATAAACGACATAAAAATGTATTGTAAAACAGTAAAATATTAATCCTAGAATTAACATCTTGAATAAATATACTGAGAAGTCCAAAAACATTCCAACTGAGCTTTTAAAAAAGCATGTCTAAATGATCTATTCGATAAAATCCAGGCTCACTGTAACCGTTAAAATAACTATATTCTGCAACTATATAACCTATAATGCATTTTACCAGACTTATCAGCAATCAGTCACTTCCCATCTTAACATGATTCCTGCAAATGGTGCTCTCCACAAAAACGAGAAAGTGTGTGTGTGTGTGTGTTGAGAGAGAGAGTCCTGTTTTAGAAAGAAGTTTGGTATTGCTGATTATACTTGTGAAGAAGTTAAACATCTAGCAGTCCTAATAAGACTTTATTTTATTTTATTATATATTTTTATTTAGTTTTATTTTACATCAGTTTCACTAATAAATGAACTGAACTGTTTTTTAGGCCCCGGGATGTTTTATGAACGTGACTATTCTGTATTACTATAATTCACTAAAGATTTACTGTTAAAGAAATTCACCAACTAATCATTTTTACTAGTCTGTTAACAGAAACAGCATTCAATAATAAATCCAGAGACCCTAAACCTGTGTGTGTATTTTGTATAATTCAAACACATATTGAGCTATACAACCTGAAAACTATACACCCTAGCCTTTTGTACAAGATAAAGCTTTAAATTCAAACATATGGCCAATATTAGCTCAACATATGTCAGGGTGTAGAGGGAAGCATTTACTTTTCATTTGACTTTTATCCTGTAAACTCAGTGAATTCAAAAATAGCAAAGTTTTTTTTTTAAAGCAGCTTACACTAATATAACATATTGAATAAATTAAAAGGCTGTTACTACAAATGCCATTTTGCTACTACAAACAGATTTCACCAATATAGAGAAAAAAAATCTACTACTGTCTAGACAACAAAACAAATGTTTTTACTTATAAGGGCAAACAGTAATGTGCAGAATTTTTGGAGTCATTGATAAATACAATTCAAAGGAATATATGGAGGTTGAAACTTACTTTGCCGGTTCTGCGCAGACTCCTCAATATTTTGTTTCTTTTAGGGTCCTCACCCTCTTCGTTCAGAGAATTGTCCCCTTTTTGTATTCCTATCTCCTCCTCTTTGGTTTTGAGTGGACCTCCGAGCTCGTCGTCACTGCCGATGAAACTTGTGCGGAAATTGCTGAACTTGCCCAGTCGCTTCGATCGGTCACGGTATAATTGCGGCTTTACTCCAACAGTAGACAACTTGCGCCTGCGCTCTAGTGAACTGCTGTCTGCATCACTGTCTGAGCCATTGGCCCCACCGTTAGCATGGCTCTTGTTTGCATTGCGAATGGTAATGATTTTACCCTGTGTGCTATCATGTGGGACCGAGTAGATGTTTTCCTCTTCAGTGTGGCGGGGTTTAGGTACAGCGTCTACTGGCTCCGAATAATCCGAAGGATCATAACCACCATCACTGCTTTGTGGCCATGAAACTGAAGGTATTGAACGCCTGGTTCCTCCAGGGTCCATAAAGGAGCTAAGAGTACTTTTCCCAAAGGTAACTGAAGGCTTAGGTCTCACCTGTGGTGGTACTTTGTTGTTAAGCTTGCTTTCAAAGGTGTTCATTTCTGAAATAACGCTGAAGGTATCGCTGCTGTCCAGATCAGAAAACTTAAAGCCATGAGTCAAAGTGCTATCCTCCCTATAGACGAGGTGAGGGGGTGAGGGCTCAACATCATCTTCAGAGTCTAGCAGTGGGATGCTGGGTGACTCGCAGTGAGGTGAATGGACACTTTCATTGGTACTGCAGGCCTCTGCGACATTGTCATATGTATGGGTGGCCTCTATTATGGTCTTTTTTTCAACTACGTCCTTTAAAAAAGGTTGAAGGAGATCTATTCGATGCAAACCACCTACTACCCCACCTGGTCCGCACACAACAGAACTGAAACGGCCCTCAATTTCACGAGCCAACTCCTCCCCCTCGACCAATTGATCGCGAGCTACCTCAGATTCTGTTAGCTCTGCTTGACTCTCCCCAACCGCCAGTAGCTGCACAGGAATGATGTCTTGCACTTCACAAAGGAAGGCACAAAGTGTTTCCAGGGAAGCCTTGCGTTTCGCTGAGTATACTGCAATGTATCCGTGCACTAAGCGGCTCTTGCGTAAAGAAAAGGTCGAATGATATGATAGAACAGCTAGGTCTACAGTTTGCCTTTGGCCCCCGATCGTAAGGTCTAACAAAACTGATGTTCCACTAGAGAGGTTGGCAGAAGGTCTACAGTATTGAGAATGCAGGAATGGAGATAAAAGTTGGTCCACGTCATACATGTCTCCACACATGACGCACATGACGACGTGTAAATCAGCCTCTGAGGTCGGTTGATTATGAGAGTCTCTAAAACGCGATCGTGGAGTCTGTAAAGGAGGGGAACAGCTTCTAAGACTGCGAGTGGGTTTCTGTAAATCAACAAGGCATTTTAGAACTTGGTTGATTTGCTTTTCATTTAGATTGCGTGCGTATCCTGCACCTGGCGAGGCGGGGTCCAAGTAAGTGCACTGAAGTTTCCCAGCAACCTGTTGTCCTTGAATTATTAAACTTTGTGCAGTCTCTCCCCCTATATCTCCAATTGACCCAACGCCCCTCTTGGTGACTAACAGGAGTGACATGGGGAGCTGTACGAAGCTGTTATCCCTTCGGCCAATGGTTGATTCCCGAAGTTTCTCGATGCTTTCAACAATGTAGGCCAACGATTCTTTAGAGTTGTAGAGACAGAGGCATCCATGTGGGGTGAAAGTAGGTGTGTGAAAAGAGTTAACTGGTAAACGCACATTGCCTTCGATAGGTCGCAGAGCCAGCTCATATACTCTTCCATCCAGGGTGTATCGGTCATCACTGGTGCACAGTGCTCTGACCTCATTGGCCAATTCCCTTGCGAGTCCATCTTTTCCAAGAATTACAAGATTGATCCGATCTACTTTTCCCTCACCATACTGAGACTTTAAGGTGCCATCAAATGCATAACGAGTAGGAAATCTAGTGGCTAAAACCTGCTCAATCTTGCTGTCCACACAGTAAGGATTATTTGGGCAGGTGTCCTTTGTTGGGTGGTAGACAAAATGAATATGCTTAAGCACTAAAGCATCCCTTTCTGCTTGAAGTTTCTGGAGAGCTTTAAATCTCTGTTCTTCGCCAAGAACCTCTTGAATGGCGCCCATTTTTTCTTTACTGGGTTTAGCATCCAATTCAAGCTCATAGAACAGCTCAGAGTACTCCAGCAAAAGCTCTTGGAAGTCCTCTTTGGCTTGGTCAATAATCTCCTTCTGATGCTTGTTGTAGATATCCAGGTACGCGGACTCCTCCAGCCACTGGTAGAACTCCTCATTCATTATAAAGCTGCGGGCCTCCTCCCAAGGCTTGCCGGGGGTGACAAACGGCGACGCAAGCAGTCTCTCTTTGAATTCTCGACGCATTTCTGCTCGTTTTCGCTCATTTCGTAGGTGCTGTAAATGACTTTCATAGATGACTTCTGCAGGTGGTGTTTCCAAAAGATCCTGGGGTATGCGGTCATCGTCCATGTTATCTATATGTGACGTAGTTTCCCATGGTGTGTCATCTAATATAACGAACCAATGTGAGAAGCCGCGCTTTGTCTCCAAAACCTTCTGTACCCCTGACCAGCTCAAGTGGTCAATCTCCTCCAAATCTGGTACTAAAGTACAAAGGGCCTTTGGAAGTGTATTTACATAAATCCTGCGGCGTTTTTCTATGTGTTCTTGCTTGAGCCTGTGCACATGTTGTTGAAATAATTTCTTGGCTTTGGAAGTACCCTCAAGGAAGACATACTCTTTGTATTCAGGGCATGTCTGCATTCTGCAGTTGATGTTTGGCCATGTTTCGTTGTGATTCTTCACGATGGAACTGACAAGCCACTCGTAGCGGTCTTTAGCGGACGCTATTTGCTGGCTCTGCTGCTTTAGAGCCTCGAAGTATGGTATGATCTTAGGTTTTCCTCGACTCTTATCTATGAGCTGCACTAGGGTGAGGAAGGCAAGATCAACATTGACATTAGAGCGGGCGGACGTCTCAACCACCTGTAAATTTTTCTTGTTTACAGCAAAGGTGTGAGAGTCCTTTATATATCGCTCAACTCCCTCGTCACACTTGGTCAACACAAGTACAACTGGTTTCTTCGTCTTTGCTAATTGGTTGTACAAGTTGGTTACAAACTTTATCTGTTCATCAAAATTGCGGTTCATTCCCCGGCTTACATCAACACAAAGAAGGAACCCATCTACGAGAAGCTTTCCTTCAGGCATTTGTTTTTGCTCGAAGTCTTGCTCAAGGCCTAGCTGATCAGTACAGAAATACATAAGCTTTTCAGCTGAGGCCAGTTTGGCGGAAGCTGCCCTCTTAATGTAGGGCTGCAGTGCAGTGCTTCGATGTGGCTGAAACGTTTGGTCATCGATGAACTCCGTCTGCTCCACAACATGCATTCGGCATTCTGGTCCCTCTTCCAATGCTCGTGACGCCTCTCCCCAGAACAAAAAGTGGTCATTGTTTACTACTCGACCACCAAAGTCACTAGTGCTCAGAACAGAGGTGTGATCCAAAAAAAAATCATCAGCACTTGGGCGTACGAAGCGATTACAAAGGCAGGACTTCCCCACCCCGCATTGCCCCTTTTCTTTCTCAGTTCCGGACAAACCCAATACAACCAGGTTGTAGGTTGGTGCCCGGGCATCTTGTTTCTTTGCCATCATTTTCATTTGAAGCCACTCATCTTGCCATTCCCAGAAGCTCTAATTGGAAAGCTACTGGGTTGCTATTTTATCTGAGCACATTCAGAACTTTAAAAGGTCCTCGACTGGCTTAAGGTTTGGGGCAATGTAATCAATCGTTGTAGTGGTCAAGTCTCAAATATAAAGTTCAAAATCTCAAAATGGAAAATCTTTGTAGTCCAATAGCTGTGGTGGTTTGGAAGAAAGGGGAGAAGTAGAATCTGATCTAGAAAGGTGTCGTTGAGGCAGAACTATTCCAGCGCATCTCTTCTCAATGGTTTTCAGGCACAAGCAGGACCTTGCGTTTGTCCAGCTTGAAAATAGGCCTGGAAGAGAGAAAAAAAAGAATGAATATAGATTTTTAAATCATCCTGAATTTTTATGTTGCCTGCTATTAATCCATATTCTTAATATAATCATTCAAAGAAAAATACAGGAAAAAAACACAAGAATACCAAAACGTGTTTAAAAAAAATCCCCAAAACAAACGACACAGTCATTGTTGTTTGAACGGCAATTTGTTAAAGCCTTTGAATTGTTTGTGTACAGTGTGCCCATGTAAAAGCTTTCATAAACACTTTAGCATTTAGCGGTTAATTAAGCAACTATGGAAGCCAAATGCATTTTCAAAAGACAGCACTGCACACTGGATCTTACTCAGCAGCTCAGCTCAAGAATAAATTTGCAGAAAATCTAACAAATTAAAACATTTAAAAACAGAAATCTGTAAAACAAAAAATATTCTAAACCAGAAATTCATATCAATTTAAAGACGCCCATTTTCTGAAACAAATAGAAACAGTAAGTCCTTTCAGAGAATGAAGCTTAAAAAAGAAGAAGAAAAAAACTATTGCAGTGGGATTTTTGTCTTTTGAAATATATGGCACCAAAGAAAGGAACAATGAAAATAACATGATAGCGCTTCTCTTAAGTAAACAAACGAAAGAAATTATGAAAGAAATTAAAGGACACGCCCAAGTCTTTAAAAGGGTGCAGTACCTGCTTATCCAAGTTACAAAAAATAAATAAATAAATAAATACATAACTTGAGCTGTGACCATGAAGTTGTTGTGTACAGTTGTTTGTCTTTTATTTGGAATTTTCTCTCTCTCTCTAAAAATAGGCAAAATTTCCATTGAAATATTGGTATTTATGTAGCCTATTCCTTAACTATTCTTACTGTCCTCAAAGATGAATTTAAATCACATGAAGCCATATTGCTGCACTGGAATTTAGACAGGTTCCGTCCAGCACAACGCTAAAACGGTTTCCTTTGAGTTAACATTATAATAGTCAACATGGTGTTGACTATTAATATTATTAAAACATTATTATTAAAACCACCAGCACACATTTACATTTTTGTATAATTGACGCCGTACAGAAAACACTACAACACTAGTGCTGTCCGTTATTGAGCTGTTGACTTTCTATTGACTTAAAATGTATTTTTGCTCATGTGGAACACATTCATGTTATATGTCGGTGTGAAAAGAATGTTATAAGTGGGTTATATAAGGTACTATTATACGAGTAAAGCTCAGAAGCTCAGTGTTTACGATGTTGGACCTGTTGACCTTTGAGCAAGGTTGTTAACACTCAACTGCTCAGTACAATGAATGAGAGAACTTTAAGTCGCTCTGTATACGGGTATCTGACGAATAATGACAATGTTATACAAAGTCTGAATACAAGGTCACAACTGCCTGCCCTGTCAATGAGAAGCCCTACACCATGTAAAGCGTATAATCAATGAATATAGTGACACATTAAGAACATACTTATGAATTAAAAACATATACCCATTTCAATATTTGTTTAATGAATATTACAGTGGATCGAATAGGTAGTTATGAATTCTGTGCCATAATCATTCATCTATATTTGATAAAGACAGTATGTGGAAAATCCATATAAAAAAAAAGCTGGGAATGGCACTTTTGAAATCCTGCTGGAATCCTTTATGCCATAACAAATTCAACATTCAGCATAGACTATGCTATTTATAATCCAGCATTTCACAGCAACACAAAGGGAAAATCGATATCAAAAGCAGAGTTTTGGCATTCAGAGTGAAAACATGAACAAAAATTGCATCAAACATCATGTGAAATTTTTTGACAAGCCCTGCAGCAGCACTTGGCTCATTACTAGCAATCTGCGGGTCAATTCCAGATTTGTGATAAGCCAAAGGGAGTCATGGTTTATTCATACGGACCTCCCAACAAAGCTTTTTACCAGCCATTTGCTGCTATGTGATTACCCAGCAATCAATGAGCACTGAACAAACAGAAAGTGAGCTTTTGTGGCCTCACCTGCAGACGTACAACAGAAAGGCTTGTAACTGCAGTTTTCCTGTCTCCACCCACTCCCTGGAGGATAAAGGAGAGGAGCTCCTATGTGGTGCAGTATGAAGGGCGGGTCAATCTACTGTAATCTCAAGAATGCAGGTGTGGAAAAAAAAAATCTTTATGAAAGTGACTGCTGACATTTACCACTTGTGAAAACGCACAGTACTCCAAATGATCAGTCAGTGTTTGGCCGGTTATAATAATTGCTCGTCATCGCATAATCCTTTAGCCGCCACTTTGGTTTCTTTACCCCCAAAAAAGGAATACAGCAGGTTAAAAATTTAAATATGGTTAGCTCAAGAGCCTTCTGCCACTGAGACCACAAATCACATCAGTTGCCCATTTTCTACTCCCCTCTACACAACATGACCCACTTCTGTGCCACAAAGAGACTGCAATTCATAAATCATTTTAATTGTCATCACAAATTCTAACTTGCTTGACGAATTAAGAATAGCCCACTGTGTCACGGATGGGCACAGATAAAGTTCTTCACACTGGCTAACTAAATATGAGCATTTATTGATCGTGACATGTTAGATAACGACCTCGTCAATCTTGTGTTTCAGCTGTCTAACCGATAGCAGTATGACATTCAAGGTCGGGTTATAATTTACAATTTGGTGGGTGTAAATACATTTGAAGTAATTGCAAAACTAAAGTTCAACAAGTTCTTGTTGCGAGTGGCCAAAAAATATAGGAAAGAGTGAATAATTCTGTGTGCACACGTAAGTGAAGCCTTTCATTTTTGCAGCCATTACTTCAACATAACGCCTTCTGTAACCACTGACCAGTCTCTCACATCTGTCTTTGGGGATTTTTGCCCACCCCTCCTTGTAGAACTAGAAGCCAGTAGAGAGGGTTTGGAAGGACATCTGGCATGTAGCGCCCGTTTCGGGCCTAGTCTCAACATTTCAAGTGGATTGAGATCCAGACTCTGACTGGGCCAATCAAAAGTGTGAAACTTCTTTCTATTGAGCCATTCCATGGTGGGCCGTGTGTCTTATTGCACCACCCATTTTAAGTTCAAGTTTAACTTCAGATCTCTGACTGACAGAGGTTCTATTCAAGAAATTGACAGGTCCAAGAATTCATTTTTTCCTGAATAATACAGTGTCACCCTGGCAGAAAAGCAGTTCCAAACCACACACACACACACACCCACACACACACACACATATATATGCATACACACACAGTACAAAAAAAAGTGTTTCCATTGTCTGATTGTAGATACATGTAAAAGTTACCCTAGTTGTTCCAACAGAGTTCTGAAACTTTACCTTATTTTTTGTATTTCTGGTGCTTCTTGGTGATATTTTTGATGGTCTTCCAATTCTATTTAGTACTGGTTAGCAGTATAGATGTGCCCAGAAATGGATATTAAGATGTGCTGCTAGTTGAAGAATTGAATGCCACGAAGAATTCTATGTAGTCATCTGCTACCTGTGGCTGTGCTGATATGAGATGAAATGATCCCTAACTGCTGGGTGGTCTGGCTTTTAAGCACTTTGATGTCACAGAGACAGCTTACCATAACTCGCAGTGTTGGTTATGTAATATATACTGTATATTATATAATTATACAATTATATAATATATGCATATTATATAATTATATTATATAATCACGTGTATATATATATATATATAATATATATATATATATATATATATATATATATATATATATATATATATAAAATATACACATATAGATTATATACTATGTATAATTATATATCACATTGGCTGTGACGTAATAAATCACCAACAAACGCCGGTGCTGCGGTGGGGAATGAGACGGACAACGTTAGCCGATGTCTGCCATCTTACTTCCTTTTAATTTGTGTAAAATAAAAAGGTAGTCCGATAGAATGGATGAAGTCACAAGAACTTGAGTAAAACCGCACGTAAGTTTCTTTCCTCCGCTCTGTCTAACTAACTGCGCCGCGACCACACACGCAACTCCCGAGCACGTTGTTCCGCACTACAACTACCCATAATGCACCCCCCCCCCCCCCCCCCCGAACAACAACATCGGTAAGCGCAGTCTTATTGTGGCAACACATCTTTTTTCGCCTTCTTTAAAAACAATCCGAAAAAAACGTGTGTTTATTTATCAACTTCCGTAAATGAAACAACACAATACAGCCTATATAATAAATCCAACAAATCTAAAATGTTCTCAGATCAGAGATGTAACATTTGGTTTTCCAATGATATCCATGGCGGAATCGTTCTTAAACTCATAAGTCTAACGGAAAAGCCAGACACGTCAATGTAATTGCCGCTGGTGGCAATAGACACGGTTATATATATCATATATAATATACAATATATATATATATATAGATATATATATATATATATATATATATATATATATATATATACATATATACACACACACACACATATATATATATATATACACATACACACACACATAGAAGTGTTTTCTATTGTCTGATTGTAGATGCATATATATAAAAGTTACATTTCTGAAAACTCTAGAGATGATGTGTGGGTTTCATCTTTACCTTATTTTTTGTATTACTGGTGCTTCTTGGTGATATTTTTAATGGTCTTAGTCCAATTCTATTTAGTACTGGTTAGCAGTATAGATGTGCCCAAATAATGGATGTTAAGATGTGCTGCTGGTTGAAGAATTGAATGTCACGAAGAATTCTATGTAGTCATCTGCTACCTGTAGCTGTGCTGATAGGAGATGAAATGAGTCCTAACTGCTTGGTGGTCTGGCTTATGTAATATATACTATACAGTATATTATATAAGTATATATGTGTATATAATTATATAATATAGTATATTTATATAATATATTTGTGTGTGAATAATTGTGGTTTTAATATACAGAAAACACAGAGAAATA
Source organism: Kryptopterus vitreolus (assembly GCA_030449085.1). Taxonomy (NCBI): domain Eukaryota; kingdom Metazoa; phylum Chordata; class Actinopteri; order Siluriformes; family Siluridae; genus Kryptopterus; species Kryptopterus vitreolus. The sequence goes on along the minus strand of JACRUU010000026.1, from coordinate 10,312,674 downwards.
TAAGCAGATTTACTGATATAATATACAGTAATGGATGAAAAAGCAATCTCATTCTAAAGGTCACCAGCACGATTAACAGTAACTTGTCAGGGTGATGTAGTTCCACTAAGTTCTGGAAATCGTTCAACTTCCCTAAGATCCCCAAGATTCTAAGATACTTCCCTAAGATTTCACTGTCAGAATATATTAACTTTAAGAATGGTTGAAAAAAACAAGACAACACACATGCCAGCAACAATAATAGGCCATATTAGTGGCCTATTATTAATGATTCAGTAATGCAAATGATACAAAGCGCTGCTGCAAGACGTGCGTTCAACCTGCCCAAGTTCTCCCACACCACCACACTGCTGCGCTACGTCCACTGGCTTCTGATTGCTGTACTCATCAGATTCAAATCGCTGAAGGCTGATTTATACTTATATACCTTTATGCTCACATATTGACTTGCTTGAGTCCTTCGGCTTTCTGTGTTCATTTGGAAATGTCCACATTCATGTTCCTGCTTCATATCCAAAATATTTCCACACCTGATATGTTCTTTATCAACCAAAGCTGGTCGCGGAGGCACCGCAGTCGCCATCTTTCTATTAGCTTCACTTATGCTATTTACCCAGAGCAAATGAGACGAGACGGACACTGTGGTTATGTGTGGTGTATGTCACTGCGCCTTTGGAGAAAAGTGAAGTGACAGCCCGGCTTAAAAAAAACAAACAAAAAAAAAACCTCAGTTGGTATCGGTATATCGATACTTCAGGAAATTAGTATTGATAACGTTCAGATATTTCAATATCGATATTTCTGACAACACACACACACACACACATCACTAGAACTGGGCGATGTCAAACTGAATCTCCGATTTTTAAAGACAAAATTAGATTTTTAATACAATACAGAAATGTGTCGTTATTTTTTACCTGTCTTTAGCCGGCGTTTTGGGGCTGCCGCCGTCGTGTTTAGCTTACAGCACCACTAACGCGAGTTCAACAGCGGGTTTGTTTGAGGTGCTGGAATAAATTATTCGTGCTGTAGTTGTCAGCTGCCATGTTGCGAATTTGGTATTTCGCAAGTGTAACGCGGGAGAACTACGGAAGCTTGCTCTGTCAAACCAAGGTGAAATAGTAAAATCGATTTTCATCCTACATTTTCATTTACCCCTCTGAGAGCTCACAGAAAGATAGCTACTTTGTTTGCAATTACCTTCACTTAAATTGCCAGAATTATTTGAATCAGTACAGAATTAATCTATGAATGTTGATTTTTAATGGGAAACTCACGAACCGTAAAATTGGCTTTGATAAAATGTTCATCTTTTTCATTCTTCAAAATCTGAGGCAAATTTGTTCACTGCAGTCTGCACTGAAGTATTAGCCTGGGGAGTCAGAAACCTAAACCTGTCAATCAGCAGGCACGTCATTATTCACCAGACAGAGTCCGTTTGCGACCATGGCCATATTTGGATATAGCTGAACTGTACCAAAGATAGGCTGACAGGCAGCTGGCTGGCCTGAGGCCTTTTGAATGTCCACCAGCCTCAGACGTGTCTGCTAATGGATGAGAGTAGCTTTGGGCTAGCAAACACTTGCAGCTCACCTGCAGAGCAGCAAAGTGAAAGGAACTGGCATGTGTCCACTTTTCAGTCTGGGCTCGTGCTCTCTGATAAAAAAGACTCCTGACAAATGGACCAGGAGGCTGAAAACCATATTGACAAGCAATAAGAGTCAAGAGACCATCAGGACTTTTACGTGCAAAAATGATGAAATATCAATTTCCTCAGGTCCATTAAAAGGAAACACTGCTGTTCAGGACACAACAAAGATGATCATAGAGAACACTCCGGATGGCCTTTGGAGCCTTTGGCTGCTCTTAAACACAGGTCACATTCCACACGCCTCGGCCTGGCCTGCACATGTGCATAAGAGATGTTAAAATGGCCGAAGCTATTGCAAGGCTGGAACGGAGGCTGGAATTTGCACACGCCACACTCGGCATCGTCGGGGTCATGATGTTTGACGACTGCGCAGGACTCCACTTACAAGACCGGATTCAAACTCTGACAGCTTAAAAAGGGTTCCTCGTGTCAGAGAGTTGGAACTTTGTGCTTTTAGCGACACGATGAGTAAAACATATCGCATGAGTAAACATCCCACTCGGACACCCAGAACGCCTGAATACGTTAAGAGGGGAGGAGGAGGGGAAATTTTGAGGAAAAGAGGAGGAATTTATAAGAGAAGCACGCAGTTTATTCACAATGCTTAAAATGTAATGCAATTTGAAAATCTGCTTTGCTGTCAAATTGGACAGCTGTGTCCACTCTAAGGATCTCTGTAATCTGGCCAATTCAATAAGACAAGACAGAAGTACTTACACTTCACGTTGCCCCAAATTGCATAAGCAGAATAGATGAGAGTTTGAAAAATATATTAAATATAAAGAAAGAGAGAATGAAAGAGGCAGGGGAGAGTGTTGGGGAGAGCTAGCACACAAGAGATCTGCGCATGGACCCATTGACAATAAGTACTGACAAAGCAGACAAAACAAATTTTCAAGGACTATAATTATACTGAAAAATAGGAAATAAACCCGTAATCTACCATTCATTTCCTGTGAAAGGTCTGGCCACAAAAACAGCAGTCAACATAATTGCAAAGAAACACAAGAGTTGTGTTTTTGCCTACTTCAACTAGTTGTGCAGCGTAAATAAAACCGATGGAATTTTAACAGTAGCGAGGTCCGCGTGAATAACAGGATATTAGCATATAGTAATAATGCGCCGTTTGCCATTATCCTCAATAAGACATCGCTGTGATAAAACGATGGCATTTCTCTCATGTCATCAGTTAGTGGCGAAAGAGTGGCAGTGCCTACTCCGTGTTTTCTTCAGGAGTATATACAGTGCAGAAAATGAGATGCTATTCAAAACCTCAAGTGGCTCCTTCCATTTCCGGCCTGTCCTTGGCAATGCTATATTTCATCAAAGAATCTAACCAAAGCTGATCGTGATGATGACAAACTAAGGCAACAGAGGCGCAAACACACTTTAGCTTGATGGATGCTTCTCTACAGCTCATTCCTTTCAGTGAATCAGTGCTAATGTGGTGGTGAGGGAGGATTTTCTCTTATTCCATTTCTCGCTCACTCTCCCTTTCTCACTCTCTGGTGTGTTCACTCTCAGGAGACCTGGACTCCATTAGAGCGTTGCCAGGGGCAAAGAAGGAACGAAAGCCCTTGCACGGACAACACTTCCTGCAAAAGAAGAGGTCCCGGCTTAGTGAGATAGTCGGAGAGACGCAAAATGAGGGGGGGGGGTATGTAGTGAGAGGAATGGATTGGAAAGAAGGCATGAAATATTCAGTGCAGCTGTAGTGTGTGTGTGACTAGAGAGAGAGAGAGAGAGAGAGTGTTATTTATACGCAGTTCAAAAAGACCAACACCTTATTGTGCTACTGAGGCCTATGACAAAATGAGCTCTTATTCATAAACGCAGCAATTCATTAAGTACGGCTACTAATACACACGAGACAAGCTAAATACAACAAGGTTACAGCCTACAGAGTGATCCTAAACTTTAGAAACTCTCTTGGTGATTGCTGATGTAAATGGGCTGGCATTTATAGAAAGACAAAGTAGATTGTTTGTTGTTAAAAGTTTTAAGGAGGATTATTGTGGAATCTGTGCAATCAAGACCATAACTGAGTTAAGTCCAGACTGCGGATCCATGCAATACTTTTTATGAATGTTGAGATATAGCAAGTGTAATGCATGAAAATGAGGTTTATTTACTCCAACATCCATTTTTCACAATCATAACTGAAAACAGACAAGACAGAATTTAAGTAAAAGATGACATCGTTGTAAATAAGTATTACTGAACTTATGGGCTACATTTTACACTCGATCATGCTTGGCAAGCGATGTCATTGAGTAGAAGCCAGGTTGGCACTATAACCTTGGTAAACTTATCCTTGAATACAGCTGCCTGTCTGTCTTTAAATGTGCGCAATCCTACATCATTCTTATTATGTCGTGACATAATGCCGTGCTCAACTCTAATCGATCCTGTTGAGTGATTGTTACTTTCCTGCATTCCTTTTACAAAATTATAAAAATGTAATTAGTTGGTTATGATCATGACAAGCAAGTACTATTGCTTTAAAAAAAACATAACAACAACAGCAATCACTTAAATTTATCTGAAAAGATACAAGAGAAATTATTGGATATTTTTCATTAGAATAATTGTATCATCCGGATTTACAGAGGAGCTGTGCATTTTTCCATTTCCTATTTTCCCAGAACAGCCAGGCTGAAATATATTATTCATCACAGGAAAGAGAAAAAAGATCCTACACTGCCGGTGACTTAAAATCTGTCAAAAACAACAAAACAGGGCACGCATTTATATTTGAATTTATGCACTTTTTCAGTTCTAATGTATATCTAATAACGACCCCCCCCCCCCACATACCCCCACACCCCCCCCCCACACACAAACACATGCATCATTACAATAATCATTGTGTCAGATGGCCAAGGGACAGTGGTTACCCGGATTATCACACTGTCTGGATTCAGAAATGTTTGTGTCTTTCCATCGCCGATCCTGAAAAAAGATTACCCGACGAAGTTCCACAAAGAAATACAGAACACATGAGAGAAGAGGCCAGAGATTGTAATTCAGCCTGACTTCTCTGCCAATTCTTTCCCCAACTATAGACAATTTGCCCTTTTTCAAACCTCAGTGTATATCAGTGGCCTCCTGCTGCTCATGTAACGACAGAAACGTTCAGTTGAATGGGCAGTTTGGCGTGAAGGCAGCAGCAGACTTCATTTCCTTGTGCTGAAACGTTGCAGTGGTTTGGGCGGCCGGTGTGTTTTGTCTGTAGATTTGAACCACTTGTTTTAGCGCCTTTGCAACATCCTTAGAGTGGACACTAAACACAAACATGCACCTCCTTTCTTTTTGTTTTTTTTTTTAATCATTTAAAGCTCTCTCTCTCTAACCTCTTTGATTTCTTACTGTTACACTGCCTTATGCCATGGTTATATGTTGCTCCTTAATTAAAGAGGCAAACAAAAAGCCTCGTTTGAAACTCTATTCGGCCCAAGGCCTGGGAGAGGCTGAGAGGTACAAGCTATCCTGGCCTGCACTGACAAGCAGAGAAGGTAAAGAGAATAAAGACCGATAATGACACAAATGGGGGGTAAAAAAAGAAAACGAAAACCATAGAAAGCATAGTCCTACCCCTTTTATCCTAACTGCCCTCCAGCATGCCACATTTTCCTTGTTTAATAAGATGTTAAGATTTTAATGGTGTGCTAGTTAGGTACTTTTACTGTACTTGTGGTTGTTGCATTCATCGTTATTTTTATGTTAAGGCATCACAGCTGTAATTTTTTTATTCATCCTGAACTCTCTAAACAATACACTTTTTTACTGCCTGTAAACAACGCCATCATGCTAATGCTCAACTGAGGTCAAAAAGACAGTCCAAAGGGCAAAGCATGCTACGTGGTTTAACTCCTTGGCACCACTGTGGCATTTTTTTGTTGTTGATAAGGACAGTAAATATAACTCCACAGGGAGAGAAGTGCGATGACAGCTATTAATCTGTCGCACCAGTGCATAGCGCCTCGTAAGTGATAGCAACGGAGGCTCTTTCTGTTTAGCTATCAGTGGCAAGCTAGCGCACTACATAGCAACACGCGCCTCACACTTGCCACGACCTTCTACTATATGCTCTTTATATCTCAGATCGCTCAAAGCAACTTATCCGTGTGTGCCAGTTCAACTAGTGTGTTGTTGAGGCTAGCAGGAAAACCGAGCGTACAATAATTTGTGACGTGAAGCAATTTAGCTTTTTAAGATACAGCATTATGCAACAATCAATTGTTCTCTGACACGAGATGGTATAATGCGTAAAGCAATGTGTGACATCAAGAGTGTTTATTAAGTGTCAGGTGTTGGTGAACAGGAGGTAGGAGAACTGGCAGATAACATGGAAAATTCTCACCTGTGGCTGGTTATAGCCAGTCTACTTTGGCCTGCCATGGTTTTTTTGTGCTTTCAGAAATGAGAGCGAAGGAGAAACTCGGAGAGAGCTGACTGGTGAAAAGGGGTTCAAAATTGCTTTTATTTCTTGTATTTTAAAAAGATCCCCCCCGGAGTCTTCATCGACACCCTCACAAGCTAGGATTCTACACAATGCTTCCCTTAGGTTTTTTTTTTAATTGCTTTTCTTAACAAACACCATAGTGTTAGTTGTAGTGTTCTTGGTGACTTTTGGTTTCCATGGCTACACCATGGGGGGAAAAAATATTAATTTCTGGCTGCCCTAGTCATCTTTATAGCAGTTTTTTCTTAAACTCCCCATTAACTAGCATATAGTACACATTTATTGGAGCAGTATAAAAACCAAAAACAGAATTGTGTAGCTCTGTTGTCTGAGTGGTCTGTTAACACATTGTAAACAAACAGTGTAAGATTCCTTAGTCTACAATGGAGAAACACTTTGCATGTAGTCAGCTGCCCAGAAAACAAACACTCCCCTCCCCAAAAACACACACACACACACACACCCACACCGCCTCAACAAGTCATTTTCAACAATGCAGGTGCATGCACACATTCGCCACAAAAAGTTGCACACAGCAAAAATGAGCCCAAAAAGCAGCAATTATGTCAGCAGTGTGACTTCCTCCTTGAGAAACAAACACTTAATTCCCAGCTGCCATTTCTGCTGCTCGTGGCAGAGATTAAGACTAATTGGCTGGTTAATTGGGCTGCTGGTACAGCTGTTTATGTTCTGCATTTACACTATGACTTGCCAAGAAAAAGCAGAAAAGGGTCACTGGTTAGCTCATGGCTACATTACCTCAATCCACAATATTCAATCCCCATGTTAAGACACCAAAATGTGGACTAAAATCTGCATACAGTGTTCTATGTAATGAAATGCCTGCACAAAGGCACATATACACACTGGTCACTAACAGATGGCCCACACACACACACACACACACACGCGCCACACTTATGGCTTGACATATGGTCTAGTGGTGACAGAGGACATGCACAGGCACAAGAAATTCACAAAGGAAAAAAAACACACAAACACAGTTTAAAATACAAACATCTACACTAACTGGTTATTTTACAGGTTCGTTAGTGCGGTACGTACACATCATGCAGATACAGGTCAAGCGCTTCAAGAGATAAATGTTGACATCAAACGAGAAAAAACTGTGAACTCTCTGACTTTGTTTGTGGCAAGATTGTTGGTACCAGATGGGCTGGCTTGAGCATTTCTGAAACTACTGATCTCATGGGATTTTCACACACACAACAATCTCCAGAAATAACGCAGAATGGTGTGAAAAACAAAAACATTCAGTGAGCGGAAGTTGTGTGTGTGGAAACGGCATATTATTGAGAGGGGTCAAAGGGTTACATAGAGACTGTCTTTTTACTTACAGGAAGTCTACAGTGTCTCAAATAATCAGTCTTTACAACTGTGGGAACCACAAAAGCATCTCAAATCTCCCTCAGGTTTCCACTCCTTTCCGCTAAGAATGGGAATTGAAAGGCAAATGTGGGCAGAGGCTCATTGAATCTGCACATTTCAAAATTACAAGTCGACAGATGTTATGTTTTTAATGCTTCGCTGTTGGCATGTGATTGACTGCTTTGATAATTGCATACATTTAAAGCTTTCCATCTGTTCCAATTAAAGCGAGTGCTCTGCCTAATAAATCCATAACAAACTTAAAAGGTACGTAAAATCCGCCCGAAAAATTGTCTAGGGTTTACTAATAAAGCTGTCCAATTTATATGCAAAATAAATTGTCCAAATTGTTTGAATATTGACCAGATGCAGTATTTTTCTTTGCTTCCTGCACCAGTTGGTCCTCATCAACATTCATCATCACAGCATATCTTGCTTTGGTGTCAGAAGCACGCTAGAATTCATGGGAAATCAGTGCATCGCAAAGCAACCCGAAACAAAGTTAGAAAATCACAGCGTATCTGCTCATTATGCTCATGATAGCTTTATCCCTTCATAACTGTATAGTGATGAGAATGGTCTTTTTCTAGGATGACCCTGCCCTATCCAAAGGACATTGCTTACCACAGGTTACTGAATGGTTTGAAGGATATGAGGAGTACGTAAACAGTACTTATGATTTTAGCTTAGAAGATTTTAGCTTAGATTTCCCCCTCTGAAAACATCAAATATAATGTTTTAAAACCAATCAGTTGCAGAGACTTGGAGACCCAATACCTTACTTAAAAAAAAAGACACGATATTCATAAATATATGCATTTTTTCCCCCAAAAAAACATTTGGGATAACAGTTAGAAAGACATTTTTACACACAATACTACATTAAAACAACACATCAATATGCGGTAAATAATCTTTCTTTTTTCTTATATTTTTTCACATTTTTTTCTTATCCTTTTGCTTATGTTCTTGTTTATATTTCGCATTGTGTACTGTCGTTGGGGTGCATCCACAGTTTCGTTGTACCTTGTTGTGCAATGACAACAACGTTCTATTTTATTCTGCATCCAAGAGAAAGCACAAGTGGGTGTTAGAATGAGTTAGAAAAAAAAAAATCAATATTAAATGTGCCAGTTGTATTACTGCAGCTAGTGGTGGAGGAAAAAACAAGACTGGTTTAAAGAAAATGATGGCTTTTAGATGTCTGCGCTGATGTAGCGATCAAATACTGTGCAGTGGTTAGGAGCCACAATCTCATAACCTTAATCAAAAACAGTGAGAGACTGAAGTGGAAAAAAGCTAGTGCAGACCAGAAATGATTACAATATAATATTGCAATTGTTTAGTCAAACCAAAGTTAAATTCTCTTCCATCTCCTATTAAAGAGAGGGGTGTATATATATACACACACACACACACACACACACACACACACACACACCAATATATTCGTACTCCTTGCACAACACAAACAAACCCAAAACCACCATCATGGTGGGTCTTTATGTATAGTTTAAGTTTAAATCCGCCTCCCACAGAGAAAATATAATAAGAACATGTAATAAATCGTTCTTAAAAGAGTACAAATCTCCCTGAAACTATCTAACCATTATATATATATATATATATATATATATATATATATATATATATATATATATATATATATATATATATATATATATATATATATATATATATATACACACATATCACACATATACACACACATCACAACTATATTTCTACAATTATATAGTTCTGTTCCAGTAATCCGTTTGGTCAAGCACCATTCCAATATTGCATACATTTAGTATAACTGAATTTTTCACATTGGGTATCACAATACTCATTTGAAACCTTCAGCGCAGTAGTGTTAGCAACATTTTTTACAAATACACCTTTGACCTTAAAAACGTGGGTTTTTATGAAAAACGAGTATAACACGAATGTACGTATCAGTGTGATCTAGTTAGCCAGCAAGGCAACATTTTCTAAAGCGTGTGTGTGGCTCTTTCAGAATTGATTTTCAATAGCGAAGGAAAATTTAAACAAAACATTTGGCCATATTCCTTGATATCGAGGTTGTGTTATACAAAAGTCATTTTGCCCTCGCAATCATGTGACAGTATTGAATAAGGTTCAGTATAACTGTACTTTTTCTCAAAAGCACTACAACTGAGGTAAATTATGATTGCTTAAATACAGTGGACCAGCTCTTTAACACACCTGCCTGAACCCATCAGCTAATTATCAGGTTCTTTATGAGTTCATTCAGATGCGTTGGAGCAGGGAAACATACTGAGTAGCGCCATGGCCACCTGGGCTTCTACGCGACACCCCAGCTGTGAGGAAAATAGGAGCCGCTGGGAAACGGTGAAGAAAGAAACTCGGGTAGGAATAGTGAAAATGTAATGATCTGAATGGGGGGTTAGTGTGGCTTTAGGAACAGCTGAGCAGCAGCAACTCACTAATGGGCCTTGGCTGCTTAAAGTGTGTTGAGGATTGTGTGAACATGTCTTGACATGCAGCCATATTTGTTAAAGGGGAGGTGGTGGGGGAGGGGGAAAGGAGAGTGATGACTCTGCATTTTCACCTACTTTTCAAAAGCACCGGGATTCTTAAGGGCCACATGACTTCACATAAGTCTTGTAGACACTTGGGTCTGAATGAGGTCAAATGCTGATTGCGATCAACCCACTCAAACTAATTTCAGGTGCAAGTGTCCATATTGCACTTGCAGTCTGAATGCTAATCCAACCAATACTTCAACATCAAAGCTCCACTCTAAGCACCATGTTTTCATGTTTGTGGTTTTCACAAATAAGCTAATGCCACAGCTAATGCATGTTTTACTACTACATGATTCAAGACTAGCAGTAAAAATTTCATCTGTCTATTTGTGCTTTAAAATGGCATATACAGGAGGGCAAAATGAATTAACCAAATAATATTGCAGAACGGCCATATAAAATCCATTCAGCAAGCAAATAAAGAGCTCTTTTCTATTTCTATTATTGTTAGAAACTTATCCTGCAGGGGGAATCTGAGTACAGCTTTCATTAACCTATCTAAGTGCCTTATGATTTAATTAGGAAAATCATTCTGTGGTTAAACGATCTTAATGGATTTTCATTTGTTGTCGATTTGTAATTCATGGGCTTGGCTTTAAACTGGTGGCTTGTTAAATTTAGAAACCCTCATACTGTTCAAGTAGGGGGATTGTGGGGTGTAGGTGTGCGCTTGTCCAATTGTGAGGTTGTTTTGGGTTGGAGGGAGGGTGTGTTTTGTGTTACTGTTTTGTTCCTTGCTTTGTGGAAAATGGAAAATGAGAATTTTTATGTCTGCATTTTTATATCTGTAAATGTTGATTTTTTTGTTCAATAAAAATGGCTGGCAAAAAAGGAAAATAAAAATAAACACTCATACTGACAATACAGGCAATCCAACATCAGCAGCAGGAACACGTCTGAGACGTAATTTGTCCACCTCCGGTGTATGAATACCAAGTGTGAACAGTTAAATAGTTCAAGGGACCATTCAATGCTAATTTAAAACAAGTGTTAAGAGGAGAGCAAGAGGTTTAAAAAAGGCTGCAAATGTCTAAGAACAAACATAACTAAATGAGTCATTCTGGTAGGAGAGCGTTTTTTTTTTTTTTTTTTTTTTTTTTTTTCGAAACGACCGAAAACTTGCCACAATGTCAATTAAACATTGCAAACTTTTTTTTGTTACCCCGGTAACCATCTCTTACTACAGATAGCTACAGAGATTTTTTCCCCTATTAAATTATTTTACAGTATGAATCATGCAGGAGAAACAGATCTTTTTCTTTATTACAAAAAAAAATAGTCTGTGTAGGAGTGAAAGATTGTTTTTCTTGCTGTGTCACATTAGACTCTGGTTTAAGCCATTGCAAAATCTGCCCTGTGGCAGCCAGAGGTTAGAGGTTTTGTGTGTGTGTGTGTGTGTGTGTGTACGCGCTTGGTTGTCCATTTTAAATGGGCAGTCAGATGGGGAATACCATTAGGTCCATCTACCGTCTCCTTACTACAGCAGAGCAGCTGCCCACACATTTACTGAAACCATTACCGCCACTCCAAGTCAAATCTCCACCGCCCAGCAGAGGACATTATTATTATTATTATAAAGCTGGATGCCAATTAGAGAAGCTCAGCTTTCCATGGGCATTGCAAGTTTAAGAACAATGACACTTGGGATCTAGCCATGTGGGATTGATACCAGTGTCAACAGCATGAAAACTGGTTGGAATAAAAAAAACAGTCAACAAGACTGATCTTTAACTCGGATGTTTCTGTCCAAGCAGCAGGATGCTGCCACAAAAACCTCCTCCACTTCCTTGTAAAGAAACTTATTATAGAAAGTGCTAGCTTGGCTGATTTGCACTAGTTAAAATAGGTCAATGTGCCACTACCGGGACTGTGGATAAAAAATAAAAAAATAAATGTTTCACCCTGTTTTGTAGGACGGGAGTAAATGGAAGTGCTACTTTACAATGTTAATCCAAGCTATATCCTGCTAAATTGCTTTGCATAACTCCCCTAATTCCATCAGCACGCTTTTACAAACTCATAACTGGCACTGCCTCCGACTAGCACCAGTTTTCCCAGGCCTTTTTTAAGCCAGGCTGTCCACACCTCTTTTATCTGTTTAGACAACCAGCACATACGAGGCATGGGTTTCTGACACGAGAAATAAAACGAGTTTTCGAATGGCCACCATGATGGCAGCGGTCGAAGTGCATTTCATGCGCTGAGAAAGACACCCATAAAAACTCGAAGTCACTCAAAGCTTCCCGGGAAGCTAATCGCATTATACCTTTTGTGCTCTTAAGAACCAAGTAATGTAAAGCTGTACAGTACCTTTTGTCTGGTTCTGCTCAACACAAGAGTCCATCTGGCCTGAGCCACTCTCTTAAAAGTGTATAATATATTAAAATAAATAAATAAATAAATTAAATAAAATTAACTCTTTTCAGTCAATCTGCATTCACACTTTCAACCATGGTTGCTATCTTTTCCATAACTAACCTCCCACAGCTAGCAATCATCACAGGGGCTCTAAAAGGATTACACTGATAGCTGCCAATTATCTAGGAGGAGAATGATACGAAGCATGATAGGGGAAAAAATAATATATTTTTTTTTTCCCTACAATAAAAGAATTTCCCTTCGTGTGCTCAGTGACATTGAAATGCTTTTTAATATACACATAAACTCATTCCGACAAGAGAACAGAAAAAACACACAATTCTTTGATAAACTTTTACATATGCTTTCTTTTTGGAGTCTAAACATCAGAGCGACAGCAGCACACACACACAAAAAACATCTCTTTTTGCCATTACAGAGCAATTACAGGAAAAGAAATGTGAAGGTTGGAGAAAATGGTGTGTATTAGAGGAGAAGGAGGAGAAGAGGATTTAGCACAGAAATCACAAGTTTTAGTAAAAGCTATAAAAACCCCACAAAAGCGTAAGAGATGTCAAGCTTAATAGATAACGGGATGATTTTAGCCCACCTGGTGGGTGCTTGATTGCCTTTATGGTTGTTATATTCTCTGTTATATTCAAACGCTTGCCAGAATCCAGAGCAGCATAATTTAACCCCCTACTGAGAGCAAAAAAAAAAAAGTACCTTAAAATTATCACAACTACAAATATGATTAAACGCATGCCTTAAGGTGAGTCTGTGGTAGTGCAGAAAATGCAATCAAGCAGGACCTGAACTCAGCAAAAACGTTTATTTATGGCTTTTCTGAAGTGAATGTGGATGAAATGTTACATCCAAATTCTGAAGTGGTAACTTGGAAAAATGTTCTCATGTAGGTGAATCTATTAGATACAGGTTTTACAGATAACCCTAACATTTCCCTGGCCACCCTCTTCACCCTAGCTCCAGAAAAAAACTGCACGGATATGATTTTAATGCACAGTAAATAGAGTAAATGCACATCTAGCTTTTTGGCCCATTCCTACTCCATTTCTTCCCCCTTTTATTCATATTTAGCACAATTTTCTGATAACTGCCATGAATAAATATGTAGGACAGCGTCAGGACGCAAGATAAAAATCAGTGTGTTCGTGTGCATGACCTGTGAAGTGTAAGAAAATAATATAAAGCTTTAACTGCATAAAACTTGACAGTGGAAAACTCATTGGATCCAGATATATAAAAATAGAAGAGGTTTTTTTTATGTGGTCAAGCTGAAACTTACCTGCCATTTTAAAAGTCTGAAAACAAGGGAAAAACTCCAGAAAAACAAAAATAAGACATTTTACAAATAGCAGAATGGGTCAGGGATCACTAGGATTCAATAAATTAAACAGAGCAACAGAATTAAACCATGTACTGTACGGCAGATTTTTATCTTCTTGAGAAAGATGTTGGGGCAGGTCACAAATATGCAAGGTCAGTGCAGCAGGAAGGCTGGAAAGGATGATCCGTTTTGCATTCCTGCTATAGCAAAACGTCAGATAGAAGGCAACAGGAGACGGATAGTTCAAAAGTTCTCTCTTTTTTTTTTTTTCATAAAAGCCACGTTCATCAAACAAAGCTGACAAAAACTGGTCAGGGGAACTCGTGCACACTTTCAAAAAACTCTTCAATATTACTAATGAAGGCAACCTTGGAGTAAAAAAAAAAAAAAAGATCAGCAAACACGGGTAGCCAGCTTCTCTGAGAGCACTTATATATGTCTGTGAAAACATCCCCACTCACTCTCGCTTACTTTGTGTCCATGTACATTGGTCTGTCCTTTTGTCCTGAGATGCAATTAACTTTCATTTAGACCAGTGTAAATTACAGTTACTCATATATTATTTATTGGTCATCATATGCATTATTAACCATTTTACGACCAAGTAACTTTCCTTTTATTCAAACACTTACGCCAAATGTTTTCAAACGTGCTCTTCTGTTAACCCATTTCTGCTGCATTTCCTTTCCTTCTGTACACTTTTATTGAGCTTTCTCATTTGGGAACATTGTATAATAAATAATGTGTAGGACCCAGAACTCTTTGAGTTTGTTGAACACAAGGATCTTGGTCCACTCATTTTAAGAATTGTACCGCCATCTTAAGTACCAACCACAGGGTTTCGAGGTTGTGTTTCTTTAAACAGTCTGCCGTTGCTTAGAAAAACGTTTGGCTCATCATGTTCAAATTTTCAGAAGATTTTCACTGACTTCATGTGCATGCGGGGCATAATAAATACCTGAATACTGATTACAGCATTTGCATACCGGCGCCTCAAACGGCTAGTCTGGTATTCAAATATCTTGCGAGTTCTGATCGCTCTAAAGGCTATAAACCTTGTGCGGTGAATTTCTCCTTGTATATTAACAAGATACCTGCGTCTACTTATTTAACAAAAGCCACAAATAAGATACCCATTAATGTCAGTGTTGGCAGGATTGCTCAGCAATCATTAAACAATGACCAAGGATAGAGACATATTACAAAGGTTTTTGGAATCAGCCTGAAACGAATGCAAGCCAAAATACATGTTTGTATACACACACACACACACACACACACACACACACACACACACACACACACATATATATATAAATAAAACACATTCACACCCATCCATCCATCTATTATAATGTGTGTGTGTGTGTGTGTCATTTGTCATTTTTTGTGTCAGGTCAGTGTCATTTTGTGATCAACTCCTATGGAGATTTTAGTACTACAGATAAAGACACACTAACTACAGTCAGGTAGAAAAGAAGGGATTTTGACAGTGATCTATGAGAACACAGAGGGAATCCAGTAGCGCTCAATCAAGTCAGTATCACTTATCATTTATCTTTGCACAAAGCAGTAACTGAGCTCAATTAGCAAACATTAAGAAAAGAAAAGATTAGGGAAGCTAAAGATGTTTTCACTCTCTCTCCTTGCTCACACCTCTTTTTCATCGGAAGACCACAGCATATGCATCACCGCAGGTCCTGGGGGAGAAGGCACGCAGGACCGGAGGAGGCTCGCGAATTTCTCGCTGAGATCCTGCTCATTAATCAAGCGGAGTGAACCTGTGCGTGGGCTTCTGTTCGCCTTTGCTATCAGGGTGGTTCCTAGCAGTCCATCATTCATAAAGTTGTGGACGCCAAAGTGCACTGCCATCCCTGGAAAGTAAACGAGTGGTGGGCAGGGGCTGTACCTGAAACAGATCCCATTCATATAAACATTGCTTATATGATCAAATATGATAAACTGCTTATAGCCCCAGGAGCTAGCATGGGGAGAAATGACTGCTTCGATCTAAATAGTTCTGCCCAAGCACAAACAAAGAGGCGCTCGGACGAACACACAAAAACACCCCACCCACACCACAACACCACACACACACACACACACACACACACACACACACACACACACACACACACACACACACACACACACACACACACACACACACACACACACACACACACACACACACACACACACAGAGCGACAAACGTCTGGCTATATTGTGAAGGGATTCGGGCATAAAACATACACCACAAAAGAGCTGAACCTGACTGCGGTGACAACGCTACCATTCATCAACCGCACTATGCCTGCCTGACAGAACCTCCCACTGTGGGTGTAAGTATCAGTGAGTGAAGGAACACTGAATATTTATTCATTTGCATGCAACTGCATGACACGACGTGCGAATCTGGTTCGGACGATAAGGCTTTCTTTCTTTGCAGACTCGTATACATGAGTGACAAACTCTGAAAATAGCAGAATAGATAACAAAACCAGACTGACGTTCGAACGTACCAGAAGGGACTACAAATTGCAGAAGGAGATGATGAAAACGACACTGCAGATGTTACAATCTAGGACATGTTTGCACCAGGTGTGTGCCATAAGGCTATCTACTCAATATTACCACTACCTACTGATTAAGCTCTTAAATGATATACGAACCCAGTTTTTTTTTTGCCCTATCCCTCTCCAGGAGTTTAATAACTAGGAGCTAGTTATAACACCCAAAACTCCGTTCTCTCATCACCCTCCATAAGCAGAGTGCTTTATCAGTAGGGGTGGAAATATCCCAGGACTTTACTGTTTAATTTGATTTCAATTCGAGGTGTCGCTATGTGGCTATAAAACTATTCTTTATGCACCTTTTTATGACTTTTTATAGCCTACATTATGATTTTCAACATCATAGTTTGCCACCTTAAAAAATACTAGGCTTTATATCCAATATGGCATTCAGGATGTTTTTTTTATGTTTTAAAATGTCATGCATTTAAAAGGCACAAAAATCCATCTTCAAATGTTTAAGATATTATATTGCAACTTACTGATTTAGGCTAAAACTGTGTACATTTTGCATACTTGCTGAATAGCCATAATCTAACGGAGTATATTTAATGCATTCGATTTTAAGTGCCTTTTTTTTCCAACTGCACATATTTATTTTAAATAGTTTAATAGCATAAGTTAATTCAAAAGTCTAATTATGACATTTTATTCACAGATGAAAAAATTATTAATTAATTAATATGAAATAATTATTGATTACTTTTTTTTTTAATCCAAATCTAAATTCAGTCTGAAAACAGATTGGAAACCAATTTTAATCCACTCCATGTAAAAAAGCAGAGATGAACACAAAAGCTCATCAGGGATAATGCATTGGTGGAGTCGAGAGGACGACTTATACAAAATTAAGTATATAAAAAAACCTCAATGAGCCATTATGGGATACAAGAGAATTTTGTTGGGTGGATAAAACATTAAAGATATGAGGAAAAAGAACTTGAGATTAGATGAGATGTTGCACAAGGTTCCCGTTCACAGGACGTCAAGATCCTATACACATGCATGCAGGGTTAGTGACAAAGGTTTTCTGGCGGTCTCGGTCATGCTAAACTGTCGAAAACAAGTCAGCATTGGTCTGACAGAAAGGGTTTTTGTACATAATGTCGTTTTACAGTTCAAGTTCAAGAAATAGACACACTCGCAAGCATATCTCATGCAAATAACTGCAAATACAGGTGTGTCATTCGCTCAATACGTTTTTTAACTGAACAGTAGGCAGAAAATGTAGCTGTGAGCAAACAAAATTATGTTGTAATGCTGTTTAAAGTTGGAGGTCAGGCTTAAATGAAAGCGGAATTATCTGGGGGAAAGGGGAATGAACTGCTATTCAAAAACATCTTGTGCACACAGTGAACACTAAAAGACATACCCAGGCTTTTCCAACATACAGGAATAGCTTTGGACTAAGATTTGTGTGTGGGCTACTTTTAGAAACGGAGATTTTATTAAGATACCAAATAAGCAAGCACAATTCTAAGTTTTGTGGCAAGTATTACAGTCCAGTGTTATGATAACAGGCTACACTTTAGGTCACCTAGCAATTCAGAATTGAAATGACACCATATTAAATATTAGAAAGAATTCATCATCACAGATGTGGAGAAAATATAAATTAATTGGTCAGACTGGACAATTGACAAAAAAAAAAGGAAGAAAACGCTGCTGCTCATTCAAAGATATTGGTTGGATATCGTGCTATAATCTGGTGGTTAATATGATATTTAAAAAAGTGTATTAGTTTGGTAGTTAAAAGCATTCATAAAAAAAACCCATACTGTACAAGAAACAAATAAGCATATGTTCATTAAAAGTGAAAAATGTTCCCTCATTAACCTCAGTGTGTCGCGCAACAGGTGGTGGGATTTATAAGTGTGTGTATTTATTTACAGAATCGATGTGCATCACATCACGGTAAAGCATTTTCAATTTGTACACACATGCCAAAATAAATCCCACTCTTTATTTTCTTTGAAAGTCAATAAAGAAAACGAGTATTTTTTTCCATTTAGCGATTGTGAAACCTACCGCTCCAGCAGGCAATTATTAATAAATACAAATAGCCCAGACACAAAATCTGCTTGTCCCAAGTGCTCAAGCTAGAGATTTGTCCACCCCTGGATCAATGTGCTGATTTATTAGTTTAACACAGTACATAATACATAGCACAACGCGCGCACGGGCGCGCACACACACACACACACACACACACACACACAAAACCTGAAATGCCAAAATGTGGGAAATGGAGCAATCTTAGACAGCATTCAGAGAGTATATGAATAGACATCTGCCTGCATCCTTTTGCTTTTATAACTTTTTACGCAAATAATGTCAAATACAAGCTTTTCATTTGTATGTCAAAGGATATGGAAATGTGGAGAATTATCACCTTCTTTAACATCATAATGCTAAAAATCACATTTTCTGCATATAAAAGTAAGCCCTCTCTCACTCTGAAGAGCAGACAACCAGGTGTTTTTTCTGGATAAAGATACGGCTACTGTCCTCTCATAGAAAGGCCTTCGTTCGCCCCCCCCCCCCCCCCCAAAAACCCCCCCTCCCAAAAACCCCCCCCCCCCACCCCCCCCCCCCCCCCCCGCGGAAAACCCCCCCCCCGCCCCCCCCCCAACCCCCCCCCCCCCCCCCTCACCCCCCCCCCTCAAAAAAAAAGTCTTTCTTGAAACAGACTGTCGTCCATTCCCAAGCCAAAGAAAACAGCCGAAAATGCAATGCACTCTAATCAACCACTTCTATCCAGTATACCCCCCCTTCTCTGCTCCCTGTAGTATTTAGTCATGTGGGCATGAACCCCTGTTAGCTTTTATATGGAAAGAGGAGAGAAGTAGTAAGAGCAAGCAAGAAGCAATGGGAAAGCTTAAGAAAGAGGGAAACAGGGAGCCATTAACATTAGAAGAGCAGTTTACCTTAAATAAACTTTTTGTCCAAGAGAGATCATGATCCAACAATGTGCAATTAAGCCCAGTCATTTATATTCAGAACTAACATATCGTCTAAGCTACAGTGGCTTATCGACTTAAGAAAACATTACAATGTCTGGGCCCATTAAGCCTGTAGCAGGTACTGAAACTATGTGGCCTGTAATGAAAAATGCTGCCCATGACCCTTTTTCGACTCCTGCAGCAGAGCAGATGCCGGTGAATCATTTACTGTACTTGCTCGATAATGTCTATTAGTAAATGCGCAGTGTTGTTTGTTGTCACGGTCCGATGACAGATCAAATACACAATTTTAAAAATAAAATACAGACTCTTATTTTGATTCGACAGCATTTACTTCCATTCTATAAAACTGTTCAATAAGAAAAGTATATATACGTTTGAGGAATACAGAAACACTGTAAAACAATGAACGATGATAAACGATGCAGAACAAGAAAAGCCATCATTACACATTCGGTAAAGCTGCTTTGAGACAATGTCTGTTGTAAAAAGCGCTATAGAATAAACTAATATTAGATGACAGATCAAATGCTTGGAGATCTCCATCTATATATTACTTATGTTTTCATTCATTCATTCATCTTCTACCGCTATATCCGATCTTTCCTCGGGTCACGGGGAGCCTGTGCCTATCTCAGGCGTCTATGGGCATTAAGGCAGGATACACCCTGGATGGAATGCCAACCCATCGCAGGGCACACAAACACACACACACACATTCATACACTAGGGACAATTTTCCAAGGTGCCAATCAACCTACCGTACATGTTTTTGGACCGGGGGGAAACCGGAGAACCCGGAGAAAAAACCCCTGAGGCACGGGGAGAACATGCGAACTCCACACACACATGGCCGAGACGGGAATCGAACCCGGACCCTGGCGGTGTGAGGCGAACGTGCTAACCACTACGCCACCGTGCCCCCTTTACTTATGTTTATTTAATGAAATTAAATTAAATATAGGTTAAGTGATGTAACCAAACTAAAGGATTCCTTGCATTATTTACCCAAAAAATAAACTATGGCTTCTTTTTTAGTATATTGTACATTTCAGATCTGTAGGTCTTTCAGTAGATGAAGCAATACCATAAACATATCTTCCATTTGCTTGGATTGGTGTAAGAAAAGGAGTTGCAAATGCATCAGAAAGCTCACTTCAGAATTCATCCAGCTGTTGCAATTGGAAATGCCATCAATCATGCCAAGAAATCTTGAGCCACAAGCAGGCAGACATAATGGTGCTTCCAGGGTTTCACAGATGATAGGATATTCTTTGGATCATTGGCAATTTGTTTCTACTTCAGGTCATTCTGGACGAGTAAGAAACAAAGTGCTCAAGCCTTTAGAGCATCTTGAAATAATAGATTTATATCCAGTGGCCCTTATATTATGGGCAAATAAGGGTTGGGCCATTCCTTCTAGATCCTATGTTTTGCCCTTGCAATTTAAATCCCTTATGTAAAGGTCACAGATAGGCATATCTGCATGCTGACATGCAATATATATGGCAATTATAGTAAACCTTGAATACTTTGACTTTTACAAGGAAGTACTAAAAGTAATAGTGCAATACATTTATTTAACACACTTGTGCACAATATGAATGGCGAATGTTATTACCATTCGAGTGAGAATTCCACAAGCCATGCAAAATTGTCCAGGGTTCCTAAAGGAAGAACATCATCCAGCCACCTACGTACAAACACGGAGTCCCCCCTGAACTCTATGATCACTGATTAAACACAGTCTAGTTTATGTACGTACAAGGGCATTGGGAGGGCTCTGGTCTGCAGGAACTGAGGAATGTGGGTAAAATTCAAGTGGTATGGGTTCACGGAGCGCACTTCTGATTCGGCAGCCATGTCACGGTATTTCCCACGGCTAGGTGGCGCAGGGTGATTCTCGCTTGCTTTTCACGTCAGGTGAATTTTTTTCCACCTTCTGGCTGACTCGGATTATTCATCTTATTAACACTCTTTTGTATTTGCACCTTGTGCCTCACCTTGAATGCTTTACTTACCATGTTGCTCACAGGACCGCGGGACGAGCTCAAAAGAGTGGCTACAATTTGTAAAAAGAACAAAAAATGAATCTCTAGTAATAAATCTCAAATCTCTAATTTAAAACAAAAAGACACAAAAACAACTTGTCTAAACTGAGCCACAATGTACATATGCGGTGTGTTCCATGGTATGTTTAAGAGTTTGACTGTTCCGTCCACCTAAATCCCCAACCGCGTTTCCATATCCGGTCCAGAATGAAGAATAAATCAGGCACCATTTAAAGCCTAATAAGCGTAATTAACCACTACCTCTTCTGCAGTCGCAAGTTTCTGCCTGACTTTTTAAGGTCTGCAGTTTAAATCGTCAAATACCTGAATCTAATGCAAACAGCATGATGAAGACCGGAGGGAGGGAGAAGCATCAGATGATATACAACGATCATGAGTTAAGATGCGCTTCGGAAAACAGATTTGTTTCTCTGCCACCCAGTCACTGCTGCCAAAAAGCATATTCTGACTCAGGGTGAGAAGTGTGTGTGTGTGTATGTGTGTATATATATATATATATATATATATATATATATATATATATATATATATATATATATATATATATATATCTATATAATATAAATAAATAAATAAAATACCCCCCTAAAATTGTTTCTTCTTGTTGCAGATGTCAGAACATCACACGACACATGCACGAGGATGTATTTGGCCATGGTTTTAAACACATACGATCCCACGTAGTGAGACAGAATCTGCATGTTTAACATCATTAGCTACGCCTCAGTCAGAGGCCTATAGATTACAGCTAATTAAGTAGCTTATCATGGCATTAAACCCACGCAGAAAAATGATCCATCATCCCGGCCAAAAGCTTTTGATCAGATCGTATTGTACATATAAACATATTGTTTCTTTTATATCGGTTCTCTTTTTGTTTTTATGTCACATGACTCCTAAAGATTAACAGAATTTACATAGTAGACAACTAACAGGCCACATGGAGTGGCAGAAATGTAAAAAAAAATAAAAATATATAATAATAATATATATACATAAAATGCTAAAAAGCTTAAAGGTTCCCCAATATGATATTTTTAATACAAATGTTAGCAACTGAGAATTGCTTCTACTTGGAGCAAATATGATCTTCAGTTCTGGAAAGTGTGGTACACACCGCAAGGGTCTCAACAACAGCAACAAATTAAGGTTTTAATAGAGCTAACATATTGGTCAGGAAATTTGCAAAACAAAGCAACATATTAGCATTTCCTGTTGAAACGTTCAAATGCTTAAGCCTTTTGTTTGGGGTATTCATTGTTGTAGAGCTTCAAACAAACGAATAGTAGTTGAGGTTAACTATGTGTTTTATTTCAGACTTTTTAATCTTTATCACAATTTTATCTTTGAGTGCAAAAGGATTATTTTCATCCCAATCTGTTCATGGCAGCAAAAGTAAGCAGTGGCACAGGAGGTCTCAGAAATGCATTCGTTTCATTCTTGCTAATATCCCGACCAATTTCAAATTCTCTTTGTTACGACCTTTAAGATTCATCCATTGAGGCTTTGACCGACAGTGGGGGAAAACAAACAAACTACAGTTTAGGAGTGGACTAGTGACCAGGGCTGTCAAGTAACGAAGTACGAAAACCTTACTTAAGTAGAAATTTGGGGCATGTTACTCTTTACATTTTCATGCAATTATCTCTACTTATGATTTCATTTCGGCTCGTCATCGCTCAAAATTTTTTTTTTGCATAAGTTTATGTTTTATGTTCAAATATAAACATGTACCATTCCAACACCCTATTGGTTTGTACTTGATCCATCGCACCTGCACATGACACAAATCACCTCACACTCCAGAAAGGACATAGCAAATGTTTGGGTCATTACTCAAAAAAAAAATTTTTTTTTAAAGTGATTATTTCTCCGTTACTTGCTCATTTATCAAACGGGTGCTTTCTCTTTGTCTTCGCAAACGACACTACAGAAGGTAGTTCGGAGAGACGTTTGAATAAATTAGCAATTGGTGCGCTCTAAGCTTTTGTCCTTAATGGCATTTTCCCCTTACATTGCATTTATACTTTAAGTAGTTCTGAAAACAATACTTTTGCACACTTTTACTTAAAAAAAAAATTAAGTTGATACTTCAACTTCGTCAGAAGTCTTTAAAAACCCTAGTATCTATACTTCTACCTGAGTAATGAATATGAATAGTTTTGCTGGTGGCAGCCAGTATTATGATCAGCACAGTATTAAGTTATGGTGGTATTTCAATGTGTAAACACAGACAAGTAAATGGGCTCCCACTGTGCAGATCTGTAATTAACCCAAATTTATTGGGCGGTGATAAATGACGCACCTTGCTTCCCGGCGCTTCCGTATCATGTCATTTCTTCTCTGCTTAATTTCTTTTTTTTTTTTTTTGTCCGAGTAAGTGACAACACTCTTTCTTCACACGTTTTACAGGCAGTTTCGGCTCAGCCTGTTTGAAAAGGCAGACGAGATTCCTGTAGGGTTTGCTAAGGCGGGTGTTAACAGCAAGAATGGCTTTAACCACCGCCTTTAGCACAACAGCCTGCTGACATCACAGTGAACCGCCATCGCGTTGGCTGTTTTGGAACCGGTTTGTCTTGTTGGCCGACATAGTAACTGCCAGAAAGACACAATCCGACGTGAAATCGTACACCGCTGGAGGTTTGCATCGTCGCCGAGCGTTTTAAATCCAGTGGATTAAAAATGGACTCGCCTAAAGAAGGGACACTAATAATTTGCGCTTTTATGCATTTTTCAATTTGTCAGTTCAGTGAATATACTGCACCATGTTACAGTCCAATCAGCTTGCGAGCATTAGTGAGGATTCTGCTGAACTTTTCAGCAGGGAAATGTCATGCTTTGCAACCTCAGTGCAAGTCAGAGTCAGCATCGAGCAAACAAGGTTGAAGCTTCGTTTTCATTCGCACCCAGCTGTCAATCTGTCAAGCGCTGCGACGCTATGAACACTATTGTACTGCCAATGAAAGGGGACTGCTATATGGGTATAATAACAGCAGATACACGGAGTGTGTCGTAAATTTACCGCCGGGAAGGTGCGCTTCTGTTTTGAGTCAAGGGTGATGTTTTTTCATAATGTTTTGAAGTCCAGCGGTAGAAACATACATGCTTTCATTGCTTCAGGCAGCAGACTACTGGCACCAGCAGAGAAACTCGTAGACTGTCACAGTATCATCCCCTTCCTCTGTGCTGTTTTTCTCCACATTCCTCCACAGCACAGTAAAAAGACCTGTCGTGCCAATCTGCTAGTAATACCCTGCTTTATTTACCAGCGTATGTCAAGTAACTCTGGAAAACGGGAATATCGAACGGTGAAACAGTCCTACAAATGTAAAGAAATACTAACAAAACAAAACAGACCTGGCAACTCCTGACGAAAATAGCTACAGCTGCACAGACAAACACGCCAAAAGAGGAAACAAACAGGGAGTCTTTTTTTTCCCTAAAGCTGAGCAAGTACCACTGGGAAACAGGCTTTCTGGAAAACAAAAGTCCCATCAAGATCCAAACCCAAAACCAGAGATTTATCCCTGACTTTTTACAGTGATGTGGAAAAATCCCCAACAAATCCAGAACACAATGTTGATCTCCTCCTGTTCAGCCCTAATCCCAGGACAACTACTCGCCTTGCAGGCACGGTGCGGACTTTTGACCTCTAAAGACTCGATCCTAGGTCAAATCTGGTGATCTAAGATCTGTGAAGCAATGGAACACAATGGAAGCAACGGAAAACTACAGGAAGTATGACAGATTAGAAGCAGATAGAAAGAGATAGTTCGTATTACTGAATGTCAGCAGATTTTTTTTTTTTGGGGGGGGGGGGTAAAACTACACGAAGACAGCACAGTTATCAAACTCCTGCAGCTTCTCTGAACTAGAAAGTGACTCCAGTCTGAAGTAGAAACGCTCGAAAGAGAATACCGGCCAATCAGCATTCCAGAGCCGAAACGTTTTATTTTTATGACTTGATAAAACTTCTCTGGTTCGCCTCTAAGGCATAACGTCCAGTGTGAATGTGTGTGGTAAACTTTAATTCCTCTACTTAGCATGGTCTTCATTTAACATACTGTACATGCATCTCGGGACAAAAGTTTGAGCTTTAGCCCACACTCTTGTAATCGTTTAACATTTTATGTATACGTGACATAAATAAACTAACCAGATTTTACTCTTCCAAATAAAATGCACTTATTTTGGATTGCAATAGTCTTCACAAAACTATAACTATACTTACTCTTGCTAGAGATGTTTATGAAATGGTAATCATTAACCACACTCTATTAAATACCACATTACTTGTATACATGTATATGGCCACTACCCCAATCATACAGCAATAAAAACTCTCCAGATGATTATGCTTCCTGTCTGCCCTGCAAGAAACTGGATATGAGCTGCTGGAGTCATGTCAACCGTGGAATGAACAGGAAGTACCAATAGATAAAGTTTATTGCTGGGCAACATGATTATATAATGACAATTCTGCAATACTTTAGGCAAGAATACACTTTTCTTTGTTCTAATGGGTTGTATAATAATAATAATAATAATGAACTGAAACGTTTGTTACAATTTATTCCATTCCGAGATATCATTGCACACAGTGTTTGTAAAATATACATAGATTTGTTGTTTTCCTCTCTATTTCTTCTGTGCAGAAAATAAACCCCTGCTCCAATAGCATGTATTTAAAATAAATATGACATCTTGCGCAGTAGTAACAAGAAAGAACCTGAGTGTCCTTGAAAAAACATAAGCGACTCTGACTGTAAGCGATGTATTTCTTTTCTACTCCTCATAACAGTGTTAGAACAGCAGCAAGGCTTGGGTGAAGGCTAAATCAAAAAGCACTACAGTATGACATATCAGTACGAAGACATATTTAACGCACAGTGTTCAACATGGAGTGTTGTGTCTGACAACACAATTTCTTAATTATTTTGTCTCCGGTATGCCTGCATAATACACAATGCCTGTTTTCATTAGTAAAAGTATAAACACTAAATATTTACCTTTATTTCATAAAAAATGTTGTATGTTAATTTCTAAAATTGTCTATAGGGCATCAGCATGGACACAGATTTGGTAAAAACATATTGGGTGTTTGCTGATAGTTTTCACTGCTGTTCTCTGAAGCCAGACAGGTCACTCAAACATCTGCTTAAAAAAATATAAAAAATACTAAAGGACATAGTGTATCTGGACCAAGTCAATGGAGGCAGGTTCTAGCCCTGAACGAGAGGCAACTACAAAACTGATTGCACAGATAACATTTTAGCAGCTAATGGAGGGGGAACTAAATAAACAGGAATCTATTTCCTCTTGCCCTGCTGGAAGAAATGTAATAAAAAAAATAAAAAGAGAGAGAGAGGGAGGGAGGAAAAAGCTTTTTGCCCTGTCCGGACAGTACTTGACTTTTTGCCCTATATGAAAGCAATTCATCTTCCCTTGCCACTGTGCCTCTCAGTTTTATGGCTGCTTTCCCAGATTACCCATGCCAGCGAGTACCTCATTAGCTATATGGTGCCAGGCTGACAAGTCATTGCAGATTCGATCGATGCTGCTGTACCCTGGACCCTTACGCACGGTCGTGCTTAGTCATCGGCCAGCGGCCTAGGCAGACGCGAGATAAGAAATGCGTCAAAAATGCCTCTCTTATGTGAGCGCAAATAGAGAAAGAGAAAGAGAGAGACAGAGAGAGAGAGAGAAACATACTCAATTGCATTTCTTCCTTGATTAAATTGCGGTCTCCTGAGCGGTTGTTTTTAATGGCATGCTGATGCAATTGTCCCAACATTTCGGTCACTGAATTTGTGCAAAAAGCACTAGCGGACACTACATGGTCAA
The DNA here is from genome assembly GCA_030449085.1 of Kryptopterus vitreolus. Lineage (NCBI taxonomy): Eukaryota > Metazoa > Chordata > Actinopteri > Siluriformes > Siluridae > Kryptopterus > Kryptopterus vitreolus. The sequence continues at coordinate 10,285,434 of JACRUU010000026.1, read as the reverse complement.
AAACCAGTGAGCTCTGACTATTATTATTATTCCACAAGCTGCATACGAATATGAACAGGAAAGAAGCAGAGCTTGTACTTCTTTGGTAGGGAATAAGACATCTTACAATCTCTATATAACATCTCTAATATATTCTATATTTTGCCTTTTCAAGACATTGACCGGTCACCTGACTATTTTTTGTTAGAGTGAGACTGAGAGACAGACATAGTGCTTTTACGTTAACTGGTTAAATGAACAAATTAAATAACACAGATAAGTAAAGACTTAAAATGGTTGATTTATACATGTAGAGTTTTGCTAATTCGGAGTCAGTAATCTCTGAGGCTTCCTAAGAAGTATTTTTTTGTGTGTCTATTGTTGCTTCAAATTCCTCATATAGTTAGAAATAAAGGATGTGCGGGAACTGAGAAAATGTCGCTCTACAAACTGGTCCAATGAATCATTCTATAATCATTTACATTTGCTACTTTACAACACTGCACCTCTTTGCATAGAATTAAGAACATCTCTTTTACATATTGCTTAGTTATTTGCTCCTTTTGCTGAAATCGTGGCTTTGGGTTATGCAAATAAAGAAAATTAATCTCTGCTTGTTGCTCGCTAGGGTGAAGCTTGTGAGAAACTTGGCAAATATTTCCAAAGCCTTTAGGCTCATGTGTGATTTTTTTTTCTTGTCCGTTTCCCCTCATTGCCATATACCTACATAATATCTTACAACTAATTAAACCCGTCATTTTAATTACAATCTGATCCTACAGTGTAACCATGTTCACTTACACAGGAAAGGGTAGTGGGGGGCTTATACTTATCTCCATCAAATCTAATTCATCACTGATTAGAAATGATTCGTTTAACAGGCAACATGGACAAATGGAAAAACCAAAGCAACCCACTGCTATACAACATTTCCTGTGAAGAGAAAAAATAAATAAATAAAAAAAATCACACTTTGAAGGAAAACTGAATCTACATTGATTGGTATCATGTTGAAGCAAAGTGACAAGCAATAAATGTTGGGGATATCCTCCCGCAGTGAGAGCCGGATCAAGCCAAGTTACTCTCGCACTGCAGTCTATTACATCTGAACACCGCTTCACACACTGGGTTTTTCTCCCACCTCCAGTTACCAGGGACATCTTGGGTGGACATCCTGCAGGAAATGGAAGTGCTGAAGGGGGGAATCCCACCAAGAGCAAAATTACCGGAGCAACATAAGTAGAAAAGAAGAGGAGAAGACAGAAAAATTGCAGGAACAGGAAAAGGAACATTTCAGGAACACATTGGAAAAGCTTTGTATTGAGTTTTTAAAAAAATGTTACTGAATAGTACAAAGCCTGAGCAGTTTGAGAACAGGGACGGAAATGAGTGGTGGCCATGACAACAGTCTTTTCATACCTGCTCGCATTTTTGGCGTGAGCAAGATTTCCAACACACCTGCAACGGAGATCTATTGCACGGGGAGGAACCAGGGCTTGGCCTGTGCCTGAACATATCCCTTTCTCCTTCATTCAATTTCTGCACTCGGTTTCTTCCACTCCTGCTCCCACCAACCCATTAAAGCCCCTCTTTATCCACATGTATAATGCTGAGTCACTATGAGACACACTCTGTGTCATCAAGTGAATGCAGAAGGGACAGATTATTGACAAAACTCATTATCCAATCCACTGCACCAGCACTGGTTCAGGAAATAGGAACTTACAAAGTGCCTGTTTTTACCGCCCTCTAAAACGCCGTCGGTGCGTTTTCGTTTTTTTAGACCCCGTGCACGTTTCTGCTACTTGGCCGGCACAAGGAAAGCAGCACGGCAAAGGACGCCATAGCTACACAACGTTCGCTGCGAGTGCATCACCATGGACACCATTCTTTAAAGCAACATGGTCCTCCATTGTTGCGAAGACCGATGGCGGGTGATTTGAAACACTCCACAATGGATAGCCGCTTTTCTTTAGAAAAGAGTGTGCGCACTACCCCTCCCCCTTCCAAAAAAAAAAAAAAAAAAAAAAAAAAAAAAAAAAAAAAAAAAAAAAAAAAAAAAAATAAAAAAAAAAAAGAAAAAAAAAAAAAAAAAAAAAAAAAAACAAAAAAAAAAAAAAAAAAAAAACAGTGCACATGCACATGTGATCATTTGTGGCGAATGCGTACACCGGCTCTAATCTGGTCTTTGGGGGCCGTGATACCCATTAAAGTGGTATGACCATCCTTGTATTGATTCTACTGTCGTCCAAGCTTTCTACTAGTCTTTTCAGAGCATTATCGACTGTTAATGTTGGTTCATATCGAATCCCCTTGCTGCTCGCCACTCCCTGGTCGTAACGAGTTATCAAAAGATTCGAGGGACGAGGAGGTGTCAGGAGAATCCATCCAACGCCAGTAGATGTCTTAATGGAAATTTAGCCCCTTATTACCAAAGAGCTTCCCTTCTAGTGTAATCCTGCCTCGAACAAGGCAGCTATTGAGAACAGGAGCAGTGTAATCGGGGGTAGACATTCTAAAGCAGCTAAAATTAGGTCTTCACTTTATCAAACACAGGCACTTAATTAAAACTGATCAATTTTACATATAAGTAAGCCCTGAAAACCCTTCATGTGCACAATAGTATCAGATATAAACATTGTTAAGAATATCTCGGGTTGACGTACGTCTATTAGCAGAAGTGTGGATGGATGAAACTGAGACTAGGAAAAGGCTGAGGGTGCGGTCAAGACTTGTATGAACTAGATTCACAGGCCACCACCTGCTTCTACTGAACGAAAACCGAATGGCTCTCGGACCTGAATGGCACCGTTTTGAATCGTGTAGAAATGGAATCAGGAAAACACTCTCCATGTTATTGATTATGGTTGAACCACCTCGGCTTTTATAATATATGACATTGTTAAGGACAGTTAAGAGAATAATATGATCAACAAAAATACAGTGGATCAGGTAAGTGTTATATAGTAATAATGACTTACAGTTTATAAGACGGGATTCTGTAAATTGCTTACGGTGATATCTCGGCTTATGAATTTCAATCGCATGATGGAGATGACGTTCAGAGGAGGAGGGAGGAATTATTGTTTGGAAGGAGAATCTGCTTCCGTTATGATATCGGGCTAAGACAATGCTCTCGCTACGAACTCAACAAAGGAACTGAGGGGTAACCGAATGCGTGACTGAATGGAACAGCGTCGGCGAGCGGCTCACGAGAACCTTTGAGCCCTTGAATTTCAGCCCACGAACTCCGTATCACTCATACTCTGAAATTCGATACTAATTTTTAAAAAAGTGAAATACTCATATACTGGTACACTTGTAAGACTTGTAAAAAAAAATAATAATGGACAGATCGGCTGGCCAACAAATGATTTAATTAATTCTCAAACCAATCCTTAAAGCTTTAGTTGGTGACTCAGTATGCCAAAGTCCTTCGCAGCACTAACAGTAGTCCACAAATGGAGCTACTCGGTTGTAAACACTCAGATCTAACAGAAGTGCACACAAGCGAGGACTACATCTCAGCGAGATACAGATAAAGCTGAGGAATGAGAGATTAAACTCACATAAGCCCCTGATTCCTTTTATCACGCATTTTCATCAGGCTACTCAGAAAGAAAAGCTGTTCCTAGAACACTGATTACAATGGTGGATGTAGTAATGCTTTAAAAAAAAAAAGAACGAACGAACGAACGAAAGAAAGAAAGAAAAAAAACCACTTACATTCCCTGTTGCAACCTATTTAGAACTACAGCTGGGTGGAAAATCATTTTTGAAAATGAACACGCTGTACAAAATATGTGCTGTGCTGGAAGGTCATTTACAATAAAGCAGGAACATGCTGTTAATATTCCACCTTCATGGCTCAAAGTTTTGTGTTTGCTGTAACGCCGACTGACAACTAGAGAGATAAAAGGTACTGCAGAAATATGCCAGTGGAAAACAAACTTTTTACTCAGAAATTCAGCCATATGCCGTTCGCTTCCTATTCTACAGAATGTGCCAAAAGCATGGGTGTGGTCAAGTAATGCAGATCGACACCTTGTACAACCGACTTGCTTGTTGAAGTGGCAAAGGATTTCAGTGATATCCCCCAGGTCAAACGCACATGAATTTTAATAATCATTTATAGTTAAAAACAGCTTTCTTATTCTCGTGATTGGAAACATGATGACAGAGAAAGTAAAACACCCCAAAGCTTTTTTATATATTCGGGTAAACTGACAGAAAACTACAAAAGAATGCGACAATGCGCTTGCTGTGTCCATTCTTCAGTACAATATGCTGACTAATGCTACACTGTCAATAGTGTTAAGTCGAATGTACTAGGGAAGGGATTTCTCCCCCAATCCACACCTATTTCAACACCTTATGTTGTAGTTTCATAAGATTACATAAGAACCACAACAGATTTCCTTTTAATGAATGCCTAGCCAGATGGGAGAATATGCTTAAGCAGTCTCGCTACACACTCACACACACGTATCTTAATAAAAATAAATAAATAAAAAATAATAGAGGAACAAAACTAATTAACATTACCTGCATTTAAAAAAAAAGGAACTGCTTGGTCGAGGATATTTCCCAACACTGAGCATTTCACGTCATTTCAAATTGCACACGCAAAGCTATTCTCCCTTTCTGGTACACATGGATTGAGCATACTGCTGGTGGGGGGAAAACTGGGCTGACATTCCATTCTCGCTTATCCGTCATTCCTGATTTGATAAACTTTTGACAGCGTGACCTTAGCAGTGGAACGTGGACTCGTTTCTGCTCCGTTAATTCTGGTCAACAAATTCCACAGGCTTCGACGTGCAAAACTCCTGTCCGTGTTCCCTCAAGAGTCGCAGGGCCGCCACGAAACCATATTTAGATAGGCCAGAGAGTCTTTAAAATGACGCGGATGTTTACAATAATGTTCATCCCGTGTCGACTTTTGGGCCAGTTGTTAACCGACATCCAAAGTCTAAGGCCGTGTTATTGAAACATACTCTTGGAACAAACAGACAGAAACACCTGCACACGGAACACAACGTAACCCAGGACAAGAGATGTGGCACTTTCCGAGAGACACGCCGTGACCTTGCGAACACGACGTAGGATATTATAATCGCTCTGCCTCGGTGGGAGCGAGACGCGGGGACCTTAGCGGAAAGCACCATTATCTCTTCATTGAGAAAAGAAAATTCCTTCGTCTATTCTCCTCCCTTGGCGTAAAAGCTTGCAGTTGGAAGATTTATTGGTTTCACACAGTGAGTGATTGAAACCTTTCCAATATGTCTATAGAGGAACAAGGAACTTTGTTGACGGAGAAAGAGAGTTTGTTGTCTGTGGGCCAAACCATTTGCAATTGACAGACAGTTTGGATGATCTCAATCGACTGAAATTCTCTCTTTTCAAACTTTGACACACTGATAATGTACAAGGCTTGTGGGGGGATATGATAAGTGCTTTACAACAGAGCTGGAAATTAAAATCCAGTAAAAAACAAACAAACAAAAAACACATTAAACCATGTAAACGACTATAGGCTACCTGCCTTATTTTTTGTTCATTGCTTTGTTTTTGGTATGTTCGCATTTCTGATTTAATAATCTTCTATCAACATGATAGGAAATTGACCCCATTTTATAATAATAATAATAATAGTAATAATAATAATAATAATAATAATAATAATAATACTAGCACTGCAGTTGGCTCTCCTCATCTCCCATTAGTACACATGACAGCCATGATTGGAAGTACCACTGGTGCTGTTCTTTAAACTGTTTAAACGAAAAGATCTCACAAAAGAACTGCTCACACTTTAATAGGCACACAGAAAGGAAGTAAAACAGCCATAAATGTCGTTAAAGGCCCTTTGCACAGACTCCAGGAAAAAAAGAAAGAAAGAAAGAAAAAGGGAATTGCTGAGCCCCAATCCCATAACACACTTCCAACAATGTCTCTCATGTTCACCACATTCACTTCTCCACAATCCATTTCAACAAATCGACTGTCGTTTTCAACTCCCCAATCAGTTTTATTCATTTGTAACAAACAAACAAACAAATCAAGAAAAGCAAAGGACTCGTACATACCATAGCATTCCTGTCTGTCTTCTCCACTCGATTTCTTCTGTCCTTTAGATCAGAAACAACACTTCTCTATCCTGGACTCATTTCATTATCTCCCTTTTTAGTTGCTTAAGTGTCTCGGGACTTTTTCTCTTCAGTAGAAATGATGAATCCAAGAAAGAAAGTTTCTTTTCTTTTTCACAGCGTATTTTAGTGTCCGTGGTGCTGCTGCTGTTATTGTTGGTGGAAGAGAAACAGGCAGAATCAAACAGAGAAGAAAAACAAGCCGGAATGTCCGGATCTCTGCCTGTGTTTCTGCTGGGAAAGGAGGGGGGCGTAGAAAAGGAGGGGGAGAGAGAATAAAATGAGAGAGAGAGAGAGAGAGAGAGAGACTGGTATCGGGTTATGTGTGTCCCTGCGTCCAGCTCGCTCTTTCCACCACTTCTTCTTATTTCCTTTGTTGTTCCCCAAAAAACATCCCGACTTGTCCGCGTCTCAGCCGCCGGACGTTTCTCTACAACTCTAACAGCGACCAAGTGCACAATGTATCCGCGGAAATCAGAACCGAGCACAGAGCTGACGCACCGCACAAAACAATCATTTCTGCCTGTGTGCGTGTGTGTGTGTGTGTGTGTGTGTGTGCGCGCGCGTAAGTGCGGGTTTTTCAGCTTCCCAATAATGGCGGATCCTCTCCCGTTCCCAGCCTCGCCTCGCCTCGCCTCGCCTCCCCCAACACACACATCCACACACACACACACACACACACACACACACACACACAAAATAGGCAACGAAGGCGCAGCCTCAATGTGTGGCACATCAACACAAACACACGAAGACCATTAAACAGAAACAATATTATTATTATTATTATTATTATTATTATTATTATATTATTATATATATATATATATATATATATATATCTATATATATATATATATATATATATTATATAACAGTATTGCAGTTTTTTCTTGTAGTTTTTGTAGGGTATTTTTTTATTGTTTATACAATTAATGTGTGTTTGTTGCATAAAATGCAATTTTTAAAATATTATTATTATTATTTATTATTATTATTATTATTATTATTATTATTATCATATCATCATAATCAAATATATTGACGTTATATCTGGTATTGCTTTTTACTGGCTTTTTTTTTATCTGCACAGTTGCATTTTGTTACATCATTTAATTCAGGTTTTATTTGTGTGTGTGTATGTGTGTGTTCTTATATATATCCTATATATATATATATATATATATTTTTTTTTTTTCCCCTTCTTTTTATTTCCTGGATTTTATGCTTTACCTCAGGAGACCCCAATCTCCATTTATTATGGCACTTAAATTCTGCTCTAATCAATGGCACAAAACAGGGGTCAGGATTATTGTCCCTTAGGCTCTGTTGGTTATGAAAATGAAGTTTCAGAATTAACATGTGTTTTACAGCCAAGGACATTAATCATTCTGAAGAGCTGGAGAGATACAGGAGCAGTGAGTCAACCAACAGCCATTTGAGTCCTGCTGAGGAACAATTTATTTCGACACGGTGGTCATATAAATGATCAGATACCATGCGATCACAGCATAAATCCACATTCTGTAACAATCATCATCATAAATAACAAATATAAAGTTCCTAAGAATAAAGTTTTTAAGGATTATCCTAAGATTTAAATTCTAAAAAGACTTTTGAAACATTTCATCCCAATTTTCTGTTATAATACCCACGATTCTTCTGGGAAGGTGTTCCATAAGATTTTGAAACATAATTTTAAATTAAAGTTGAGGAAAAAATAAAAAAAATACATTATTTTGCTATGCATTTCCAAAAGGTCCAATTTAGCCATTTAGCCTCTGTGTGTGTGTGTGTGTGTGTGTGTGTGTGTGTGTGTGTGTGTGTGTGTTAGTAGTTTTAAATAGTTTTAAATATTTATATGTTAAAACCACACATGATAGAAAAGAAACCTTCATTATAAAAACCAACAAAACAAAGCACTACTAATTCCTTACTGCATTTTACACTTCCACCTCCACTCAGATCTATGACAGATTGCTTTGTGTTCAAATCTGGGTTTGACAAACCAAAACAATCAGGAGTTACAATGATGTAAATTAAACTGACCACACATTAACCAAATGCTTACTGATGGAAGCGTCTTGTACACCAGTCAAATTCGACAAAAAATTTAAAAACTCTCCAGCGATAAATGCAACAAACTAAGAGAGTTTATTGCTCCTCCACTTAAAATATTTCAGTCCTGAGGGCCGCTGCATTCCTCCCTCCCTCCCTTCCCGTCTCTCCTCTCCCTCTCTCTCTCTCTCTCTCTCTCTCTCTCTGTTGTGCAACCACAAACTCCAGCCTGGACACTAGGTCATAGAAAACATGACAATCTCTAAGCCTGTAGCCAAAAAAGCTACTGATATTAAAAAAGCTGTCATGTCATTATTACTGATGCTTATCTATTGCTTTCATTCCTGACACAGTGCCACCCAAGATAAGCATTAATGCACTGAAAAAGATGTTACTGTTAATGTTACTGATCATGCAACATGTACAAAAGATATAAAAGATGAAAATAACATAAGAAGTCAAATTAAGTATTTCATTTAAACATATATGAGTAAAATATATAATAATAAATTTTTATTTAATACACAAATGCTTTTTCCCTTGGCACCCACACTCCAACTGAAATTAATAATAGTAATAATAACAACAACGATAATAATAATAACAATAACCATAATAATAACAATAATAATACATTTTACGCAAATAAAAGTCAAAACGTTTGCCACCCAGAACGTCAAAAACTCTCACATGATCCTATGACGTCGACAGTCCCGGCATCGCCTCAATGTCAAATGGGACTTGTAGTTTTATTTCACATTCTTTCCCATAACTTGCCGTTAAAGCCCGACATTCTAAAACGCTATTACCCATAATTCCTCGCCCTCTCCAGGCCTCTAGCGTCCGGTTCAGGGAAAATAACAGGTTAGCGGCACCGAAAGTCCGGCCCATTTGAAGGTCTTATAATTCGAAATAAATTTTATGTGCAGAATTATAAAGAGGTCGAGTAAGTAGTTTTACTTAGTTACAAGTGAATACCGGAAACCTTAAAACATGGTAAGTTTGTTTTCGTGTTATTATTATTAACTAGCATCCTGTTAAGCTAGCCTTGCTAGGAGACTGTAGCCGTATTGCTAACTGATGTACCGATAAATTGACCATGGAGCAATATGAATGAACGGAATAATGAGGCAAGGAACATATTATGTCATTTTAATCCATATTTCTTGCTCATGAATTTAGTAAAAGTGTCTAATCTGGTTAGTAGCAGCGAGCAGCGAGGGTTAGAATTGTCGAAACCTTATAAGTGATCTGTCTTATCAGTTACTCCAACCCTAATGTCACCCTCTTCTCTGTGCTTAATTATATAACATACCAAAAACACTAATGACTTCGTACGACTAAGACATTATTAGAGTTGTGCAGGGAAAAAAAGAATTATTCAGTATACAATCAAGATCAGTTCTGCTGTGGTGACTGTGAGTTACTGTATAACATCCCCCCCCACTTTCTATCCAACATTTCCTCTTTCTTTTCCTCATGTAGATTCGCTTCATTCTGATCCAAAACCGAGCAGGAAAAACCAGACTGGCCAAATGGTACATGCAGTTTGATGATGATGAGAAGCAGAAGCTGATTGAGGAGGTTCATGCTGTAGTGACAGTTCGAGATGCTAAGCATACTAACTTCGTCGAGGTAGGAATGTTCTCATTCCTGATTTTCTGCCGCTTCTCTGTTTATTTCCAAAGAGCATGGGTACACGGGAATCCAAATCTGCTCTTGGGTTTTGCAGAGTTTGGTAGTTAATAGTGATGGAGAGATCATTTCAGTGACTTTTTTTTTTTTTTTTTTTTTTTTTTTTAAACCATTCATCAAAATGAAAGATTTTCTTAGGGATTTGGCTCATTTCGTGCCTTTGATCAGAATGGACGTAAAATTAGAGTCTTCCTGTGTGTACTTAAATCCCAGTATAATTCCAGCTGTTCCGAGAAGGCCTCAGAGGTTTGTTGGAGAACATTAGTGAGCAAACTGCATCATGAAGACTAAGGAACACAGCACACAGGTCAGGAATAAAGTTTAAAGCAGGGTTAGGTTGTACAAACATATCCCAACCTTTGAACATCTCACAGAAAATGGAAAGAGTATGGCATTACTGCTAACATAACAAGACATGGCCATCCACCTAAACTGACAGGCCAGACAAGGAGAATACTGATACAAAAGCAGCCATAAGATCCATGGTAACTGTAGAGGAGTTGCAGAGGTCCACAGCTCAGGTCGGAGAGCCTGTCCACAGGACAACTATTAGTCATGCACTGCACCAATCTGTTTACTATTAAAGAGTGGCAAAAAGAAAGCTATTGTTGACAAAAGAACGAGAACATGCGGAAGAAGGTGCTGTGGTGAGATGAGACCAAAATGTCAATTTTCGTGAAACATGGTGGTGGCAGCATCATGTTGTGGGGATGCTTTTCTTCCACAGGGACAGAGAAGCTGGTCAGAGTTGATGGGAAGATAGATGGAGATAAATACCAGAAGAAAAACCTATTAGAGGCTGCAATGGACTTGAGACTGGGGTGGAGGTTCACTTTCCAGCAGGACAACGACCCTAAACATACAGCCAGAGATACAGTGGAATGGATGAGATCAAAGTATATTCATGTGTTAGAATAGCAAAGTCAAAGTCCAGACCTAAAACACTATTGAAAATCTTTGGAAAGCCTTAAAACTTGCTGTACAGTCACATTTGTCCATCTAATCTGATTGAACTGGAACTGTTTTGCAAAGAACAATGGGCAAACAGTCTGTAGATGTGCAAAGCTGGTAGAGACGTCCCCAAAAAGACATGCATATGTAACTGCAGATAAAGGTGGTTCGACCATTGACTCAGGGGGATGAATATATATGCACACCACACTTTTCAGATTTTAATTTATAATCATTTATCATGTATGATTTTTCTTGCACTTCACAAATGTGCAATACTTTGTGTTCCCCAGAAGAGCAGTCTGCATTATTGAATTTACCCGACTGTTAAAAAAAGAAACCGAGGTGATGTAAAAGGATCTCCTGAAAATGTTTTTTTCTCCTCATCTGCAGTTCAGGAACTTCAAGATTATCTACAGACGTTATGCTGGTCTCTACTTCTGTATCTGTGTGGATGTCACTGATAATAACCTGGCCTACCTGGAGGGCATTCACAACTTTGTGGAGGTAAGGCTTTAAAAAAAATCTTTATTTATCTTCAGATATTGAGCATCTTTGTCTTGTGTTTGTCAATTTTAACATTACAGCTAATCATATTACTGCCACTTGGGTTCCATGAATTTGGGCCTTTGAAGGAAAAGTGGTAGCATTTCATAGCATAAAGAAATGTTAATGTTTACATGTTAAAATAAAAGCTGTAGGATCTAATAGATATGCACAGCATAGGCAAAAATTAATTTTATTCTTCAGACTCTGTAAAAAGGTCTAGCTTCAGCTTTACAAGTGATTCAATATTGTAGTAAACTCTGTATAAATTCTGATTTATTGTATATTTCTACATAAAGCCGTGATGTCATTGTGGACATCATTGTGATGGATTGGTGTTGACCATCTTTATGAAAATGTATTGTACATTTGGATTGCAGCAATTGATCAAATCATTAACAGACCTTGGCGTGATCAAAGTGCAGTAATGATTTAATAAACGATGCATTATGCTAATATGCTCCAAGATCATGTTTCTACTTTTCTAATGCTGTGCGAGACTATAGTTTTGAGCAGTTTAAGAGCACAGTGACCTGGAATGCTGGGACTTCCTCTGCCCTGCCATGTGCACGACCCCCAAATCTCTTCCCCCATTACACTCACCCTATAATAACCTCTACATGTAGCAGATGTCAAATATTTCTGTGCAGAGGAGCTGTTGTTCGGTATTTTTTAAAAATTTTATTTTATTTAAGTGGTAGGTAGGGCTGCAACAGATTTTACATATTTAATCTGGCCTTTGGTTTGAATTCATGTCTTATTTCTATTAATAAATCTATGCTCGGCGGTCCATGGAAATTATTTTTAATTTGAAAGTGTCCCTAAGGGCACAGTCCTTTTTTTTGTGTGTGTTTGGTCTTACAGACTGCAAAGATTTGCACAAAAGAAAATCATTACCCACTGGCCAAGATATCATAAGCTCAAAGTCTGATGATGCAACAGCCATCCATGGCCAGGAAACAAGGAAACTAAATGCATTGATTTAAAAAAAAAAAAAAAAAAAAAAAAATATATATAATATATATATATATATATATATATATATATATATATTATATATATATATATATATATATTTTTTTTTTTTTTTTTTAAAGACTGGAAATCTCTCCTGTCAATCACAGCAACACTGGCAGTGATGGGCATCCATAAGATGATCTATTTGGAAGAGGAAGGATTGTGATGGGCAATCATTTGTGTGGGGGGGAAAAAGCAGTTGCCTGGATAAACTTGTATATAATATACTGTCTGCAGTTGTGTGTGTTCAATTTTGTCATGTTGCAGCCCGATCCTACATTTGTTCAAATAGATTACATTCTTATTAATCTACATGAGTCATCCCATAATGACAAAGTGTAAACAAGATTTCTAGAAATGGCAGTATATATATTTTTAATTACGAAAAGAAAAATCTGAAATCACATATGTACATAAGCATTAAGACCCGTAAATAAGTAGTTAGTTGAAGCATTTAAGACAACAAAATTGCACACCTGGATTGAGGGATTTTCTGCCATTCTTTGTGGCACATCCTCTCAAACTCGGTCTGTCTGGATAGGACGAACCTGTGGGCAGCATCTTTCAGGTCTCTCCAAAGATGTGGTCCGAGCTCCAGCTGAGCCACTCTAGGACATTCACGGAGTTGACTCTAATCCACTCCTGTGTTGTCTTATAGTTGTTATGTTGGGAGGTGAACCTTTTGGCCAAGACCGAGGTCCTCAGAGCCATGGAACATGTTTTTACAGAGGATATCTATATTTTGCTCCATGGAGCTTTCCCTTAACTCTTATCAAATGCCAAATCCCTGCTGCAGTAAAACACTCCCTCAGCATTATGCTACCACCACCATGCTTCACAAAGCTTAGATTTGTGGATGGCTGCAGTGATGGTTGTTGTTCTAGAATGGTGTCCAGTCTCCACACAGGTTCTTAGTAGCTCAGGTTCTTGGTATCTCTCTGTCTAAGGCTATTCTCTCGTTTTGTGCAATGTAGCTGAGCACTTGGTAGAGTTGCGATTGTGCCATACTACTTCCATTTGAGGTTTATGGAGGCCAATGAGCTCTGCAGGCAGTTTCATTGACTTCATAGTTTGTTTCTTGCTCTGATATGCATGGGCAACCTTGTCTAGAGAGGTGTGTGCATTTCCAAATCATGTCCAATCAATAAACCGTTTAACCTCTAATAAGGTGTCAAAACTGTACTGTTGTACAAAACTGTGACTTTTGACACATCATTCCTTATTGCGATTCTCATCTTTTGACAGGTCTTAAACGAATACTTCCACAATGTGTGCGAATTAGATCTGGTCTTCAATTTCTACAAGGTAAGTACAAATGTCCCGGTATAAACACGCACGAAAACAATTAGGGACAGTCACATTTTTTGAAGAATAATGCTGAAGGCAATTGCTGTAGAAAATAAGGCCGTGCAAGAACCAGATTGAGGCGGTAGACAGGATTACCATAGCGACAGGTATTTAGTGCATAATTACAACAGTCATACAATTAAGCACACACATATCATTTCAGTGTGGAGGAGGCTTCAGATAAAGGGTAAACTGTAAGCAATTAAGAGGAGCCTGTGATAATTGTGTTCAGCCTCTCTATCTCTAATTGCCTGATTGTGTATTTAAAAAATGCCTAATGGACGTGCTGCGCCCACGCCAACAGCAGCACGAGCGATAAAGAAAACATAGTGCAGAAAATGAGCCCATCTGCTCACAATTACATTTCTCACATCATACCTCTGTCTGTTGTGTTGGATAGATTGCACTCGCATGAGCACGATCTGACACACTTCCTTTCCTCTTAATGGAAATTTTTTTTTTCTCAGGAAAATAGGTTTGGGTGATACAGCAAAAAAGAAAGGGAAATCATATGATAATTAAAGGTCAGGTGTTGGCTAATTGTACGTAAGAGCAACTCAGGCAGAAGCGCTGGCTGTAATTCACATTCACAGCTTTCTGTAATGATGTTTCTATAGTAACAGATGTGGGGGGGGGGGGTTTAATCGAACACTAACAGTGTAAACTGTCTCATTTCTCAGTAAAATGACTATCTTTACATTTCATGAACTTGCGAGAGAAAAGTGCAGAGGCTGGTGAGGGAATAGCTGTTTATAGCTGTTCTATGACAGGAGCTTGTCATTTATGCCATTTGGTAGATTAACTTTTATTCATGACTATAACCTGGTAGAAAAACATGGTGTTTTATTCAGTCTTTAATATATTCAACTAATACAGTTGATAAATCGCTGTAGTATAATAGGAATAAAACGTAAAAGTAATGGGATTTGGAGCGGTGCATCAAACCATCACACCCTGTCTGTGCATTTTCCTATGATAGTGCCCCTGGTGATGTTTTATTCCTTTCCTTTATTCAGTGGAAATAAATGTCTTTTCTACATCCAATCAGCTGCCATGGTTGAATGAGAATTTGGTCTTGGTAACGAAAATCATTTGAGGCGGTATAAAAAATTGAGAATAGCTCTATTTTCAAGGAAATACTTAATTTCTCTACATTTACACGCGATCACTGTCAAAATAGTCCCCTAGAGTAATAGAGTTCTCCTAGCGTTCCTGAGATCTCTGGAGCAGGTCTTCTTTTCAAAGCATGTCAAGCACCTTCCGAAATTCACACCGCGTCGGTGTCAAAAAGCTGCCGTTTGAGCTTCATCTTTGGGAAGAATTCCGCAGAAGGCAAATTTTGCACGTACGGTCGGTGCGGTAACGAGATCATATGGGTTGTCCGACCATCATGCACAAGTTACCAAATGGGTTCCACATTTTTGGGGGGGGTCGAGCTCGTAGGTATTCCTGATCACGTCGTCTTGCACTGATCCTCAAGTGCACGTGCTGCTAAAATGAATCAACATCTCTCAGAATTTCACGTTTATTCTTCGTTCTAACTTGCGTCCATGATGAAATCGCAAAAAAGTGGCAACATGCTCGGTCACCGTCATTCTCAGCTTTGATACCACCTCGTATATGCGTCACTTCGGCCAGCTCTGACTGGATAAAAAGGCAGAATTGGGTCATGTGATATTCATTTCACACTTCCTAAAATTAGTGAACATTGTAAAGACGTGTCTCTTGTTTATCACGCTTTGTCTCAGGTGTACACAGTAGTAGACGAGATGTTCCTGGCCGGAGAGATCCGAGAAACGAGCCAGACGAAGGTCCTGAAGCAGCTCCTCATGCTGCAGTCACTGGAGTAGAAAAAGAAAATCCCTGAATCACAGCCATGCACCACTGCAACAGCAGCAGGATCCTTGCGAATCTGCTGAAAGCCAGTCTCTATTATTTCTGTGGATCGATGTTGTCAATGATGTATACATATATCTATATATATATAGAACCCAACATTTCAGCCTGGTAAAGCTGTGCTATGTAAGATGTCAGTGTGTTTAAGATGTAGAGCGCTGAGAGAGCTGACTGCACGCAGTTGAAGAATGAAAAGCCTGACAAAAGCGAGTGCACCTGATTTCTTCAACTGCCTTTTCAGATGTACAGCTGTTTGCAAAGCAGCTCCCCCGCACCTCCACTGATCTCATTCAGCGACCCTCGCAATTGACTACAGGAAACAAATAAAGGTTTTAAATACCTCATAACACTTTACATAGTATAACTTTGCATTTCTGTGTCTCAAAACACCACCGCCTGTTTTGTTCCCTTTGGGATTTTTAGTGCATTCGGGTTAAAAATCCATCGAAGGTGCAGTTTTTCGGTATTTCGTATCGTCTCATCCACCCTCCAGGTGTAGTTTTATGTGGGCGAGATTAGAAATTTGCCCATAAACCTATTAACACTAAACTTTTGACTAATCAGCATGATCAGCATAAAATGAGGTTTCTGAGAAGGTCAATATACAATAATGTAACACAAAAACCATTAGTTCTGGGAATTTTTGTATTGTTTGTGTGTGTGTGTGTGTGTGTGTGTGTGTTTGTGTATACATGACATATATAGAGCTATATCCATGTGTTTCAGCATCTTCAATCAGTCTGAAACAAAGAGCTTCATTCCAGTAAGCGAAAGTCTCCATTATTTTTCCATATTTTTTTGCGTAGTTACCAGTACCAACATGCACCCAGCCAAATCATTCAGCATTAGCCCACTGGCTATGTGAGCATCGGAGGCACCTCGAAGACATTGAGCTATTAGTAGTGATCATGGTGTGTTGGCGGAATGAACAAAGGCAGACAGTGATGAGGAGCTTGTTTAGCCAGCAAGGCCGAACAGATCTCGCAGCACTCGCAAGGAAAATGCACACAACAAAAGACCGCATCTACTTTTTATCTCCAAATTCTGTGGCACTGCTCACAACTAGCGCTTCCATAGCAACCGCTCTGGCTAGCCACGGGCCTCTTTGGACTGGTTTGCTGGATTCTGATTAAGCTTAAGACCAAGACCAATTCATGCACAAAATGACCATTCCTCAGTTTGTTTTACTTGGGACTAGGCGTAATTAGAATCTGTCATTTTTGCTTCATGACGTTTTATTTTATTTTTTACTTTTTATCTTTTCAATGTCGTTCTTTTTTTTTTTTTTAATCCAAACTATATTACGCACTTGTCCTTGTGAGATTGCGGAGTGAAGCTGTGTTTATTCCCTTTGTTCAGATCAATATGTCCCTATAAAAAAAGAAAAAGAAATAAAAGTATCAAAATCAGTTGTGTGTTTATGTGTGTGTTGCCAGGGGCAATTGATTTGCCCAGAATATTGATATTGGGGTGGAGAGGTTTATAATGAAGCTGTGCTGCAGCACCATCTACAGGTGATCTGAATGCATCTCAGAAATAAGTGTCGTGGAAGTGTCATTCATCCATTCATCTTCTACCGCTTTATCCGATCTTCCCTCGGGTCACGGGGAGCCTGTGCCTATCTCAGGCGTCTATGGGCATTAAGGCAGGATACACCCTGGAGGGAATGCCAACCCATCGCAGGACAATCACACACACATTCATACACTAGGGGCAATTTTCCAAGGTGCCAATCAAACTACAGTGCATGTTTTTGGACCGGGAGAAAACCGGAGAAGATTCAGTGAAGCTCTTAATTAATTTAGTCGCGTTCATTGAAAGCATCCCGTGAGAACTCGTACATTCTGATTCTGATCCTTTAAGCCTTCAAGCCACTGATGATTATAAAACCCCCGAACAGTAACTACCTACCAAAAACACAGTCCTTTACTTAAATGCAGTATTTGTTAAGGCATCTGTTTGTGGAGTAAATACAGTAAGATTTCATGCACGTAACTATATGAAATTTACTTTTTTGTACAGTTTATATACAAAATAAGACGAAATAAAAATAGACTACACCGGACTAAAATCTTAATGTAAGGTTACACACGAGATCACCTGACTGTCCTAATGTGTAAGTGTAAGCACCTCTTCAATATGATTTCTTTTTTTTTTTTAATTGTATCGATTACATTTTGAAATTAAAATAAATTCCTTGAAACCTTCTAATTTCTATTCAAATTGTGGCTCAATATGTTTTTTCTTTATTACATAACAGAAGACAATCTTCTGTTCATTAATTTGACTGTCAGACAAGAGTTTGTCTCGTTGAAATGTCACTTAAAAAGAACACGTTTTTAAAGAGGCCTATAACTTGCTTTAAAACCAGCACTGCTATCAGTCTGCTCGGAAAACTGCTCGGAAATGAAATGTTTGGAAATGACAGCCGGATCAAAAATTCTGAATCAGCTGAACAGAATGGACAGGAAACGTACTCATGATGTAACATAAAAAAAGCAACCTTTACTTATAGTTTAACCTTAAAATTTAACAAGCACCCTCCCCCAAAACAATTCAATAGACAAGATCAATATTATTTACATCATGGAGGATTCAGATATACAGTATTCATGGGTAAACAAAAACAAACACACTGGCTGCTAAGCAACATATGAGTTTCTTCAGTACTTGGGCAAGTTTTTAAACTCCGGAGTAAAGACGGATGTAGTCGAGGGAAACTGCTGTCAAAAATCAACAAAAATACACTGTGTTTCAGTTTTCAATCGCAACACTCGTATTGTTATATCAGATCTTTGTCCTATTTTACAGGAACAAAGCAAAAAGCATCTGTGCTGAAATTCCTGTCAGGAATCGCTGTTTATCAAGTGAATATTGTCGAATTTAATGCCCAGGTTAAATTAAATAGACGTAACACCTTCAAATGATTTCTACCCCTCGAGTTGCAGTCAGTCAGCCAGTGAACTGAGGTCATGAAGGAAATCAACATGCTCAGTATTCTGCAATACACCATACACCCAAACACTAGTATAATCATTTTAAACCATTGAAATAGAGCTGGACTAATCTTAATTCGCATTTAATAAGGAATGATTACTCCTTAATAATAATCACTATATAATATTTAGATTACAGCAAATTATACATTTCTATAGGTACAGTATATTAACAGTCAAAAAGTGCACTTGCAGAGAGAAGGGAAATAAAAAAAAAAAAAAAAAAAAAGAGCCTGAAAGAACCTGCACCTATCACAGAGACAACATTTAAAACACAGAAGCTGGGAAAGGATCAGTGTGTGAAAGCGAAGGGGGGAACAAAAAACATATCGGACCATACATACCGTCATTTCTTGGTGAAATCGTCTGATCATGTGAAGAGTTTGTGGTGTGTAAAGGCTCTCAAATGATCACACAGTGCACACATTTACTAACATTTTAACTTGATTAGATAGAGTGCTTTGTTTTTGGGGCCTTTTTTTTTTTAGCTCTGAGATATATACATACATTTTATATATATATATATATATATATATATAATCTATATATATAGATATATATATATATATATATATATATATATATATATATATATATATATATATATGTGTGTGTGTGTATATGTATGAGAAAGACACCAAGCTGTCTTGGTTTGAGGATATGTTGATAAAATAAAATAAAATCTATTCTATATTTGGAAGTTTAGTGGTTTGATTCACATTAATAAATAAACCAGTCAGATAATAATGCAGCGCAAAGTGGTTTCTGCAGGTTAACGTGTCGGTATGAACCTACACAAGCCATTCTGCAGAGAACAACTGATATGCTGCAGGGGACCGATCAACCGTCTTCCCCTTTGTGCTTATAGCTCTCGGCTGCAAATAGTTTGTCCTCGGTGCGGTGATATATAGAGAAACCTTAGGCTATATTCGCTGCACCGACACTACACACAAACACACAGATTGTACCGTACGAGCAAGCCGGGGCAACATTTGCGGAAAGAGCGAAAACTAGAATAAATAGTTCCGACTGGCTCCAACCAGCCTGTCCCTGTCGACATTATAAAGAATATCTACTAGGAATTAAATAAGGCTTAATTTAAACAGGGGACACGCATGTCGGCTATTGCGCCAATGTCAGCAACTCTGTAGGAAATATAGGGAACGCATTCATGTATCCTTTCAGCCCGGTGCATTGGGATTAGGCTGATGATTGCTTACTCTACTAGAACAATGTCGGTGTGTTTGTGCACATACACGCACACGAATCACAGGATAAGTTTAAATCTGCAAAAGAATTCATTCCTCCACATCACGTTTACTTGATCAGAGGTGTCTTTTCGTGACCGCTTGGCCATTCCTAAAGCTCAGTGGCTGCAGATGGACTTCATAAAAAGTGATCCAGATGTTTCTAGGTGTCCCAGCAGGTTTGAGAGGGGAAATGATGAGACTCAGACACACCTGGTGTGATAAGAAAGAAAGAAAGAAAAACATTCAACCATAAGTGTGCAAATGTGTCTTTTGGGATTGTGTGTACTCTGCAGTAAGTTAGAAATTCAGATCTCAGGTCCATAAATACAACAAATGCTTGCATTTTTTATTTTATTTTATGATCTATAAAAAGTTTTACTAAGTATCCATTTTACAATATTTATTATATGTATTTGTGATGCTGTGGTCTTTGTATTATTTTCTCTACATCTTTAAATTGAGCAAAATAAATAAATAAATGTTTTTGTTTGTTTGGTATGACATTGAAATTATTTATGTCATCAATATAGGGCATTCTTTAGTCTTAAGATGTCGTCTTCTCACAATAACAAGTCAACTCCTAGACATAAGAACAAACTTCAAGAAATGGTGCGTCTCTTCACGAGATTGTACTGTTGTCTGTTCGGAGCACATCTGCTGGAGTCTTTCGTGTGTTCAGAGCAAATCATTAGTGTTGGAATGTTTTTTTTGGTTTGTATAGCAGACAATGTGTAGATAAGTTTTCATGGGTCTGTTTTTATTCCATTTCTTCTTCCTATTATCCTCAATTTCTTTATTGCTTTATTTCATTGGTACAATTCACCTACAAATTACTACCAGGGAAGGGATAATCGTTATCTCCAAGATATCAAACTAGTACTTGTGCAGCGTAGCAAGGAGCTCCCCACTGCTCCCCACGAGACTCCTGATTCTCAACACTTAAGTTAAACATGAACTTGAGCGTGGACTGGTGTCTAGAACATGATGGGTTTCATGGATCGTGGCCTGACCTGAAGCAGGAGAAGTTGTGTGCGGGTAAAGGGCGCGTCTCCCATCCCTAGCAGTTACATTGCTGCTTGGTTTGTGCAGTAGAGCCCCGTGGCTGCCTCAACTGCCTCAGGGACGCGTCGCCATACTGAATGCCGGAGCCCATCCTCTCAGGATCGAGCTCGCCTAAACACAAGACATGAACAGAAATATTACTTTGTGCGCACCAGAAATAAACCTGTCTCAATATCCCAGTCTATTTTCTTATACGGTTTTCAGAAACGTGTTTGCTCACCAGACTCGATCTTATTAAGAATCGTGCGAGCACATTTCAGAAAACCTTCTTCAACATTCTCCCCTGTTAATGCACTCGTCTCCAGAAACATCAACTCTAAGGAAAAGAAATGTGGAAACACAGAATGAATGACAAGAGGCATATCAGAAACAGTATGATATTAATACCCCGGTCTGTGTAGATGTATTGTTTTTCAGGGTGATAGAGTAATATGAAAATAGAAATTTCCCTGTATTGGGTAGGGTGGGGAATTAAAAATTGATTACAAATTCCAGAATTTAATATTAACAATCAGATAAATGTGCATTTTTTTTCACCTGATAATCTGCCAGGACCTTATGTGGTAATGTAAAGTTTACAAGATGGACCTGTAAGGATCCCACGGTCCTGAGGCACAAATTTCCGGTTTCAGGACGAGCACTTCAGGGTTCGCGGGGCTCACTTACATTTACGGCTTTAGGCAGACGCCCTTATTTAGAGCAATTGATGGTAAAGGGCATTGCTCAAGGGCCCACTAGTGGCAGCTTGGTGGTGGTGGAATTTGAACTTGCGAACTTCCAGTCCAGAGCCCAAAGCTTTAACCACCTTAACCAGCCTTAACCAGCCTTATCACCTCCCCACTTCCGATTCGGTGGCGTTTCCTGTTCCACTGGGTATTTAAGGGCTTTGTGGTGTTGGATGATTCTCGCCTGCTTCTCATGTCTATGGGATTTTTTTCCTGGTAGACTGTAATTGTTATTCCTATTAAAGTTCTTTTGTTTTTGCACGGTGGATCCTTTATTTACCACGAAACCTGTGAAACTGGGACATGATAAGAATCGGAATCGATAAGCATACTCGGTCAAATTAAAATGGTAACCCTAGTGTATAATTTAATTGAATTTTCAATAAATGCATCTAATTCAGGTAACTCCTCAGGAGCAACTGCAGTTAATATAAACAAAAAGAAATATTTGATGTAATTGGTCTGGCTGCTCACCATTCTCTTGGGCAAAACGAGATGCTTCCAGGAAGGTGACCTCACGGTCCGCATCCAAATCTTTCTTGTTACCGCAAAGGATGATGACAATGTTGGGGCTGGCCAGAGTCCGAGCATCCGTTAGCCAGTTTGTCAGAGCATTGTAGGTCTCTCGACTAAGAGGTGAACAGACCACACCAAATATGAGCCATTTCACAAGAACTGCAGTCTGACACTGGTTTGAAAATGACACTTGTGGGGAAAAAAACTAAACAAACACACTATTTGACATTGGCACGATGCACCTCTGTTGTTGCCTCAACATAACCGGATAATCCCCATTACTTGTTAGTGTACTAATTACTCGTTATTGTAATTGTTATTGTAATAATTACTTGTTATTGTAATATTATAATAATAAGGAATAATTAAGAATGATTCAGCTTGTTCAGGGCATTGGGAAAGGTGTTTTGTTTGACTCACTGTTTACCCTTAGAAGCATAAACTGGTGCTCAGAGACTGGAGTCGTAATAAGAGAATGAGGGAAAGATGGCCGTCATAAACGTGAGATGAAACATAAAAGTCCTCCCTTACAAATTGAATGCACCACCTCATAAACACAATCCTTCGAGCTTCACTCTTTTATACGGTGCCAGTTAAAAAAAAAGAAGCCTAGATCTTTCTGAGCTGCTGTCTAATACTTTTTTACTACAGGCCTGTCAGTCTACATCATTCCACCCCACAAAAGAACACCACAGACATGCTCTCTTTAAACCACAGCTAGGGATGCAAGACAGCTGAGTAAATCCACATGGCCCAATAATTCTGTTTTCTACGATATAATTCTACTGCTTCTATTACAAATCAAGGTTTTATACGAGCGTATTATCTCACCTTGTGATGTCATAGACCAGAAGAGCCCCAGCTGCGCCCCTATAATAGCTACGAGTCACTGACCTACAAGACAGCGTGAACAGGTGAACTCACTCAGTCAGTAACAGAACACAGAGTTAGTATGGTGCTTCATCAGTAATAAGCTTTTACCTGAAGCGCTCCTGCCCTGCCGTATCCCAGATCTGAAGTTTGACTGTTTTCCCACCAACATTGACAACCCTCGAACCAAATTCCACGCCGATGGTGTGATTGGAGTCTTGTTTGACTAGAAATCATAATATATCCAGTGCAAATAAATTAAATTTGCTTGATGAGTGACTATGTACACCTTATTCTATCAGGAGCCAGGTAACTTTTTTGAGAAGACACTGAACATACAATGAGCCGCAATTATTAATCTATCAGTATAATTGCGTAAATATTTTTGCATAAACACGAAAAAAAATTTCCCCTGGATGAACAGGTTTTGGAAGCAATGACTTCCTTTGTATTTGCCAGCATATTATTTGTGAAATATTTGTTTACTGTTTACAGTTACGAGCAGACAGGCTGGCTCATAATGCATTTAAAATGAGTTTCAGATTCCTTGATTAATAAGATAGGTATGTGTTAACTTGCTTTCACGTTTTTATATACTTTAGTTAAACATGAATAGTAAATAATAATAAAAAAACGACGTAGTCTTTGAAATCATAAACTTGCATGGAGATGTTGTTTTCATATCATTTCATCTTCTATAATTCACTCTGAATACATGCATCTGCCAAAGAGTATAAACATAATACAAATGTTCTGTAATGCATGCAAATTATATGGGTATATGGAGTCAATGGTCACCTTATTCATAAATATACACATCTTCTGAGTTTACATAATTTACAGGTTTTTCGTAAACACAGATTCTCTTCTTTACATGCGCAAACTGAAGATTTATGGAGAAATCCAGTTGTACCCGATTTGCTAAATAGTCACAACTTTCATTTCTTCTTTTCACTCATGTTTAAAAGCCATTATGGAATTGAAACTTGTGTTTGTAAGAATGTGACTATAAGAAGCACTTACACTTATTCTCAATAAACTGATGCAGGAGGCAGGATTTCCCAGTCCCCGCGCTGCCGATCACAAGGAACTTGAACAGGAAATCTGAAACCACGAGAGACAGCAATCCAAGACATTCAGGGGGAGAAAAACAGAGAAGGGAAAATAAATCAATAAACAACTGGATATGAACAAAAATTGCTATTAGCCACTCTGTATTTAATGACAATCCAAGTACCACTTTTATATTTTCATTTTCTTTTTATTTTATCCTTATGTACATTGTTTTTTTTGTTTGTTTTGTTGTAGGATTTTTCACTTTACACTAAATCCTCATGATTCTGGGTTTGAAAAATATTAACAGCTTTCCAAATAAAATTAAATAAAATAAAAACCCACTGCCATATGTTCCAACAGCAGAAAACAGACACTCACAACATTGGCTGTAAATGTTATTTGCAGCTGGAATGAATCAGAGCTCGACCCTGTCTATGCAGATGAGCACAGGGTCGAGGTCAACCTGCATGAGCACAAAATGTCCCAAAAGCTCTTTGTGCTGATGGAGTCGGTGGTGTACATTCGCAGCTCTAAACACATGGAGGACTCCAGCAGATGTGACCAGTTTAAATAGACAACAGTACAATCTATTGAAGAGACATGGCATTTTATTCAAGTCTGCTTTTATGTCTAGGAGCTGACTTTAATGTCATTGTGTTTTCTGCAAAAGAAGATGTTACAAGACTAAAGAAATAGATTATTTTACATTAGTTTGGCTGGGTGTAATTTCACCTATTCTGACTTTGGCAAAACAGGATGCTTTCTAATTCTAATAAACTGAAAGGAGATCAGTTTAATCCGGTCATGATTCTCAGCGTGAATTGTGTAGAATGATGTCGAACAAAACTAACTGATGGGTATTTTATAAATATAGATGCCACAGAAAAACACAAAAGAAAACACCACATTATTTAATTCATTGATTCATATACTTCTCCTGAAGTTTAATCAGTGTAAACATCTTTATGGCTATAAAAACTAAAATAGTCCAAAAAGAGGATACTATATTGTACATCATTGTTATATACAGTGCAATATATCAACATATACAAATTAACCATGAGGCCTTACATTCAGAACTTTGCTAGGTTTTTTGTATATGACATGTATATATGTGCTCCACAATTACAAGTCTTACAAAATCACCCAGGGGAAAAAAAAACATAACTGAAACCGCCTCTCACGAAACTCATCAGAAGGCCTGTGGTCCGTTACACGCACATATTTCCATGTTATAAGAAGAATTTGAAGGCCAGGAATGTGCTAATGATTAACTAAATGAATCAAGTTACACCCTTTTCTGTGCTTGATGACCCGAGTGGCCGATGAGTGACACGAATAACTTTTTATTACGCATTACATATACCAAATATGTAATATATTACAAAATAGTGGGTATTTCCACTATTTTAATGCTACATTACACACAATGTCGCATTAATCTGACGTGTAAATTTTAAAAAGGTACCCATAACTCATTTATGCTGGATGGGACAAATTAATCTTTGTGACCCGCAAAGAAAAAAAAATCCTCTCTTCAGATGTGCAGAAATTCACATTATTGTTATAGAAATTACGTAATTGTCAATAAATATTCCTTGGAATAACTGCAGCTGAATGCAACATTACTACAGATGATCTTTTCTGAAAATATGCCAGATTTATATGCACGTGAACTCGAATAGCATATCCTTAATGTGTTAATGGAAAGTGACGTGCTGTACCTTCTGTCCTTTGACACTCTCTCACTACACACTGCAACACAAAGGTCAATGGGGGGGGGGGTTCTAATTCTGCATTTACACTGTAGAATCTCAATAAAAAAATGATCCAACTCAGTAAACAGGAAAATGAGCTGAGTGTGCGGCTTTCCTTTACCTACTGCGTTCCTTGCTTTAAATAAACACAGCTAGGGTTATCAAATCTAAAGTGGTACACACTGACTATGCATTTCGAACAAAAAGCCTGAGGATCCATGTAGCACAAGCATCTAGGCTGGGTACTGTTTGAAAGATTTTAATGGCAACTTGGACAAGAAGGGGAGTATTGACACAGCTGCTTTGCAAACAAAGGGGTTTCCGTGTTTTAACTCGATAAAAGCACCAGGGTGACAGCGAGTCCATCAGGTCTACTCAACCAGCCTACGACTGTTTACAACGAGCAACTCTCCTTTAATCCTTTAATGAATCCATCTTCTTTCCCATAATTAAACAGAGCTGATTTAGTAATCAAACATGGAAGAAGGGAAATTACAGAACCTGAGATTAAAGTAATACCTTCTTCTGTTCGGAAAAAAAAAAAGATGGGAACAAACAAAATAATAATTGATAGTTTTGAGTCGGGATTTGAGAGGAAATTTGTATGCATTCATCATGGACCAATTTATATAACATCAGTATATTCTGCCAACATAGACAAAAACATTAAACCACATAATGCCAAGCAGGAGGAGAGTGCCAAAGAGCACACACATGATGCACGATATTATATTATAAAAAGAAAAATGCTTAGATATCAGCCAATATATTATTGGGACACAAAATGTGAGTTCTAGAGAATAAGTAAACGGTCGCCAAACAAATGACTGAAAAGAGATTTTTGTGTATTTTTGTCTTGCAAGTTTTTTAAGGTTAGGCACGAGGGAGTCACTGGAGGTGTCCGATTACCCTCAGTAGTACACATATTTACAGCTATGTGACTTGGTGTTAGAACTACCCTTATCAGGATTGTGTTTTTAGACACTGGAGAACAAAACCAGATAAGAAAATTTGATGCATTTAGAATGCTGTTTAACTGATCTAAATATGACCATATCTGATAGTTTTTGGTCTAAACTAGTTATTAAGGTGAGCTAGTCAATTTTGGATGATTTTACAGAAACAAAAGGTTATAGAAACAATAAAGTATTTCTTCTCAAAATTATTCTATTATACTGAAGAAATCCCAGCAGTTAATTATGGCTTTAAGATCCTGAACATTTGGGTCGTGTCCAAAACCTATATAACACTGTACAGCACTTTGCCACAACATCACTGGAGTCAGTGCTATTTAACCACATTACTTAGTGCACATTGTGCAGCCATGATCTCTAAATGTGTGAGGATGAAGCTATGAAATTAATCAATTTGATAAAAACCAGTGCAGATCTGTTCCCTTTATGCATTTTTCTTTTGAGAGCAGCTTACAAAAGCATTTTTCTACAAGTGAGGGTGAAAATCAGCAGCTTGAACCCATTCAGTAGAAACACAATGCATCAGAAATTGAAGAGAGAAACACACACACACACACACACACACACAGCCATGAAAGCGCTGAATGCTTGATCTGGAGTGGTGAACTAGCTAAAGAGATCAATAGGACAATTACAGTGCTTTAGTAAGACGCGCATCATTCCCTGTAGGTGCTCGATTTCAGCAGGAAAGGAAGGCTTCTGCAAGCTGAAATGGACACCTACATGAATATTTCATTATAATACAGCACAAACACATGAAGCAATAAAACAACAGTGCTGTATGCATGGAAACGGAAGCCACGTGTGAAAGTGCACACATTTATGGCCATTTCATGAGACACTATATAATACTATATTCAATCACATTTAACCAATTTTATAAAATATATATATTTTATTAAATAATATATATATATATATATATATATATATATATATATATATATATATATATATATATATATATATATATATATATATATATAGAGAGAGAGAGAGAGAGAGAGAGAGAGAGAGAGAGAGAGAGAGAGAGAGAGAGAGGCATTGCAAATCTTACAGACGCCCTTATCCAGAGCGAAGTACAAAAGGCATT
Organism: Kryptopterus vitreolus; assembly: GCA_030449085.1. NCBI lineage: Eukaryota > Metazoa > Chordata > Actinopteri > Siluriformes > Siluridae > Kryptopterus > Kryptopterus vitreolus. The sequence continues at coordinate 10,257,497 of JACRUU010000026.1, read as the reverse complement.
TTTTTTATTTTAGAAAACGTCAAAACTGACCTTGGTACATAAACTGATCTGGATCAGTTCATGCCAGTGTTGTTCCTGTTAATCTAAATTCCATAGGAATTCAGTGCCAGTTATAATCTTACTGAGCTGATCCAGATCAGAAAACATACTGAAGAATGAGTAAATTGTGTAGGAACTGGGGTCTGGAAGAAGGTCAGTTTTATTCCTGCACTCATATTTAGATCTATTTAAGTAAATATGCAAGAAGTGCACACACGTACACACCATGAGTGCAGAAACTTGTCATAGTAACGGAAGGTTTCAAAACAACAAAACCCCAATTCTTGTGAAGCTATTTGATAAATACAGCCATGACCATATATCCAGTTGGGAATCGTTATGAATATTATTTTTCCCGGCTGCCGATGGAAACTTTCATGGCATCTCTTGTTTATAACTAAGGGACTATAACGCAAACGGGAAGTTGGTAACAGCTGTTCCATCTGCTAGCTCAAAATCATCGGCTAATGATCCGGAAAAAGAAGGTGCTTTAACGAATCACAATAACACCGACTTTCCACAAACACAGAGTGAAGAACATCACCATCAATAATATCCGCTTCTGTTCTTCTGCATTCAAACTGAAGCTCTAATTCTGGCTAATCTCACTTTTTTGGGAAGCAAACATTCGACCCAGAAATGTGATATTGATCGATATCGAAATCCAGCTGAGTATGGAAACTTGTTGAAAACGCACTGAGAGCTCGATGCGCCTGAAAGAAGGATGTTGTCTTATCTGGTTTCGAGAGCTGTCAAACCCCCCAGAGAGGTTCCTGTTGATGCATCAACAAGCTAGCAGGATAACAGGAGAGGTTGCTACAGAAGTGCTCGCTAGCTTCGCGCGTTCGCTAATTGTCTAAAGTCCGTCACGTTACCGTATGTCTCTGACATGGCGACCACACGTCTGAACCCGCGGTGTACTCAATGGCCTAGCGACAGCTTTTCCTCCCAAACTCCTCGGCTGCCACTCCGTTCCACGGCTCTCAGTCTCCAATGACGTTAGCCACCAGGCTAGCAACTTTCCACTACCCCCACACCGCTTCCGGGTTTACAACCAGCCCGAGATGCGTCTCCGCGTCGATTGCGTCATCGCGCACGCGCAGGAGCCGCTATCCCGGATGAGCGTTTACCAGCGGAAAGTTTGATCACGTCTTCTCCATCATTCATTCATTCATTCATCTTCTACCGCTTTATCCGATCTTCCCTCGGGTCACGGGGATACTGTGTCTATCTCAGGCGTCTATGGGCATTAAGGCAGGATACACCCTGGATGGAATGCCAACCCATCGCAGGACACACACACATTCACCCACACCTTCATACACTAGGGACAATTTTCCAAGGTGCCAATCAACCTACCGTGCATGTTTTTGGACCGGGGGGAAACCGGAGAACCCGGGGAAAAAAACCCTGAGGCACGGGGAGAACATGCAAACTCCACACACACATTCCCGAGACGGGAATCGAACCCGGACCCTGGCGGTGTGAGGCGAACGTGCTAACCACTAAGCCACCGTGCCCCTGCTCTTCTCCATCAATGTGTATTTATTTTTTTACATTCTTTATTTTTATTATTTACAACATTGTGCATTACCAGTGAATACATCCAAACTATGAAAGAACATGAAATAGTTGACAGTTAGTCAAACTCACATTTCTTCTCACATCAGATTCACGAAGATAAGATCAGATAAACCGTTATTTGTATTTGTATAAACCTTTATCCCACGGTGGGGAAATTTCAATGTTACAGAAGCTAGAATGTGCAAACATGACAAGAATAAATAAATAAATAAATAAATGGGTAATGTTGCACATAACTGTGAGTGTTATTTTCATTGCACGGTTAAAGAAAACAGAATTGACAGTGGAATTGTGATTGTAGCATTGTGATTGGCTGGAAGTGGTTAGACTAGTTAACTAATACTTTAAGTAGTTATGAAGTAGTTACTCTAGTGGTTTTCAGTTCACATGTTTGTCAAGAGTTCATTTGTGACATTTCTTGCCTTCTTATTTATGATATATGCTCACTTTGGTGGAAGGTGGTAGCCCAGTGGTTAAGATGTTGGCCTCTAGACCGGAAGATCCCGGGTTCAAACCCCATCACCACTAGTGGGCCCTTGAGCAAGGCCCTTAACCCTCAATTGCTCAGTTGTATGTCGCTCTGGATAAGGGTCTCTGCCAAATGCTGTCATTAGAGAGAAAGGTCCTTCAGTATCCTGTATAAGATGTACAGCTGTTATGATGTACTGTTTTGCCCTGTAGTGTACACACAATCGAATTGGTTTTTTTAATGTATGCAAGCGAAAATCACACATGTCCAAAACCAGAATAAAAAGAAATACTGGAAAATCAGCCTTTATTTCATGAAACACATGTATGCACCTACAATATCTCAAATATGTTTGTCGTGCATTAGTTGACCACATGGTGGCAGTTAAAGCATTAAGAATGTTTGTTTTACTAGACAGCTTTAGAGCTTCACTATTATCCCCATTATTTCCACCAGCAACCCAGTTTGGTGTGTTTTCAGTTCTGATACAGTTGACTCGTTCTATAACTTGTATTAATCAATCGCATTAATGATTAATGAAACGAATACTTCATGCATTGTGATTACAATTAGTACAACATTACAATTAAACAATAATGTATACATGTTGAATTGTGCAAAAGGAAAAAAGCAGAGGGCAAATCTTTGATCCACTTTTTCTTTCTTCTGCTTGACAAAATGCTGGCTGTGGATAACAAAGAAACTGATCTGCTATTATTTCTTACACACACACACACACACACACACACACACACACACACACACACACACACACACACACACACACACACACACACACACACACACACACACACACACACAACTACACAGCGCTCCCCTCATTCAGGAATGCCCGGGGCAGCAGGTGATAAATTACAGAGCCTTCTACCACTATCTCTGTGGTTTCCTCCCCATCTTTGTTCTCATGAAACAGACCCCCCCTCCCTAAACCTCTTCAGTTATTTTTAAAAGCTCTTTTTTGTCTCGGAGATTAAAAGGAGGAGGAAGCTTCGTGTGAGGGCACGGATGTTTTCTTAAGGTTGTCTAAACTATGAATAAAGGAAAAGAGGGGCCACTTTTGCTACAGCCTCCTACTCTAGTGTAAAAACCGACCCCATAAGGTACAAGGCTGTTATACCTTAGGGCTGATATTGTTTAGACTGCCGAGGAGCCAAGCAGTTGGCCTTGGATACACTCGTTAAGGCAGGAGACAGATTAGGGTTAAGTGGAGTCTAATTCTGAACTGAACACATACACACCACACACACACACACACACACACACACACACACACACACACACACACACACACACACACACACACACACCCCCACACACACACACACACAGACATACACTATCAGCACACATATACCCAAGCATGAGATGCATGTCAGGACATGCAGTTTAAATGACCTCATAGAATCATGAAAAATGAAGACAGAACGTGTATTTAGGGCTTTGAGCTCACTCCAAAAACGATGGTGCTAAAACGAATGAATCATTTTCTAACTTGAATCGAGCTACAACAGTGAGTCACGTCTTCATTGAGAGATAGGGCTAGTCTTTGTTGTGTTTGTGAAGTCTTTCCAAAATGAGACTGGCACTGCCTGTCAGCAACAAAAGAAGAATGGAATAAAGCTGGAAAAGAGGTCTTTCTGGTTTGACAGACATATCAGATAATCAGAAAAGTGCAGCAGACTATGGAGTAAGTCAATGATGCATTATTCCACAGATTATTAAACCAGTCTTGTAGAACTGTACACTGGGATCAGCTTCCGTCTCACCAGACAGATCTGAGAGCTGAGATGTCTGAGACGCAATGCTGAACATGTCCACATTGTTTGGTTTCCCGCGTAAAGAATATATTTGAATTCAGGTTATTAAGTATTCAGTATATGTCTAGGAGTCTTTCATGGGAAACATCTGGGGCCTGCAAGAATCCATAAAGATATGCAGTAAGTTTCTTTGTTAGAATACTTTCTGGGAAAAGTGTAGATCCAAGGCGTGGTCATTATGCATGACTGCAAGCTTCATTGAGACTCTCAGCTTCATTGAGAGATAAGGCTAATCTTTTGTATTTGTTAAGGCTTTCTAATAGAAGGTCGGCACAGCCTGTCAGCAGTGAACAATAAATAAATAAATAAATATTGTTTCTATATAGGAAGTGGAATGTTATAAAGATGAAGAAGAGATATTTGACTATTATGAATAGGCAGTCGTCAATCCTCTGATTAATGCTTAATAAACCAGATCGAAGGTCTTAATGGTAATCTTGGTCGGCTGTGCTGTGCTACGTTTTGTGATTTTATGTTGTTTTTCAATGTACCATCTCTGACAAGGATGCCATTTCAACTTGAGTATTCAAGTTGAGGATACCTTTGCCTACTTGCTGTTTACTGCCCAACTTTTCTTGCTCGAAGGACATTCTGACAAGAGTTAAATCGAATATCCTTCTAATGGAAAAATACAGATTTTCAAATTGAACAAAACAATGAATATACAAAGCTGATGTTGTTCTGGACATTGGTGTATTATTATTGGTGCATTAAGATCAATAAGATCTTGTGTTAGTTGTGTGAGGGTTGTGTTGTGTAACACATTTTAAAGCCTCTCTATCATTCCATATCCAGTGCTGTTGCTGTGAATTCTCTTTATAGAGCTTTCATTCTCGTGTCATGCTGGCATTTGAGTCTAACCTTAGGCCAGCAACCCACAGAAGCCTGACACAAAGGCAAAACTGCATTAGGTCTCTGAATGAAAGAAATGGCCTGGAAGACCACTGGCTGAAAGAGAGGTGGGGGGGGGGGTATTTTGGGGCAGAGTGTGTGGCCAGTGAAAGGTCTGCTGGGAAAAAAATGCTTCTTGCTTTGTGTGACTGTCTTTTACTGCTCTCTCTGGCCTGTTGGGGGAACGAGGGGAAAAGGCCAATTCCTTCTCACATAACTGCCATTCACACTATTCAATGGAAAATTTGACTTTCACAGGCATGCAAGAGAACGCAGGGGCACCACGCTCAATGGTGGCTCTATTTCATTTTTAAAGCACCATTATGAAAAATATTTTCTCAGCAAAATGTCTGGATGATATGCAGTACAAGACTGTTGTATGGACTAATTTATAAAAGTACAAATATATGATGATGTAGATATGGCATGGATTTCATGTGTGATATGTTCTGTTGTCGGCTCTTAGAAATATAGCCAAAGATCATGGATCATGTCAGACCCCATAGTATTTTAAGAACTGGGGGGAAAGACCCCGCTCTTCACTTTCTGGCTAGTTTAAACCTGTCAGTTGTGTCCAATGTCTCAGCAAGAGTTAGAATCATTCATTTGTTCCTCTTTTGTAACTACATTCCTCTCTGTTTATGGTTGTGTATATATATATATATATATATATATATATATATATATATATATATATATATATATATATATATATATATATATATATATATATATATATATATGTGTGTGTGTGTGTGTGTGTGTGGATATATTGTCATATATAAATAGTGTATATAAGTGCAATTAGTGTTCCTGTTTATCCCAATGGTGTCCCATGCAGCTCACTTTATGTAATGACTTTAATAATTCTATACTAATGCACCTCTGTAGACAACGCTGTAGAATACAACTTGGTGTAAAGCCACATTCATGATTACTCGTTTGTTAATGTTATTAACTACATCTAAAGTTGACGACATTCTTATCACTCAATAATTTTCCCAACATTAAAGCATTTACAGTCTCAGAAATACAAGAAAAAACAAACATTTTTATATAGGTTATGGCTTTAGATAAAGTAACATTCTCATGAGTTATTTTCATGAGATATATGCATCAGTATATGTGTTTGTCATGCAAAGGAACTTGGATTTTAGATGTTCTTAAAATGTAATGCTACTAAATTTTATTTCAAAAGCAAGAACAGACATTTGCAGTAAGTTGTTATTATCTCACATTTTATAAGGAGTTTTCTATTCCATATAACACTCACAAAATTATTCTCCAGTAGAAAAGTGTTAATACATTTTACATAACATAACAGGTACATAGGTAGGTTTATGGTTTCTCAGTAATATGACAAGCTGAGGAAAGGCTGATAGATGCTATAAAAGAGAGAGGAAATGGCACTGCACGATCTCTATGAAATTGGGCTAAGTGGTCAGTAGATCAATAGGCATGGGGCAGGCCAAGTCATGTCCACTGTTGGAAAGAATGCTTTCACCTCCTTACACTCACTCATCACTATCTGATCTTCTGCAGGCTTTTTTGTCCCAGTGATGACTTATTGGCTGGAAACTGCATGACTCCTTCCAACCTCCCCTCAGGCCCTCCTCTAAAGACACACAAACACAAACACACTCGCAAATCTGCTTTCCGTTCCTCACACCACGCTCCACTGCCCTCAGGGAATAGGGCTGATCGGGTCAGAGAGCCAACACAAAGCACAGGTTCTGGAAAGATGTTCTCGCCGTTTTGGCAACACGAATATGAGTCACACTCGCTTGCTTACATGGGCCAACTGAATAGAACCGCAAAGTGAAGAACAAGCATGACACTGAGCTCGGGAGCGGAAATAGACATCCCATAAATTACCACAAGTGTTTTACATTGAAGAGAGCGCGGCTATAACAACAGCAATGCACTTCAATCACATTTGTGTAGTGTTTACTTCAATCAGACGTCTTGCCAAAAATGCTTTTACATCTCAGCCGTGCATGAAAGATTGTGAAAGGAAAGGAAGAGGAGGATCGGCTGCAGGAATACAACCCTGCTGACAGTATACAACTCTTAAACACTGTTTATGCAAAGTGAACAAAGCCTAAATTCACTTTTATTCTGATAGCACCAATATTTCATATATAGGATTTGTGGGATATAGGATGTGGGTGGCATTTGTAGTATATATATTGATTCATTCATCTTCTACCGCTTTGTCCGATATTCCCTCGGGCGTCTATGGGCATTAAGGCAGGATACACCCTGGATGGAATGCCAACCCATCGCAGGGCACACACACACTCACAATCACACACTAGGGACAATTTTCCAAGGTGCCAATCAACCTACCGTGCATGTTTTTGGACCGGGGAGGAAACCGGAGAACCCGGAGAAAAAACCCCTGAGGCAAGGGGAGAACATGCAAACTCCACACACACATGGCCGAGACGGGAATCGAACCCGGACCCTGGCGATTTGTGTGAGGCGAACGTGCTAACCACTAAGCCACCGTGCCCCTTCCTAGTATATATATATATATATATATATATATATATATATATATATATATATATATATATTGAGATAGATAGATCGATTGATTCCCGTCTCGGTCATGTGTGTGTGTGTGTGGAGTTTGCATGTTCTCCCCGTGCCTCAGGGGGTTTTTCTCCGGGTTCTCCGGTTTCCCCCCCCGGTCCAAAAACATGCAGCATGATAGGTTGATTGGCACCTTGGAAAATTGTCCCTAGTGTATGAATGTGTGTGTGAATGTGTGTGTGTGCCCTGTGATGGGTTGGCATTCCATCCAGGGTGTATCCTGCCTTAATGCCCATAGACGCCTGAGATAGGCACAGGCTCCCCGTGACCCGATGGAAGATCGGATAAAGCGGTAGAAGATGAATGAATGAATGTTCTTTGTTGTCGTTCATTCACCAGCACAACGCAGAGTGAAGGAGCAGATCACTCACATGGTAATGCACGCTGCATTAATCATGCGTTACTAAAATTTGTGCCGTTAAATGAATTTGCTTTAACGCGTTATTAAACAGCAGTGTATATGTATGTACGTATGTATATAAAATATACACCAGTTACATCATAATATTTGAATAAGAAATTTCAATAAGAATGTTGGCTGCATTACAGAATCTAAATTGATGATTCATTCATTCATTCATCTTCTACCGCTTTATCCGATCTTCCCTCGGGTCACGGGTAGCCTGTGTCTATCTCAGGTGTCTATGGGCATTAAGGCAGGATACACCCTGTATGGAATGCAAACCCATCGCAGGACACACAGACACTCACAATCACACACACATTCATACACTAGGGACAATTTTCCAAGGTGCCAATCAACCTATGGTGCATGTTTTTGGACCGGGGGGGGGGAACCGGAGAACCCGGAGAAAAACCCCCTGAGGCACGGGGAGAACATGCAAACTCCACACACACATTGCTGAGACGGGAATCGAACCCGGATCCTGGTGGTGTGAGGCGAACATGCTAACCACCAAGCCACCATGCCCCTTAAATTGATGATTTATTACTAAATTATTTCCTCTTTACATATATTCTGTCTCTTTTAAAATTTTAAGTGAAATAAAATCCTGGATCGTGGAGAAAAGAAACTTTCTGTCTCAGACAAGGACCAAGTGCAAGGCAAATACATACCGCTGAATGTTACTAATATTCTGAATATTAATCATACAAAATGCTAAATATTGGTTAGTGGATTTTATGTGACATAGAAGATATGAAAAAAAATCACTTCCAACACAAAAACAAAAATGAATTTCTGGGTATGCAACCAAAAGAAGTTTGTTAAAGAAGTTCAAAAATCTCAATTTAAACCTTCCATCATCCTGTATCTTCTTAACAAGTACTGACTGAGTGACTGGATGTGACTTGTCGAGGAATCCAAGACTGACGTCATGTGTTTGGATGTCAGGGGTTTGTGCAAAAGCAAAGATCAAGTTGCAAGTGTGTGCAATAAAGTACAGTACATTTTCTCCATCTGCGGTATGCAGGTTAGAGCCGTCACCGAATTCATGTCGGGACATTGCGTGTTTCCAATTCCTTGAAATTTAAGCAGGAGCAGGGCGCTTTAGACGGAGACGGTAATGTCATCGATCTCTCAGCACTTTAGCAGATCTGACTATGAGTTCTGTATATCAGAGAGATGTACAGCTAGGATTTATTACAGTGTAACCTCCCAAAGCATTAGTGTCATCAAGGATTTGTATTCAATTGGTAATAAATAAACATGACCTTTGAGAAACCAGGGTGAAAATAATTCTACGACTAATGTCATTTTTGTAAAATAAATGCAAAAACAATTGCTCCACATGCAAGAATGCACATGTCGGTTTTGCCGTCTTTTTTCTTTCTTTCCTTTACACTTTTCACACCTGTCTGTCAGTAAGCCTGTGAATTAGCCCCCGATGCTGGGGAATTATACTCTAATTATGAGATTAGTGAAACATCATTCATCCATTCATTCATCTTTTGTAACCAGTTTATCCTGATCAGGATCCCTGTGGATCTCTAGTCTTTTCTGAGAACACCAGGCACAAAAAAAAACACCCTCCAGTGCATGCCAGTCCATTACAGGCCATTGCACACACTTATTCACAACAAGGATCAATTAGAGAGTCACCAATTGGACTACTGCCATGTTTTTCGGTGGTTGGAGAACCCATCGGGAATCCATACAAACCTGGAAAGGAACATGTGAAGCCTCACAGCTTGAGATAGAACTAAGAAAGATGGAGCTGTGTGACAACAAGGCCACCTATATGGGGAGTATCCTGTGCAAATGACCCATTTCCTTAATTCAAGTTGTCTTCTTAGGCATACAACACTGCTGCAAAAATAATGGGACATCGTGGGACAGAATGCATAATATTTTTCATTATGTTTTGTACTTTTACCTTCGTTTTATGTCAAGTGGTTTTTATTATATCATATACAGGTGGTACACAGTGTTCTTCCAGGAACAAAGTGCTAAACGAAACAACTTAAACGAACACAAATCGAACAGGGACAGACTGTGCATACAACATATGGTGCAAACTAAATACAGTCCAAAGACACAATAACACAGTGACACTGCAGCACCGACCGGTATACAGAACTAAATTGCTAATAAAGTGCAAATAATACTAAATACTGTATGTGTAAACATTTGGTGATTTAACAGAAGTTTGAAGTGAAAGAAAATTGCAATAAAGGTGTGTGTGTGTGTGTGTATGTGCATGTGTGTATTATCATTTTGTGCAAAACAGCACTCTAATCGCTCAGCCGTATTGATTAAATGTTGTGAGTTTAAATCTCTTCCAATGTTTCCTCTATGAACAAGAGTCTTATCTGTCAATTGCTTCAGAGGCACCATATGATGGTGTTGACCCTGTGCTCTGACCTCAGCTCGTTTTATCCTCTCCTCTAGATTGCAAACGTGTATATTAAAAAAAAAAAAAAAAAGCAGAGCAGTGTGTACGTGCTGCAAGTGTGCTGTGTTTGAGTGTGTTTGGGCAGGTGTGTTATTGTGAGGAATTGAGTTTGCTCAGAGGTGGTTGGCTATGTGTGTGTGCATGTGTGATGTGTGTGTGTGTGTGTGTGTGTGTGTGTGTGTGTGTGTGTGTGTGTGTGTGTGTGCGTGTGTGTGTGTGTGTGTGTGTGTGTGTGTGCATGTGCATACACAAGTCCCTGCTTGAGGGAGCACGTGTGGAAACAGTTGACCTCATGGTTAGATTATGTGATAACATTGCTGAGGACTCAAGCGAATGACTTCAGAAATAAATATGATTAGACTTGGACTTGGATTTTTCTACAATATGTATGTTTTAATTTCTCCTGTTTCATTTCAAGAAAAAAAAAACATTTAATCTTGTTAAACACACATAGTAGCCCAGAATTTGTACATTTAAAGGCTGCAAGAGTGGTTTAAAAATTCCCAAACTGAAAATGCATGTATTGAGTAGCTTTCTATGCAAAATGCAACATGATAGAATGTTATAAACATCTGCTTTTGTGTGGAGGAACCGTCTACATCAAGATTTATGTGTATTAATACATCTTCAGTGCATCCTAGTTCTAAAATGTCTTCAGCATCATCTACAGCACATTTTATTGTCTCTACAATAAAACTGCACTTTTTCTTGGTACAGTAAAATTTACACAGAGAGGACTAAAATGCTTTGGCAAAGTGTGCATTGAGCCGCACCTTATCCTTGAATGTTGTGTAATAAAATGATATTTGCCACAAAGCAAAACAATGAGACACGTGTCTATGTTTGTCAAAATGTCATTTTTTTACGGGGAACACGCACACAACACTTTTGATTCGAATCAGTCACGCTGATTTTGGAAATTATTTCGTATTTGACATGTATAATACCTGAGACATGCTTGATATGTGAAGCGAATAGACTTGGACGTGCTTCTACTTGCAAAGTGACGACTTGTTGACACTACTGTCAGATATTATCAAAGAGTGTGAAGTTTGATGCTTCTGTTCACGATGGCAAATTCAACACCACGCCACAATGTAACTGCAGTGCAGAATGCTTATTTCATGCATTCATTTCCGGATAGATGCCAATAATCCTGCTAATATAACATTGAGGCTTGGATGTAGAGAGAAATGAGCAGAATTTGCTATAATAAATAATAACTAAAACAGTCTTCGAGTTATCGATTTCCCTTGATATGATTTGTAGGATGAAAAGCCAGTTTTGGTATTTTATTATTCTTATGTAATGCAATGTGATTTCCTGCAAAATCAAAGATTATATTTCTAAAGGAAATTGATGACTACAGAGTGTTTTTACAGCGTGTTTTTGAAGTGTGAGCTGTTGGTTTATCTTCACTGTGCTGCTTGTGTAATCAAGTCTTCGCTACACTAAACAGACCACTCCAGATTATCTCAACACTACGTGCCTCTTTGTCAGATACTTTTATGGGACATTGCACACACACACACACACACACACACACACACACACACACACACACACACACACACACACACACACACACACACACACTCATCCTTTTTGTGTAATGTAATGGCTCCAGCATGTTTCTGCAAAATTGACCGTAAAGGTGAAACGTGGTATGTGTGCTTGTGTGTGTGTGTGTGTGTGTGTGTGTGTGTGTGTGTGTGTGTGTGTGTGTGTGTGTGTGTGTGAGAAAGAAAAAAAGAGAGAGAGCAAGTGATGAAGATGTGAGGTTCACTCAACTACTGATATCCTCTCTCCACACTAATGATGTCATTGTGCCCCAGGTGCAGCCCACCTGGACTACGTGCTCAGGTTGCATGTTTGGACTCGGAGAAGACGCCCCCCCAACCCCCTTTTTTCCCACAAATTGCCCACTCACTCGGCTCTTACCTTCAAAGGCCTGCTAATATCCTCTCCCCCCCTTAATCTTTCCTTTTCCTCTTCTTTTCTGAGTCAGGAGATGACTACAGCATTTATGTCTGTGAGCACTGTTGCTATTATTATTAATAACAGTGATCACGGAAATGGCATCACCCATGTCTATCATTTACAAGCACTGGTGGTGTGTATGAAGTGTGTGTAGGGGGCGTGCTATTCACTCCTCATGTACCTTTCTGTTTTTATGTCCTAATTTACCACTGTGTTGCCAGCTATTCATAATTACCCGGTATTACTTCACTGTTTGGCAAGTATACATATAGTATGATTCAGGTGACTGATCTCACAAATTATACCTTCGATGTATAAGAAATTTGTCAGAGAAACTACATTTTTAGTCAGGGCTGCATGTCTTGTATGGTATCATTAGAGTGTCATGTCATCATATAAAAAAAAAACAGGATGTTTTTAAACATAGTATTTAACTTGCTAGAGAATATATTGCAAAAAAAAATACCAGAAAGCACCAAATGTATTGGGAGTGAGCAAAGGGGTGAGCTACAATGTCACTAATAAAAGTTGTATATATATATCTATATATATATATATATATATATATATATATATATATATATATATATATATATATATATATATATTCATTCAATCATCTTCTACCGCTTTATCTTCCCTCGGGTTATGGGGCGTCTATCTCAGGCGTCTATGGGCACAACCCTGCATGGAATGCCAACCCATTGCAGGGCCATCGCATATATATATATATATATATATATATATATATATATATATATATATATATATATATATATCTCATATATATATATATATATATATATATATATAGATATATATTTTTTTTTTTTTTGTAAGAGTAAGTATATGATCCAATCTGTAAGTTCGAGCATTTAAAACATCCTATAAATAAATAAATAAACAAATGTAACTGTGCATATTTGCAAAATCAATCAGGTTCCAGCACTGGGGCTTATAAACATTTACATTTGCGGCATTTGGCAGACGCCCTTATCCAGAGCGACTTACAACTGAGAAATTGAATGTTAAGGGCCTTGCTCAAGGGCCGACTAGTGGCAGCTTGGTGGTGGTGGTTGGGTTTGAACCCGTGATCTTCTGGGCCAGAGTCCAAAACCTTAACCACTGGGCTACCACCCCCCCAGGATGACCCATAAACCCTTACTTATAACAGCTTTAGGATTAGCTGTACATAAATATGGACTAAAGTAGACTCTTTTTGGACTCTTGATTAAAGAGTGTTATCTTGACATAAAATTGTCATTCATCCAAGGATTTCTTACTAGGGCATTTAACATATGATAACCTTTAAGGCAAAACCTTTAAATGTACAAAACTTTGGATTAATGTTTAACATCACTGTATCCTTCCCTGTTGTCTCACCAACTGAATAGACGCTGTTTAATCCCGATTCAATTCAAACACAATCCCACTGATATTCCTTTGGTCCTGCACTGTAGTCTGTTTCCTCTGTGAAAGGCTCATTCTAGGCTGAGTGACACAGCGGTCTAAAACCCTGCTTTTAATTAAATCCTGAAAGCCTTAGGCACTAACCTGGGGGTTAGATTAACATGGTCTCTCCACCCTACCAGCCTTTTCTGATGTGCAAAGAAACTTTGAAAGGGCATTGGAAAGGAGAGAACTATCATTATGGCTTGGGATGGGTTGATGTGCCCTTTCTAACCTTTGCAAAAGCTTATCATTTTGAGCCCTTCCCTATTTGGCCATTTTAGGTGTGGATGTCCCACACCCTCCAAAGGCAGCTCAACACACGTGCACTATTAGTGGCCACTCAAATGAAAAGACTTGGACCAGTTGCCTGTTTACCTGTCGAGTGTCCAGTAATTATTCCTTGCAGTGACCCAGGGTTAAGTAAATTGGAGAGGAGGAAAAATAATAATAATTATGAAACAGTTTTCCGCCCTTAAATGATGTTTCTTCTGCTTGAAATAATTTCACACATGCACTAACAGTTTTAGCATTGTTTTAGTACAATCTTAACACTGGACAGAATGCTTTTATGCCCTGGGTTTAATGACCCCATACTGTGCATGCTATGGATCGCCTTGAGGATCAAAAGAGTGGGGTATAAAGAGACATTTTAAGAAAGTTCTATTCTTATATACAATAGTGAGCTGGCTTTGGCGCTGTCAAAATGATTAATTCGATATTAAAGAAAATCTCCAGTGTTCTTCAACATCTTTACATGCTGGATCCATAGGTTAGTTGTGCTTACCATTTAAATAATACATCTTGTAAGTTCATACGTGGGTTTGGACCTCCGTTGTATGACACTGTATCCTTTTCTCAGTATAGGGAAACATGATAAACAGAGGATTATCCCTAGGTGAAGAATATACAAAATTCCTTTGAAAAAAGGATGCGCTCTAAACCCTAATTTATTTATATAAATAAAATGTTTGAAATCTCTAAAAGCACCTAGCTCATTAGGTGTTGATTAAACACTGACTTTTTCAGAGTCATTAAGTAGAGCATCACTTTGGTTTGAGTTTATATTAGTCAGATATAATCTGCATTGGATATAATGAACACAGACTACAGTAAGATTTCAGCACATGCATTCCATATAAAGAATGTGTATGAGGAAAAAGTAACAGAACCCATGGGACATCAATTTAGGTGAGGTGAGGCTAGAGTAAGTGATTAGCAGGCTGCTTTGTATTCTTTGTGCTATGGTGACAGGAGGGCCAGGGCTTATTTTTGTGGCTTATGCCTGAAGGCATGCTGATTCAGCTTCTGCCACTTGGGAAACTATTCAGAGTTTGGCAACCAACCAGGAGAATCAAGTCGATTAATCACCACTCACTTATATACCCTGCTAAGTCTGTTCCTTCACCTTATTTGAGCTGATCCTGTGAGCAGGGTCTAGAAATTTCATTTCTTCAGTCATACATAATCACATACACACATTCGCTGCCTGATATTATTCCCAGATTCCGTTCGCGCTCTCTCTTGTGCAACCTACTGGAATGGTTATGTAATAAAACAATCTAATAAACATGATTGATTCATCACAAACTCTGAGTGAGCAATTATGGATAATGTGGTTGTTTTTTACCCGTAGGTGGCAAAACCTAAAAAACTTAATTACCCACATAAACTCTCAATGCATAATGGTGTACCTACACAAGCACCGATCAATCTTTACTATTATATACTTACTTTTCTCCCGGGATCGCCAAAGTGGATGTTCCGTATATTAGATTTGGGACATGTTTTGGGACATGCCATATCATGGCTGACCCTAGCTACCAAAAACAAGCTGGGATATGCGAAGAAAGAATTTCACTGTGCTGTAATGTATATGTGACAAATAAAGGCTATTCTTCTAATCTATTCGGGCTTGGGACCAGCACTAGGAAGGTACTGGCTTGAGCAAACCTAACGGCTGAGGCAGACAGAGCAATTAGGGTTAAAGGTTAAAGGCCTTGCACAAGGGATCGGCAGTGCTGGGACTCGAACCTGAGACCTTTCGGTCTGGAGCCCAGTGCCTTAACCACTGAGCTACCACCTCCACTTACTTATTGTATACTATTGCTAACTAAAGTCTTCCTTAGAGCTGGGCGATTAATCATTATTATCAATTAATTCGATTATATGATTTCACAATGGTTTAGCTTCTGTAGTTCTCTGCCTCCCGTCCCACATTACCCTTGCGAAATACAAAATAAACATGGTGGCGCTCTCTGACGAATCCAAAGAACTGGGTTTCCAAGATAGGCGAACCCCAAAACACCGGCAAACCCCAAAACGCCGGCTAAAAAGAGGTAAAAACATTTTCCCACTGTATCCAAAAATCGAAAATTGAACTTTGTCTAAAAAAAAAACAGAGATTCAATTTATAGGACATATCGCTCAGCTCTAATCTTCCTGGATCTGCTTATAGACTGGCGTCCACGAACTAATCATATAAGTGGCAGAGCAACCTTTAATGAGACTGATACAATACAATCAGGAAACTGAACACATTCACAGAATACATGTGTGTAGTAAAGGCTGCACCTGGCACAACAAAGGTTGTCTAAAACAGTCAGTAAGTGTTTGTTTGTCTTAAGCCTATTATTCATGGAAAGATTCTCTTGCCTCTAGCGTCCTATAGCTTTCCTTATAATCTACTGTATATAAGTATAGGATCAAACACCCTGTATCTCTGTTCTTGCAAGTGTAACAATGACTCACTGCTTTCTCATAGTCATCATGTAAATGCTGTTTCCTATGTTGTAAGAGAGTCTTGTGCAAAGACAAACTTCTCAACCAGAGATTTACGAAGTCATTTCTGTTCAGTGTGAAATATGAGCAAATAAATCTGTGAACATCTTTCTGCAATGAATTTTGTCATGAAAAGACACTATCGATACATTTATGGCGATTATTAATGCCATCCCTACAAATTCATGATTCAAAAATTTTTGTAAAGTATATTTGCATCAATCTATATGACATTTCTTGTGCTCCCGGATGACAATGGAGAGAAAATTGACTTCCTGTTTACTACTGGTGTGAAAAGTATTCACATTCATTACTCAGGTAGAAGTATAGATACTAGGGTTTAAAAAGACTTATGTAGAAGTTGAAGCATCAACGCAAGCTTTTGTATAAAAGTGCTGGTTTCAAAACTCCATTAAAGTATAAAAGTAAATGTAATGTAAGAAAATGGAATATGTTTATACTTCTCATCCAACCACAATCAAATTCACTCTATCCTGATGGAGCGGTTTATCTGGATTAGGTTTTGTTTGTTTTGTTTTTTTTTACATTGACAAACCGGATTGAAAATGAGCCGAAATGAAATAGGAGTAATGAGACTATTTTTAAAATGCAAGGAGTAGAAAGCACAGAAGTAAAAAGTCATCTGAAAAATAACTACTCCAGTAAAGTATAGATACCCAAAATGTATACTTAATTTGTATAAAAAGTATTTTTACTTGACACACCTCTGCCTGTTTAACAGAAATGAGTAAGACCACGGAATATAGTTGTGATGTGTGGAAAAAGTGTGTCGAACTTTCACATCTTTTTTTTTTAACAAAAGTTAAAAACTTATTTACCAAGTGCCAATATTAGTGGAGGGCCCTTTATATAATTCAGATTCTGAGAAAGATATACGCCTTTCAGATGACTAATACGTCACATACAAGTACCTTTGTGACTGGGATTGAAAGGATTTGGTTTTTGCAAACAAAAAAAACAAAACAAAAAGACGAAGGCAGCCCATTAGTTCATTAATCACAGGAAGTTTATCTTTATGTCATTATTTATTAAATCTCTCATCCTGGACTCCAAGCACTTGGTCTACCGGTTTAGATAATTGATCTGGGACTGAGATTTAGGATAGAACCTTTTATGTGCGCCTTTGCTAGCATATTTCATGTTCTGCAAGGATTTGCAGAAACCTGTTTATTTGATCGCGCATTAGCCATTTCGCGAGACTGTGGAAACATGAAAGTATACGTGAAACGTATAAAATAATTGCTCTTCTTGCGGGTATTATTAAAATATCTGTTTTACTGGCTTAGTGTGATGTAAACAAAGTAAAAAGCCTGTGAAATTACAGGTTTGGTATGGTCTGTAAACATCTGCACTGCAGATATCCACAGTACATTATGTTTTAGCTCAAGGCAAAGACACTTTATAACTTGTTGAAATTTTAATCAGCCTGCCAGAAAGAAAGGGGCCTATTCACCTGTGTATTGGTGTGCATGAGCCATGGAAAGCACCATGGAAAGGAGCCAGTGAGAGAAACAAAGATCTGTGGTGCCTCGCGTTGCTTTTCCACTATGATCATATGGAAAACTATTGCACGTAGAATAGCATTCTGCTGCTGTAATCAGCACGGGGAAGAAGAATGATGATAAATAAGACTGATTCACTTAGAGGGATGTAAATTAGATAGGGTTAGGAGTTATAGGAGATTTTTTTTATAGGAGATTCAAAACTTAAACTCATGAAACTGTTACTATAGTAACAACTCAGCAGTAAATCAGCAGAATCCTGGTTAAGGAAAGTACCGTGGCAATGCCAAGACAATTTGGGAGTTAAGTAAGGGATGACAATATTGTCTTCCCCCTTTTAAATGACAGTAATACTGGCAAATCAAAAAATTCTGTGAGATCATATATTTGGAAGATGACAGATTATACTGTCCTCTGACTGGCTTACACAGCTGTGCCCATGTCATTTAATGCAAAGCATAGCGTGACACTAGCATTCCAAGTGAACTTGAGCATGCTGGGTGACAGGAATATTATGCGACTGTTCTGGAAACACAGCTGTTGAGCTACGCTGGTTAAAAGCACTTAGTGTAACTGTGTCAGATATCATTCCGAGCCCAGACAAAAAAAACTTTTGCTGGGCCTAAGAAGACTTGGTTATGTGAATAGAAAATCTAATAATTAATAATATTAATAGGAATGTCCCTCTTTTCTAGTGATTTAAGTTACTTAATGTAAAAAAAAAGGTATGTGTGATTTTTATTTTATTGGTATTTTGAACAAATATGAAGTGAAATTAATTTATAAAATTAATTTTTTTTTAATTATTATTATTATTATTATTATTATTATTATTATCATCTTATAAATATTATTATTATTGTTGTTGTTGTTGTTGTTGCTATGTGTATAAAACAAGCAACATGGAAAGCAAAGTTAATGAAAAATTAACAAAATAATAATCATCTTCACCCAATCATACTATTAAGGTGATTATATATTATCACATTATATTATTTATATATTTGTTACTATCATTTGCCACATAGTTTTTCAAATAAGTTTCTTCTTTAAGCGATCTGCAACAAAGCATTTAATGAACTGATTGTGGAGGTTAAATACTGTGAACACTGACACTGATCCTCTTTCTTCATGGTTAATATTGTTAGAATTAAACATTAACCCTAAGCCAGACAGCATGTGCATTTTTTTAATCCTGATACAAGAGAAATGAATTATAAGTTTACTTCGTCAAAGCATTAAATGTTGTTGAAATGCAATTACATTTACACATAAGGCTTTATTTGTTTTTTTTAAGTTTCCAATTTCTTTTTATTCGTTTACAGGTCCAGGAGATACTACACTCAGCTAAACAGAAGATATTATATCTTCTTAGTAATATATTATAAGATATAATATAGTAATATAAGATATTACTAAGACACATACATGTGTTTCTTTCACCTAATTGTAAAATCCATTATTTCCAATAAGTCCCTATAAAACCACAACCTGTTATCACAGGATCACATCAAACAGTACTACTTTCAAATTTATATACGTCTTAAGTTATTTAATGTTGCTTACTTTAGCTGGCGTATTAAGGGTTTAACCACAGTTTTTCCTCCAATTGTATGTTTTATACCAACAACCTAATATCTTTTCAAATTCAGCTTTTACTACCAATTAATCAACAAATCAAATGGCTCTATAGCTTTAGCAGCTTTAAACAAAAATGACCTTTAAACTGCTGAGATAATGGTTCCTAGTAATCTTTTCTATATTATATCAGAAATTCAAGGACTTGGGATCAATCAGTTCTTTTTAAATGTGAAAACAACCAGGAACTCTTTGTTATTGCTGTATTTTTGTAGAAACAATCAGCCATGTGTGGATCAATGTGTAAGGGTTCTGCATATTAAAAACCCTAAACAGGCTTTTCATTGTCCTTCTGAGAAACATTAAAAAAACTTCACACTTTTTTCATTAGAGCAGTACTAATCCCTTCAGCTATATTAAAAACAGCACACTCTTTAATATTTACAAAATTTTTTACCAGACTAGAACAAGCTGTGGGGGACTGTAGGGCATACATATTAAACATCAAACACACACTGTGTGCATGAAACAGTATTTTCTTTTCGCAAACCTAAACCCATTGGGCTGCACTCTGCGTCTATATTATCTTTATAAACACATCTATACCTCCTAAAATACACAGACAGGCTCCTTCCTGACACAAGTGATCATCCAATTAAATAAACTACAGGGTTCAGGGAGGGGACCCCAGCAGTTGGCCTTCGCTCTCGAATCCGGTGCTGCACGTTTCCCATGCGTATGCGGCGACCTCTGACATCTGACCTCTAAAATAGTTAGGTTAAGCAGGACCACCCGGGCTAGGTTAGGCAGGGACACCTCAGGGGAGTCGCTCCAATCTGGGGACAGAGGGCTTCTCAATCGGGCGGTAAAGTGAATACGGTTTGTGGCATGGGGGGGGTATGGTGGATATTTTAAGAGTATATAGGATCTGCCTGCTTTCACTGGGTACTTGATCTCAGGAAGGTTCATGAAGTGCTACAGGGAGAGTCGTCAGGTCCTAAATAGGGACATCTGGTTTTGTCAGCTTTTTTTATAGCAGTTTAGTGGCAGACAGGGGAGAGGGGATGAACTGAGTTTAAGAGACACGTGACGAGGTGCTGAAGAAGGTGACGTGGAACAGTCTTCTATAGGGGTCGTTTATTTATGTATTTAATTATCAAAGTATACTGTATATATAGCAACCCAAATCAGACAGATGTTATTTTACTTGAGTGCTCAATCTTATCCAGAGAATAACAATATGGGTGCAGGTTTTCATTACAGCTATGCATTGCTATTCACCTAGAGAAGACCCTAAAAGTCAGCATCTATCTAATCAACAAGAGGAAAGAATATTGCTACCATTTTAACCCAGATAGCATGGATACTGATTTATTGTCATGGTCATGAGCAAAACCTTTCTGTTAAATCACACAGTACTGCACAAAACAAAGCAAAGCAAAAAGAAAAGAGGCACATTTCAAATGTTAATTAATATTAGAATAAGTCACAATGTGTTGCCTTAAAAAGTGTTCATATGACTTGAGGCATAACCTTTTCACTTTTCCATACCACACAGATTCTTGAGTACTACAGTCTTATAACAGTCTGGATAAGACCAAATGCTTCACATCTAAAATGAAATTGTATGGACCTTATTAATGCAGCTGTGTGCACATGAGAGAGGATATAAAATATGTATACAAAATGTTCACAGAACTTGGTATACTTAAACAGGTGCCATATGTTATGGGTCAGAGACAAAGAGTGCCATTCAGAGCAACATTATCTGATACAAAAGCCATAGAAATAAGCAGATTGCATCATTTCAGGACATGGAGCCATGTATGGTAGTCTAAGTTGTCTAAGACAGAGGTGTCCGGCAGTAAATCTTAGTTTTATCACCTGTCACAAGATGCTCTTACAGCCGTCTCAAAGTATAGTGGATATCCTCATAAAGTAGATCCCACAGCGCCAGTTAGTTAACCAGATTGCTAAGTCCTTCCACCATGCCTTAGAAGTTGACCTTTTTATGACTATTCAGAGCCAGACCGGGTGTTTAATTTACACCAAAAAACCCACAGCAACTCTTCCTATTCACATATCAAGACTCTTATCCGTCACATCATTTAATATTTCCTGCAGACAGAAAGGGACTTTCACTGGAAAAGTTTTTAGATTAACAATGGCACAAATTATTGACAGTGACTGATGTTTGTGACCACATCAGACACTGAGCTGCATGGGAAGCTGACAACAGGATGCAGGAATGTAACGGCAGGTAGAGGAGAGGCCCAGGAAATGTGAGTGACATGGAAAGATCTGCGTCTTGGAACAATGGAGACCATGTGTGGGCAAGGAAGGAAAAGCTTCAGGGGATAAAGGACAGAAGCAGACTAACCCAGACCTGTTTCCCTGCTCAATCCCACGTTCACAGGAGCAACACTCACACAGTTTGAGAGTGTGTGTTTGTGAGTGTGTGTGTGTGTATGTATGTATGTATGAGAGAGAGATGGTTCAGTGCATACCATTCATGAAGACAAATGAATGTGTGTATACACGTACATTATGCTTGTGTTTGAAGGCACGGTTGATTTAAGGATGCCAAGATGGGATGAAAAGTCAATCTCAATCTGCAACACATACATTTCGAACAATCTACAAAGGATTCAATCAGCCCAGGGCACCAAAGGGTAACTTTATTCCTGTGTTTAATTATGTGGCTAAATGAGCTTTGTTCATGAAATACTAGAAAGAGATAGCAAAATGCCAGCAGAGATCAACCTTCTCAAACTTCTATTAATTAGTCCTCAGACACACACACACACACACACACACACACCACACACATATATATATATATATATATATATATATATATATATATATATATATATATATATATATAGATATAGATAGATATAGATAGATAGATAGATAGATAGATAGATAGATAGATAGATAGAGATAGATAGATAGATAGATAGATAGATAGATAGATAGATAGATAGATAGATAGATAGATAGATAGATAGGTAGATAGATAGATAGATAGATAGATAGATAGATAGATAGCATGTATACATATGTATAGACTTCTACGATTTTTTAGTTTTGTGTTTTATTTCATTGCATAAACATAGACCTGCAGAAAAGATTTTTCCCCCACATTTGGTCATAATATTACTATTAAGTACATTTTACTCTACAGCACTTCAGAGGACATTTGCCGCTTTAATATCTTACTTTAAACTATCCAAAAAAAAACAAAAGTCAGTATTTTAAAACCAGATCTCAGACCTCAATAAAAATCAAAGGATAAACCAAACCCATAAATGTAAGCATTAATTCCCATTTCTATTTGGCAGCATTGGGAAAAGTGGGATTAGAGGACAGTGAAATGATTTCCTTCGTCTTCAGGAAGCACTTTATCCAGAGTCCATTTCCAGGAATGGTGTGCAAAGGAAAGAATTCTGATCTCCCTGTCTAACTAAAATATAGCAAGAATTGGTTTTCATGACTTTGGGGTGCAATCTGATATAATTTAAAAAAAACTGTACTCACTGTATTACAGTGCTGACTTATGCTGCTTATGCCTTCCGCTTCCCATAGCCTATGCTTAACAGCTCAACAAAGCGTCAAATCTGTGCTCAAATCAGCAGAACAATTCACTTTCCGCTAACACTCAGGGGTCAGGAGTGTGTGTGTGAACTGGCAGGGAGCGGTAGTTAGAAGAGGTTTTAGAGGCTTTACTGTTAGGAAAAGGAGCAGGTCATCAGTCATTCTCTAATAGTGTGTGTCTAAAGCAGCAGATGGGCCCGTTGTAACACGAGAAAGCCACTGGCTCTCTCCCGCATCAACACTTCCTCCGCTGACCTCCGGACTGTTTGGTTCCGCATGTAGGGGACTCACAGATGGTGCAAATGTTATTGCAGTTTATCTGAAGATGCCGACGGTATATTAATTTATACTGGCTAATTAAATAGCAAAGTAATATTTTTAGAGTTCGGTATAGATAACTGCATTGGTCAATAAATGAGGCTACTATGTTAATGCGATTCCTCACCTTGCTAATGACCTTATGACAAGATTTTATGTGAACGCCTACTCATTTGAATTGTTCCACCAGCAGGATGAAAACATTGCTGCTTTCCAATGTTTACTTAATCGATGTCCTTTATTACCTATGAAACTTGAGATCCCAAAAAAGACAATGTTACAAGAGGGGCAGTCATGGACGATTCCGAAACACTGAATCTCATGGACGATTCAGAAAGACTGATTTTAGCGCTCACACATCTGCATGTTTGTTTTAAGCATCTCAAACACAAGAAGTCTGGTAAGCATGAATGAACACCAAAAGACTCTTTATGGTCTATTATTCGTTAAAGGAAGTGTGCACTGAACTGTGTAAAACAGATTGTCACCTCTTATCACAGCAACCAAAGCACAACAAACAAAACTGTACTGAAATGAGGGATTTCCCATGAATCTTGAAGTTCACACTCACCTCTTCTTGAACAAAAACAGCAACAACAACAAAAGATTAGATTGTGCTGTCAAAGAACTTTCTATTTAAACAGTACATTTGTTTTACACTCGGGCCACTGTATAAGCTAATGAAGACCACCATATGGAAACTATGTATTCTTTACCTTTCTTTTCACCTATAGTGCTTGTTCTTCCATTATGTAAGCCTTTTTTTGTGGTACCGTCAACAATTCCTGGGAGAGAGATATATGTCACAAGCCCCCTGACACATTGAGCTTTCACAGCACGTATCTGTTTCCACAATCATTCGTTTATGAACTCAGCCCTCACACCCCCACCCCCTGCCTGTTCCCAATCTCGGGAAAGTGTCCCAGAAAAATGAGTGTGTCTTTCAGCAGGATCTGGATCACTGAATGATGTCACTCCACAGTCGGCCGCTGAGCAAGGAGGGGTAAAAGAACATCTGTTTTTCTCTGGGATTCATTCACCGACACAATTGTGGTCCTGTTATAGGACTCTTAAGATGTCTTGCAATAAACATGGGAACCAAGTTGTGAACTAGACAGCAAAACAGATTGACAAGAGGAAGAAGACGGATTACTTGGCAAAACCTCCAATTATTAGATTTTGATTCTCTGTCAAAACTGAAGTAATTGTGAGTCAATGTCTAAAGCGGAAGATTATCCAAGATGCTTTTACAAAAAAGAAAAGAAAAAAAGAACTAGAAACTTATATCAGGTCTGCGTGAGACTACTGATGAAAGCAAACAAACGATTCCAAAAGAAATCCACATGAGAAATCCACAATAGCAAATTTTTATGACATTTTTAACAATAATTCAAAGATAAAAAAATTCCATTTGAAACATATTAAAATAACATTAACATTTCAGATGTTCCTCTTACTAAGCTAATCAAGTTAGCTAGCAAGCTAGATTCCTTACTTCCTTTAGGTTGCTAATAATATGACAGGTTGGTTTATTATTATTTAACATACCAATACCAGATCTGGGATGGGTCTAACTACAAATATGTAATAATTCTGGATTGATTTAAAATCACTTACGTACATTAAAAAGATGAGGCCCACTGAAGTTTGAGCAGAAGGGTGGGAATTGTTTTGGATTAGCGTGGCTTTTCAGACCTGCTAGGAAGCATGGGGCTCTAAAAATGATGAACTACTTCTTTAGGTTCAGCATAAGCTCATGTGGACAATATACACGGATGGCATATCTATGGAAATGACCTCTACCTAGAAAGCATGGGCTTAAGACAAGAGCTCTGTTTAGGCTGCACCCAAACATTACTTTAGGCGGAGGGCAAACAGGCTCCTGATGTGAATGTCAGCATGATGAAGGTTACTTGTATAAACAGTACCCACAAAAAAGTTTCTTCCTGGGAAACCGATAATAAGAGCAAGGATGAAATGAATTTTAAGCCATTCATCCATGTCTAGCCAAAAGATAACAGTTTCCTTGAACGTCTCTGTATATTAGCTTGTGTTGAAAAGTTGGGTAATGCCTGCATTAAAAAAATAATAAATAAGTGATGGTTCTATCCGTCATGATGAGCAGCATAAATATGTGACCTACTGTATCAGACGCTACAGTTCTGGAGAATGGGGGATATTTGTGTTTGTAAACACGAGTATGTAGGACGGTAATGTATGTCTGTGTGGGTGTGGACAGTAGGGGTGAAAGTCCACAAATGCATGCAAGGACATAAATGATTGTCTGAACGCCTGTGTCGGCACGGCTTACTTGAGCTGATTATGCAAGAGTGTAGGGTGAGGCCGTGGGTGCTGCTCTCCCTTTTGCTCTGACATGTTGGACGGAGGAGGCTTTTGTTGTTGGCGCACTCCCGCTCCACTGACATCAATGGGCTCCATTGATACCCACAGAGGGACACTGTGTTCCTAATCGCAAGCTTTCGCCTTGGCCAATCCTGCAGTACTACCTCGAGTTGACTTTTGAGAAGCTACGTCACAATTTCTAAGGACAACACGGAATCTGAGGTCACATCAACAGATGTTTTGCATTTGTATTTGCATCCAGATGCAAACTCGGGCACATGAGCTCACTATACATCTCAAGGGCTCATGTGACCAAACTATAACCTCAACATGCCCTCCAAAGATAAAAAAAACAAAAAAACAAACATGTGACTACATACATTGCTAGACAAAACCCCTTATAATAGATCTGGTAAATACAGTGCATCACCTCACTATAATAAATCATAGCTCATCAAATAAGATTGGGTGTAATACCTAACAACGTAGTCGAGGGTCACATAGTACAATAAATGACATCAAATCTGTTTTAATCTATTGTAGCATGCCCTTTATAGACACTGCATTAGATCAGCTGTCTGAGAAACGAATATGCCGGTGTCAGCATCCCGAACTAGGCATTTATCTCTATATTTAAGCTCAGTTGCTATGTAGATATTTACAGCGTATCTATAAGTATGGCACGAAAGAAAATCGTCTTCTAGAATAAACCACTGAACAATATGATGTAATGTATCAAGTCGCAAATCATTCTGTTTTTAGAAATGAGTTTGCTGGAGGTCATAACATACATCAACCTCTACTTGGTCTGAATAATTGAGTATACTATATTGAACATTACATCTTGTGATCTTTTCATACTATCCTACTGAAAATACTTAATACTCATACTTAAAATACTGAAAGAGTTCAAAGTTATTTATCAGTGTGTGAAAGATAGGATCATCTTGAAAACTCTATTTCCAGTCATATAGTTGTAAAACAATAAAGCTGATGGAGCGGCTAAAGATGTTAACAGATGAAGGAAAGGTAGATAAAGCCAGAGAGATAAAGAGGAAGAGTGAGAGAGCGAAGAAAAACATAGGATGAAAGTGTATTGCTTCTTGGGTTACTTGTACAGAAAGTCTAATGGTCAGATACAGATAGCTGGCGATCTCAGAGCCATCATCATCATCATCATCATCATCATCATCATAAATGGCAGCTAAAACAAACCATTAAAGCCTGCAGAAATCCTAAAGCCTTTGAGAGCATACCTGTTATACTAAAACCATATGTGAAAGATGGGCTGAGATGATATAGATTTATAGATATAGAAATACACTCAGCAATAGATCAATAGATCAATAGGATGATAAAGTAGGCCCAGGGTAATTACATGTTTGACGTCAGGGGGTGAAGGGACATACACAGCTCCCATTATCTCGTGGAAGGCTCATTTACAGAGCCATGGATGGCATGTGAAAGGCCAAGGTCACCATGCATTTTCATACATGAAGGTCCCTCACTAATGAGTGTAATTATGAGATTGGGTAAAAGGGAGAGAATGCTATCCTTTTCCTTCCAAAGCTTCACTAGCATGCCTACACATTTTTATCTCTCTACTCTCTCTTGAACAAATCGTTAAAACGCATACATATTAACGATCTACTTACTCACAGAATGGTACGACAAATACAGGCACGAACAAGATGAGAACAGATCAACACACCCCACCATCTACTACACTGTGCCTTTGAGCAAGAGGCAAATTATCATTGCTAGCATTGGAGTCAATTTTACACGTGCCTAAACAGCGCTAATTGGACTTCGCCTTTATGTTCTCAGAACGGTTGCTTTTAAAACCTCGCCCAACTTTCATTTCCCGTCACTGGAGAAAAAAAAGAGCGCTTCTTTTTTAGAAATTCACATGGAATTGACTTATTTTTCACTTTATGTACCACTTTCCTCCTTTAGTAATTAGGCTTTGTCTTTTTTCAGTTCCAAATAGATGTGTTATATTTATATTAGTTTAAATAAAGATAATTGATTCGTTTAAATAAAGATAATTATTTATTTTCAATAAATTGGGCTTATGTCTTAGGGGATATTGTGAAAACAAAAATGTATTCAAATATGAAGTATATGCAACAGAAACTATGCAAAGATTATATATATATATAAATGATATATATATATATATATATATATATAAAACTATATTGCCCCCTATCCTGATTTTTATTCTTTTGCATGTTTGTCACACAAAATGTTTCTGATATCGAACACATTTTAATATTAGTCAAAGATAACACAAGTAAACATAAAATGCAGTTTTTATAATGTTTTTATTATTTAGTGAGAAAAAAATCCAAACCCACATAGCCCTGTGTGAAAAAAGTATTGCCCCTATTAAATAGATTGGGCATTGCAGCAATAACTAATCTTTGCGATAACTTGCAAAAGCTAGCGCTCTGGAGGAATTTTGGCCCACTCATCTCATTGTTGTATTCAGCTAGAGGGTTTCAATGAACTTCTTATACAACATCTCATGAATAAAAAAAACATTTGTTTTTTTTCAGCCATTCAGAGGTGATTTGCTGGTGTTTTTTGGGTCATTGTCCTGCTGCAACCCAAGATCGCTTTAAAGTTGACGAACATGGCCGGAATGGATTTTTTGGTACATTAAATTCATTTTATCAAACATCCAACAGCAAAAAATAAGAATAATAACCACCATATTTTATGTTGAAATAAAAAGTCAGGAAGGGGGCAAATAGTTTTTCACACCATGTAATATATATAATATATATCTTATATATATATATAAGGTCTTTAAGCATTGCACCAACCTTTAAACTGCATCCACTCATTATGTAGAATAACTAACAGAATAAAAAAAACATTATTGACATAATAAACATTGGAACCTTTTATCAAACATCCAGTAAGAATAATCATGTCTTCTTTCAACTTTAATGGACTGTAAAGAGCCACGTAACACATTAAGTCTCCATTGTTTCTCTAAAGAGTCAGTCAAGCGTTATGCTGCTGTCAGTGGTGTCAAAGGTATTCAGGTAGAAGTATAAATACAAGGGTTTAAATAGACTTCTGTAGAAGTTGAAGTAACAACACGAAGATTTTTACTCAATCAAAAGTGTAAAAATACTGGTTTCAAAACTACAAGTATTGTAAAAGTATTGTAAGGAAAAAATGCCATTAAGGAGAAAAGCTTAGGCCGCTCCAATCATAATCGCTAATTTATTCAGTCGTCTCTTTACTGAACTAGCTTCATTTGTGGAGGACGGAGAGAAAGCACCCACTTGATAAATCAGCCAGTAGTGGAGAAATAATCACTTTTAAGAAATAATCTTTTTTGAGTAACAACCCCATGTACTGGTTATGTCTCTGCTAGAGTGTGATGTGATTTGTCATTTGAATGTGTATGTTGGTACTTCTTAATTCAACCACAATAAAATCTATCCAGTTGGCATTATTTACCTGTTTATGTTTTCTTTTTGAAAAATGACATGAAATAGGAGTAACAAGACTATTTTATATATGTAAGTGCAAAGAACAGATAATTGTGTAAAAATGTAAGACATAGAAGTCAAAAGTCAGCTGAAAAATAATCATTCCAGTAAAGTATAAATACCCCATAAGTATTTGTACTTCAATACTTGACATCTCTGCCTGCGGTGGGTTTAATTTTTGTCCCTCTGAACACAACCACTGGATACAGCTAATAAAAAAAGGCAAGGAAAAAATAAATAGTTGACGCCAGAACATTGTAAGAGCTGTGATTGAAATTCCCATAATTTAAGGGGAAAAAAATTTAAGGCAAAAAAAAAAGATAAATACATAAATATATGATATTTGTTGAAATGAACACATTTAACATGTTAAAGGAGTTACAAATTTGCACGTTAGCAAAAGACATTTCCAACATCGATAAACCGGAGACTAAAAGAAAAATCTATCTGTTTTTATGTTTTAATACAAATAGTCTTCTCTTTCTGTTTTTTATATACTGTAATGTGTTATAGTAATGCAGGTGTGTTAAACAGCTTGGTACATATGGTACATGATGTTTAGACCAATGGCAAGGCAAATACAAATATTGGAACATGTGCCTGACAGGTGCTTCTTGTTGTCCAGGTTTGTCCTGTTAGATTGTTTAAACAGTAAACAATCAATTTAGAGGTAACAGTAAATGTGTACTCTCGGTTTTAGTCCTGAGTTTCACCTGTGTAGACTGCTTTTGTTTTTACACAGAAAACACCATCCTGAAGACCAGCAAAGCAAGGCATTTTCAAGTTTAGGAAAAAAGGGGGGGGGGAATGTTTTTAAATATTTGCATAAATATTGTATACAACCAACAAAAAAATGCTCTACTGGTCAGTCAAGGAAAATATAAATAGTTGATCCCAAAACATTGTAAGAGGCGTGAATGAAAATCCCAAAATTTAAGGGCAAAAAATATTATGATATTTATTCACATGAACACATTTAACATGTGAAATGAATTGAAAATGAATGTTTTTAATAGCTCTAAAAGCTAAATCAGCTCTGTCATGTTCTTGCATTGCTCATGAACAAACTGGATGTGCTTTTCCAGGTGCTTCAAACTTTAGTTTAAATGACAAAGTGTTCTGTATTTGTTCGTTATACACATTACTGAACATGCCGTGTACCAAATGCATCATTTAGAAATTCCTGTTCACACAATACCTCACCCAGCTACAGAGTATTGCCTTACTGACAGTCATATAAAGTTCTTTCCTGCCTTTTCTATATTTAAACCCAAGTGAAACACAGTAAAATGTATTAAAGGGAAAGTCCAATGTTCTCCTATTGTAAATGATTGTATGGCACGTAGAAACCTTTCCCCACCTCTCCCTCCCTCACTTTGCACTTCTTATCCCTCTGTAAGGTTGGGCCTGACCTATGTGACCCACACTAATCATTGTTTTCTGGAAAAGGAGAGATGGGGATAATCTGACAAAAGAGATCAACCCACAGCTTTAGCTTAGTTGCACAGAGAATGGATATAGCACAAAAGAAAAAAGGGGGGGGTGCTTAAAGGCCTCTCGCCAGGTCTTTTCTCATGTCCATTGGGAAGCTAGGAAGCGATCCAATTCATTCACACAATAAATAAAAAGTGCAAACTAAATTCATACTGACAATGCAATATATGAATGAATGAATAGCTTCGGTAGCATGAAACGCAATGCATCTGTACCAATGCTTTTGAATCTTCATTTTTGCAGGTATGTAAAAGCCTTGCCGCACCGCGATAGAACAAAGAGGCAACAAAAAAAGGCAAATGGGAGCTATGGGTTTTCATTTACCACTCATATAACTGCAATTCAAGGGGACAAGAGAATTTCTAAGCATGTCTCTGGCAATGACTAGCAGCATTCAGAGGCTGAAACTAAAACGTGGGAGGATTATAGCGAGAGGGGGAGTTTAAGACAAAAGCATGAATGGAAAAATATACTTCATTTATACAATGGAGCCATAGCACTGCACAATCAACCACTTGATTCATACATGGCTCTTAAAAACAAAACAAAACAGAAAAGCAACACTTATTTTCTAAGAAACATACTAGTACATACAGTTCCAACACACCAAGAACATGGCCGACGTGACATTTGCATCATTAAATATTCTTTAGCCAGTCCGAAGCCAAATAAAAGGCAAGTATGTTTGCTTTCATCATTTCTTTCATCCAGCAAAGGTCACTAAAATAGAAATGTGCCTTGAGAGGATATGTGACAAATTAACTACAAGAGAAACATTTTATTATCACTGACAAATTGTGATATTATTAGGAGCAAAATAAGCAGGAGCTCAGTGTCTAGGAGACAGAAATGTGACCAGAAAAATGTTTCAACTCCAACGTTCACAGCTGGTAGCTTAACTTTGACCAAATAGTCCACGTGTGCCTCACATATCCCTGAAGGCACGTTGTGAAAACTTTATTTTGCCCTGTGTTGCATTTGTTTCAAATAAGAGGCCAGAAAAAAACTGCCCCTTTAAATGTAAACAGACTCCCCAGTCTACCCTTTTTCCTTTCTGTAGGGTCCCAGTGGCTTAAAACAGACATGAGGTCTGGACTGCGTCTCTGACCACAGACACACTAACGGAGAGGGAGCATCCTGTCTGAGGGGGGGAGTATAGGGTTTGTCCTTGGGAGGTGCAGCAATGAAGTCAAGGGTCAGCAGCCCTGTCCTCAAGTTTCAAAGGCATTAGAGCAGGGAAATGTAGTGGGGTCGGTTTGCACCGACCTTTTCGGTGGCATGGCACTCCTTAACCTGACAGTGCACACACTAACTAATGCCTTCCACTCTTATAATGAGCTGTAAGTGGAGTCGATTAGTTTGCTCGTTTCGTGGCATTTCAGACCTCATCACAGAGTCGCGCCATGTAGGCTCTGGACCTGCGCACACACAAAAGCACAAAGCTTCATTTTGATTTAACGACAACGGGAGGGGCTTGCCGCTCTTTCATCAATCAGTCAGCGCATTTCACCTGCACGTTTGACCTGTATAAGCAAACAAGACCTCTGTGGAAGTTTACCAATGCACAAGCCAAGCCATCGGCTATGGACATAATGGCTGTTAACGAGCCACGGGTCTGTTAGTTCAGGAATCAAAGAGGAGAGCGAAGAAGAAAAGCAACATTGTTGAAGCTTTGCATAGTGGGTAATTCCTAAAGGTTAAGTGAAGCTATAATGAGGCCACATGATTGATAAATTAGGCTGAAGGTAAAAGTATTGAATGGTCTTGATAGAAGAAGGAGGAAAAAGGATAGATTCAGGCATGCTTTACACAATATTTGATTATATCAGTGGGTGGTAAAGGATATCTTGAGGTTCTGCTGTATTGCCCTGATTTTTCTTATTATGATTTTAAGGAAACAGTATTTTAATTGTTTCTTCACTTATCCCAGCTTGTTTGGAAGTTTTGTCAGAGCGCAGGGTCAGCCATGATACAGCGCCCCCTGGAGCACAGAGTGTTAAGGGCCTTGCTCTGCCTTTATCGGAGCTCGGCGGAGCCCGAACTCCGACCTTCCGATCAGTAGCCCGGCGCCTTAAAACACTTATACTACACCCTCCCTTGTTTCTCCCACTTGTAGCTGGGAAATCTGACAGATTTTGAATGTGAGGAACTTGTTGCGAATATCTCCTGTTCACCAATTTGGTAACTGTAGGCCCTGTGTCTGATAATCGATGCAAAAAACAAAAGGAATGGATAGACTTGTCATGTGAGTTTGAAGGTCTTTGTGAAAGATACTGATTGTGATCTGTAGACCTTTTGCTTTTATTATAAAACCACATGGGAAGTAACATGACAAGTTCATCCAATCAAGCTATTTGTTATTTGGTTATTTCACACATGGTGTAGACCACATGTGTCATTGTACGTGGCCCGCAAGAACTTAAAAGGTGTACGATTGTCTTAAAACAAGGCTACGCTGCTTTAAAGCATGCATTGGCAATAAACTACATCTCCCACTATGCATGTGACTATGTTATCCGAGAAGTGATGGCATGCCGCCACTAGATTGCAGTGCATCCCAAATCAGCGCTATGTCTTTTGTGGTATGAGGCGGCGGCGCTCATCAAACACTATATGCTGTCTTATAGTTACAACTGGCCTTTCGAGGGAAATCATAATGCTGATGTGACCCACGGTGATAATGAGTATGGAACCCTTGGTGCTGTTGGACTGTATTCACTTGAGACGAACTTCAGAACATCATTTATAGTAAACAAGCATCAAATTCCCTGGAGGACTCAAAGCAGCTTTTGCATTTGTCCAAACTTATTAAACTCTCCAAATTGGCAGATTTGGAAAAAAAACACTTTCTAATACAATCTTTTCAACACGCTTTCTGTCTTGACTACACTATATCAATTCTAGAAAAGTCACGATTTATCGCAGCTATTTACTGATATTAATCTCCATCCGGATTTCACTACAGGTGCCTTTGTGTCAGTAAAAGCTCTATACAAATAGGAACAGACCGGAATTACATAGGACTAAATCATACAAAGGATTGTAAAAGTCAATTCATGGTTTCATGGCATCTTTTGCAATCCTTAGCTTTTGACAAACATTTGCTTGTTGATTGCCTTGCGCACTTCAAAACACTTCAACGCGATCAATACGCAGACCTGGGATATCAAAGCCTTTTCTGTACAGATTCCAGTCCTGTGAATCCTGTTCAGATTGGAACAAGTGCAGCTGTATATCATCTCTTTAAATGTGCTGTGTTGACTGTCTGATTTAGAGGAGAATGCTTTGATGGCATCAGTAGTTGGCAGCAGTTGAGTCTATATCTTCTTTTCTATCATGTGGGAGATAAAAGACTGCCTGGTTTTGGCTGTCAAACAATGAAGACACAAAGTGCAATAGTTCCACCGGAGGTTTACAAAGAGTGCGAGAGAGGGAAGAGAAGAAGCACAAAAGAAAAGCAAGACTAACATAAAAGCATGCAAAATGGCAGGATCATTTTAAAACTGTTACTGACTTATTTTGTCGGTATTTTGAATTCATTCCATCTTAAAAAAAAAACAAAAAACAAAACATGAAATAATATTCACCAAGAATCAATCAAGATATCGTTTCAAGATGCAAGACGTGAAAAGGAAATTGGGAATAAAAGTTTGGGAAAAATTGTGAGATTAGTGCACGCATCAGAAAACATGTTGTATGCACGTCAGTTCTTGTGCGGTGACAAATGTACATGTGTAGGATGAGGTAAGCACATGGCTCAAACACCATTTAGAGCGTCTCTGCAAATGCAAATGTCCTGTGAACAATACACACAACACTGAAACAGTTTGGCAGCTTATTTTAAAGACACAGAAACGTGTGCAGCCTTGTCAGAGGTTAGCTTAGAGTATGACTTAGTAGCAAAACAGTACAATAAGATAGACTGCAGGTCAAAGGCTGTGTTATTGTCCCTTGGGGATGGGAGTAGTAGGGGATACCAGCTGTCCCTCGTTCAGCTATGTTTGTTTCTCCAAAATAATGGCGGGAAAACACTGTAGTCCGTGACCACGTGCTGTGAAACCAGATAGCCAGACATACTGTGTGTCTAGGAGCCAAGCCACATTGAGCACTATATCCTTTCAACCCAGATTTGTCTCAGGAGCAGCTCTTTACTCATGTGACCTGGTTCCTGCTAGTCCTAATCCCACTAACAATTCAAGTCACATCACATTCACGTCATGCCTACGAAAATGCAGATTAATCCTAAATTCACACCCACTCTGCAGGAGCAACGTGACTTGATTTAACTTCTGTTTTATTCAATCCTGGTTGCTGGAGCAATAACCAACGCAGGTTAATACAAAATACTTCTAGTAAAGGACTCATAATACTGTATGTGACTTATAACACTATTCTCAAAGTTTCCTAGAGAGAAGAAATTAGTTTATAATGTTGCCACATACAAAAATGTTGTATCTGTATTTACTCCGCTGGTTAAAAAGGATCTTAAAACCACCAGGAATACCGGGGCACGAATAATCAGGTCTTTCAAAAAAAAAAAAAAAAAAAAAAGCACAACAAAGAATAGAAATATTATAGTTAAATATCAGTCAATCCCCTTCTCTTTCTATCCTAAACCATAAAACATGACCGTGGTAACCATGGAGATATCATGTATGGCACCTAATGATCACATTCAGAACATTCTGTAGCCAGAACTAGGCCCAGGACTCAGTGCTTTCTAAATCGTTGTCTTTTTTTATGAATTATGTGTAATATTACTAGAACAGAATTAGAACTACTATACTCTATAGTGTAAGTTGCGTCTCCCTTCAAGGCATAACTGCTCCACTTTTAGCGAGTCACTCCTGGTTCTGGGTTTGAAAATCAGGTCAGTTTTCCCTCAGGAGTGTTAATGCCCGGGATTTAGCTAAACACTGCATTCTTGTCTATGGAAGTCTTTTCTACAGGCTCAGAAGTGCAAAAGTTTTGTATGGATAAATTTATATGAAACAATCTTATAGGTACTAAACTTAAACATTCCAACTCCATAACTTCTTTATATCTGTAATATAAACTTTGGGACAATGTCAGTTGTTCAAATCGCTATACAAATAATGAATTTAAGTCAATATTTGCTAAGCGGGACCAATTCAATTTATTTCACCACAGTTTCACACGAGTTTCCTCGCAGGTAGAACAAACATGCCTGCAGGTCGAATGTTGCAAGGTATATTCTTTCCTTACCCTCAATGTTTCCCAATATGGCTCCAAACACACCACAGTTTGGACACAATTACTGAATATGTTTTCAACTCCCTCAAGATTTCGTTTGCATATTTTACATACGTTCAAGCTGAACTAGGACTCTAGTAAATAGTTACTTCTAACAATCTTCACTTATAACCAGTGCTATTAGCATCTTTTCGGATGCTAAGAACGCCGCGAACTTCTCTGTGCTTTGCGATTGGCCATCTGAAGAAAGCTGGGTCAGACTAGAATATCTTTTACACTAACGCCAAATGAAGGGTCACGGTGGCTTAGTGGTTAGCACGTTCGCCTCACACCGCCAGGATCCGGGTTCGATTCCCGTCTCGGGAATGTGTGTGTGGAGTTTGCATGTTCTCCCCGTGCCTCAGGGGGTTTTTCCCCGGGTTCTCCGGTTTCCCCCGGTCCAAAAACATGCACGGTAGGTTGATTGGCACTTGGCTTGGAAAAATTGTCCCTAGAATCCCTAGTGGTGTATGAAGGTGTGTGTGTGAAAAAATGTGGTGTGTGTGTGTGTTTTTAGTGCCTGTGTGTGTGGCTGGATGGGTTTTTTTCGATGGTGTTGGTTTCCCCATGTCTGGGATTGGGGTTGTTTGCATTCCTGCGGGTTTTCCATCCGGTCATGCATGGGTTGTGTTGATTTCCAGGGTGTATGAATGTGTGTGTGTGTGCCTGCGATGGGTTGGCTTATCCAGGGTGTATCCTGCCTTAATGCCCATAGACGCCTGAGATAGGCACAGGCTCCCCGTGACCCAAGGAAGATCGGATAAAGCGGTAGAAGATGAATGAATGAATAACGCCAAATGTGGAACTAGTACACTTCACTGACAGTTTTGAATCTTAGTTCAGGCAAACCTGATCCAAACCCATCAGTATAAACAGCCTGTGAGACACAAATGACCAGTCTGATTGTTTCACATTGCTTTACAATACACATGTATCTGTCTGTTTCTTATAAACTCTGCTTACTCACCGTTGTTTTTTTCAATTGGTAGGTGATTGCTTTTGTCATGGTGTCACCAAGCAAAGCCACCTTGGGTCCTTGTATGTATTGAAAAGAGGAAATAAATAAATTAACAAACAAATGACCAATCCCTTAGTGTTTAGTGCGTTCGCCTCACACCTCGATTCCCGTCTCGGCTATGTGTGTGTGTGTGTGTGTGTGTGTGGAGTTTGCATGTTTTCCCCATGCCTTATTCGGTTTTTGTCCGGGTTCTCCGGTTTCTCTCCGGGTCCAAAAACATGCACGGTAGGTTGATTAGGACCTTGGAAAATTGTCCTTAATCTATGAATGTGTGTGTGTGCCCTGCAATGGATTGGCACCCCATCCAGGGTGTATCCTGCCTTAATGCCCCAAGACGCCAGAGTCTCCTCGTAACCCGAGGGAAGATCGGTTAAAGCGGTAAAAGATGAATGAATAAATGAATTACCAAACCAAACTGACCACATTTAATCATGATTTTTGTTCTTGACTGAAAGGATTGAACACAGATGTGGTGATCTGGTGTTTGTAACCTATACAACACGAGTTCTTTTGTACCATTTTGCTTTCTACCATAGTGGTCTATAATGATTGTACAAGGGACTGTAGATGTAAGGGACTTAACCAGGTCATTTCCGTCTGTTCACTCTTAGTAAGAGTGCATTTCTGGCTGTTTCTGTTGCTATTTAGAGGTTTCATTTCTGTGTAACTCAAGAGACTATTGTGGAGGGTAAAAAAAAATCCCAGGAGATCAGCAATTGAAATACGCAAACCACCCCATCTGGCACCAACAACCATGTAAAGGCAAAGGCATTACATTTTCACCCCATGCTAATACTGTGAATACTAAATGATTTTTTTTTTTAACATAGTGTATGTCAGCACTGCACTTCTGTCATTTGATTGGCTGACTGGATAAATTATACTTCTAAGTTGGGTCTCCAGATACTTTGAAACTTTTGATATGTAGTCTAAATAAGACGTTGGATTGGTTTGCAATGTTAAGTTGAGAAAAATGATTCTCTAAGATCAGCGATTCCTGCCCATTTTAGTTTTAAACCTGTAAACAGATAATGCTCTCGTCACTGGCACATGCTCAATTGTTACTCAAGGTCAAGCCCATCTGTTCCTCGGCCTGTCTCACTTCTCCCTGTCCATCTGCCCCTCTCTGAAAATGCATGGGAGACATGAGACTATTGCATCCCGTGAAAAAAAAAAGTCTCTCTAGATGGATCAACAACTTGCCGACAGAAATGTTTCAGTATAAATAAAGTTTTTTTTTGTTTTTTTGTTCAGTCATGAAAAGCATATAAATTATGGTTCTTGATAATCACATATACACTACAAATAAGTTCTCTTGACCATGTCTGTCAGCCTGCTAAAGTCTTATCAGAATTCTCTTTTTTTTTTGCATTTGGACCACTAATTAAGCAAAAGCGGATCATATAAAAATGGTTACCTTGGTTTTGAAAGTATTCATTAAGATTTTCCTGCATCTTTGTTTGGCCTTGAAGAAAATACATAGCATATTGTTTTACGCGGTCCTCCTCTGCAATTGGCTTTTCGCTCAGACAAAACAAAGCCCTGAAATTGCCGGTGTAGACATAATCACAATGGAAGCACTAGCCACGTAGTCTTTTCAAATGAACCTTCAGCGTCATCGTCTTTAGTCCGACAGACAATGCAGGGGCTGGGCCAGACCTTTTCAATTGCAAAATAACTAACTTGAACAGGAATATGTCATTTTAACATTCGCAACATAAATCCGAAGCTCTGTGAGCTCTGTACACTTTAAATAAAAAAATAAATAAAAATCTTTTTTTTTTGTTAAAAGTTTATTTGCCGTAATAATCAGTAACTGACACGTGTACCATAGAGACTGATCACATAGGAACAGCAAGATAATTACATCGTTATAAAAATGTATAAATCTACACGGATGTACTTTGATCAGGTCATGGCACTGAAACACACAGTGTAGAGTACACACTAAACACAGACAATCTCATTTCATCTGTTTGATAAAGCTTTGCTATACACTTAGCTAATTTCTAAACGTCTTCAAAAATCTTGAAAGAGGGGGGAAAAAAAGGCTTCTGAATAATGAGAAGCAAAATACTCATCGGCTGACCAATACAATTACATTCGGTCCAAAATGAGAATGCAACCAGGAAACTGCATATTCAGGCCTTTCACGCGTCAAACAAGCGCGGCGTGAAATAAAGCCTATTGTACAACAAAGGCAAATGTTAAAGCCAGTGTGCTAACCAATAAAACGCCCCAGAGCACAACATACTGTACACACTATGACCATAAAAACTGAGGTGACAGGACCACCACACACATACAGGGTGCTAGTCAAAAAGATCTGCTCCAATGATCAAAGATGTAGTGAGCATACTTGCATACAATAATTTGGACACGCAGTAAAACGCCTGATAAATTTTCTTTGACATCAAAGAGGAACTGAAAGCTTTTGCTCTCGGTAATAAGTGTTTTGTCGGTGCAGAATGCTTTAGTCAGTCAAACACGCTGGTGTGGTGAATGAAATTAAATGGATCCTTTACACCTGGATGTTTTTCCATACAACTCCCAGAAGTCTTGACTGGGTGGCCACAAACAGTAACAGCTGCAAAATCACAGCCCAAAAAAAAAAAAAAAAAAAAAAACAAAAAAAAAAAAAAAAAAAAAAAAAAAAAAAAGTGTCACATCATGGTACCAAGGAGCTCATTGATGGGCACTGATGAAGATTGAGCATTTCATAGTGTAAGAGGGAATCATATAAAAAAAAAAAATAAAAAAAAATCAATATTTATAACATCCAGTGTTGTAGAGCAAGTGACTGCCGTTGCAAGACAAACAAACAAAATACACACTTTTACGGATATAAATATAAGTTTGTGCACTTGATATACTGTACACTACCATTCAAAAGTTTGAAATCACCATAGATTCAATCTGATTCTTATAATGATCTTAGGACCGTCATCATAGGTTAGAAATTAGTTCTGGAAAACTTGCCTGGAACTGTTCTGTTCTTGAAAGGCAAAGATCAAATCTGGATACTTAACATTAGGACAGGGTGATCTGGCAATAACATACTTTGCCTGAGAATAGTTTCACGCCCAACAGTGATTTGCTCACAGTCGCATTTCATTATTTCTCGTCACAACCTAAATGTAAAAGCCTATTTTTTTGGTATCACAGAATACCCTGTCTAAATAATACATTTAATTATTAAGTATGTAGTAATTATCTAATTAAATGGATGTTTATTAGTAGTCCAACAACATTTATATTGCAATGGCATCAAGACATAATATCCACTTCTGCCAACCCCCCCCCCAAATAAAATACTGCAATAGTCTCATTATTTTTAAAACACAGAATATAAATCAATTTGTTTAAAGTGGCATGATTCCAAACTTTCCAACAGTAGTGTATGAAGAAAGGAGGGAGGAGAAAAAAAAAGTGTACAGTATTTTCTCTTTTAAGAGATAACGTAGAGATGACGTATTCTTGGAGTTCAGAGTAGCTGATATATCTGTGACTAATAAAACAGTTTACAACTGAGACATGTTAGCTAAGGCTGAGACAAGTCATGGTACAGTGCTAACTTCAGTGAAAATATCTCGACTGAGACATACTCCTCTCACACACACACACACACACACACTCCCTGGTCAGTCCATCTGCTCGAGGCACTGAATGAGTCAAGTCTTTGTCACTTTGTCCATGTGCGTGAATGACTCGGAGCTTGGCTTGTGTTATTGGATGCACACGTATTTTTTCCACCAGGCTTTTGAGAGCATCTTCATCTTATCAGCTGTGCTGAGAACTTTGCGTTCTCTTCTGGCACGTCTCTCAGACTGGCGCAGACCAGCCGAGATGGCAGCATCAAACACATCTTTCAGGTTTTTCTGCGTTAGCGCCGAGCACTCTACATAGGTCACGGCGCCAATCTTCTCAGCAAGGGCACGGGCATCCTGCTCAGGTACGGGCTGTTCGCGTCGCCTTGCTAACTCAATCAACACCTTGACGTCTTGGCGCAGGTCGCACTGCGTGCCCACGAGCAGGACCGGGGTGAGTGGACACCGCCGCCGAATCTCAGGCACCCACTTCTCACCGACGTTCTGGAAGGAAGCGGGACTCACCACACTGAAGCAGAGGAGCAGGACGTCTGTGCGCGAATAGCAGAAGTGCCTCAGCTTATCAAACTCGTCCTGAGAGAAAAGACACAAATTCAAAAAGATGTACTTTAATATATTGCAGTAGATGCAACAATGCAAGTAGAATTTGACAGGATACTTAAAGGACAAAAATCTAACCATTGGGTTTGATTAAAACCTTTACTTCCTGTACAAATAATGTTGCACCCCACAGTAATATGCCTAAAGTACACACTTCTTACATTTCAATGCAAATTTGATTCAAAAATGTATGATTTACATACAGTCCTGAAATCCATATTGAAATTCCAAATCTCTGAACAAAATCCAATCACAAGTTTGTTCTATAATTTACAGGATCAATTAACTTGAACCTTTCCACTTGGCCATTACTGGACCCTCCCACAAGTACCGCAGTACACACTGTTCAAGCAGCAACCTTTTTAAACTCTGCCAAAGCGTGCAGTTCTGGCACACCCTTCCTTTATACTGTGCCAATCAAGTAAATTAACACTATAGGTTCACAAAGCTTTAAAGAGCAGGGCCTCTTAAATCCTTAAGAGGGCAGATTTAGTCTGGCTTAACCCTTCCTTTTCCACTCTGAAACATTACTACAATATAGATCATCCACAAACCGATTTTGCTAGAACCGAACTTAATAAAAAATATATAAATAACTGCATACAAGAGGTTACCATTAATGGAATTTGAGTATCAAGACTTTCCTTTTACTTTGCAGCGTGAAGAATGGGAAAGGTCTCTTATCTTGCCGACTGTGTTTGCAAAAGCTTTCCTCCCTTACTGTATTAAAAGTTTTACTAATTGTGTGTTGAAAGGGCAGAGCCGTTTATTGTTTAACCCATACAGTACACAAAAGATTTATAACTGTTTGCAGAGTGCGATAGTTTCAAAACCCGTGCAAGGGAGCAGGTTGCATGCCGTAGAAACGCAAAAGTGCTTTTTAAAGTGCATAGCTGAACTTGGACCCATTTCCAGTGGCTTTTGATAAACATTTTTTCATAATTGGGAAAGCTTAGAAACAAACTGTGGTAAAAAGGCATAAACCTGGCATAAGGAACCAAGCCTTGGGGCAAAACTGGTGGTTGAAAATTTCTCTCTAAGCCTGTACGGCTCACACACAGAAAAGGCAGAGAGATAAAGAGACAGCTGAAAACCTTGTTTTTTTTTTTTTTTTTTTTTATCTCTGTGGTTGCCACACAATACTTCATCTTCTCTAATCCATTTTAATTGCCTGGGTCTTATTCTCAGTCGTTCTCAGAATTCTCATTCTGCCCGTCTGAGCTTAAAAAATAAATAAATAAATAATATATATATATATATATATATATATATATATATATATATATATATATATATATATATATATTATATATTTATATATATATATAAAACAATAATTAAAAAAATAAAGCGAGTGCAAATATACTAAAAAAAGGTCCAACACACCAACATTCTGTGTACATTCTGTGAATTTCAAGGGCATACAGGAACCACCCCAATAGTCTGTACCTTAAAATTCCCATTTATCTGAGAATGTGAATAGTACAACAGGGTTTGTTCAGGTTGAATAGGAAAGAACACAGCCTCTCCAGGTTTCACTTAGTGTGCTTTTGAAACATCCTTTTTCTATGGCCTTGAAAGCCCTTCAGTATCTATAGCAACACTGCACTCCCTTTACCAACACGTCTGCTCCAGACAGGGAGGGTAACAAATACATTCAGGTGCTGTCTAATGAAGTCTGAAATGTCTGAACAGTCTGAAGTGGCTGATATGGGCACACGCACATCAGTGCATATGAATACAAAAAGAAGTTTACCTGTCCAGCAGTGTCGCAAAGTTGCAATCGCAACGGCTGTCC
The DNA here is from genome assembly GCA_030449085.1 of Kryptopterus vitreolus. Classification (NCBI taxonomy): domain Eukaryota; kingdom Metazoa; phylum Chordata; class Actinopteri; order Siluriformes; family Siluridae; genus Kryptopterus; species Kryptopterus vitreolus. Next base: position 10,214,368 of record JACRUU010000026.1, on the reverse strand, counting down.
ATCAACTTGTACTACCGCTGGAGAAGAGACAGAGAGAGAAGGAAAAAGAGGTGAGGCAACTTTGCATCTCATGGCCATTCATATACACAGACAGATTTGCATGAGTTTATTCACTGATCCAGTAAGCCATTTTCCTCAAACATTGTATGCTTAAATAAAAATATATCTGCCACATGAATCAATGTAAAATGTAGCCCAGACAGAACACTATGAAAACAACATACACACAAAGTGTACACAGGCTGCAATAGCACAAGCAAAGAAATGTTCAACGTAATGAACTCTGCCTGCACATACACAATGACACTTTTCCTACAGATACAAAGTAAAACCCGCTGGCTTTCTCAGTTGGCAGGCTGCATTGTGTAATTGCAGCTCAAATCCGGTCATCTGATCTGCCTCTGATTGTGCCCTTTTCCCTCTGAAGTGCCACCTGTGCTATTGCGTAAGTGACGCAGTTTCGAGATGTCAGATCTGGTTTAAAGTGCGGGCCCATTACATCACTCTTTATGCTGGGAGAGGATTATAAACTTTCTGCACTGCATAATTATCTAAAATATGAATCCATAAAGAAATAATTGTACAGAATCTTATTTCTGAACTGCTCACTAACAGAAACCAAACAAATTCAGACCAAACTGTTTAAAATGCAACTTTCAATCATTCAACATACTGGTTCAGGGAAAAAAAAAGAAGCTAACTAACTATTTTCCAGAAGTTATTTCTCATTAGTAGCATTAGACATCAGCAGCATTAAGGAGCTCTCACACACACACACACACACACACACACACACACACACACACACACACACACACACACATATACATATATATATATATACACATATATATATATATATATATATATATATATATATATATATATATATATATATATATATATATATATATACACACATACATATATATATATATATATATATATATACTATATATATATATATCATATATATACATACTATCTATATATATATCTATCATATCTATATCTATATCTATATCTATATCTATATATATATATATATATATATATATATAGACTAAGAATAAATCCATATGGACCATGGGATGTAACTGGAGATAGGTAGATTTTTGCATGGATAGATAGACAGATAGGCTGGATGTAGACAGACTGACATTATGACTGCAGTGGTATATTTAACTTCGTTGAGAATATATATTAAGCATAAATGAAACTAAATAAAATAAAACCTTGGCTTGAGTGACACGCAGTGGACATTTCTAACTCATAACACACAGATAACATGCAAACATAAAATGCAGTGTTACAAACAAAAATATTGATATTTGTTTCACTTCGCATGAACACCTGCTTCTTCACCTCCCACAGCAGTGCTCTTCCTTACCGGAGAAGTTGTCGAAGGCTGTAGGGACATATTTGGTGGGATAGCCATTAGTCGTGTAGCTGACCACCAGGCTCGTTTTGCCCACAGCTCCATCCCCGAGCAGGACACACTTCAGCAGCCGCTCGTGAGAGCCGGACGGCCGGTTGCACTTCGGTTTATGCGGCGGAACCGGAGGAGCCATTAAAGGGTTATAATCCATCTGCGGGTCAGGAGACTTTACACACCAAAGTCTAATGAAATCACGGAGGAATAAAGCCTTTCAAATGCGTCTCAGTGTCACCGTAGTTTCATAATTCCACCAGCAGTGAGACTGACTTTACTCTTCATTACACAATGTTAAAATCCACACTGATTCTCAAACCACCAGCAAGGGAAATATGCTCACGCTCCAGCCGCTAGCGCTTTAAACTACTGACTAATTTGAATATCCCCGCCCACGACACTTTCATCCTATCACATGCTTAAACTCACCTCTTTATTCCAATAATTCCGCCCACATTTTGCGTCACTTAGTTTGAAAAGAAGCGCGATGGTTGGGGCGAGTCTCTATTTCTCATTTCTAGACAGGAGCCTTCCGTCTTTCACAGCATCAAAAAGGTGTTAGATATCTAGAAGACCAGGTAGCCCATATTTAAGAGATTTAAAACTCCTTTTTCACTCATCAAGTTTATTGATTTTCTTTTTAGTTGCATAATATCGTTATTTGCATGTAATGGACATATTCTTATGATATGATAAAAATCTATTTTCATATTTATCACACACACACACACACACACACACACACACACACACACACACACACACACACACACACATATATATAGATAGATAGATAGATAGATAGATATAGATGTATATAGATATATGCACAAGGGCATGTCAACAAATAAGAATATCGTCAAAAAGTTGATTTATTTCTGTAATTAAATTCAAAAAGTGAAACTCATTATATATGACTCATTATAACAGAATGACCTGTTTCATTTTGTTAATTTTATTTATTGGTTTTAAGTCTTCCTCCTCTTCCTCTGCTGCTTGCCAGGATTCGCCACATCGGCCCACCTTCTCAACACTACCCTGTCCTCGACATCTGCCTCTTTCACCCCAATTATCTGCATGTCCTCCCTCACTACATACATAAACCTCCTCCTTGGCCTTCCTCCTTCCCTCCTGCATGGTACCTCCATCCTCAGCCTTCTCCCTATGTCCCTCATATCCAAACCATCTCAATCTAGCCTCCTTCACCTTGTCACCCAAACATTCTACATGCTCTGTCCCTCTAACAAACTAATTTTAATCCTGTCCATCCTCATGACTCCAAATAAAAACTTATTGGTTTAAGTACTATTCAAATTTTCTGGGAAATTGATTTTTGGGTTCATTAGCTTACACATACACAGAGGCCCATAGGTCAATTTAAAAAGTAAATGTTACAGTGACTAGTTAACTAACTAACTAACTATATTTTCCAGAAGATATTTACACACTCCTTAATGTGAAGAAGAATCAGTAAGTGAATGACAGGATGTGAATGAATAATATAGATAAAAGAAGGAAGAGCAGAGAACATGGCACAGTCAAAGCGCCGTGAGGGGAAACAGATACAGGTGGTGAAATCGTTTCTTAAAGTGATGTTTAAGGTGAGTAAATATTCTGACATGCTTTAGAACAGAGGTGGGAAAACTACGGATCCCGGCCCCTTGGTGCTTTTAATTCGACCCGGCGAAGATCGGCCGGCCCCTTGTCCAAATCTAATCATATCATTATTGTGACCGCATACATTTGAACTTTTCCTGTAATGCCTGACGGGCCACCAGGTGGCGCGGTTATACGTTGAATATCAACACTAATGTTTAAAAAAAAAAAAAAAAAAAAATATATATATATATATATATATATATATATATATATATATATATATATATATATATATATATATATATGTGTGTGTGTGTGTGTGTGTTTTATATGTATGTATGTATCTGGCCCGGCCCGTCTGTCAAATTTTAAAAGTCAGTGTCGCCCCTTGAGCCAAAAAGTTTCTCCACCCCTGGTTTAGAAGCAGTGTGTGAGTCAAAGTGATTAAAAAAAAAGAGTAAGACACTGCCATCTAGTGTTGGAGTTGAGTACACACTGCTGTTCTCGCAGTCTCGGATGAGATTTCACTACAGATATTCAACACCGTTGTTATTCTGTACACAATTAAAATGTGGTTCTGATTTGGTTTGCTTATTTCGGAACAAATCAGTGTGTGTTATAAAATACATGTCCACTGCTAATGTTTTTGTAATGTTTGTCATCAGCTGTACATTTGTAATGCATTTTTCAGATGACATTGTTTCTGTGAGCAATAGTAAAGTAATATTTAAAACCTCTTTTATTTTAAGCCAAACCTGAAAACTGTGTGCTGAATGAATGCAGATGACTTTTACTTTTTTCTCAATCTATTCAACACATTTTAAAGGAATGCAGACATAGAGTTACATCAGACCATGTGATAATTTCTCTATAAGAGCATGCCATAATGTGTCTTTGCTTAGCATATAACCATAAAACAATGAAATGAATCCCTTATTATTTTTTAATTCTTGTAAAGCAGCTGATGGGAGCAACGTAATGTGCGTAATATCGAGTGTATTGATACGTGTGAATAATTACATTTTGAAACAAAATACAAAAACATCACACACCGACAACTTGTAAATCATGAAAAAAATCAAGACAAAATACAAACATTCATTCATTCATTCATCTTCTACCGCTATATCCGATCTTCCCTCGGGTCACGGGGAGCCTGTGCCTATCTCAGGCGTCTATGGGCATTAAGGCAGGATACACCCTGGATGGAATGCCAACCTGTGGAATGCCAAAATACAAACAAATGATGCTAAAAAATTTTATTATTATTTTCTTATTTTTTACATTTTCATAGCTTTTTTTTTAATGCTGCATATTCAGGATGTTAAGTAAAAACAGACCCAGAGGAAAAACCTATACTACTGATTTAAAATCAAATCATGATCAACTCAGACCATATCATGAACATTATTAAAATCAAATCATTCTTGGATCAGATTATGAAGATATTTCAATTCAATTCATGATCAAAACAGACCAGTAGGAATAAATGGGCTCTCAGTTGAAGAAGTCCCACTGGCAGCAGACTGCTTTGATACAGGGAAACTCGTTGTAGAGGCTGCAGTCCATCATTGTCATGCACTTCCTGAAGCACTTTACTATACAGAGAAAGAACACAATGCGATTAACACAATGCAGAGCAGAAATCAACTACTAAACTGAAAAACAAGTTTCATATTATGTTGCTGACTGATACATTATTAAGTTACTGACTGATACTGACTACACATTATTATTTCTGTTATTATTATTATATTGTATAAACAAACGCAGTGATGCAATTGAAGAGGAGACCTACTGGGGTCGTTGGTGCAAATCACACAGCCCCAGGTGTTCTTTTCCCCTTGGCAGGTTTCAGAAGTCACAATACATCTGTGCTCCATACGCGGGGCAAAGTAGTTGCATTGCAGAGCAGATCCTGTGAAAGAGGGGAAACAAAGCCACAATAAATACTCTGCAAGAATGAGAGCATAAACCTTTTTTTTCCTTCAAGAAGATTCACCAAGCCTGACTGCTATTTTTCTTTCTCGTGTACACTAGATGAATATCCAGTAATTGCTGAAACATGTACAAACTTTATACATGGCTTGTGAATTAAAATGAAAATATTTACACCACAGTGTCTAGAAGCAGCTAGAATATTGTATATTGTATATTATATATATATATACATATTGATTAACCTCTATATTAGTACATTAATTTGAAGCAGAATGGCACTCACCACTCATCAGAATCATGGCAAGAACCAGAACCAGGACCAGAGTATTCATGATTCTACAATATGAAGGAATTAAAAGAAAAAAAAATCACTCACTTGACTGTGGTGTCTACATATAATCAATAAAAAAACAGTGCCTGGATTATGGTCTTACCTTTTGGGTTTGAGAGTACCGTTAAGGAGAATCTCTGAAATGAAGGAAGGAAGGGAATCTCGGAGCTCTGTCTGCTCTCCCTTCTAATTTTGGCTTTAAATAAAGCTAATGTGCAAGTTCCCATCCTCCTGGCATTTCCCACCCATTTTACCACGTCATATCAAATATTTCCTTCATTCTAATAATTTTTTTTCCCGCTACGAGACAGTAACAGTACGTATCGCATGGAGCTTAGAATGAAGGTCAAGGTAAGGTGAAAAATACACACTGTATTAAGTCATGAAACGTAGCATTGTTCTTAGAAAATATGTTTGTATGTGAAAGGTAAAAGACATTAAACATTAAAGACATATGTAAGGGTGTGTATTGTTAATAAAACATTAATAAATGTATGTATTTCATTAATAAATCACAGATTTACTGGAAATACAACACTTTAAACCAGAGGTGCACAAACTTTTTCATATGAAGGGCCAAGAACCAAACTTGATTGGGCCGAAAACTTGATTGGGCCGTTTTTGCAAAGTCAGTAAACAAAGACAGTTTCTTTGAGACACGTCAGCCTGCTCTGCCTACAGGAGCTAAACGGGAAAATATGGAATGATCAACCTTTAAGCAAAGTGTTTCATAGTTTAGGATACACTAATGATGTTCTTTTTGTTCTTTTATAATAAGCATGTCTTTTAGAATCATGTCTATAAGCTAATACCAGGGTCTCAGCAGACCTTAACCTTTTGTTCACATGACTGAGGTTATGGCATGATGTTTCGGTCATGTTGCATTTTTACTACTGATTTGATAACAACTATTAGCTACAAAATACTAGTATGTGCAATAAAATATTTAACAAAATATTTTTCTCTGAAACACTAGGACACAAGGTCCAGCCAAGAATACATACTGTGTTATCAAGGGTGAAAAAACCCCCATGAACAAAGTGATGTCACGCCAGATTAATGTGGATTTTTGCTGCATTTTGTAATAATTAGGCCGTTGGACTAAATCCGAGAATAATTACTGACTGGTGGGATTGACACAGTGGGATTTTATAAACCATACTGGCTTTTGAAGGCAATGATGAAAGTGATGAATGTTTAATGATGAACTTCCAACATATAGAAGCAAATATGGCCTAAAAAATAATACAGGCCACATTGCAAGAGAATGTGTCATAGGGGCACGGTGGCTTAGTGGTTAGCACGTTCGCCTCACACCGCCAGGGTCCGGGTTTGATTCCCGTCACGGCCATGTGTGTGTGGAGTTTGCATGTTCTCCCCGTGTTTTTCTCCGGGGTCTCTGGTTTCCCCCGGTCCAAAAACATGCACGGTAGGTTGATTGGCACCTTGGAAAATTGTCCGTAGTGTATGAATGTGTGTGTGAATGTGAGTGTGTGTGCCCTGTGATGGGTTGGCATTCCATCCAGGGTGTGTCCTGCATTAATGCCCATAGACGCCTGAGATAGGTATAGGCTCCCCGTGACCCGAGGGAAAATCGGATATAGCGGTAGAGGACGAATGAATGAATGTGTCATTTGTAATGTTTCCAAGACATATTTTTCACTAGAATGAACAAAGAAACCTTAAATGAAAAACTCAAATTCTAGGTCGCACAAGGATGCACATTTTGTTCTTATGGGTGGATAATATGAAAGAACAATTCTATATATTTTTTTGTTTTGCTTTGTTTTTAGGTGCTGTGAATGTAGTCAGTTGATAATCTATTGTCTGATAATCTGATAAAAGTGTGCTTATATACGAAGGGGAAGTAAAAAAAAAAGGGTACATTTGTAATACATTTTATATACATAAAAATCCTTTTACTTTTTCACTTCCCCTGGTATATTAGACTTCTAGTCCTAATTAATTAGTGGAAGACCTGATGTACATTCTCTAGGCACTATTAATTTGGAAGAAAACAGTGGATAGAAAATGATCCAAAAAATGATTACAGGTGATTTATCTGTTACATGCTATGAATGCTGTTCAGGGTTTAATGCCAAATGTATATTTGCTCATTTAACCTGAAAATTCAAACCTGAAAACCTGTATGATTTATAAGAACCGTGTACATTAGTCAGAAATTATTGTCCATTATTGATTTAGGCCAGAGGCCTAATTTTTACATCAACCACCAGAAAATATATAATGTCAGTGATTTTGAGTGTAAATGTGGATTTTTCCACACACCTCGGGTAGAACTGTAAACAACAAATCACAACATGAATGCTAATAATAGTAATAGTAATAATACAGCATAAAGAGAACTGTTATACTGATACTTTATATATAGTACTTTTTAATAGTGTATATAATTAAGAAGCTTACTAAGATCCTTCTTTCCCACCTTTTCTAGATATGAAGAGGCCCTTATCCAGAGCAATTGAGGGTTAAGGGCCTTGCTCAAGGGCCCACCAATGGCAGCTTTTGGTGGTAGGGTGAGTACTCGGGTCCAGAGTCCAACACTTTAACAACTGGGCTACCACCTCCCTAATGTACAAATAATAGTTTTGTCATGAATTCCAACTCTGTTTGATTATAGTATGATTTTATGTGTATTGTCACAAAGATTGCACTCTCTAAAGAACTATCCACAGAAGAAAACCTCCATGATTTTTACTTCCATTACCAAGAACCATTAATGGTTGTTTAACAATTCAGCACTTAAATAAATATTTTTTATATAGAAACTAAATCTCATTATGTCCTAAATAATGTCCTTTAGTTTCATACGTCTTTGTATTTCCAGATTTTCCCATTTATAAGATATTGCTTGGTTCTTTTTTACCCCCATCTGAAATCATTCATTCATTCATTCATCTTCTACCGCTATATCCGATCTTTCCTCGGGTCACGGGGAGCCTGTGCCTATCTCAGGCGTCTATGGGCATTAAGGCAGGATACACCCTGGATGGAATGCCAACCCATCGCAGGGCACACTCACACACACTCACATTCACCCACACATTCATACACTAGGGACAATTTTCCAAGGTGCCCTATCTGAAATGATAAAAATAATGATTTAATTTTCCCAGATAAAGAACACAATAATTTCAGGTTTTTGTGGACCACAAGCATCTTAAAAGCTCTTTATAATTAGTTAGAAAAATCTCTCTGCCGCGCTTATGTTAGGTTGGAACATAAAAGACGTGATAAATATTTTCCCGCGTTCTACATCTTTTATTAACTAAAAACACCCAGCAATGTGCATAATCTCATTCTTTCTAAATTTCCCCAAATTATGCCTACGAGCTGCGCATTCAAAACTGGATTGAGCTACTCACTATGTTACTGTCATTAACCTAAAAGTATCACCAGTTTATATGGAGAGCAACCAAAACTGGAACATAATCCTTAAAGGAGCCATGTACCATAAAGAACAATAAAAACAACCACAAAAAATCCACATAGCTATTAATAAGAAATTAATTAACAAAATTAATAGAATAATTTCCAGAGTGAAATAAATATAAGATAATTAATAATTGTATTAATGGAGAGATTTTGAGTGAAACTTTGAGTAGTATTGAAAAGTATTCATTTATCATACACTGAAAACAGAATAACGCAAGTTAACTCGTGGCGAACATGTGTTTAATCTCGATTTTAATCTATTGACGCTAATCATTTATAATTCTAATGGCAGATTAAAAACATCACTGGTCATTTTTGTCCAACGTTTATTTCCAACATATTATTACAAGATTCGAGATTTGTCTTTGCTTCTCCGAAAATACAAAAAACTGAATATTCTATTTTGGCATAAGGGGGAGATAAAGAGGTGTCAATACAGCAGAAATCCCAACGGTTACAATACAGTATTCATCTTCTATCCGAGTGAGCTGCAGTCCAGCAAAGATCCAGAAAAAATCCATTGCCAGTGAACAGGAAAAATTACCGAACTTTGCTGGACTCCAGTCCTCCAGGACTAATTACATCATGCTCCTGGTGTATATATCTAACACAGGTGATTTTACTGTGCAGGGTCTCGTGAGATACAGAACAATCTATTATTTAACTAGGTAATTGAATCTAGTACTGGCACAGGATTCAGTTTACTAATTTAGGCAAACATGAGGATTGATTGAAAGAGCAGCACAGAATGGTGGAACTTCTTTGGGCAAAGCAAGCAACCGCATTTTCTCTCTAATTACATTGAAAGCATTCTTACAACATATAAATCAAAAATACAGTATTCCTCTAATGAGCAACCAATGACAGATAGCAGTTTCTGTAGCGAGGTGTCCAAAAACAACTCAGTTATTAGGTCTTCTTTACCATTGTTCTTTTGAAAGTGTTTTGGACAATACCACACAGCTAAGATCATGTGATTAAAAAAAAAAAAAAAAAAAGATTAAGGCGAGCAAAAAAAACCCATAAGGGCCCAGTTTAAGGTATAAGGAGAAAATGCAATGACACAGATTGCATTGTGATACTTGAGTTTGATGAGGTCTCCATTTCACTGGAGCTATTATTATCATCATGTCTTTTTCTCAGTAAATATTATCATTCTAGGACAAATCATAATCCAAATCATTTCGATGTATTTTCCCATTATGACAAAGTCTCAAATCCAGCCACAGGACAAAAGACGGCTCACAGCGATCACACTCATTCAGCCTCCCACTTTCTATTTGTATTCGATTGAATCTATTTATAAGGGATTTGTCATCGTGTGCATTACATAGAGATGATCTTGTATTTCCATTTCAGTTTCGAGCACTGTGTTTATACTCTGGAGTTACAGCATTCGCAATAACAGCGTTGTAAATACTGTTGTGCACAGCATTATTACATAGAAACAGAAATGTTCACTTATTTGAACTGTCACTACAATTGGCTTCTCTGGTCCTCAAGCACTCAGTCCTGTCCTGCACATTTTCATGTTTTTGCTCCTGCACCCAACACACCTGATTTAGCTAACCAGATAATTAACAAGCCCTTCCTGAGTCAAGGTGGGTGTGTTAGAGTGTGGAACGAAAATGAACAGGGAGTGCACATGACAAAAATGGACATTTACCCTACAAGGCCAAAAGTAGGTGTACACACTTTTGGTCAATAAGGAAAGCATCACTTGAGGCATCCAAAAACAGGGATGGTTAATACACATTCCATATGATATAGTGCAGATTTTACACTTTTAGTGATGCGTTATTTAACCAAATAATCAATAGGAAATTTCAGTCCTTGTTCTTCAGTCACATGTACCTTTGTGTCAGATATGTAAACGTATATCTTTACTTCAAAGGGATATTCAATTAGCAAAAAAAAAAAAAAAAAAATGGAAAAACGAAACTGGAGTTTTAATAGATCTCATATCTCGAGATGTAGCAAGATAAATCTGCCCCATCATAATTGCACATATGTACGTGTGCACACATTTATACATGCCATTCTCCTCAAAACTGTCAAAGGTGATGATTCAGCAAACTGGTCCTGTGGTCTCTTAGATTTGGCTCATCATAGTGCAAACGTTCTTGTGCACCACATCTATTGTGCATATAAGTGTGTAGGTTCCATGATGGTGATCAATGATGATCAATTTCCTCTTTTCCAGACAACTTTCAGAAATCCACCCGATTGCTCTCGAGGCCTTGCTACTTATGTTTGTCATACAGCGATATCTCAACCATGCATCAAAAGAGTCCTCTTAAACTCTATCCAAAAACATCCCCTCCTTCCATGCACTCTATCTGACACAGTATCTCATTAGTCCCTGCTCTATTGAAATCTGAAAGTGGTGCTCTGAAAAAAAAACTTGACTTGACTTGATTAAGACATCAGAATGACAGCCTATTGCTCCGCCCTCATTTTTTTCCTTTCACTCCACCTCTTAGACGCCTCACTGGAATTTGGGTTTGGCGCCACCTGGGGTGGGGTCGGGGGCGGGGCCGCCGCCCTGGGCCAATCGAAATAGGCTGTAGTGGAAAAGAGAAAGCCTTAATAGCGTTGTACAAAATACACCTCAATGAACATTTTATGAATTCTTTGTGGACCATATAAAGTGGCAAAAACTCACATGTCCTTCATGTTGTCAACATGACCATGGACTTTTGCAACCCACTTGTCCAGTTTTTCCTAGTGGAAAGTTCAGAAAACCATGAGCATCTATCATTAGCAGACCACATTGGCAGCCCGTAAAGTAGTTATTAATAATGAGAAGCACTGTATGGTTTTTATAGCTATAAACACTGTAAAAAGCAATATTTATGCTGCTGTATTTGTTGAATAGAACAGAAATTCAATTTGGACTTTATCGTGTACGAAAATCTTAACAAATGCGGTTCGACAGGTTAAATAAGAAAAAAAAACAAATAATAATAATAATACCTGATGCCTGGTGTAAAAGAGGGGGACAGAGAAGACAGCAATCACACCTATGGAAAAAAAACCCGGTAAGTTCACACCTTTATCTTAACTTTTGTAGTAGCATATCATTTGTGACTATAACCAAATGTTTGCCCAATGATAAATGGTAGAGTTGTTTCAGGATTTTTTTCATACAATTAAGAAATCATTGTTAATTAGATTTTTTTTTGGCAAAGTAATGTTAATATATACATAGAAATAATCAAATAATATGTGCAGCATTTGGATTTGAAGAATAATTTCAGGAATTATACCAATAATGAGCAGAGTAAGGCCATTGCAGAGAGCTCCCAGATATGTCACCAAATACATCAGCAACAAGAACTGCAAACAGACAAGAAATTCATTTTAGTTACACTCGAACAGCTCACGTTTCTGTCAAAACCCTGGTCTTTGAAACGTTATGTGATGGAAGATGATATTAAACACTGATGAGCCTGTCAATCAAAAACAGGAGTCCCTGTTAATATCAGACAGTGTATTTATTCCAGTACAACCAACTGAAACTAGAGACCTCTCTTAACCCTCTACTTTTGGCGTGTCCCATGTCACATACCACGCAGGTCAGAAAGCAGTGCGTGTCAGAGGGCTTGGGGGTGTCAGGGGGTGTTTCAGTGCTGCTAAAAGTGTTTCTATGCCTTATTGAACACAGTAGTGACTAGTGAACTTTTGCTTGCTGTATTTTCCATGCTCTTATTGAACAATACATAGTATGGAATCTGATCAAATTAGCTATATTGGTGAAATTTGTGCAACTGGAATTTCTTTAAAGGTGCGATTTTGCTCAAGGTCATAAAAGATCATAAAAGGTCATAAAACAAATACATCACCACAGGAAAAGTATCTATACCCAAACACACCAGTGATACACTAGATTTACCTAACAAATACAAGTAAAGTACTGTTGCCCCAAAACAGACATGTGACTTTCTTGAATTGATGTTTATCATTTGTGAATCTCACCTTGAGAGAGGGAAACAGGTTTGCTACAAACACCAGGCGCTTCAGTGTGTCCAAAGCAGAAAAGAACAGAAATATAGCTCTCTGCATGTAGTGTTCCGCTTGTTCTCCAGACAGACTAATGTCCACGTCCAGATAAGTCCTGTAGAACAAGAAGCCAAACCAAATTCATGTGTCCACAGTTACAGCATACTTTATTATAGTGGCTAATGAGAAAAGGTGGCACTCACTGGAAGGGGTGCACTCCATCTCTGAGCTGCAGAGAATGCAGCAGTTTGCAGTAAATGCGCACAGAAATGGTAAAGCACACAATGGCCAGCGAAACAGTGGAGAGCACAGTGATTATACTGAGCTGGAATAGAGATAGCAGGCCCACCACCAGGCCAGTGAACAACATGCCTGTCCTCTCAGTGTCCTTCCAGTAGATCAGATCTGTAACTGAGAAGACAGAATCATGAGAAATATACGGAACTCCTGACCAGACCACACCATTACCACATCAGTGGCTCGGACATTCACATAAGTAGTTACAGTATACGTTACACTGGTGTAAGTAAATGAGCTCTGGCTCAGCATCATTTTAGGGGGTTTAAAAGATTGCCTCAACCTCTGGGATGTTACATGAATGCACTCAGGGTTTCTGCCTGTAACATCACTGTGGGTCACATAGTTTTGGCTGTTAAAACATTTTACAGCTCATTAATTACTCAATCTAGTCCAAAAGTCCCAGCAACTTGGCAATAATATGCAATAGTAGGTTAACATCACAGCATTACATAAAAACCAATATGGTTCTCCATCCAAAATATCTACAAAATGAACTAAACAGATAAAATACATGATACATAGTACATGACAAAATGACTGGTGAATGTAAGCATATGCTAATATACTGGCAATGCTAATATATTAGCATACGCTAATATACCGGTAGCAAGTGAAGTGGAACTGAATCCCCAATAAGCATCAGTAATATAGCTGTATATACATTCATTCTCTTTAATTCAATCGAATTTTATTTATGTAGCACTTTTAAAAATGGACATTGTAGCAAAGCAGCTTGGCAGAAATAAATGGGCTAGAAATATAAGTTTTAGCATCATAAATTAATCCATCAAAACGCATTCTGCGTAATCCCCACCTTCTTATTCATCCAATGAATACTGTCTAATCGAGCAAACAAGCACACAGAGGACTGACTTTAAGGCTCTAGAGCTAAACATAGCCTCCAAAAAAAAGGGTGGGAAATGCAGAATTTAACTATAGCTACATGAAGCACCTGTTGAGAGAACTCTAACAGCATCCAGCCCCCACTCATCACCCTGCCTGTCTCCCAAGTTCCCAAGCTAATGACTGGTTCTAAAGACATACATTCATACACTTATATTTCCCATGCATTCAAACTCTTGAATTTCAAATACTTGTGGAAAAAAATGATGGCTGGCACGCTTAAGATATGACATTGCAGTGATTACGATTCATTTATCATGAAACTGTATCCTTTGGGTGTTAGTATTGGTTAGTATGTTGGTATTCAAATTCCCAAAGTGACACGCACAACACGTGAACGTTATTAATGGCCTTAGAACCACTTTTCCTTGTCTGGATGGATTACTGAGGCACAGCCAATAAATGGCATGCAGATGACACCTTACTAATCTGTTGCGAATTACCTCAGTGGTAATGCCATTCGTGCCTGGCCTTCAGACGTGAGTGACGGTGTGCAACAGCAGATTGAGCATTTATAATCAGCTACTGTAAGCCCCCGAGTGTGCATGTGCCTACCGGTTGTCAAGCAGCCTTGCAGACTAATTTCATGTGGCAAACACTACACACTGCATTAAATGTCTATTTGTAATCTGGATTTCTGTAATCACTTACGCTTGAGAATTTTCGAATTTAGTATATGATAACATAACTGTATTGTTCATTTGTAGTAATATTATTTCCCTTTTTTCCCCCTTGTTAATTATTTAATAGGTTAGCAAAAAGATACATGAAAGTCATTCAAGGTTTTGTTTGTTGGATTGGTTATTGTGTAGGACCGCTGTCTAATGGCTAACAAATTATTGTGAACTTATCATGTTTATCATCTAAGACTAGCATCTTATCGTGGATGTATAGCGCCTTATATTCTGTAAATAGTTTCATGTTTGAATGAATAAAATATTATGTATCATTCGATTGAGATTTAACATTAATAAACATTGTCTGACCTATTTATTTGATGCCTTGTTATCTTGTCTCAATCAAAATCTATTGCAAAAGCATGTTAATGCATGGTACTGCATCTCCATGCTGTGCGAACATGGTGATATTTATGATATTCATTTATTCTTAGATAAAAAAAGAAGCTGTTTTGTTTGTCTTAGTGGTACAAATGTGCAACTTCATATAAAACTTGTGCTGAGATGCACTGATAATGGACTTGAGAAGGTAACTGTTTCATGGAAACTTGGCCCTGTGTTCACGGTAAAACACACTTTAGTGTTTATTTTAATGCATTTATTCTCAGTAGGTTCGCAAGTATTAACTCCAAAATCAAAAATAATACAAAGGACAAAAACCTCCAATCCTTTTAAACATACACTTCGAGTCAACATATACACACACTCAGCTCTCACATTCATCTTCTCTAAGCAACAACACTGAGTCAGATGTGGAAGAAAAAGCCAAGACAGACCCAAATGCAAATTGTCCACTTTGACAAAATGTACTGAGACTTACACATTCAATCTTTTTTTTTCCTCAGCAGTAAAAAAAAAAATACAACTCTTAATTTTTGTGTACATTTAGGATTCCTCACCTTTGTTGGCCATTTTGTGTGCCGCTGGAGGGTGAGGCCTCTCTTGCCTTTCTCTGTCTCCCCGCTCTGCTCAAAACGATGGAGCTTTTTTGGCCTGTGCTCTGCTAAAGACAGCCCCCAACCCACTGGCTAAAAATAGCTTACATCCATCATGGCCATCTCCAACAAAGAAGACAGAGGTGCTTGTACATGTACACAAGAGGGGGACAAAGAGGCACACTCACCACGTACAACTGACACTGAGATATGCCAGATACAGTCTAGTATTCTGCATTCTGTATCAGTATCAACGCTTATGAATGAGATCTTTAGGACATGTTGTATGTCACCCGAACTTTTGCTCCCTCAAACATAAGAATGAACTCCATATTGTATATCTCACTTCTTACAGACCTATGTACACACTCTAAAAAGCAGGACCAAACCACTACACTACCTTAACAGCAACCTCTAAAAGCACAATTATGTAACCTCCGGTAGCATAAAGGGAAACCTCCTGCTCTCATATGTGATGGCTTGTTCAAATAGTGGTGGCACAACTGAACTGCTATAAACCCATGTAGGAATTAAACAGTCTAACAGTCAACTAGATATGACTAACTGTTTAAACAAGTGGAATCAGCCATGGACATTTTAATAGCATGATGGTAATTCAATAAAATCATCCTGAGAAGAGAGTCTAGGGTAGACAATATGACACAATCTCAAGTTGCTAAAATTCCATCCTATATATATAAAATTACATATATATGTAAAGATCTACATATTTATATATATATATATATATATGTGTATATATATATATATATATATATATGTATATATATATCTAATATATATATATATATATATATATATATATATATTATATATATTATATATATATATATATTGTTTGTTAGGCATACAGTATCATGTATCATAGAAATATCATTTCTTCTTAAGGTTAAGCCATTCATTGATAACTGGTAAAAGTCTCGGTAGCAATCGAATTTAGTACACCTTTTCAGTTTTTATTTCAGCTTTTTAGTACACCAAATTAAGATACTTCAACTGTAAATACTTCTGACCCTTTAAATGGCTACCTAACCCTTAACTTGTCTTATATATGCTTCATCACTTCAGAATGGACCACAAAGATTGACCACTAAGGTTTAGTCCATATGCTTAGTCTTACCTGCAATGTGGATGTATATCGTCGGCCCCACTGAAAGATTAAGTTTAGAGAGCCACTGTTCCCTGCTTTGCTCTTCCTGAGTATTATAAATATTAGGATTTGGATTTGATGTATGTGACGTGTCTTCCTCAGGCTGCGTTGTGGCTGTGGATTCCATGTTGACATATGGCTCTGATGCATGATGATGGTGAGCTGTGGAAGTAAGATGAAAATGTTTTTAATGCATCAGAAATGGTCAAGAAATGTATTTGAATTTTGCATGCCACACAATCTTTGTGCCTGAGTCGATGTGTATTTGTGCCTGTGGAGACCAGGCCTACAACTATAGAATTAATGTATCCACCATATTTAGTGCAGGACCTAGCTGTATTCAAAGTAAGTTTTTACATCAGATTATTTTAAGTATTAAATAAAAGTGGATTAACATAGTAGTTTGTCTGAAATGATATAAGATAACCCTCAGCACTAGACCCTGAACAGTGCACTTCACTGCTGTATAAGTTCCTCATCTGCTTAATTAGCTTGTGTGTGTTTGTCAGTATCATACATAAGGTGGCAATTAAAGGGTTTAAACCAGAACATATATAATCAAGATCGTAGGTGAGTTCAATAAGTGTAGCCTTTTTAAAGTAGGTTAATAAACCTGGGTTTATTAAGTGATGTGGAAATGTTTTCATATTTTATTCCCTTTCAAAATCATTTAGATTAAATTGTATCTTATATTTTCTACAATTTTCATGAATAGCCCATAGCAGGTGTTTAACTTCAATTATACAGCGCTCATAACAATGGATAATGTCCCAAAATTTGATCAGCATAACAAAGTTTTAAATATTTAAAATGATGTTGACAGAGGCTTTCATTCATAGTCTGCTGTATATCATGTACAGTAAGTGAACACTTGGACCTCCACACTCCTATTGATTCTTCCCCAATATATTGCCACAGCGGAAACATGTGATTGTATTGAAATGCCCTTCACTAGAAATGAAAGCTGGGTTGATCTGTAACACCGACTGCACCACCAAAACATCTTACCTAACATCATGTTAACATCCAACACCTTGCTGTTTGAGTTTTAGCTATCATCATGTTATGAGGGTTATGCAGTAGCCTATTGTGAATCATATCAGATCATTAGTTAAAAAGGTGTCTGACACACATACAATGAAATTTACAGCTAAATAATTATTCCTAACTTTTTTGTCAACCCATCGTAGATTTAGTCTATTGTGTGAAGTCTGTGGTGCGATATTGTACCTTCATAACTCTCCGTAACGGAGCACCCCTCTTGTAACTTGATCTCCATTTCTCCCTGTAATTCATCATCAGGAAAGTAACCTATACCCTGATTGGATGACTCTAGAGTCCGATTGTTGCTCTCCACTGGCTCAGGAAGTTGGTCTTCCACAGCATGCTCCTCCTCCTCTCCACTCATGAAGGAAAGAGGGTCCCACTCGACAGCGGGGGATTCTGGAGGTAAAAGGGTTTCCACGGTGTCCACGCGGCGTAGCGAGCCACGTCGTCCTCTTCCTCCGATTCTCCGGCGGCCCGAGTCCCTCCGGCCAGAGCTCTCGCCCTCGGAAAAGGCAATGTATGAGAACGTAAGCTCGAAGGAATTCTGACGGGGGGTCCCCCACATGGAGGAACTGCTGAGGTCATCCTCGAGGCCTTCCTCATCCTCAGACCACTCTCGTGCTGTTAGGAGCTCCGGGAAATCTGACTCCTCATTACCACCTAAGGCATATAGGAAGTAGTAACAGCAGGGTTGTTGTAGGTCTATCCGCATTGAACGGAACAAAAGGTCTGGCTATGACAAAGAAAAGCCACTACACTGTACTTTTTTTACAAACAATCTCAAACACTTCAGGGATTTAATATTGTGCTTTTAATCACAAGTACTCAAGTTCACAGTGTGTAGTATATAAATGCAATAATTCAATCTAAAACATAAGAAAAACAAGTACGGCTCCATAAACCTATGGCTAAGATAAGGTTACATCTATAGCAAGGTTTAATTATAACCAAGCATATGGAACAATATGCTAGCTTTTTATATTGTGTAAATCACTAGCCATAACTAGCACGCTAGCAGCAAGTGTTACCTTTCAGACTGGTTTTATTTCGTTCAACAGAAGGATAGACAGTTTGTGAAATAGTCTAAATGTATTCATGTTTCTGTCTAAGCCTCTGTCTAAGATATATTATTTATGAATTTAAAGGAAATAGTATAAAGATACGGCGATTCATCTCAGTATATATACTGTACTCAGATTTATCTCTGGAAACTGTATACATTAGTAATCCTTACCATCTGTGCAAGGAGGAGTCGAGTCAGGTGTTGAGGACACAGACACAAGCTCCTCTAAAACAGAGGAACACAAGTTATTCTCAAATCCACCAGTGATACACAAACATGGCCATGCTACTGACAAAACACCAACATCACCCTGACATTATTCATGGCAACAGACACACTACATCCAACAAGCTCGTACATGCTCTTTTACACAAATTTGACTTATTCGTTTAAGAACATGCAGACATTTACATCTGTACAGATTACACTCATGAGCATACATATGCTACATTTACAGTTGTTGTTACTTTATGATATTTATTGTTTGGCCAAGTTTTCCGACTAGTTTTATAGCAATATTTTGCTATGAAAGTGAGATTTGTGACAAAGCTGTACAGTAACAACTATAAAATGGGACTTGACTATATTCTGCACACCAAATCAACTTCTCTGGCAAGGGTTGTGGTAAAATTGTCACACAAAAAAAATTCAACTTGTAAAATGTCAAATTTAAAGAAAATGTAGACATTGATATGGAGATACATTTATTATCTTTTAACAATAAAGCAGCATGTAGCTTTATTCATCTTTGTAGCTTTATTCTTCTCTAAAAAAATTAAAAAGGGAAACTGCTGCTATCGAATTAGATCCTGTTGCTTTAAATGTAAAAGGCTCCAGGTCTTATGCAGGAAACATTTGTGTATGTTACATGCACAGGAGAGGAGAGGCCTTACTGTAAGTGAGACAAAGCACACACACGGGCACCCATGGACCCACCCGTGTGTACAGTTCAGTGTAAATAAAAAACAGTAAAAATAAAAATAACGAGATTAGCGACAAAAGGCACACGAATGCCTTATTTGTGTTATTTTTTAAACCACCTCCTGGCATCTGTACAGAGGCAAACATCAGCACTACAGAATCAACACAAACAAATTAGCCAAACTCGGAATTTTAACACGGAAACAAAGATGAAGAAACAAAGATTATTATATTATATGTCAAGATACCTGGAAAAGAAAACTTGTCCTGTCCGACCAAACCACCCTAGAACCACATGCCTTATTTATCCGCATTACTCTGACTATTAGTACATAGTACTGTATTTAATATTGCATTAGTACTGTATTTGATATTAGGATACTGTAGAGCCGGCTAGTATGCATGTTTGGACATGAACAGAGAAGAGGTGATGCTGACATGCTGCTGATGGAGGAAAAAAACAAAATGATACTCACTGCAGTGGGAGAATCCTAAAACCTGACCCATGCTCCATCAAGAAGCTTGTGGGCCTGTCCGCTCCTCTCTCCCCCCTCCAGCGCCTTGCTGATGCTCACTCATCCGCTGGATCTCCTCTCCTCTTGCCGGATTCTTCACATTCTGGCTTTCCTCTCCTCCCTTTTCCTCCTCCTTCTTCTCCACCCATCCTATAAAGCACAACTGGCGCCCGCAGGCCCTCGTGGTGCTTGTAAGGGTTGCCAGATTGGTAAGAATCGTTTTAATATTCTTTGTGTTTTGTGTCAAGGGAAAATTGCTTCTGTTTTAGACTATGCATTAAGCCAATCATTAAAACATAATACGAATAACAATAGTACTACTAATAAACAATATTCTTATTACATGAATAATAAATAAATAAATTCAACAAGAATAATTCAATTAGTCTTCAGTCGGTACAGATCAGCTTCCAAAATTCTCAGATCTAATAATAATGTCAAAATCATATTCTATCTGTCATGAAATATCCTCAAGGAGGCATCTAATTGGCCCTAAATTTATTCTGCACCAGGCCAACAACAATAAACATACAGCCAGTGCTATTTCGTACTATCTCAAGTGTAGAGAAGGTCAAGTGCCCTGGAAGTGATGGTTTGACTCCCTAAGAGCAATGACCTTCACGCCATCCGGTCTGCCTGGGATTACATGAAGTGACAGCAGGATTCAATTTTGTAAGTGATAAAATAAACCATGATTACTTCTATTTTTTGAGTACATATTGAATTAATTTTCACTCCAATAGAACTTCAGACTCAACCAAAATGATGACTTTTAGTGCCTTTTTTATACTGTGGAGCTTTTTTTACTTCTCCAGATGTGAAGTCTAAATAATGGAATGGTCTCTCAAAGCAAGAATGCAAACATTAATAAGCATGCTCTCTATATATACACTGTATTTTAACTCTGTAGGGTTGTGGATATGCACCTCTGGTGTTAAAGTGTGAAACTGCTTTAGATGCATATCTTGAATTCAAAATTAATACTTTTTGCATATATTATGTTATATATGTTATCTTATACAAAATACCAGTTTTTGTACTGTTAGAGTTTTAGCAAATGTATAAAGATTAGAATCATTAGGTATAGAGCAGGTCAGTTGGTTGTCTTGTATTGTGAGATCAAACTACAGGTATGTTGAGTGCAGACGTGAACATATTAATCTGAAGCAGCAGTAAGAACAAGTATGTGAAAAATCTGAATAGTTTTTAATGATAACTTCAAAATCATATTCAATCTGTCATACAATATCATCAAGGATGCATCTAATTGGCCCTAAGTTTATTCTCCAGCAGGTCAACAAGATCACGAGCTGAAAATACCCAAGGTTAATGAATGAACAGATATCAAACTATAATAGTTATAATTACGGTATCAATGCAGCAGACAAGACTATGCAGTATCTGTGAAATTATTTACTATTTATTGATTTACTATTTGTGTTTGTCATATTGGCAAAAGTTTGCTTTTTAATCCAATTTAAGAAAACACTATACTGTATTAGAATAAGCATTTTATATATAAATACAGTTATATACAAATCATGTTTTAATGCCTGGGTACATTACGAAATGCTGACATGTCCATAACGTAAGTGCAAGAACATGACCTAATCTGAGCGCATTACTGCAGAAGGGATTATCAAGAGTCCAAAACAGAGGGTGGAAGAGACACGGCACACGGGAGTGATCACATTGAGGGATGAGTGAACAGAAATAGCCTGGCCAATAACGAATCTTAACACAGAGAAGAGAGCCAGGTAAGCTGCCCAGGTTCAACACTACAAAATCAACTTACTGACTATATCTACCGTATGCATTATTAAGCAACCAAAACGCATAATATCTGACGTATATTGTTTATTACATATATTAGCTAACAGAAAGTCAAGTTAAAGATAAAACTCGTTCTTAAAACTCGTTCTTTTTAGCCATCTCCTAGCTTCAGGGTGAAACACTGGACCTGTTTCTGAGGTCTAGAGTGAGGAAATTAAAAAATAGGAGGAACAGCAGGAGGCTTAAGAGAACAATCCAGATGGCCATGAGGAGGTCGAGACGAGCCAGCACTGTGGAGGTTCCCTCCTTCCTGCGGCAGCTGGTAAAGGAGACTGAAAAGATGGTCACTTTCTTTTTCAAAGGATCACAAGGGGAACAACAAGCAGATGACGATTCAGACTCTGAAGAGGATAATGATGATGTGGAGGAGATACAAAGCCCTTACCTGGAGAGGCCAATGCTGCAGAAGCACACCAATGAAGGCGAGTCGAAGTGGGGTATAAGCTATGCTCTGGCCAGCATGCAGGGATGGCGTGCACAAATGGAGGATGCCCACACATGCATGCCAAAGATGTCTGAGCGTCTGTCGGATTGGAGTTACTTTGCCGTGTTTGATGGACATGCTGGAAACACCGTGGCTCAATATTGCTCCACACATCTGCTTGATCACATCCTTTCAACAGGTATGTGTTCTATTTTGTATTTATGAAGTTGCACTTCATTAAGTGTGGTATAAACGTTTGGTCTCGCAGGAGCAATCAAACATTTTAAAGGGTTGCTAGTTTTAGAGCCATTGTGCCACTGTGGCATGATTTCTGTGGCTAATTTCCAGACTGTAAATTGAATCAGAAATCTAAAAGCATTAAAACAATGATCGGCGGAATGAAATATTATCAGTTGTGTTCGAGAATATATGATATGATTATTACAGGTCTAATATCTTTCAGTGACAGACTAATATTACTGATAATTAAAAAAAAATAATTTTACTGTCCAGTGCTTCTAGCGTATTCTAGGATTGACCTTGGGCACTAGAGAAGGCGCTCAACGAATATGATCAGAAGAAACTGGATAGCTGTTACAGGCTAGCAAATTCATCCTGAATGATCTCTAATTTGAAACAAAATGCCTTCAGAACCCTTTTAAAGAATTATCAGAAATATTAACGATGGGTTCTACAAAAGCTCCTCTAAAGTTGGAATATATACACTTCATATAAAATGTCTTTACATAAAGGCCTAGTAGTTTTTTATGATATAAAAAATAAATTAATTAAGTAAACTAAGATAAATTGGAATAGGTCTTTTTTTTTACCTTGAATGGGATACAGCAACCAACAAAATTCAACTCAAATGCAAAGAGGAATGTCGGGGTCTGCCAAAGGACTTTGTTGAGTGTGTGTATTAATTAATGTGTGTTTTTTCAGGATTAGCCAATCAGAATCAAGCTTATGTTCAAGGTGGATTATAGAACACCTTCCATGAATTGCTATGAAGATTACTTGTTTCTGTGAGCCCATTATCTGAAATGAGTTTAGACTATACAGTACGTACTATACATAGTACATATATATATATATATATAGATATATATATATATATATATATATATATATATATATATATATATATATATATATATATATATATATATATATATATATATATATATAGATATATATATATATATAGCCCCTCCTGGGAACCAAGTTCAGATACCTCCCTGTTTCCTGCTGGAGCTGTATAAAAGGTTCATTACCTGCCTATGTTTCTCTCCTCTCTGTTCATATTGTCCATGTTGCATCCTCTATGTTCCATAACATTTAACATTTTTGATCAAGGTGTGTTCATAGTGTATGTTTGTTTGCTAGCTGCCTTGACCCTTCGCCTGTCTCTTGGTTTAATTCCTTTGTCTTAACGTATCGCCATTGTTGACCTCTGCCTCCCTTTAGATACTCTTACGCTGTTACGTCTTTCTTCCATGCCATGCCCTCATTCAACAAATAAACAACTCCACCGTTACATATATGCAGGCTGTCTCATTGTTCTTTGTATAATGAAATATTACCTCTTACTTAATATCTACACTTTACCAAGCTTCAAGCACCTTGCCCTTACTTAATGTGTCTCTCTCCTCCACTAGGTGGCATAGCTGCAGAGGAAAATGTGGAGCAAGTGAAAGACAGCATCCGAGACGGCTTCTTGGGTATTGACAGACACATGCATGAACTGGCCCGCACCAGTGACTGGGACCGCAGTGGCTCCACAGCAGCCGCCGTCATGGTCTCTCCACGAAACATCTATTTTATCAACTGCGGTGACTCCCGCACCTTCTTATGCCGCAATGGCCAGGTGGTCTTCTACACTGAGGACCACAAGCCCTGCAACCCACGTGAGAAGGAACGCATACAGAATGCTGGGGGCTCAGTCACACTGCAGCGCATCAACGGCTCCCTGGCTGTATCCCGTGCCCTCGGAGATTTCACCTTTAAGGAGGTAGAATGGAGGACGCAGACGGAGCAGCTGGTGTCTCCTGAACCTGAGGTCTATGATCTGGAGCGGTCAGCCTGCGATGAATTCCTAGTGGTGGCATGTGATGGAGTTTGGGATGCCATCAGCAACGAAGAACTGTGTGCCTTTGTGCACAACCGGCTTTCAGTGTGTGACGATTTGAGGGAAGTCTGTTCACAGGTCATCGACCTTTGCCTCTATAAGGTTAGAATTCCAGCAAATAGTCATAACAGTTCCGCAAATTTAAATAAAGTTGCTCAAATAGAAATTACTAAAGTGATTCAGTGAGATATTTAAATATATTAACTTATTTCCATTTACCAGGTCACTATTAAACAGGATCAGATTTAGCTATTTTGAGAATAACATTGAAATGAGCAAGAAATGAATATTAATTGAATAATTTAAAAAAATTTTAAAGGGAGAGTGAAAGTTATATATTTATAACATCTATTACAGTTAGTTACAGTACATTGAGAACACAGAATATATATATATATATATATATATATATATATATATATATATATATATATATATATATATATATATATATATCATTATTATTATATATTCGATAAATGTGAAAATTAATTCTTCTATATGTATGTTGAAGCTTTGGCTCAACACATTCGGACCCAAGAATAATGTAAGAGTAAATGTAAAAAGTTGAGGATTCTCGATCATAGGTCTTTGCACAATTATTACTATATACTTCATTTCACCCTATTATTAAAAAAAAAAGAAAAGTGAAACAGAGCCAGAATGATAAACAAGATACAATGCAAAACAGTTCATACATATAGTTATCCCATCAGTTATTGATAAACGCATATGATTCATTTTGTTGATTTGTAATTTTATTAAGCTTTATGATTGAATCTTGTTGATTATTAAGATCATTTGTTTGTCCCTGAATTATTTGCACTGATAATGAGCTGGTTTAGTTACAGAAATAATATTTGCATATTTGTTTTTTCAGTTTGGGTAGGGAAGTGAGTGACATGGCATTTGTTCTTTCTTGTGTGTATATAAGGAATATCTCTTCTATATACACAGGCACTATTTGCTCTTGTTGAGTCTAATGTGCTATCCATCTCCATGAAAATGTGTTTCACATGTTGGAAAAGAAAATTCACAAAGAACACAAACTGATAAAAAAATATGCATTCATGGAAATTAACCAGATATTATATTCAATAGTAGATCATTCTCTAAACTTTAGAAAGGCTATCTTGTGATAGTGGAGTTCTCTGAAGATGTACAGAGTTGTCTATATCATTTATATAGATGGGAGTGTTTATTGTAACTCACTGTGTGCTACAGTAGAGGATCTGAAGTTTCAATATGTCACCAACTGTTAATTATGGCATTCATATCAAGAGAATATATCAAGAGCTTGACGGTCCTGGCAGGTTGCCAGGTGAAAGAATGTGAATCGAGGAATCGATAGGAGGGATCGAAATATAAATATTATAACAAATATTTTCTGTAATGCTGTGGAAACACTGGTGTTTAAATATATTCAACGTCAGACATTTGGGACACAGCTACAAATTAATTTTTCTGTGTGTGGGAACATTAATCATAACAGTAAAAAAAAAAACACACAACACATGTTTAGAAATGTTTTTACCAAGCATTGGTACAAACATTAAATATAATAAGAATATATTAAGAATAAAAAAGAATAAAAGAATAAAAATATATATTTAATACAAAAGTAAAAGTCCTGGTGGTCTAACCTCATGGAAAATTTTAACAGCTAATATGAGAAACAGTACTTACTGTACTTCAAATCTATAAGAGTTCATTGTTTTAACACAAACAGAATATAAACTTTATCTCAATGGAAGCTGTTATAATCACAGTCTTGATATCAGGCAAATGACTGGTTCCTCTCAAGGTTTCGCCGGAGTCAAATAAGTCATTTATAATTATAATTCAACATTTTTGTTCTATAATTCTAAGCTTTTTTGGGGGAAATGTCCATTATGAAAAGCACTATAGAAATAAACACAACAGGTACATTTATTATGTATTCTGATAAAATTACAGGGAAGTCTGGACAACATGACTATCATCATCATCTGTTTCAACGGCTCTCTGCAAGTGACTCCTGAAGCACTGCAAAGGGAAGCAGAGCTGGAACAACTCATAGACCTTAAAGTAAAAGGTTATTTTTTTTTTTCATTCTTTCACTGGACCCTCCTATACACACTCATGCTAAAAAAAAACAATAAGGATCATATCTAAGATTTGAAATATCTAGGCTCTCATATATTTTCTTGTCATCGTTTGCACAGAGATCATTCAGTTGACCAGGTTAAGAAATGAGGAGCCTGATCTGCTTCATGCGATGAAGTTTCTATCAAATGAAAGCATCCCTGGACTTCCACCAGGGGGTGGCATCTCAAGCAAGTGAGTGGTTTTGCTCTATAATATTTTTAGACATCTAAGACACCAAACAACGATTGTCAATTACCGTCTCTCTTCTGTCCTTTATAGGAGGGACTGCATAATCGCTGCTTACCAGAAATATTCAGCGGCGTTCCGAACAGTTGAGCCAGTGGTACGCCCTAAACTTCCTGATACTTTCACACATCCTTTCAACACCTTTGAAAGAAGCCAGTCCCTAAAACTGCAGTCTGCAAAAACACTCAAACCCTGTAATCATATTCATTTAGATTTCATTACGTGTGTGATAATGCTGCTCTAGTGCTGTGAGCAAATAAAGTAGACATTCATTTAGACAAATCCCACAAGAGTTGAAGATTTTTGTGAAAATACTTCTTATTTCAAATATCACAAATATCTCAAAGTTTATTTGATATGTCATTTCTTTTCTTCACTCCAGGATATTGGCGGCTCGGAGGATTCTAACTAGCAGTGGTTGCCTTGGAAACTAAATCAAAAGCCTCACATTTATATAGCAACTGCCTCTATCATGGGAGGCATGAATGATGAACATTAATGCAATCCAAAAAGTAAAAAATATAAACATCTAATCGAGAGTACAATAAGTTTCAAGCCATTAATAATAGACATCTTTATCAGCAGGGAAATAAACATTTCACTCTAAAGCATAAACATTTCACTCTTAGCTAAACTGATGAGGCTCGTTCTGCTTCTGCAAAACAGCTGATATTGTATGCATAATGAAGAAATATTTGAAACTTTTATAAATACAGCAGTTAGATGTGTACAATAAATAGCGGTGAAGACATCATCAGGAATTTCTCAGCCATGCGTTGATAGGGCACAAGAAAGAGAGAACATTTCCTGGAACGATGAG
Source organism: Kryptopterus vitreolus (assembly GCA_030449085.1). Classification (NCBI taxonomy): domain Eukaryota; kingdom Metazoa; phylum Chordata; class Actinopteri; order Siluriformes; family Siluridae; genus Kryptopterus; species Kryptopterus vitreolus. The sequence goes on along the minus strand of JACRUU010000026.1, from coordinate 10,186,497 downwards.
TTAATGTTTAAGTGTTATTCACATGCCAGCTGGGAATTTTTACAATAATATATATTTTTTTTAATATTCAAATTGTAGAAAATTGTTAATAGAGAAGATAAATCACATATAATTAAAAGGCAGAAATATTTTTAACTTTATATATTTTGATTCCATATTTGCTATATAGAAAGAATGACGATTTGAAATGTATAATAATAAATTATAAAATTGCGCATATACCGTATGTATTTTTCGTCTATAATAGAATAGCTCATATTCTTGTCATTTTTGTTTTGTCATGTTTTTTTTGTTGTATGATCTATACATACAATTATATCATACATTATATGATATGGTATGATAGTGGTAGCGAGTAGTATTCAAATTATATTATAGACATAATATGATCATCATACAAATCAAACATCATCATGCATTCTGAATTATTTCTTTTAAATAAAATGATTTTCTTGTATTTGACTCTTTTTGAGTTTGTTACCTTACTGGAGAGAAAAAAGCAGAAAAAATTACAAACATACATTAAAACTCATAAACCTTCCTTACTTTAAAGTATGCTGTATATATAGCACTAAATTCCACACTGCAGCTTGAAGTGTGTCGAGAGTCGCTGGTTTAGGCTTTCAACACAGATCAATAGCTTATAGCTTCCAGTTGTGAAGTGTTTGCTGAGTGAACCTGAGTTATTTTTAGCCAATAATCTCCCCAATAGTCTAATACGCCTACGATCTAATCTATAAAAGCAATCCGATTATAGCTTGTTATATAATTTATTGCATAATATATTTAGATATCTTCTATACATTCAGTGTATATGCAAATGAAAAAAAAGAAAAACGAATGATCATTAAAATAATGCTCTTAATATCATGCATAATTATATAGAATTTTATGACAGCAAGTTTGGATAAAACCTTTTTCACCATCACAGATTCAAGTAGTAATTATACCTTCTATAATGTGCAATTCCTTTTTTTTATTTTTCTTATATTAAGCAATGGAACTTCTGTCTGAACATCTGTCTTCACATAGCAAACAATCTACAAACTGCATTATTTTATTGTTCTTGAATGAAATGTAAGCAGGCATTGAACAGCTCAGACTTGCGGGCTGCACGTTTGGCACTTCTGGTCTAAAGCCTGCACAATCGCATCTAATATCTACAGAATGTGTTACTTAAGTGTTGTATGCCTTATCACCTATGTACTAATTGCCCTGGCTATTTCTTTGTTGCTGCTTCCATTCATTTGCATTTGAAGTGCAGCAAAGAAGAAATTAGTGGCACAACGAATGTGAGCACAGGAACAGCCAGACCCAGAAAATCATTCTCTCTCTCTCTCTATCTCTCTCTCTCTCTCTCTCTCTCTCTCTCTCTCTCTCTCTCTCTCTCTCTCTCTCATCTCTCTCTCTAGATATATATATATATATATATATATATATATATATATATATATATATATATATATATATATGCTTATATTATATATTTGCTTATTTGTTTGTTTGTTTTTCTTCAAGAAAGGTAAGCAATGAGAACTGACATACTTTTCTTATATATATATATATATATATTCTGTGTAAATTGTTAAGGCAGAAACGACCTGAAATACTTTGATCTAATATAAACTCAAATTCTATTCATGTCACTGAAAAGATGTTTTTATTTAAAAAAATTGATTTTTATTTTGTTTCCCACAAAATCGAATGTTTGTGAATGAATATTTGTTTGTTGTCCACATTTGTTTGTTCCTAGCAATGAAATATACTATATGTATGTAACTATACAACATATTTATGAGATAAAAGCCTTTGAAGATGATATTCTAGATCACAACTGTCTTCTAGTGTTATTTTTGACATCCTTACCTGTCTCTGTGTCCCAGTAAGGCAAGATGCCATTAAAGGTGGAAGCTCACTCAGGCTACAACACCATGATTGGCTCAGCTCCAGGCCTGGCAGGCAGTCTGGGGACTTCAGAGACATTCCCTCTTCTTATCCCAGAGGATGGACCAGAGCGCCACTCTTTCAAGCCACTGAATAGAGAAGAGCTGGAGGCAGTAGCTGGAGGACCAGGCTGGAAGAAGTTCCGCTCTCGTCTGGTTCTACTTTTCTGGCTGGGCTGGATGACTATAATAGGCATTGCTATCACCACAGTCTTTCTGACCCCACGGCCTGTGTCTGGCCACCTGCACTGGTGGCAGAAGGCACTTTTCTACCGCCTACAACCAGCACTGTTCTTGGATTCAGAGGGCACAGGGTCAGGAGCTATAGGCAGTGAGTAGCTGCATGTTAGTAGTATGCAGCATGTTGTATCTATCACTTATACACTTATACTGTAATTGTTAACATTATATTAATTCATTCATTCATCTTCTACCGCTTTATCCGATCTTCCCTCGGGTCACGGGGAGCCTGTGCCTATCTCAGGCGTCTATGGGCATTAAGGATACACCCTGGATGGAATGCCAACCCATCGTAGGGCACACTCACACACAGTCACACACACATTTATACACTATGGACAATTTTCCAAGGTGCCAATCAACCTACCGTGCATGTTTTTTTTGGACCGGGGGGGAAACCAGAGAACTGGGGGGAAAAACACCCTGAGGCACCGGGAGAACATGTAAATTGGCCGAGACGGGAATCGAACCCGGATCCTGGTGGTGTGAGGCGAACGTGCTAACCACTACGCCACCGTGCCCCCCCCTCTGTTAACATTATATAATAATAATGAGAAAAAAAAACAACAAAAAAAAACATATATATATATATATATATATATATATATATATATATATATATATATATATATATATATATATATTGAATATCTGTGATATAAATATTAGTTAGCCCTTAATTTGAATTAAGAAGTTGTCATGCATGATACTAAGTAGATAGACAGGTAGATCAGACATAACATTATGACATTATAACATTAGGAGCAGTGAATAACACTGATTATCTCTTCATGGCAGCTGTTAGTGGGTGTCATGTATTTGGGCAGCAAGTGAACACTTTGTTAAGGGCCAGATGCCTAGATTGGACAATATCGATCAAAAGTGGTTCAAGGAAGAAAGATTGGTCAATGGGTCACTGGCAGTCAAACCCATATTTGTGCACTTCAAATAGACGAATAAACGACCAATAGAGCTACTATATAGAGCTACAAATTGTTGTAGAATTTAAAGCTGTTATTGCTCTATGGTTCAGGACTGTTTTAGTAGCAATGGCGTACGAACAAAATATTAGGCAAGTGGTTGTAATGTTATACCTGCTGACTGTACATACATATGTAGGTCTTCCCCAAACTGTCAAACTTATAATATATACGAATATAAATAATTTTCCATGACTGGAACCTCTTAGAAGGTATAAACTCTATCCTTTTTTTTACAAATGAAATTTATTTATACCATGTAACATGTGCTACTTCACTTTACAATAATGGTAGCCAATGGACACGTGTATTTCAACCACAGGATATACAAACTGTACTAAAGTTGTTTTTTTTCACACTCACATTCAAAAGTTGAGTGAGTCAGGATTGCTTATATCACTCTGGTCAGCCAGTGTGCACTGGGCCTGTCTTTTGTCAACATTTACCTTTGTTTGAAGATGTTTTCTTTATTAATTATGTATATTACTATTCCCGTACAGGAGTGTCTGAGAGGCTGCCATACCTAAAGTCTTTGGGAGTTGGAGTTATGATCTTAGAGGGTTTGTTTGGACCTGATATCTCTCTTCTAAACCTAACTCAGATTGACCAAAGGCTTGGTACTTTACCTGAGTTCCACCAATTCATCAGTGATAGTAATCAAGCAGGTACATTTTTGAGCAGATATAGATAGATTCTTACACAATGCATGCTTGTTTCTGTGTGTAAACTACATTGGGCACTAAACAAACACGCATAAGCATTTCCAGTATCTTTCATAGACAAGGGTATAAAGGGTAAACACTATGCTGTACATGAGAGAAAAGAATGAGGGGAAGACTGTATAATACTTATGATTGCTGACATATTTTAATTTGCTTTCCCCAGGTTTACTTTTATTTCCTTTGTATTAACATAATTCAAGAAAAACAAAACCTCTTTTATGTTTTTTATTTTTTAAGGATGGCCTTTTGAAATATAATATAATGAAATATAAGATATTAGAAAATATTTGACTTAAATTTGTACATTAATTCACAGTGAAATTCTTTCATTGCATATGATCAACACCTGGGTGGAGTATCATTTTAATTTTATCGATTCTAATTCTGCTTATCTATTCCGATCCTTATCAATTCCCAGTTTAGATTTCAAATGGTGAACCAACCGCAGATGCTTAGTCATGTTGGTCATGACACCTTAGATTGTTACAATAATTACACTTAGCTTTGTCTTTGGTTTTTACAACGTGTAGCCACATTTTTTAGCGCTTCTCATGGTCAATTTTGTAAACTGATGTTTAGATTACCATATAAGGTCCTGGCAAATTGGACACGCGGAAGTTGTGAATCGAGGAATCGTTAATTTTTCCAGAATCGGAATTGATTTTCTGATTCCCAACCCTATTCAGCACGCCTAGAGCAGGAAAGTTTAATGCTAGACGGGACGAATGGGTCAGCTTTCGAAATCTTTCAATCGGTAATCTTAAACCCTGAGCTACAACTTCCCCAGCGCTGTTTTTCGCATAACACAGGGTGTCCGAGTAAATAGGTTTAAGTTCCTTGCTCAAGGGCCTAACAGTCTTATCTTGGCAATGCTGGGCCTCGAATCCTTGGCCTTATGATCAATAACCACTGATCCATTAAAACGTATATTACATTAAAACCTTGTTTTATGGTTTGTGTCTAGTTAATTTGCACTTTAGATAGATATTCTTAGTGTTAATAGCAGTATATTTCGTGTGCATGCACTACACAGCATTGCTTCAGTAGGTGGCGATGTTTAGCAATATGTAAACCCACAATCGCAATATTTTTGTGTGCGTGTGCACGCCTGTGATCAATAAATAGGGCATTTATTTATTGCTGATACTAACTGATATTTGCTGTCAGTATTTTGGGTGGAAAAAGAAAGTTAACATTATAATCAGGTGCCGTTTGAAGTAGTATGAACGGAAACTTTAGTACCACTAAACAAAATTCCTCCGTGCTTACAGGATAATTAGAGTGACTGTGTTTAATTCAGGTCTGAAGGTCATTCTGGACGTCTGCAATGTAAACAGCAATAAGACAGAGATCTCGACGAATGCGTCTGTTTATGTCCAGGTAAATGGTGCAAAGCTTTTAATCAATTTAACATGGTAACAATTTAACGTGTGTGCGTGTTTGTGTGTGTGTGTGTGTGTGTGTGCGCTAGTCTGTTATTTATTGGGTAATTATCTCTCCTAGGAGTCGTTAAGGTACTGGCTTGAGCAAGGTGTGTCAGGATTTGAAATCTGCAGTGCAGACACAGAGTTTACTGAGAAGGTAAATGATGATTCACTGACAGGATGTGTTCAAGGTGGGAAAGAGAAAGACCCTAATTTGCAGGCAAAATGAATAAAAGTTGTGTGTTGCTATATTTTCTTTCTCTTTCAGACACTGAAATGGTCGAGGGATCTGGTCAACGAGTTTGGCACAGATGAAAATAAAAGGTATTCTGCAGACATTTTAGGCCTCACTGCAGACTTCAGTTTTCAATTTCATTTACTTTTTCGTTTACATACATTTGTTACAGTCACTGTGTCTTTGTTCTTAACCCTAAAATGCCCCACATATCAGTGTACATCATTGAGTAATAACTTTTTTTGTTGTTGTTGTTGTTGTTGTTCACAGGATTATTATGGTGAGGGAAATAAGTAATTCTGTTCCAGGTTTAAATGAGTCTGAGTCAGCTATAAACAGCTCTCTGGTGGAGTTGGTATCAAGGTCTCTTATTCCTCCATCCATACATCCACTATCCGTTCCTGAGGTAGCTGAAGTTATAGAGTCTCACTTAAAGACCCTGCACAGAGAATGGCCAAGCTGGAGAGTGAGTAGATATCCTGTTCAGAATTTACACTCTAAACAGGTGTGAATGCTGTGTTTAATGTTTCACTGGTCTCAGTCTTAGGTTTCCGAACAAAAACAGACATTAGATTTCTATTCAGCATGCACTATTGTGATATTCTTTACACAAGTGTTAAAAATGATAAATTCTAAATATCAAATGGTTTGTTCTTAAACAGGAACCCTGCATTCAGACCCTATTCTTCACATTATGGCATGTTTCAGTTTTGGAGCATAACAATTCTAGGAAAACACATAATTCTCTTAAGACTTGCCGGATCGGACATTAGCTCAGAGTGAAAAATGTACCAGAGGGAGTTCCACATCAAGTATTTTTGAATTCAGTGGATACTTCAATCTTCTTGCTTCACACAACACACACACACACACACACACACACACACACACACACACAGTATATTAGTATCTTCCTGTGTGTATATACTTAATAATTAAAAATAAAATTATTGTAATAAATATGTAATACAAATTATTGCAAGTATATACACACAGGAAGATACTAATATAATGTGTATGTATGTATATATAATATATATATATATATATATATATATATATATATATATATATATATATATAGATATATAGAGAGAGAGAGAGAGAGAGAGAGAGAGAGAGAGAGAGAGAGAGAGCACACACACACACACACATATATTTGCTATATATGCTCTATGTGAAGTCTTCCTGTATATATGTTGTATATATGTCCTCCCTATATATATATGTGTGTGTGTGTGTGTGTGTGTGTGTGTGTGTGTGTGTGTGTGTGTGTGTGTGTGTGTGTGTGTGTGTGTGTGTGTGTGTGTGTGTGTGTGTGTGTGCAAAATACACACCAGTTTGACAGAGGCAACTGGAAGTAATATTTGCATATTGCAAAAAGAAATGCAGCTTCATTGTATGTTGCTGAATGTACATTAACTTGCCATGAAACCAGATTGTCAGTTGCACTTTACATCCTTGCAGAACATAAAGCTGCCACTCCCCATGCATAAATGCCATACATAGAGACAAAACTGACTTGTTTGACAAGCTTGATAGAATACTACCACAATACAGTATGCAACAGCACCTCAATGCTGATGACTTGTGAGATTATATGGATCAGAGTGTAATAAACCAAAATATATCGAAAACTCTAGTTGAACTACATGCAGTCAGTTCAAATGAGGGCTAAAACAGACAGGAACCCAGGAAGCTGGTATCTTAACTGATATATTAAGCATCTTCGAGCTGTGCGCAAGGAAAGTCAAGGTATAACCTTAGTTTTACAAATCAAAATACATTTTCCAATCCAATAAACATAACAGACCAGTGTTTGACAGACTGCAGTCTACATGTGGACCACCATAAAAAAAACATTTCAAAGGACTGAAACTTGAAAGATTCTTAGAAGAAATCATATTGTAGCAGAGCTGACTGATATATTTTAAAAATAGCCACAATGGAGTGTCTTTAATTTCTTCAACTTGAACCAGTACACCTTGTACCATATTGTTACGGAGTATCCTGTCACATGCGTTTATGTAAATGATTTTGCTCAAGGCAGCTAATCAGACCAGAAACATGCTTAGGAAATAAGGGTTTTTTCGTGAATAAGATAAATTATGTGCTTATTCTGTGTGGTAAAGTCAAAACAGATGTTAGATTTGCTGCTGGTCGTAAAGTGACTTGTGTCTTTGAAACAAAACACAGTCACTACAATTTGGCTTTTCTAAAAGCCGATTCTCTGATTGCTAAGCATTCAAATCTAACCGCCGTCACAATTTAATCATGTTATTTCCCACTCTTTTAACCTTTACAATTATTTTATAAACCCCAACACTAGAGAGAATATTCTGTAGTATGTGCTGATTTTAGAGGGACAATGGGATCCCATCTAGATCCCATAATATAAAATCACAAAGAAAATATGTGCAAATTTCCTCTAAGCCTTGGTGCATGCATAAACTGCCACAATGGTGCTCCAAGGGTAGAATATGTTTATATCGTATCTTCTGCCAGATAACACCGGGGTAAAGAGTTTTTCATCTACAAGCTGGTGGCGTTTCTGGATCCAACATTTATAGGATGTGCTTTTATTTAAGATGAAATCCACCCTGGCACTATTCACTATTTGCTGTAGGGTTTTGTATTATTAGTAACTGAAGTGATTTAATAAAACGTTTCAATGTGTGTGTGTATATGTGTGTGTGTGTGTGTGTGTGTGTGTGTGTGTGTGTGTGTGTGTGTGTTTCAGGTGGATGGGCCCTTAACCTGGAAGCTGAAGAAGGTTGTCATGGTTCTGATGATGACCCTGCCTGGGACTCCTGTTATTAGCTATGGTGATGAGATTAACCAAGCACAAGTAAGTACACAAATTTGAATAGGTTTCCTACTATCAGTATTAAACAGATTTATTGTGACCCCAAAGTGAAGAAGAAGAAATTAGCAACACTGAGTTCCAGCTTGTTCAACAGGTCAGTATGTAACAATGCAAAATGTAGGGCTTAATGCAAATTCACTTTAACTGCACTAATTTTGTTAAAGTATGATAAACGTAGCGCACATTTCTATGTAATCGATCTGTTCCTTCAAGTTGTGCTGAACAAGACCCGGACAAACAAAGACTCCTCTATGCTCTTTTCATTTTGAACACATAAAAAGAACAAATTATACTTCAGTCCGTGGCCAGTTTATATTTCGAGTAACCAAAACCACATCATAATTTGTAAAGGAGCAACGTACCATATTTAACAATAAACACAACCACTAAAAATGAACATAGAAATTACTAGGATATTAATTAATAAGCAATTAATATTAAAAGAGTCTCTTACACTCTTTCTTTCAGAATCATATTTGAGCTGAGTGAAATTTTGAGTATTAAAAACATGAAAAGTACTCTTTTTTGTATTTATTGTACAATGAGCGATTAATCACGAGTTCACTCATGACAATCATGCGATGATTAAACATGCAATTGAATATTTGATTCCATTGACAGCCCTAGTAATATAACTATATTACAAAATAAGATTTATAACCTAATCACTAAAAATAAACCCAGATGTATACATGAATTCATAAAATTCCATAGGAGAAATAGAACGAGTAAAAAAACAACAACATTAGATTCCTGTTCAGACCTGAGCTTGGGTTACTCTCTGTGTGGAGTATGTTGTCCCTGAGTCCCTCTGTGGGTTTTTTCTGGGTACTCAGACAGAGACAGATCCCTTATCTCTCCATTCGATCTCCTTGCTGTCTAATAGACAGTACGATGATGGTTGCACAGTGATTAAAGTGTTGGGTTACTGACTGGAATCTCCCGAGGTGGGATCCTGGCACCACTAAGCTGCCATTGTTGGGCCATTGACCACTCAACTTCTAACACTAAACTGCTCAGCTGTACGTTTTGCTGTAGTTTTTCCGAATAAAATCATCAATGACGTAAATGTAGTGATTATGTTCATAGATTATTAATTAATACAATTTTATGTTTGTTTGTTTTTTTCAGAACCCACATAACCCGAAGAATTCCACAATTCTCTTCCGTTCTTTGAATCGCATTCGTTCTCATGAAGAAGCTCTCCTCTATGGCACCTTCACCTCGCTCACTTTGAATACAACGTCACTCATCTGGACAAACTCGTCAACAAACTCCACACACACGCTACCTTTGGCCTACCTGCGTTCATGGGGATGCGTTCACTTCCTGGTGTTGGTGAACTTGGGTTTTGAGTCTCACCCTCTGGACTGTAATTGGACCATGAGTCTTCCTGAAAGTGGAATGTTTGTAACCAGCACGGGGCTAAATCGCTTTGGTCCGGTGACTCTTCAGTCCATAACACTCCAGCCTCATGAGGCCATTGTCATTAAGCTGTTTGAGACAAACCCTGATTTCTGAGAGGCAGGAAATTAGTGGTTTTATCACCTGAAATACAAATGAGTTCATATGTATTCACAAGAATTGTGACAATATAGTGGCTTAATTAGTGCCACTATATAACCATTATACAGTAGACTCATCTGCTAACCACATGAGGTCACTTTGTTGTATTGCTGATATTTATTGACTTCAAAAAGCAGGATTTTGCTGTTGGTGTATTACTTCTTAAGCAATATGTTTTTGCATTTTCTCCATACTTGCAGGTTATTAATGACCGTGAAGTGAGTTCAGATTTCTCAGAACTGACCACAGACAATAGCTAATACGCATTCCCCTATGTCCTGAGCCCAGCCCAGTTTCGTGCTCAATTACTCAACAAAGAGCTGTTTTAAATTATTCTGTTGTGCTCCCATTCATGGCAAATTAAAAACCACATGAACATTTCATTACAATACCAAAATCACAAGGCTGCAAGAACAAATTGGCCTCACTGTGGACACGCATGAACATGCTACTGGAGGCAGAATATGTTCTGATATCACTCAGAGAAAGCAGTCTATTAGAAAAACTATATGAGCACAAAGCATGTTTCTTTAAACTAATATAAAAACAATTTTTATATATTTTTGGGTAGTTTGGAAAGTTCAAATGTTGAATGAGTTAATGTGTTGAATGGGAAAATGTTCTACTTAAAAAAAAGATGCTAATTATGGATTCACATGTTAAAATGCTTTCTATACACAATTCATCTCCTAAAATAATTCTTACCCATTCAAGAGCAAAACCTGTGCGAATAATAAGTATAATAATAATAAAATATTCTAGAATTTATAACAAAATTGTCAGTATTGCAACCAATTTGTCTAATTTGTCTGACACTGACCACATAAAGATTAACAACACATGCAGAATAAACACTTAACTGATACCAAGCATAACCAATATTACTGCTTTATATTTATTGTTATTATTATTATAATATATTAACTTGTTTATTGTATACATTGCAAGACATTTTTAAGGTTGTTCTGCTTTTGTGAATACTATAGTGTATTTGCCTAAAATGCAAGTCGTTAAGGCTTTCTAATGTTGAATATTCAATGATACCGTGCACAGTTTAATGATAACAATGGGTTATAAATTAATTTGCATTGCGAAAATGTACTTCCTACCTGCATTTAGTGTTGTTATAAATTATAAAACACATACATCTGTTCCAAAGGCATACATCTTTATGGGAAAAAAATGTCCCTCACTCAGTAGCTGCTAGTATTTCTTTATAGATTGTACAATGAATATTTCATTGAGCAAAAGGCAAAATGGAAGTATCTATTTCAACAATAGACAACATGAAAATCAGACAGGCCATAAAATCCTGTAGTTATATTTATGGCATCATGTTGTCAAATGTATGTGATACAGCAATTGTTCTTTTTTTTTAATACACTAATTCAGTATAAAACAGTTCAAAAGCAAGGGTATTTTGTAACACTGCCACGATTGCCCAAGCTATTACTTTCCTGTGTAAAGAAATTAGGAAATTCTGATCATGCCTTAAGAAGAAGTGTGAAGTTTCTCTTCTCCCTAGATGTTTCCGATAATGTTTGTAAGTCTAGCTTAATATTTATTCCATCTGATCTTTCCATTTTCTGCACACGGGATGATGCTGTGTATGTTCTGTCTGTGCAGAAGAAAGGTAAAAAAAAAAAAAGTTTGCGAAGGTTAAAATTCTAACATTGCTTTTGTGACCAAATCAATATGAAGGTAAATTTTTTCTGGCTAGTGAACTAAATTTCATCACAGTTATGTTTTTTTCACATTATAAGTATTTCTTCATTCCAGTAGTGGCCAGAAAAAATATTATTTGACCTATTTTTTATTTGCTTAGTCTCTTACACTCTTTCTTTCAGAATTATATTTGATCATCTGGCATAGTTGTAACTTGTAAAATTTGATCTTCTGTAATCTTTAATCTGCATGTGCTGAAATGTATTTTTAAGTATCAAGCCGGTAATTGTGTAAATGACCTATCTGATTACAATCATAGCATAATTTTCTTTATTTGTTTTTTTTAGGACTGCACAAATATTACAGAGCTATTAATGGGAGGAGACCATACTTAATAACTTGATGCAGGGAGAGTGCTGTTCTAAAAGTTTTTTTGTAAGGGTAGAGGATCCTTCATCTATTATGAGATAGATTAGAAGCCTATAAATAAATCAACTGTTGTTTACTGGTCACTGCCTGCATAAACATGGAAACGATGCCAAATGGCGAAATCGACGTTGATGTTCCTACAGGCAGGAAATAGGGACAAATTGCACAAAACAACGTTGATAGAAGTCATTACACTTTGACGGGGTTACAATATTTATTTGGTTTTCTGGGTTTCTTCAAACAAGCCTCAATAGCCAGTTATTCTGTTGTTTATTTAAAAATCAACATTCTGTATTCATCACGGAGACATGCAGCCAAAAAACTACTGTGCAAGACACGATCCAGCCAAACCTTATCCAGCAATATCCTCAGGTTCGTCAGGTATCAAGCCAAATATGATCAGCCAATTTTAAAACAACGACTACAACAATTTAAAAAGAATGTAAGAATATATGGTCTTAAGTTTTTTTTACTTGGACAATTTGATGGAAATATAATGATCTCACACTAGGGAAGATGATAATGCTTTCCAAGAAAAAAGGGGCTTTTCCCCTAGAGAATATGGCCTAGTCTGATGAATAAGAGGACAAAAAAAAACATATCATGCCGATAACAAATTATTCATTTCAACTAACACCTGTATCTGAGTCAGCCTTATGAAAGCTCGTGATAACCACAACAGATGTGGTCTTTATACTTAGAATGGGTTGGAATCAAACATAGCGCAATGACTAAAACTGGGAAACACACTGAACTTGTTCTAACACCTTCAGTTCTCTGACGACTACACTATACCACAGATAACATGGGAAAGGGGAAGTTTTGTGCTTATTTACAGTGACTTTTAAAATGTTGGACGTGTTTGTGTGATAAACATCATTACAGTCACCCTCAAACAGCAGCACTTCCACATTTATGTTTGAACATTTCTTTTTACAAGATCATTTTCTTGTTTACCGGCATGTGGAATGTTGTGTGAGACTTGACTGATCGACCATGAAACCGAGCTGTCCTTTTATTGTAACCAGAAACACGTGTAAGTGTTTGCAATGAGCTGATGATGTGGGTCATTAAAGTAGCTAACAATTAAGGAAGAAACCCACTTCCTGTATAAAAAGTACTACTGTTCCGTAATATCTGCTAAACTGCATACTTAAATACTTATAAATATTGACAAGGACTATGAGAATTCAAATAGCAAGCCATTAAAGCATGTACCTTTTCCATTACATTTCTCTCCTCTCTCTCTCTCTCTCTCTCTCTCTCTCTCTCCCTCACACACATACACACACACACACACACACACACACACACACACACTCTCTGGCATTTACACAGTTATCAAGCACAATACACTTTTCAAATGGCTTTTTAATATTTATTGTTTATTATTTATTGTTGATACGCAGTCACTGATAGTAGACATTAGTAGCCCTGCACAAACTGCCAGTCCCCTTTAATTTATATGCAGTGGATAGAATCACCGGCGAACCACTACTGACCAAATGTTTTTTGTTACAGTAGTAACACTGGCATGGTACTAACTCTGCTTTGTAGTTGTGTTACTCTACTATGACCAGAAGTGCCAAGTAATGAAAGACAAATACCTTGTTACCATACTTAACTAGTGATTTTGGGTATCTATGCTTTATTGGAGTAGTTATTTTTCAGCTGACTTTTTACTTCTACTTCTAAATAACCTCATTATTCCTATTTCGTTTCGGCTTGTTTTCATTCCGGCTTTTTGTCGTTCAAAAGGAAATACAAAACGAATTCAGATGAATCACACCAGCCAGATAGAGTGAATGTGAATGTGTTTGGATGATACGTATAAATATATACCATTGCGACACCCTTTTGGTTTGTACACGATCCATCGCACCTGCACATGACACAAATCACCTCACACTCCAGCAAGGACGTAGCCAGCCAGTGTTGGTGTCATTAGTATAAAAATATTATTTCTTGAAAGTTATTCTTTCTCTTCTACTGGCTCATTTATCAAATGGCTTTCTCCACTATTGGCTTTCTCTTCATCCTTCCCAAATAAAGCTACAGTAGGTAGTGCGGTAGAGAGATCTTTTAATAAACTACTAATTGGTGTGGGCTAAGCTTTTGTCCTTAATACCATTTTTTCCTTACATTACTTTTATTTTTGTGCTTTAAGTAATTTTGAAGCATTACTTTTACACTTTTACTTCAGTAAAAAGCTTGAGTTTATACTTCAACTTGTACAGAAGTCTATTTAAACCCCAGTCTCCATATTTCTACTTGAGGAATGAATTTGAATACTTTCGACACCAGTGACGATGAACGGATCTGATCATGTACAGCAAAGTTTGTTCCAGATTATAAACACTTTTTTTTTTGCAGTTTGTGTTAAATAGCCCCTAGCACTTTTTGAGTGTCAGTTTGTAAATTTTGAACTGCTGGTAGTTGGAAAGTGTAGTTGGAAATTCATGGCATCACAGTTTTAGCAGTCATATCATGTCAGTGTATAAGGTATAATCCTAGATATAACCCTAAGATGGTAACATGGCATAATTTGCAATCACTGGTTGCTTTAGTTCTTTATGTTTTGACGTTTTCAATGATGTAGGGGGGGGGGGGGGGTGGGGGGGGTTAGCTTAGCCTAGCTGCCAAAACACAAAAAAGGCAGGTTTAAATTTACTGATAATTTGAGTCGTGTAAAAAGGAAGTGTAACACAATCTACCTCCTGTCAACGATGGTCTACCAGTTTTACAAGCTTGGGCTGTTTTGGTATTCCGTGCTGGATTTTTAATCATAATACAGAAATGTTTACCACAACATTTTTGGGAAATCTCAATGGTTGTTTTGTCATTGAAGTTTGTGAGTATCATTTAATGCAAGGCGAAGTGTATTTATCCAGCTAGCACAAAAGCCAACTATTCTCTGACCATGCAGACCATAAAATGTGAGCATGTGAGCTAGCAAATAAGCAAATCATTCACTGTAATAGTATTGACTAATTCGAAGCAAAATGTTACATTTGTTTAGTTCAGTATTATCTAGCACTGAGCTCATAACTAATAATTCTCATAATGTTGTGTTACCTGACCTTTTACTTGCTATATACTTGCTAGATAGCTGTGTGAAATCTTGATAAAGAGGGGGTCATACACATATGAGGACTGTCATATTTTATCTCTTTTTATCTCTCTCTTTCTCCATTATTCATTGCTAAGACCCTAGATATAACATTGTGAAAGGTATGGCTACGTCCCTAGTGGTAGATGAAATGAAGTGGCTTTATTGTTATTTTAAGAAGAAGAATAGTCACATATACATTACAGCACATTTTCTTCACATATCCCTGCTGGTTTGGAAGCTGGGTCATGCCATGATATGGTGCCCCTCTAGCATAGAGGGTAAAAGGGCTTGCTCAAGGAGCCAAGAGTGGCAGCTCCTTGTGGCAGTTCCATGTTGGAGAAGTAAACACAGATCTTCTGTGGATGTAGACGTTCTCACATCCTTCTGTCTCTTCATGGAATCCCACACACACTCCATGATGTTGAGCCACTACTTCTAGCTCTTCAAAAGGTAGTAACACCAAATATTGATTTGATTTTGACTCTTTTGTTCGCTCACTTTGCATTTTGTAAATTGACAAATATAAGCAATTATTATTTATATTACTGAAAGGTTTCTTTGTTTACAGCATTTTTTCACACCTACCTAAAACTTTTGCACAGTACTGTATGTAGATCTATTAAGATAGTATTCATCCAAAAATTTCAGATATCTCAGATTTGGCAGCAAATTAAATGCTACAAATCTCTCTCTCTCTCTCTCTCTCTCTCTCTCTCTCTCTCTTCCACACACACACACACACACACACACACACACACACACACACACACACACACACACACACACGTGTGTATGTTTGTGTGGAATTGAGTCACTCGTTTGAAGACTGGACTGTTTTTAGTTGGTCATCTATAATGCTTATTTGGGTTTGGAGGTTAAACTTGTCTGTGATAAATGTAATGGAGAGATGATAGACCCAGATGGGCATTTCAGTTGGCATGCAGGGCCTTGTAACCCTGCATGCAAGGTGCATTTTCCAAACCATAGTACAGCTCTTTAGGGGGATTCTCCACACTCAGTAAAGTAAAGAATTTCCCAGTGTGTATGAAGCATTAATGTCTGTGTGTGTGTTGGGCGGAAGCCCTGAGGTGAATTAGATGTGGAAGTATTCTTGACAGGCTAATAATATCACTGACTGGAGAGAGAGAGAGACAGAAAGAGAGAGAGAGAGAGAGAGAGAGAGAGAGAGAGAGAGAGAGAGAGAGAGAGAGAGAGAGAGAGAGAGAGAGAGAGAGAGAGAGAGATCAGTAATTAGTTGCACTCATGCCCAGTGAGCCAACATTAGGTCTCAACACACCGGTTCCTCAGCTCTGTCTCTCCTCCCCGTTTCTAACGTCTAAACACAGACTAGCAGCAGTCATTACAGCGAGACACAGGAAGCAGCGAGAGGAGGCTTAACGCGCTCAAACTTTACTGTACATGTGACTGCTTTCCAAAAATACCCAACCATCTTTATTATTTTTTTAAGCTTTTTTTCCTATGTTTGTGTTTTGTTTTGAGTTATGAAGCTGCTTCTACAGATGTTCGATCCAACATAAGTGAAGGGAAATCACGCTGTGCGCCGGGTTTTGATATCGCTGTCGAGTTCCTCGTGTCGTCTTGAAGCGAGTTTTTAACTGGAGAAGAGGCTTGTTTAAGGGCATATTTAGAGTATCTTTAGGATATTATTATTATTATTATTATTATTATTATTATTATTATTATTATTATTATTATTATTCGACTCGGCTGATGTCACGGATGATGTCAGAGAAACAGAAATGGAAATTCCGCTGACAGGTGCGTTATTATTTTCTAATCTTCCCCTGTGGTATTGATTTAAATTTGTTGTGCACTTGTGTGTTGTTTATAAAAATGCAAAATGATAAAAATGCAAATATTGCTCCTCTTAGCTGATGATTACGTTCTTTGTGCTCACAGTTTATTTCAGACATTTATTGTAAATCCTAAGAATGAGACTATGATGTTAATGGAAGACTGGATGATATAACATCCTTGATAACATCTCTTGGACATTATTAATAATAATAATAATAATAATAATAAAAAAAATACCAATAATGATAATAATAGCATGTTTGCACTCTATTCCAGTTTTCCTAGGCTTAGGGTAAGAGCACCTCAATGATGATCCCAAACAATACATGTGAAAATCTCACACACATCAATGTGCACAAGAACCCTTGGAACCTGGTGGTCAGTGCCATCATGTTCCTTGCTGCCGTGGTGGGCAATCTGCTAGCTCTGGCCATTCTCGGGGTCCACCAAAAAGAACGGCGGACCAAGTCCTCGGTTTTCTGCATCCTTGTAACAGGACTGGCTGTGACGGATTTGGCAGGGACGTGCTTGCTTAGCCCACCGGTGTTTGTGTGCTACTCGCATGCTACTTCCCTGGTGGCCTTAACTGGTGACATGCACCTCTGCGGCTCTTTCGCCTTCGCCATGACTTTCTTTGGCCTGGCGTCCATGCTGATCCTGTGTGCCATGGCAGTGGAGCGGTGCCTGGCGATCAGCCACCCGTATTTCTACTCCAAGCACGTGCGGCGCCACTTCGCCAAAGTTGCACTTTTGCTTATCTACCTTTTTACAGGTGCCTTCTGCCTGCTGCCCATCTTTGGCATTGGCCGCTATAAACAATACTGCCCTGGCACATGGTGCTTTATTAAAATGGAGGCTGTGGGTGAGGGTGAGGAAGAGGAGAGACGCACACTCGCCTTCTCCCTCTCTTACTCCCTGTTGATGGCCTTGCTCATTGCCGTTGTGTTTGTCTGTAACGGGTCGGTCATCGTCAGTCTGTGCCGCATGCACCGCAGCCAGATCACACGCCGAGGTTCTGTGGTCTCGACAGGGCGCAAGAAAAGGCTTAGCACCTGGTTTGGCCAGGGTGAGGAAGAGATGGACCACCTGGTGCTGCTGGCCTCCATGACTATCATCTTCGTCATCTGCTCCTTGCCTCTCACTGTGAGTACACGAGATATCATATATTACTGTACTATAGATGTACTGCCTTCAAATAGAAAACAACACAAGACATGGTGTTCTGAGCACAGACATTTTTTTTTCAATTAAAAGATGTCTCAGAGCTTCACCTTTATTAATGAAGCAAAACAACTGGCCAATTAATTCCCTGTTAAGCGTTGCCTTTTGCTTAGGTGATTTTCAGGTAAATTGTTGTGACTTGTTTTGTTTGTGCGCATTCTGTACCAAGGAACGTTTAACAGTGCATATCATTTATAAATATTGCAACATGTTGAAATCCCTAAATATTCACAGGATCAGAGGAAGAAATGATTTGCCAATGATTTTGGCATCTTGGTATGATGCTGCATGACTCACACAATGGGCATTACACAGACAAAGCCACACACACTATTGATGCCAATGTTTACTATCTACGTTAAAAATAGGTGTCTGACATTGTTTTAGATAAAAGAGAAGGTCCTGCCAACTTCAGTCAGCTTTGTTGAAGCCTTTCCTATAACATATACGTGGCTTTAATACATGCCCGACAAGCCTGGAGAAGTGGATTAGACCAACTCGAATTAAGACTTGTGACTGTCTTTGTGTCGTCACATGACGAATCCTAGCAGATCATAGCAACCATTAAACGCTTTGCCCCGTCAAACTCTTTTTAAATTTTGTTCAGCGGATGTAATTATTGTACATATGTGGCCTCATTAAATGCGCATGCATGTTGTATTTAATGCAAATCAGTACTGATTGTAGAGCATCTGTTGCAAATGATCAACTTGAGAGATATAATTTGGGGTGCTTGCCCAGTCACAGCACAGATGTTTCAGTTACAAAGAGGTGGCTTTGGAGTATTTCTGCTAATACTATTGTTTGTTATTGAATACTTCACAGTAAACGAAACACAAACAGGTTAAATCGATATGGGTAAAGCAATACTAGCACAAACGGTTGGGATCTCCTTTTGTCCTGGGGAAACACTATAGTCTTGGTATTATTATCCGGTAAGCAAATAGCTGCCCTATTGTAGTCCATTTACAAACACCAAACTTAATCTACTTATTCTTGAATTCATTACTACTATTACACAAAGTGATCAGGGTTACTATGTTACTATGTTAGTACTAATCCCAAGTACATTTATTCATGCCATAATTGAGTCATCTACATAATTGTAGATGACTAAACGATTTAAGAAAATAACCTGTGTCAATCACTACTCTAGGTTTTGCTAACGTTGCATACGTCAATATATATCTTCCAACACTAGACAGTATAATGTTCCAACAATTATTGTATACAGCAGCGGTGGCGGCACCAATACAGATGAAAGTTACGTAAGTCATGTCTTGCACAACGTCTTATGTGGCTGCAGCACAATGCATAACATTAGAGCCGTCAATCGCATCAAACATCAGAATTAAGGAACGCTCAATTTCAAACGTAGCATGGTTGTTGGTACCCACATGGTGTGAATATTTCAGAAACTGCTAATCTACTGGGATTTGTGTGAAAGAGAGTGTGTGTTCATGTGTGTGTGTGAGTGCATATGTTGCTTAGTTGCTTTGCAATGAAGCACTAATAAGTACATTAAAGATCTTTGAGCTGAATTGTTCAAACAGATTGTGGATAAGGATAACTTGGAAACATGTTGTGACAGGAAAAATTCCTCTATAAATGTACCACAACAGACATGCCAACTGACATGGGAAAATTCTACTAGTTATATTTAGGGATATTTAGAATTAGCCAGAGGCACTAATGGACAAAGAAGTGGCGGCGGATTAACTGAAAGAGAGGTGTCCCATATCAGATTGACAGGAAGAGTCCAAGAGATACGAGCACGATGTACAATGTAGTTATGAAAAGCTTATGCTGACAGACAGAAGAAGAGCAGAAGAGCAGTATAGGTTACATATCCCATGACCATGTCCAAATTAGTAGAACAATAAAAAAAGAGCAACATATGTATGTTTGTAATTCCATATATGAACATTTTAACAAATAACTATGATTCATGCAAAGAGAGATAACAGACAGAACAATATAACAAGAAATACTTAGAGTTATTACGAGAAACATTCTGTAGAGAATTGAAAATAAAATTATTAAATGCAAGGTCAGACATGATTACAAATTTATAACATTAAACATTATCTACAAACACTTACTCTTTACCTGTACATATATTTAGTTGCTCAAATAGGCAATTATATGCGTGCAATACAACGCATGGTACTATCACACAAATCTGGAACACTACAAAATGCAAGAAATAACACTTTTGTTGATTAGTGAGGTGACAAGAAAATGGCCAAAGGATTTGAGCTGACAGGAAGTTCATTTATACTCAGAATAACTGCTCTTTACAACCAACTTCAATTGCGGAATGTAAAACATATACAACAGTACATGTGCTACAAAGCGAAAACCACAATGGTTTCCACTCCTATCGATCAAAATCACTCGCTCATGTTTGACATTTAGCACAGTTGAAGATTAGAAGAATATGCATTTCAGCCATGACAAACAGAACGGAATTTGGCACAAGAGCATGCAGCCATTGCCTTGTGTTAACAGTTCGGTCTTGTAGTGGTGTAATGGTGGGGAATAATTTCTCTGAACATGTTGGCTTTTTAATAACTATTAAGCATCTTTTGGATGCCATAGCTTATCTCCGATTTATGCATCTTTTCCTGTCTACAATCATCATATAATGACTGCTTCTACCCTGACTGCTTGAACACCCACAGAGCCCCATGTCCCTAACACATAATTCATTCCGGATATAACTCAAACTGGTGTCAGGAACATGACTGTATTTACAGTAAGTAGCCACTCCAGTCAATGGATCTGAGCACTTTTGCACTGCAGTAGAAAGAGACAACCTGAATGTGTACTATAAGCACCATGTTCCTAATAATGAGGCTGGAGAGTAGAGACCGTTCGGCTGCTCCAGTTAGACCACAGCGGATCATCCTTTTCCATACTACGCTGTCCTCTACATCTGCCTCTTTCACCGCCATCTTCCTGTATGTTTTCCCTCACCTCACCCATAAAGTCCTCCCTGGCCTTCCTCTTTTCCTCCTTCCTTTCTTCTCCCTATGTAAAACTGTATATACAAAAAACATGCAAAATATGTTTAAGCTTGTATCAGGTTACAGCTTATGTTTGACATGTCGGATTCTTGGGCATAATTCTGATGAACATCCACAGAGCCCAGTTTACCAGGAACATATGTAATGAATTTTTTTCTACAGATACTTTACATAAGAAATGTCTAAGCAAGGAAAACTGTTTGCATTCATGTGACAGACGCTTTACTGGCTTTCCTTTATACTATTTGCACAATAGTTCTATGAACATGAAAGGTACATTGAGAACTTGACATTTCAGACACATTCATTCATTCATCTTCTACCGCTATATCCGATATTCCCTCGGGTCATGGGGAGCCTGTGCCTATCTCAGGCGTCTATGGGCATTAAGGCAGGATACACCCTGTATGGAATGCCAACCCATGCAAGGCGCACACACACAAACCCCTGAGGCACAGGGAGAACATGCAAACTCCACACACACATGGCCGAGACGAGAATCGAACCCGGACCCTGGCGGTGTGAGGCGAACGTGCTAACCACTAAGCCACCGTGCCCCTCATTTCAGACACAATGTGGCCAAATATTTTGTAATTTTTTTACTCCTTCACTGACAATTAAATGCACACAGACATTTGTGGAAAAAGCTAATAGAAAGTTACCATCCCTGATCAGTAGAAATGTGTATTGCCCCAAATACTGTATCATATGAAAATAGTTTTGGAATAGAACTTTGAAGAACACACAATGTAGTAATGCGTATGTGTCCATATACTTTTGGTCAAGTGACTCTGTAGCAATTATTTACTAGTTATATTGCTACTGTGAGCAACTGCGGAGAGTAGTGTCGCCCGAGAACGGTCATCCGGGTTGATTCACACCTTTTATAGTGTTTTAATGTGTCGTTATACCTTCTGAAGCAAACATGACGATCGGCCGGACATTTCCAGCACGTTATGCAGAACCTGATAGCACTTAAGCCTACAGGTGTTTTATTGCAGCCTTGAACATTTGTCATCTGAACTTAATTTATAGCTTGTCTGCCTTTGCGACTGCTGTTTGCTCAACAAACGAACACCTACATTAGCCTTGACTCTTATTGCACACTGTCCTGCGCTTTTTCGCAGCCAGGAAAAAAATTTGTAATGGACACAGATCCAGTAGTTTATAGCACCTGTGGTTTCCCATATTTTTTTCCCTTCCGTTTCTTTTATTGGTTCTAAGCTGTAAATCCTTTAAAGGTCAAATGTGCATGAAAGGTTCTCATCATTAGGACAGGTGGCATGGTTGCCAAGCCTTTTTCCATTGCAGAAGCCGGACACTCATTATTTTCAGCTGGAGGCTTTATGAAAAAAACACCACTCACAATATAGATTATAGACTGTCAAACTTCACCGCCTATGTAAATACGTCATATGTACATTTTGCGAACAGGATGTTATGATTGTTTGTACAGGTGATATCCGAAACAAAGATATTAGAATTATTACCATGGTGTTTGATTAAAAAGCCAAACAATAAGAATGATGTTGGGCAAAACACACCATACACACCATTATAATGATATGTTTGGTTTAAGGCAAGTATTTTTACTTGTTGGTTTGCAGTTAATGTTAGTGCCGTGTCTACAAAACCTGTAAACAAAAGAGGAAGAAAAGTTCTGTGCCTGGTACAGGCTTTCTCATCGTGGGTAATAATTCATAGCAACTAATTTATTAACGTTCATTATTCGGTTAAAAATGAAAAGGATTTATTGATTAAAAGCTGTATCAAACAACTCTGACCAGTATTACGTGGTTAATGATGATCAGCCTTTAATAATGTCTAGTCCATTTTTACATCCAATATAGTAAAGCTAATTTTACACTGCTTGTCAGCAAATTTTTTATCACAACACAACAACGAAAAAAGGCACTGTAATACCGTCCCATCATGGGTGTATTACTACTTGATAATAATTGTCACCCAGGCACCGGATCCATCGCAATGTTTCCTTGTTTACAGGAGATTAAATGAATGAATGAACAACTAAATCTTGGGACATGAATCCTGCAGGCTAATTCTTTAGAGACAGCAATGTCCCCCAAGCTTGTGATTTAAACAATTATTTTTCCTCCTATCACTTCGCACAGCTGTATGCTGATGCACCATTATTCTTATCAGCGGTCCAGACTCAGCAGGGTAGCCATCACTTTCACATCAACAAAGCAGCTTTTCACTCGTGGGCTCGCTTTTCTTTCATGTTAGCTAATATGCTGCTCTTTAACCATATTAAAATTGATCGGCAGCTCTTACCGACTGGTCTTACTAACTGTTGTCTGCATTAAGGCACATATCATCAGTAAAATCAATATCTGAGTAAATGCATCAGAGTGCAAAGCGCTAAGTGTGATAATGTCTGAGCCTTTTGTTTTCGAAGCCTTCGCTTGCTAATTGGTTTATTTTAAGTCTCAAATAGGACACGTTACCCTTTATATGAAATGTATTATTGGAAAATTGTGCTGATCCAAATTTATCTTCATGTTGCGTAGTGAATAAGTGAACGACTGAATAGTTTCTGTGCTCTCAAAACTGCTATTTGGATATAAATGACTTTAAATGGAAAGGGCTGTAATGGGTTGATTTTAAGCTTTTTGGGATATTGTGCATTGAGCTAACCCAGAGAACAGATTTTATAATGATTTATAATAAATGCACTGAATAATGGCATTGGATCTGCTCCAAGGCATAAAACGTGAAAACAAAAACCAGACACATGCAAAAATCTGGATAAGCATGCCTGCTAAATGCCGTAAATAAATATTGGTCTAAGTGATTTTCATAACATCAAAGCATGCAAAAAGCACATTATTTCCCTGGCACCACAGGAAACACCCAGTCTGTTCAAAACATGGACACTTGTGTGAGCTATTTGTAAGATGGTTGTCTTGAAAGATGAAGTGGCATTTGGAATCAATTTCTACGATGACACAATTGGATATGGTTTCTATGCACATGCTGACAGAAACAGCTATTTAAACAGCTGAGCGGGTTATTCGTCCATCCATAACGCTTCATTCATTAGAAGGAATAGAAGTAGAAGGAATGTGTAAGGAGTAACACAGGAGGAGACATGTTGTTAAGGGAAAGTAATAAATGATGCGGACGTCTGATGGAGCCCAATGTGAAGATGATAGTTTTCCTATAACAGCCAAACAGCCAAGTGTTTGTCCACAGTCCTCTTCCCTCTTTTTCCCGTAGCAAAAATATTTTACATATTAGTGTCACAAAACACCAAAACACTGAAGGCTGCTTCCATTAATGGTAAATGTTTTGTTGCAAAACTTCACCGTATGAATGATTATATTTAGAAACAGTTTTACAATAGAGTTGATTTATAGTAATTTGCTGCAAGAATGACTAAGGCCTGTGTTTGTTTAACCACTTTTTCAGAACCACAGAAATGTTTGTAAGTAATCCTCACACTCACAGCGGATCATTGAGAGCATTGAAGGTGTGGACCAAAAAACTCCCTGTTTTTCTTTGGCATAGTTACTTTATTAGCCAAGTGATTTCTTGGTGAAATTGACCTAGATTGTTTCCAGCTCTGAAATCAATATATATATATCATCTTTTACCGCTTTATCCGATCTTCCCTCGGGTCACGGGGAGCCTGTGCCTATCTCGGGCAGTTATGGGCATTAAGGCAGGATACACCCTGGATGGAATGCCAACCCATCGCAGGGCACACAAACACACACACACACACACACACACACACACACACACACACACACACACACACACACACACACACACATACACACACACATTCATACACTAGGGACAATTTTTCCAAGGTGCCAATCAACCTACCGTGCAATGTTTTTGGACCGGGGGGGAAACCGGAGAACCCGGAGAAAAAAAGAAACCCTGAGACACGGGGAGAGGCACGGGGAGAACATGCACAAACTCCACACACACATGGCCGAGATGGTAATCGAACCCGGATCCTGGTGGTGTGAGGCAAACGTGCTAACCACTACGCCACCGTATATATACCCCTATATATATATATATATATATATATATATATATATATATATATATATATATATATATATATATATATATATAACCAAACAAAACTGATGAATTAAGGCTGACCGATTGTTGAAGATGTCAGGAATGTTTTAATGAAAGGGGATTATGTTGTGACTGGAAAGCAAATGTTCAGTATGGACCAAGCTCAATTACTTGAATGTGATTTGTCTACACAAAAGCAAGTCTTTTCTATTCAGCGGCCATCTTTGCAAATGCTCTGGGCCAGTGTTTTCCGTCTTTACAAACTCAGGGATTACACACACGTTGCGCTGTTTGGATGTAAATTTCTTCATAAAAAAGTACTTTTATCTACTCATTTTTATCTATGTAAGCCACCAAAAGCCTGTTTTTAGAAATGCATTATCCATGTAATTGTACTAAATATTCATTCATTCATTCATCTTCTACCACTATATCCGATCTTCCCTCGGGTCACGGGGAGCCTGTGCCTATCTCAGGCGTCTATGGGCATTAAGGCAGGACACACCCTGGATGGAATGCCGAACCCATCGCAGGGAACACACACACTCACATTCATATTCACACACATTCATACACTAGGGACAATTTTCCAAGGTGCCAATCAACCTACCGTGCATGGTTTTTGGACCGGGGGGAAACCGGAGAACCCGGAGAAAAAAAAAAACCCTGAGGCACGGAGAGAACATGCAAACTCCACACACACATGGCCGAGACGGGAATTGGAGTGTGTAAGGCAAATGAGCTAACCACTAAGCCACAGTGCCCATTTGTACTAAATATTATATAATGATATATATATATATATATATATATATATATATATATATATATATATATATATATATGGTTTAATGTATAATATAAACTGTATATTTCAAATCTACAATCCATTCAAGGTTAATAGCTAAAAAAAAGCTATGAGAATCTTTTTTTCCAAGTATAAATGTTGTAGATCATTTATTTGAACTCATCATAAAAATGGCTATTAATGTTTTAACATCTTTCTGAAAATTTACGAGCGGCCAAGCATTTCTGTTTTATACATAGTTGCTGGATAATGGGATATATTGGAGTACTTGTCGTGTATTTCATAAATTATGTTGTTATAAGTTCTAATTATAGAGGGAGTGATATATTGCATTGGATTTAAATCATATCCACTGCCTGCGTTTTTGTTTGCTGATTTCTAATCGGCACACTATTTACTTTTATAGTCACACATTGAACATACAATTCCCTGGGAGTTATTCTTATCTGAAAGAGTCTGTTAACTTTATTTATTGTGTCAGTATTTGTCAATAGTGGCCTTTTACTTTGTGGACATTTTATGCTATCGAAAGATACTTTGATAGTTTTCCATTTCTGAAGTGTCCCTTTAATGAAGCTGACTGTGCGTCATGTCGATTGTTCCTGTGCAAGCTGGTGTATATAGACCAGTCAGTCATAACATTACAAATCAACCTGCCTAATAGTGTATTTTGCCACTGAAACATCTCTGATCCACTTGACTCTCTGTATGCTGTAACATATGATATCAAGACATCAGGAGCAGACCATTTAAGTACTACTGTTTATAAAGTTGTGCCCTCTTTTGATATGACTTTTTGTCCATTTCATCCTACAAATCCTTGAAGACCTGTGAAATCTCAAGACTGAACTCATGCTGTTATATTCCTCCGTTCACTCCTGAGTTTTTTATTTTCTGTCAGAGCACAGTATCCTTCTACAGGCTACTATTGCTATTAGGAAATACTGCTCAAATACTCCCTCAAGTGTCCTCGACAGGGTTTAGATAGGTGGTACGTGTCAAAGTAGCACCCAAATGAATAACAGGAGCCAAAGTTTCCCAGCAGAACATTTCCCGGAGCATCACACTGCCACCGTAGAGAAAAACGAGTGTATGAATTGCCCTAATGTACACTGTGATCTCATCCGAGGTTTCGGTGTCGAATCATCCTGATAGAATCCATAGCAACCCTGACGTGGCATAAAGCATTTACTGTAGATTATTAAATGAATCTTATCTAATTATATTAACTTGTTCTAATTTTATGTCGGAAATATCTCATTTAGTGAATGCTTTTCTCATTTTCGGAACACTCGGGAACATTATGTGCATTTGAGATGGATTAGTTGCATCTAAAATATCACATTTGCATTACTTGGTGCATTACTTGGTGTACCTTATTGAGGCAGACATTTCACGAAAGTTATTTATATACACAGATCAATCCACAATCATGTTTGGTGGTTGTTGTTTTGTTTTCTTTTTTTTGCTTATGAGTAACTAAAATAGTTCAGGATGGAAGTCACGTTTTTATTTGTGCTGTGTGTAATTACAGTTGGCCTCATCACATGCTGGCACATATGAGTATTGTTTTTGTTTTTTTTTACTTTTGTACCATAGTGAAGCACGCTCGAGCAGGTAGTACTGGTATAACACGTGCTGGGTGGATTGAATAAATATTTTCATGATTCTTATGCAGTGTGTCCCCTGTGAGTTCTCTGGGGTCACAGAAAGTGTCAGCTTAAAAGGAATGGTAAATTTTGGTGGCATGTGTTTGTACATGTACAGCTATTAAGAAAAGTGACAGCTGTGGCTACAGAACATCATCCAGCAAGTCATTCCAGTAAGTAGGTGGAACTTTAGACTGTTATTACTAACAGTCACTGATGACATGTTTAATTAAGTCTCCCCACTGGTTAAGAATCATGATGTCAGTGACTGCAACATCTGGAAATTACTCATCAACTAGGCTAAAATCTTTTCAATATTCTTGTGTTTAGTCACTGTCTTTATTACAATAAAACCCTTTGGCAATAAATAAATAATTACTTAATAACACTTGTGGGGGTGTTTAAATACACCATCCCACTGAACTGTTCTGTCATGGAGCCAGGCAGGATACATACATGTTTCATACAACACATGTTCTGTTTTTTTTTTTTTATCATTCTATATGTTTTTATTTAATGCCTTAGAGTTTGAAACAATACAAGTACAGTTTATGACTCTCCTTTGTGAGACCGTTGTATGTTTATTTAATGTCTCATACAAAATAGATTGGTTTAAATGTCTTTCCGGGGTTTATAGCAAAGAAATATCATGTAAATACACTTGTGTATAATAGCACAATATAATTGTAGAAATGATTAATTGCCCAGTTTTACTTTGCTGGATTGTGTTCTGTTTGTTTCCCAATGCTATATAAACTATGATGTATGCATATGCAAACTTCCCATATGTTGAGCTCTTGGTTATATTGAGGCCTGATAGAAAATATGATCCCTATAACATGGAAATCTTATAAAGCTTGATACCCATGAAATTTGTGGTTTGAGGTTAAGGTTGCACATATGCCTGTTTTTTGCAGTGCAGTATGAGTAATTGTCCATTTTTGACCCTAAAACATCACAGGCAGCACTTAGTTTTACTTGGAAGAAGACCCGCCATTGATCATTCGTTGAGACCAGAGGAAGTGCAGTGTAACAGAAATGCCTTTTTTATTCCCATAGTGGTGCCCATGAATCATAACCAGATTGTTTACTTTAAAAAAAAAATAATAGTAATAAATTATATATAGTTAAGAACTGGGAATTATAACCCACCATTGTCAAAGTTATTGAGTGCACACCATTAGTTATTTGTGACTTTTATTAATCTCATATAATAATAATAATGATATACTGTATATAAAATTGTATTGTACTCAGGAATAAAGATCATGAAAATGTACGGTGTGAGTTTTCCAAATTCATTTACTTAATACCTAGGAAACAAATCATTTAAGGTTCTAAATAATTATTTTAGGTTCCCTAAAGAACAAAGTTTTTGCCATAGACGAAGAAAAATAAACCACAACATACTAAATGATCGATACGTCTATGAACAAAATTCATCAGTACTTTTTAGGAAGCACACACATTCTGTTGTGTGACCTTTATTTTATTTATTTATTTTTTTTTTTGCATGTTGGCAATGTGTCATATTACTTATTAGTAATTGTTTTTCTCTTCAGATGCTGAACACATTTAGATGCCGACCTGCTGTATATTTAACTTTAACTACTTACTTAATTATCCAAGAAGACAAAATAGAGATTCTTCTGAACAGTGAAAAATACCGTAGATGTTTGTTGCCAAGTTTGCTTGATGTAAATTGTCCTTAGTTCCCTTCCTTATGTAGATGAGCAGGCTAAAAAATTGTTTGTATGGAAAATGTTTTTTTTTCCACCCTTTTCTTTCTTACTCAGCATTGACATACAACAAAGTATAATTACATTACAAGATAGATTTTCAGATTGCATTATAGGGAATCAGTTTTGGTGATATGGATACTGCTGTTTCACAACCTTGTACTGTATCTGAAGTGCTAAAGAAATTATCTTTAGACTTATTTATCCTATTTTGTAACTGATCGCGTGTGACAAGTTTGCACATGATTGCGTACAGGTCAGATCCAGTTTACATTCATCAGCAAATTCATTTCCTCGTTTAATGGATTGTACCCCAAGATAAGTTCAGAGCACTGATACCAGTTACATTTTAATTTTTCTATATTATACATCATTTATTAATGTAAATGAGATGAGTAATGAAAGACAACCTGCTTACAGTTTACCCACAAAAGACAGATATCTGTAAAATCTTGCTTTTTGACGGAGCTTCCGAACAGGTACAACGGCTGCCCATGCACTTTTTTTTGCTTACCCAGAAACCAATACTCCACACTGCTATACCTGGAAGCATTCTCTTGTCATTTATTAAGTCTACACCAGGTCCAGTACAAACACACAAATGAAAGAAATCCCCAACCAAATTAGAATCCGTAAATCGTAATGATCTGCATTTTGAATCCAACTTAAAGTCACTGAGCTGATGAAAAGTGTCCAGGTCATTTTTCATTTCTAAAAGCAGCCTGGCTCCTGGAATTATTTCCATCTTGTAACTCCATTATCATGTAATATTCATTTGCCTCCGCAAACTCTTCCTGAGCAGATGTACAAGGTGATGCTCTGCCCAGACACACTGGCTTGAAAAACAGATAGGCTTTAGTGTTATGGAGTCCTGTTCTGGTCTGAACACATTTCCCTTTATCCTTCCATCGAGACACGGTTTTATGTGGCCACCCAGTCTCTCTTGTCCTGTCAGCACATCATCTTTTGACAATTAGAAGACACAGAGCCAGTGGCTATCCTGATCTGGTTCTTGCGCTCTGTGTTTGCATATTAATCTCCTCTGTGGTTTTGCAGGAACAGAAATAGCTGTGCAGGTTGGCAGCACCCTGAAAATGACAAACATTATGTAAAAAGCTGAACAAGAATGTATTGAAAGAACTTCGACCGGGTTCTGCCTCAAATTGTTATAAACATTTAATATTGAAAAAGTGCTCGGACCTTGTTCGTGGGGAATTAAATATGAAGCCTATTTTGATGGCCTTTGCACATCTTAAAAATGTTCTCATTGAATATCGGAGGAACTGTCAAGACTGTCAACAATAATAATAATTCCCCTTCCTCGTTCTGTTATCATCAACAGACCTCAATATATTCCAAACAACCATTGCTTTACTTTGCTACTTTACTGCATAACCCTGGTTCATGCACCATAATATAAGAATAATACTTAGTGGTTAACACGTTCGCCTCACACCTCCTGGGTCGGGGTTGGATTTCTGTCTCGGCCATGTGAGTTTGCATGTTCTCCCCGTGCCTCAGGGTTTTTCTCCGGGTTCTCTGATTTCCCCCCGGTACAAAAATATGCACTGTAGGTTGATTGGCACCTTGGAAAATTGTCCCTAGTGTATGAATGTGTGTGTGCGTGTGTGTGTGTGTGTGTGTGTGTCCTGCGATGGGTTGGCATTCCATCCAGGGTGTATCCTTCCTTAATGCCCATATATGTCGGAGATAGGCACAGGCTCCCCGTGACTCAAGGGAAGATCGGATATAGCCGTAGAAGATGAATGAATATTCGTACTATATTTTACAGATATACTGTAGTTATTTTCAAGTCAAAAAGTTACAAAAAGTTATGTGTTGGTTTTTGGTGTGGTGTGGAAGTTGGCTTGATTAAACTACATACTGATTTCTCCACACAAGCCTTGTTGTGGTTAACACTCTATTCAACCATGACAAACATCTACCTCAAGGGTTGAAAGCATTGTGTATTCTGAATTGCACATTTGAACTACAATGACTGTTTTGTGTAGGTCCCAGGAGATCAGCATTATCTGAAATGCTCAAACCAGCCCATTGGGTGCCAACAACCATGCCACGTTTACAGTCATTGAGATCCGGTCAGCCAGGAACCGAAATCTAAGACCAAAGTAGTTACAGACACACCAAATCAGGATGGCTGAGAATTGGAAAAAGATCAGTAGACGTTACAGATATTAACTTTTGTTGGCCTATTCTGGTGTTTTATGTGATGATTCACAGTATCTACACTATATTATGCATTGTGCTACTACCACATGATCGTCTATTTGGATAATTCCATGAATGTTCAGGTGTTTGAGGGTTGGCCAGTTAAATATACATTCTATAACTGTTTTAAAGTATGACAGTTGTTTACTTGGTTAATGATGTTTTTGAAATAGATGATAGATGATATGGATGATAATTAAAACTAGTTCACGTCACCATGCAGCACCATTTGTCCACAGAGCAACACAAAAAACCTACAGCTGCAGCACTTATGTGGTACTTACACACCGGTACATTGTATACAAGCAGTACACTTTAGGCTATGAAACAAGCCACAGGATGTAGACTACATTTGATTATAAGCCAGTATCTCTGACATAGAGTAATGCTGTGTGATCTTGTCTGCCTTAAAGGGTCATTTGCACATCATTGCCTGGAAGTGGCTACACGTGAGTCAGGCTTGGCAAAGCACCACTGAATCACAGACCGTTGTACCCTTTTGCAGTGAGGGTGAATTTAATAATCACAGTTGCAATCTTTTTGGGAAAACTAAAACTGCCTTGAACCTGGACCGGATAGAAAGAGATACAATACAATGCATAAAAAATTATGTTTACATTAGAGTGGCAGTGTGTGTGTGTGTGTGTGTGTTTGTGTGTGTGTGTGTGTGTGTGTGTGTGTGTGTGTGTGTGTGTGTGTATATATATATAGTGTAGAAGTGTGGTTGGCTTGTGTTTGGGTTTTGCAGTTCTGCATTTTTTCGGTTAGCTGCTACAAACTGGTGCAGGCTGTGTGTAAATCAAAACCCATTAATCCAGTATTACAACATAAAAAAACAGAAAGTTAAATGATCATAAATTTGTTTTAGACAGTCGTCCTTAGTTATTATAACTATAGTTATATATAGTTATATATTTATATAGTTATATATAGTTATATATGGTTATATAGTTATTTGTAACCCTTGCCAGCTTCATGTAAATCAACAATTCTTGATCGTAGGTCCTCTGAAAGCTATTTTCGGCAATGCATGGCTCACATAATCATGTTCTTCTTGTGCAGAGCAAACTCCAAAGGTTTGAGGGGTTTTTATCAGTCAAAGTATCTGTAGTCCACACCTCCAAACTTATTATCTTAACAAGACTCCATGTGTGCTAAAACCAATTAGCTTTTTTGAGGTCATTAACTCAAGGTTTCACTTACTTTTTCCACTGCCATTTTGAATGTTGAATGATTGTGTTCAATAAAGACAAGAAAGATTGGATTTTTTTGGTGTTATTATTTTTAGACACATTGTGTTTGTCAATACCAATGAATTAGATGAAGATCAGATAACATTTTATGACAAATTTATTCAGAAAACCATGAAATTCCAAAAGGTTCACATACTTTTTCTTGCCACTGTATATATACACGTATGTATGTATGTATGGTTAGAGAGAGAGAGAGAGAGAGAGAGAGAGAGAGAGAGAGAGAGAGAGAG
Organism: Kryptopterus vitreolus; assembly: GCA_030449085.1. Classification (NCBI taxonomy): domain Eukaryota; kingdom Metazoa; phylum Chordata; class Actinopteri; order Siluriformes; family Siluridae; genus Kryptopterus; species Kryptopterus vitreolus. The sequence continues at coordinate 10,153,274 of JACRUU010000026.1, read as the reverse complement.
AGAGAGAGAGAGAGATTTTCCAGGTCAGGTTGAGATGTAGTGCATATCCACTTGTGCTGACCAAATTCAAAAAGAAAAGAAAGAAAAGCTTGTCTGTGTTTAATAATGCATGACAGGAAAAACATGAAGGACAAGAAGGCGAGAACATTGATTGCCATCTTGTACGGAGAACGGATACCTCTCACAGGATCAAAAGCAGGTTTCAGTGTTCACGTCTATCTATAGTATCACTTAGCAAGCCTTATAGGAAGTGTTTACTACTATAATCCTTCTGAATAGATCGGCTATTATTTTCAACCCCCGGAATCTCCTCGGGCATACGGCATTACATTCTCATGAGGGCATTGCTGTCTGGTTTTATTGTAGTTAATGAATAACTTGATTTAAAACGAATTATAGTATAATAAGCAAAACCTTGTCAGTATTCAGAAATAATGGTAGTACAACGTTCCCTACTCACGCAACATACCATGGTCGTGTCTGATTGGCTGTCCCTTGTTTACTCTTGTCTTAACAACTAGGAAATCCAGTGCTAGGTTTGTGGTGTATAAAGCAAGAGTGATGTATTAAAAATATCAGCATTTGGCTTCAGGCACAAATTCGTTGCTCGGATTATTTTTAAATCTTGTTGTTTGTGATTGTGCACCTTACATATTTTTACATTCTACTTTTTTCCTATTTGTTTTCAGGTTATTTTAATATTGGCAGGAATTCTTATCGGAGCAAAAATCTATTGGTACATCCTCGTGGCCGGACATCGAGTACACATCGTGCTTGCATTGTATAATCGAATTAAATTGCACAGACATCATGAATAATGTAACGAGCAGTGGGAATACAGTGGCGTCTACAACCATAGATGATGCAACATTAGAAAAAATACATTTTCCAAACAGAACACCAGCGTTTGGGATCTAAGTGTTATTGATTTAATGGCTTTATTCCACACTTGGATGCAGATACTTCAACCACATTGTTCCATCTCTAACCAAAGGCTCATATATTTTGGAAGGCAGTATCAGAGAAGGATACTATATGGTTTTTGTGTGTAATTCTATAGAGCGAGCAAAGTTCATTGTGTAGGAACGACACAGGAAAAAAAGCTACCTGGGGCAATTGGATAGCAGCTCCATTTGCAAAACAGTTTCCCAGCATCAAGGATTACTGCTTTAGAGCACTTTACATGTTTTAAGTAATTTTGTACTGTGGCCAAAAGCACATTCTAGAGGTTGCATTACGTAATTATGTAAGTTATTGATTGCAATAATTTGAAGAGGGTCAAAGTGCTTTGAGCTGGCTTTTCTAAACTCAGCTTCTGTTATTGATCCACTCTTCCTTTAATGCTAGAGCGCAATATACATATGTAAAGAAAATCAACAAAGAAGGGAAACTGATTAGGTTCTAAGAGACACAGCCAACAAAGTGGCACATGTAAAGGATTCAAATGTTTAGTCAGTTTGTAATGTCAAAATATGATATCAAGGCTGTAATGAAATGGTTGCTTTTTTAATGTTTATTCTTACTACCTTTCTCTAATTCACATGTTTAATAAGAAAATTCGGGATATTGCTTCTAAGCTTTTAACTGTTATGGTTGATCCATTCCAATAATCAAACAATACTACCATTTATATTTTTCCCAATGCAAAGGGTTCACTTTAGTATCTGTAATGTATTAAAATTACATGCACACATATTCTCTGCATAAAAGATTCAAGATGTAGTCAAATGATGTTTGTAGAATTTATTCTATAATAAAACAACTGTATAAAATCGTTTATAGGAAAATAACAGCCTGTTTGTTTAACCAACCAGAATGTGTTTTTTTTTTGTTTTCCAACACCAACACATGTTATATTTATTAACATATACCAACCATTTATAATCATATTTAATGTAACAGCCCCAAAACAAGTTAGTTCATCATATCACTATTACTATCATGACCATAAAAGGCTCCAGGGTCTCTTGTTTGTCTTCTTGAAGTAATGTTCCAGAGAAAACAAAAAAAGCAAGCGAGAATTTCTTGTGTCATTTCCCAGTTTTAGAGATCTTGCACTCTCTCTCGCAACTTCTAATCACCAGACAAAAAAAACAAACAAAAAAAGTAAAATTATTATAAATGATCATTTATTAGAGAATTAAATGAAGGAAACCAAAACCACAGTTTATACCACAACAGAGAAAGAACGAAAGAATGCAGAAAACAACAGGCCAATGATAATTACCAATTAATTTGTAAAATGATATACTTTATTGTTATACAGCTCTTTTTTTCTGGACTATTTGTCTCATACTGTCAAAATGTTTTGATGGTTTAAAAAGGTGTTTTGTGGCTTGTAATATACAGAACTTGATGTATAGAGTCTGTCTGCTTGTTTGATAGAAACAATCACTTTTCGGTAATTAAACTTAAATCAGTCTCTGCAGCACCTACAAGAGCGACTTTCAGCACCCTATAGTCTTCACTTTTCCAATAATATGTCATCTTTTTATGTGCTTTTTTTTTTGCTTGTGGTAACACCTCAATATGTTTCCCTTTTCTTTTGCAACATCTGCAGATGCCTTCCAAGTGTTTTGATCTGCTTTCAAAACCTGAGCTTCTTTTATCAATCCACCCTTCCTGTTAAAGTCATGCGCAGTGTGCATATCAGAATATAATCAGCAAAAAAAAACAAACAGAAGAAGACTAATCTGCTGTCAGGCATACACACGGTGGATGCAAATTCAAGTATTTGATTATTTGATCCAAACATTCTAAGGAAACAGGTTTCTGGGCAAATCAGATTCAACATATGAAACATGAACTGGTCACATGATTAATTCAGCGAGAGAAACTATAAGCAGACTCGAGTAGTATGAAACCAGATTAATATCCAGCGAAAATGCAAACTCAATAATGTCAACAGTAAATGCAAATTTACTATTACTGAACAATAGACCAGGTTATTAATTGGAGAACATATAAAGCTGATCTCTCTGTTTATTGTGAATAGCAAGAGATCTATAAGAATCATGCCATTTGGATAAGCGTGACTTTTGATCCTTTGTATTTCCAATGGTCATAATCTAGAAATGTATTCACATTGCACCATTTTCACAGATCCACTTTGATGGAGTTCAGTGCAATTGATGCTCCAAAACTTACAGTAGATACCTTTATAATTCAAAATAGCTATAACATACAATTCTTATAAACAAGTGAGAAATATTTTATCTCATATTTTATATCAATTTATTGAAAAAGAAAAAAAGTTATTGCTGGAAAACAATAGAGACATGAGTAAAGACAAGGGGGTTAAGATAAAAGCAAACTTCATGGCAGTTTCATCTTCTTATAAATGATGTATGAGTACGCTAAGAAACTATTTTCAAACAAAATAGAAACACATTTCAAAATAGAAACACAATTCTAAGAATTACAGTCCCGTCAAAACACTCATTCAAGTGCAAACAAGCCTGCTGATACAGTGTAATGGTGATGTTCCAATTATGTTTGGTATACTCCTTGGTAGCCTGAAGCCCCCATGGATTTAAAGTTAACAAGAACCACAACAAAGTAAGTCACAAACGCACAAGTGAAAAAAGTAAAATATAGATCATATATAGACCTACCGATAACAAACCAGATAAAATAAATAAAATTAAACTAGTATTCTTCTTTACGTCTTGTTCTTCTTATTTAAATTAATTAACTGTTATCATGTGTTGGCTTTAAGCCCAATGTTAACTGCCAAATTAAAAAAAGCTTGAATGTAGAGTTTATGGGACCAACCTTGTTCCTGAAAATCTACTTGCCGTTCCAGATGTACCAAAGCACACCTAATCCTGCTGGGCAAGGTAAATCATGAGCTTCTGAATATTACAACAAGGTGTGTACCTTATAATTGTGCTGGAAACCTGGGTGAAAGGACGTTAATGTTGTAATAATTAATTATTAAACTATTCCGTCTGGTTCACAACATGGTTTTGCAGAAATGGTGTGATCTGAAGTCAGTTCAGGAAAAAACACTGCTTTTTCATGGTTAAAGAATAAGGATCATATTCATGACACCGTTCACCAACATACTGTATGGTTTTGTGGTGGAAGTGAATGTTGCTTAAATAATGGCGTGTGGATTCGGTCTGTTTGGTTCCATTTCAGAACCAATATGCAATCAGGGAACAAAGCACACATCCTCTCTTGTGTTTTTTTTTTTGTATTGAATTTGATTGTGAATGATTGCATTACTGATTCATTCGCATTTGATTTGATTGCATTTGATTCATTTACATTACATTGAACAACACGATTCATTCATGATTCAAAAACAACCACGTTTATAAAAGTATCTTTCTCTCTGCAGAACATTTGATTATTATTATTATTATTATTATTATTATTAATAATAATGGTAATAATAATAATCCTTAACACTCATATTTCGTTCTATACTTTCAACTACACATTATTTGCATTATCTTGTGTTTTGTATTATAAGTTACATGATGGGTATATGTGTGTGCAGTCTTGTATTTTTGTATTTATTTATTTATTTAGTTTTTGTACACAGATTTTTCACAGACTTCCATAAACAAGTTTTGTTCAACTCGTCCAAAACCGCATATTTAAAGGAACTGCGAAAGTCCCTTGGTGCCCAAGCAGTCGTGTCTGAACTTGATTACTTGGCCATGGCAGGATAGGGAGCTTCTGCTTGAGGACCATATGAGGCCAGGGAATGTGGTGGGGCATGTTTTCTGGAGTTGTTTTGACAACGTGCAACACTGACAATCAACGGCTTCTCCTAACGTCACACAGATGAGTCGGGATTGCCGATTCGGAATTGCTGTATAGACGTTAGAGCAGCACTTCTTCCAGATGCTCTGACTCTTTACTGACACCATCATTAACATCACTTAGTGGCTCATGGAAATTCCTGTAGCTCCCTGTCAATGTTAAAGTAAAATTAATTAATCATTATGTGTGTAATGTTTTCTTTCAACTCTATTTGATGACACTTTATTTAAGGACATGGAACCGTTTAAAAGTTATGCAAGATATGATCCACGCCCTAAATAAGTGCAATTCACTGTTTAGGTGTAGATAGGATCGTAGCCTTTCACACAGTCCGGCATTAATCTCCATTACACATGCTGCTGTAACCATCAGGTGTCAGTGATGCGTCGTCAAATCCGGCATGTTCTTTTACTAAAGCAAAAACAGTGCCGTTTTTTGGACAGAAGGCTTCAAGCAGCTCTACGCTTCTTAACAGAGACAGCTTTCAAGGCTCCTTATGGGATTTGTGGAATTGTGTTCCGCTTTTGAATAAACAAAACAACCGCATGTGCAGGTGCTGCGGTCTGGAGAAAAAAAAGTCGTGACCCGAACTTTCGATGCAGAACACAAACAGTCAGCCAGACTGCCGTAACTGCTGTATGAACATACAGCAGTTCTGCATTATGGGATTTTTATTTTTATTTTTTTTAGTGCACGGTTTCTATTCATTTTTTCTTGGATCCTCTTGTGCAGCATGTGCAGTTTGTCAGGTTGTTGAAACTAATGACCTTCCCAAAAAGCACACTCCATGCCAAAAGTCTAATTAGTAAGATTTAGCCAGCCAGTAATCCACTTTTATCAAAACATGTATCAAATGGCACATTGCGCTGAACTGGGAATCTAAACTCTTCTGTTTGGGGAAACGGTTTGGGGAATAACCGAGCCAGCCTTCTGTGTGCATTTGCTTTACTAGGTGGTTCACTGGTCAGACATATTTACCTCATTTCACAGATTTTCACAAGATTTAAACCCAGACACTTACTGTTCTGATTAGCTGGACGATTATGACAGGAAGTGCACAGGCAGCAATATTAACAAGAACAGATGTTATGTTTATATTTTGGGTGTTTCCATAACCTGTGATTTTGTCCTCTGTGCAGTGGATCTGATGTACACTCTGTCAAACTTTAATATAACAGATTTGTCTTTTTAATTTGTTGCTTTCCTGACAATACTCATCTCATACAAGCCCTTTACAAGGTTCAACTGGTCTGACAAATCATATTATGTGCTGTCTTGCCTTTCACCTGCCTTTTGTACACTATGATATGTTTGGCAGCTGCAGTCATGCAGAACTGCACACAAGATTTGAATACTTCCAGAATAAACACTGAAGTAATTAATAATAGCTTTAATGAAAGCTTTCCTGGATGTATTTAACAGAGCCTCGGCATTCGCTCATTTATAAATATTGTACAAAATTCTTTCATCCATCCTAACTCTTTTAAACATGTTTCCTTTCAGATTTTGGGCTTCGTCAATGCCATCAGCCCCGTAGGAAACGATCAGCAGAACCTCCTTGCATTCCGCTTCTATGCGCTCAACCCCGTGGTGGACCCCTGGGTCTTCATCATCTTCCGAAAGTCCGTCTTCCAGCACGTGCGCTCACTTTTGCATTGTCGCTTCAGCAAGGCAGCGGTGAAGCAGACAGCACAAGATGGCCTCTCTCACCGCTTAGAGGGCATGGCGCCTGCGGAGTCCGCCGCTCTACAGAGCAAAAGTTCCTCTGGCACCGCGCAGTGAGAACCACTAGCAAACCAGGACCCCTTGTTTAATCCCCATTAACCACTTTCTATTGGTAATTCATACCTACTTTCAGTTAAACTGGGTCTGATGCATGAATACACACTGGCTTGGCTGCCAGTCCATCATGAGACATTATATATACATATATGTATGCATAAATACAAAGCATTCTCACGCGCATTCACAACGAACAGTATTTTATTTTCCCGCACACATACTGGCATGTTTTTGGTAGGTGCGAGGAAACCAGAGAACCCTGTGGAAATGCCACATGGATTGAAGAAAACTAGGAAGCTAGACACAGTATAGAGGCAGGGTTATCCACTACCCCACCCTGCTTCTTCATCATGAGTGCTTCATTAAAAGACTGCACAGGTTATAAAGTACTATATATAAAAAGAGTTCTGTACAGAATGATGGACAGTGTATACAACAGAAAATGTGTGTGTGTGTGTGTGTAAAACAGGCCTTCTTTAGGCTTGTGTGTACTATGATTGGTAGAGATATCACCACAGAACTATAGTTGTCTGTAATAAGCCACTGTTCTATATAGGAAGGCAATATGTGTATCATTCATAAATTCAGAGGCATCAAAACAATGGGTAGCATTCATCTGCCGTTTTATTAGGGACCCCTGGTTAACAGTTAAAATCAGTTTCATGAGAAAATGTGCAACTGCTTGTGTTCTCAACACTGTGTGCACTGTGTGTGGGAACACAACATAAATCGTAATTCTGGTGTTTAATGTGAACAATAAGTGAAATGTTTGACCTTTAGCTGCATCTTTTTTTTTTCTTTTTTTTTTATGCTGTTAGCACATGGCTGATTTTATAATTGTATGAGCGGGTATGTATGTTCAGCAGGTTTTCTCAGTACGATTATGAGTGTATGTTCCAGTTGATCTGTGCAACAACATTCCTTTACCTAAAAAGTCATCCCAAGTTTGAATAATTATAGCCCTGTATGTTGTTTCTCAAATGCAACGATTATTTGCTGTAAATATAATCTGATAGATTACTTCTGTAAATATTGTTCTGTATATTTGCACGTCTCTGCCTTTTAAAGCGAAGGAAGGTGCTAATCACGTGTCATCTCAGTTCATTTCACGCCTTCTACCGCGAGACCATGGTGTAGTGCATTTGGATCGACACAATTTCTAAATGATCACATTCCATATTTTACGACCACACCTGGTTCCAGCCGGGCTGGGCCATTCACAGATAGGCCCCATCTTATCTGCACTTCTGGCCCGTCACCTTTGACTTCATGCCTCCCAAATACTCAGTTTACGACAGGCCTTAAATCCCAAACAAACCCCCATTGTCACACACATTCCCCCACAGGATGTGACACAATTCATGAACTCAGTTACACACACACGCGCGCACACACATGTGCCTGTATGTGTTTAGTATGTTTGCGGTTCTATTTTATCATGCTGAAACTCATAATCTGTGTGTTTACTTGAACAATGTTTTATGAAATTATCATCATTATTCTTATTGTTCTATAAAACTTCAGTTATAAAACAATGCTGTTTTAATAATTAATAGTGATTAAACAATAGGGTTCATCAAAATAATGATTATATTTCTAGAACATTGTTATTATCCCTTATATTAATCATGTAGTGATGACATGTGTTAGTATTAAGGCTGATCAGTTCGTGCATCCTTCCATTCTCTCTTTCATTCTTTTCATTTTCAAATGATCTCTTTCTTTCATTGCATATCAACCAATGTTTGTAAGTAAGAAGTACTTATATATAATTCTCTGGTGGTTACAATGTCTACTTGGCCGTTCTCGGTATCTAATCGATCCATTCGTCATTTCCTACACCATGATTAAGATGATGTAATTGTAAGAGATTTCAATTCATTAATTCATATTTCAAGTAAATAACTTGATTAACTTTTGGAACCATTCCCAATATGCAAATGAGCTTGGGCATAGACAAAGAAATACCTTTCTGCTCAAGTTTCATGTCATTGCATTGGTCCAGTTTCGAAGTTGGGTTTGACACCCAGGCCCATAAATCCTGTCTACACTCGCAACAACTCGGAGAACAACACGGAGAGTCACTCGGGGAGAGAACAAGGAGGAGAGAAACCCACGCGGAGAGACAGCATGGGAGAGACACCCACAGGGGAAGACACCGGCGGAGGAACAAAGAAACAACGAAGAGATGAAGTGAGACGAAGCTGAGAGGCTGCGGCCTCTCAAGCGGACCAGCTCCGGACCAACTCGGAGTCACTCGGGAAACTCATGCTCATCATGTCTCCAACCAGGAGCGAGGCCATGCTGGCCTTTCTGAGTCATGAATCTCCTCCTGAGACAGAACAGCGATTCCTGATCGTCATCTTCAGGACTTCATCTTCAACACCTAGAATCGTCCGGACTTTTGTTCAACTTCAAACCCAATGCAAGTAACGCTGCTGATCAATTCAGCATCTGTAAGTTAAGCCCCTTTTAATTAAGGTGAATTTGAATTCCTCTTTACGATTCTCATCAAGGTGTGATAAATTTGATTCATTCAACTCGCCGTCTATATCTCGCCTCTGTCTCTCTCTCTGTCTCTCTCTCTCCTCTGTCTTTTCCTCTTTCTCTCTCTCTCTCTCTCTCTCTCTCTCTCTCTCTTTCTTCCCCTCAGTACTATTGTATATAGATGTTTGTCATAGATTAGTACGTGTCATGTGCCGTCTATTAAATGTTGTATATACACAAGTGATTGTCTTTGTGTGTGCCTCACAATTACAAGTCAATGAATCTTTGATCTTGCTACCTCGCTCAATTACAACTTGTATTGTATTAGAATAGTTATTTTCTAGGCCAGGGAGATAACTTTTCTTGGGATTAAGGAATAATTATATTGTCTGCTCGCCGGACGAACAGATCAAATAATTAAGCTATTGATTCCTTTAATATCCAATCTAACATTCAATAGTCATAATTAATTATAAACCATTATAATTAATGTGAGTATTTGGATGTACATGTTGTAATTTCAACTTAAATTGTCGGTTACCGACTGGTGGAGAAACATATGGTTAATTACCCCGTAATACTAAACATTATATTGGTGGATAATAGCGGGCACCTTCCTCGTTCATTTTCCCCTAATATTAAAACGTTACAATGGTCATGTGTGTTTTAGTAGTAGAATCCAAACCAAGCTTTGAATTAGGATGAAGTGTTGAAAATATTGCATTTTAAATCTTTTTTTTTTCTCTAGACATTATACTTCATCTAAACCAGCCTTTGTGCATTTCTATTAAACTGTAAAGATTTCCTTCCTTATAGTTCTGACACATAATCTATTCCCCCCATCAGTATTGTGTATCGAGTTTAAAAAACATGAATATTCCCAAACTTATAAATGTTCAGTTGAATTAAACGTAGCAAAAGCGTATAATTTCACAATCGCCATGTCCAACTTCATCAATTGAAACCAAATGTCGAAAGTTTTTTTTTTCCCCAGTGGTCACTCATCAAGAGAGAAATGTGCACTTTCCGTTAGCTGGTCATAGCTGGTTGTGGTGGTTTGTTGTTTTTAAAGAAAAGATTTGATTACAACATGTGGTATCAATCATTGTTGTTAAAGTCTTTGAAATCATTTCTGTGGTGTCTGTAAATCATTTTTGTGGTGTCTGTTTTGTCTGACGTGCTTTTTCAGCTCATGGAGCGGTTATAATTCATACTAGCTCTAAATCATTAAAGGGAATCACAAATACAAAGCATGCTGTAAACAGGCGATCATTTTACCTTCCATATCTCAATGCTGGCTCATTTATTTTTGCAATCGCAAATATGTTCTGGTTTCTTTGGAAAGGCAGCGTTTGAGGACGTATTCATCATGAGTATCGACAGTGTATGACTGGGCTTCTCCTGAACTTTCAAAGCAGACTTGATCACTAGTTCATTAATGCAAGTTTCGGTGGCAATGTAAATGTAAAGTAAATACATGTCAAATAAATGTGAAGATGAGCTCTATGGTCTATACAAGAAGTACACGAAACCCTCAGTCGTGTATATAGAAGTGAAGGTCTTGTACATGCTGTATCTGGTTTGTGTGAGCTCTGTATACAGCATGTGATGCGGTTTGCATTGTACTCTGCTCAATTTTTTTCTTTTTTTTTTTTTTTTTTTTTTTTTTTACACCCATTGTTGCAAAAGAGAGGTTTTAGCACCCCAGTCGTGGAGAGTAGTAAAAATAATAAACATGTTTAAAAGAATGGAATGCAGTGGTCTTAGTCATTGGCACACTGAACACGTGAGAAATGGAAATTGGGTTCTGATTACTCTGAACGCAACTTGCAACATGCGTTAATGTAATGGTCTGACACCAACTGCAATAGCCGTGGAAATAATGAAACTATTGAGAAGGAAATGTTCAAAGAACAACGTGGCATTAAGACGTAGAAGAGATTTTGATCACTTCAACCACTTTTATGTATGAGCTAATATTCAAATGCATTTTCTTTTCTCTGGATAACACCATTTGACTGGATTAAGGATGAGTCGTATTTAAGGAAATTGTGTAATTGTGAAACCCTGGAATATAAAAGCCTGTATAATAAAAACCAGGCTGGAATCTGTCACGATTTGCCAGTAATTATGAAGCACACTAGTTTTGGGTTCTATGACCTGCTAAATGAAAACAGAGTGAACTGAATGAAAGCAGTGATGCCTCTAGCAGGGTGGTACAGAGGTCAAGCTCTGAGCCAAGGAAAAGCAAATAGACATGAAACAAAAGAATGGCACTGCATACAGGAACTGGGTTTTCAGGCAAAGTCAGTTATGCCTCTGACAATCACAAGTTTGTGTTTGGAACACACTATAAATATGCCGGCATGACAGCACATGCTTTTCTGGACGCAGACAATACGAGCAAGTAAAGACTAAAACGGCGAAAAACATCTGCCTTGATTAATGCAGCCCACGTTGTGCCTGAATAGGCCGTATTTACCGTTCAGCTCTGTTGAAACTCAGGACATCAGCCTCAATAGTAAACATGGATACTGATCACGAACGTTGGGAAGGAAAAAGGAAATAGCTTAGATTTGAATGAACACTGTCATGTTGCAGCTTTAGATTTCGTCTTCCAATCAGAAGCAAGACATGACAATGGAGACAACAAAAACCCCAAAAAGCAAACTAATTCCAGGTGACACCAAAGATCATCACACCTTCTACAAATATACAATACTGTATGTATACTGCGTTAAAAGAATATTCAGTAGGAGCGTCGCACTTTAATAATTATAGCACCAGATGTTAAATACAAGCTCATAGATTCCAGTATATAAAGAGCTGGTTTTGAGAATCTTTTTTTAAAATAATAATCTGGAAAGTGTGGTGTACATGGTATTCAACCCCCTGAGTCAATACTGAGTCAAAACCAACTTTTAACTTCAATTACAGTTATATATCTCTACCAGTTTTGCACATTGTTGTTTGCCAAACAGCTCCGGTTGAATCATCTTGGATGGAGGACGTCTGTGAACGGCTTTGAGCCGAGCCTGCTCCCATCCCGCCCTCATACATATCTTCCACCACCCTCACATACTTCTCTGCCAAAGATAGGCGTTTGGTCTGGACCTTGACTTGGCCATTCTAACACATGAATATACTTTGATCTTGACCATTAGATCTTGACCATGTAGCTCTGGTTGTATATTTAGGTTCGGTGTCCTGCTGGAAAGTGAACCACAGTCCCAGTATCATGTCCTCTGCAGCCTCTAATAGTTTTTGTTCCCAACATTTCCCTGTATTTAACTCCATCCATCTTCCCATCAACTCTGACCTTCTTCCTGTCCCTGTTGAAGAAAAGCATCCCCACAGAATAATGCTGCCACCACAATGTTTCACAGTGGGGATGGTGTATGCAGGCTGATGTACAATGTTAGGTTTCTGCTACACATAGCATTCAAATCTTGGGATACGGTTTTATAACCTAACCCTGCGTAAGCTTCTCCACATCTTTATTCCTAACCTGTCTGGTGTGTTCTTTAGTCTTCATGATGCAGTTTGCTCACTAACGTTCTCTCGCGAACCTCTGAGTGGCTGCAATTATACAATTATAAGTTCATAGAGGTGGAATTTAATAATTCATTAGATGACTTCTGAAGGCAGTTGATTGTATTTAGGGTTAACAGAGTAAAGGGGGCTGAATACATACACATGCCATGCTTTTTAGATTTTTATTTGTTAAAATCTTTAACATTGTGTATCATTTCTCTTCTACTGCATAATTCTGCAATATTTTTATGTTGATTTATCACATCAAATCCCAATAAAATACTTTTAGGTTTGCATTATTTCTTATTTAAGGGGTATGAATATTTTTGCAATGCACTGTATACACATACTATATATATATATCAGAAACTAAACGCAATGTACAGGCATCATAGCAGTTTTTTGTGTAGGCTGATAAAGCGCTGCTTGAAGTGAATTCAGTACTATTCGTTTTGTCGGGTGTTTATCTATCAGATACATCAGGATTTCAAAGGTCATTTACATTCTAATGTTGCAAACATAAACAATATTAAGAAAGAAAAAAGACGTGATAATACGGAAGAATCCCATTCATTTTGAAAGCCATAGATATCTATTAGCTGTCTAAGAACTCCGAGGTTTTTTTCCAGCCACATAATTTATCTCCGACTGCCTGTTTTCACAATCACGCTTGTTAACCTCCCCTATTACCCAAAATACCCTTTGCAGAAAGGACAAGATAACAAATAGAAACATAGAAAACAAATTACTTGTGGTATTTCATTTCCAAAAGGTACATACTCATTTCGCTTTATGCTGAACATTCTCTATTTCATCATCAGGAATTTTAACCCTGAGGTTACCTTTAAAATAACATAACTCATAGAAATGATTTTGCAGAAGGCTAAGATGTGGAAGGAAACGTGAAAAAAATATAATAGGTGGGGTTAAAAAATGGTTGAACAAGTTGTAAAGTTTACAGTACTTCTGCATGGATTAATAAGACAAGTTGTGTATGACTGCATTCATTTTCAAGTCTGACAGCTGCTTTTTGGTTTGTCGTGAGAGAAGTGAGAAATCGACAACCACAAGAAAGTAAGACTCTTAGCTTTTCAAGTTACAGAGAACTGGAGCTGGAGGCCTTGGTTTCTCTGAACACGAGTCATCTTCTCATAGTGAAAGTCATTTCTGTGTGTGTGTGTGTGTGTGTGTGTGTGTGTGTGTGTGTGTGTGTGTGTGTGTGTGTGTGGAGCTGCGAGCTTGTTTTCGCTACCAAGTCAATAAATCTTGACAGCAGCTATATGAACACTGCACATCCTACACATATATTTCCCACAGTCACAACGCTTAAACAGCACACACATTAGTGATTTTCTTGAACGTTAAAAGTAGGCGGCCCGAGCTGCGTGCTCATTATTTCCAGTTGCTCCGAGATACTTATATCAGCCTTCCAGTAACCTGAGTTGTTTCTTCTTGTGGTTTTGGCTCATACATTTATCAGTGGTTATGTGCCCAAACACACATTTTGGCAGGGAGACACATGAGTGAAACCCTGTAACACAGTGCTATTCTATTGCTTCACAAGTTATTTGGTAATGTAAAAAATGTGTCTGAATACCAATCAACCGCATAAGTGCACTTGTGAAACTTGAGGATGAGCTCCCGTGGCCCTAGCTGGGTGGAATATTTTAATATAATATAGTAAAGAAAAACTGAGGTGTCATTTTTTGTTCTCTGTATAATATGAAGGTGTATATATATATATTATATAGTATATATATATATATATATATATATATATATATATATATATATATATATATATATATATATATATATATATATATATATATATATATATATATATATAAGCCTATTGATAGCTTATTTTAAATATTAGTCTCATATCATCATACTTATGACTAATTCATGATAGGTAGATGTTTATTCTTGTAGAGCAAACATTAGTTAAAATGTATTCTCTATGGACCTTTCAATGGAAGGTGTTGGTGCTCAAATCTGTGTTTTTATGTTGGAAATAAACTACAAACAAAAAATGTATTTCATTTAGTCTCATCAAATTCTTTCTTGTCGTTTCCATACTGGTATCTCTCCGTGTGGTAAAACAATCAATATTCATAAAGCTCAACAAAAGCGTGAAAACAGGCTTTCTCAAACGGAAAATCAGTGTATTGTTTTGTGTGTTTGTAGGTACTGGATAATTTTCACAGCAACCTAAATTTGGGTTTATAGAACCGATTAAAGTTTAGACATGCGCCAATTAAAAAATATATATATATTTTTAACATGCATCATTCATCCAAACTAGTAAAGTACAAGCCAGACACTTGCGATTGCTTCTTCTTGTGAATTAATTGTTTGACCACAAATGCCTGACTCAATCAAAAAATGTGTGCCAGATGCATTTATGTACCCAGACCATTAAGAGATAAGCTGAGATTTAAATCTCGCAGAGTCTTCAAACCATTTTAAATAAGTGCCACAAGTGGGTCCTTGAGCAAGGCTTTAACCCTCAACTGTTCTGTTGCATGTTACTCTGGATAAGGGCATCTGCCAAAAACCCAGCCATTAGCTTTGCACAAGCCAGGTGCATTCCAGATGCTGGTCCCAAGCCCGGATAAACAGGGAAGGCTGTGTTAGGACGGGCATCTAGTGTAAAACGTGCCTAACCAAATATCACAACCGCTGTGGCAACCTCTAACGGGAGCAGCCGAAAGACAGAATTCACTTCACACATAGAAAACCTTAATTAAAACTTAACAACCTTCATTTATTTCAAAATCCATTTTAACACTTGAGTACATACTCAAAAAAAAAGCAATTACTTTTCTTGTTTAAACCAACCTATAAAAATTGGCTGGACAATTGAAAAAAATATAAATTATTTTAAAATATTATTACTCCACATAAAAGTATAATTTCTTAGTTCATTTATTAGTTCACTTAGTTCATTTAATTCATGCAAAAATACCAATCAGAATATACTAAATTAAATCACTATACATTAGTTTAGTTTTTCACTGATGTAGGGAAACTACTGTATTCAAGGCTAGAATACATACGCAACTATAATGGAAGAGCGCCATCTACCGGCAGATGTACAAATACAATCGCTGACAAACCCAAAGCGAAGATGCTTTACTTACTTAAACAACTTAACTTTGTCATCAGTCAGTAAAACCATTAGACAGAGATTGACTCAGCAAGCTTGAACATATACAATGCTTTTGAGCCACTACATATTTGTAAGAAGTTTAATATAAATTTTAATATATATATATATATATATATATATATATATATATATATATAAAGAAATAGGCTTAATCTGCTTTTCTAAACTCACTTTTTATGAGATAAATCATACTTCACTGCATTCTGATAACATTGTCACTAACTAGAATTTCCGCCAGAGGATCCAAAGCTCATCCTTACGATCCTCCAGAAAACATGCTTGTGTATTTCTTACAATGAAGATTCTCTGATCAGGCACGACATTATGACCACCTGCTTATATTGTGTTGGTCCAAGTGACAAAACAGTCCTGGCCTTTCAGCAATAACAACATTAAATTATTATTCCTTAGATATAACTTGAAGCCATCATTCCCCAAGTGCACCACTGAGCTGCCCACACGGCCCAGTCGCCGGTTCATCACAGTTCCTTCCTTGGACACACATGATGGGATATTAACCACTGCAGGGAACGCCCCACAAGAGCTGAAGGTTTGGAGAAGCTATGCTGTTAAATTTTTGCCCAACCTGCCTCCATATACACAATTCGACTTTTACTCACATTGTACAGGAAGCTTTTCATTTCCAGCTGCTCGATAGAGAATTACTACATTTTAGTACGGAGATGATTCAACCGAGGAGAAAAGAGACAGTGAATACATGAATGCAAGCATAGTGTACATTTATTTTTATTGGAAAACATTTATATATATATATATTTATATATATATTTATATTGTGCATATTATTCATACACTTTCCACATGGTGAATCCTTGATCTTATTTCATTTGTACATCTGACTGTAACCCCATTAAAAAGGACCGCTCCTAGTAGAACAGTGTAAATCTGCATCACCCACGGTAAGATCACTGGAATAATAATAACCCCCCCAAAAGCCAACATTACTTAGTATGAGTGAAACTAAATCTCCTTTGTCCTGCTCTAATGGACCCTGGTTTGTTTAGTCTTTTTGTTTTTCCTTCAGTCACACTGCAAGCAAAGCGCAGATGAGATTTAGGGACTGAACGAGAAGCTCTGACGAACCCACAAAAGCAAGAGACGAACGACTTGTTAAAGGAGTGGCAACATCTACATCTGTAAAGAAATAAACATACTTCTTTTTTTTTCTTTTTTTTTTTAAACACGAAAATGCAAATATAAGAGGGTGGTGTATATATTCATCAGTTATATATGTCCTAAGTGGCTAAAGGTTGTTTTGAGAGAAGACTGTGGCTTTAGAGTATACAGTATGGCACATCTCGAAACTATGATTAAAAACAAACACACAGATCATGCTATCACAACAACAGGCGATGCAAAGTTCACCAGACGAGCACGGTGGAAAACGATACATTTAAAAAGCTTAACACTGATAAATAGCATTGATGACTAATCTCCACAATTTCCCCCCCCACTCACACCATTTATGTAAGTCAACCCATATTCAGTTCTTCAGTCCATGTAACTTTATACATCAGTGCAAAGTTTTTAGCCAGTACACACAACAGCCCAGTACAATAAAGACAAACCTGTCAAATCCGCTGGCCAACATGAAAATTCAGCTCAGTAGCCATCTGACTTCAGTGAAACGTAATCTGAAGATGTTTAAGTACACATTATGATGTATAATTACAGAATCTGTGTATAAACATCCAGTTGTGCTACCTTTCAATTGTTAGACTGGAACAGAGTAGCAAAGTTAGAGTTAAAGCATGACTTCACCACAAAGAGTGCATGCAGTTCTTCTCTAATTGAATGCAGCATTTTGACCCTTGATAACAATTAACACATTTAATTCCGGCTAGGTTAATTCGTTTTTGAGGAGAAATGTTCGCCACACCCTACACATGGAGGTCATTTCATTTTGGACAGAGCGCCGCTGTCTTCGAATTGCGCCGAAAATGGCTCATGCGGTAATGCTTGGTCCGTACGCGTCTGCTAGAACTACGCTGCAGTTTCTCTCAACAAATTAGACTTTTAGCTCTATTCCAGTTGGTGTTTGCAAATTCTGATTTTTTTTTTCCACTGAAGTAAACTTCTGATCATTTATTTTCTAAAAACAGAGTGATCTTAGTAGGACAAGCAATGTAAAAGAGAGACAGAATGGAAAACATCTTTCACTTTGCAGTCATCATTTGCACAAACTCTGAAAGAAACAGAGAAATGCCAAGTTAGAAGTGAGCAGGTAAAAAAATCATGGAAAAATTCTATAATCTCAGGTAAAAAAACAAAACAAAAAACCCATCACCACATAATCAGGACCATCAAGCTCCCAACCCCCACCCCAAGGTATAATGCAACATTACTGAGTATGTTTAAATTTAATTAATTTCACACGACTTTTAACGGAAATGAATGTTTTGGAAAAATAAACAAATAAATATTAAGTGTTTATTGTTTGGCGTGTTTATTGTCATGCAGCAGCCACACCCAAATGAGGCTTGCAGTTCCGGAGTGTTTATTGTACCTCTAAGTCACAGCGCTCAGCAGATGAAAGCATTAATTGAAAGCGGTATTGAATAGTGATTGTGAATAGTAGTGGGTGATGGAATAATGGTGAACCACAAATGGCAATCAGAAGTGATCTGCACTGCCAAACAGTCCTCAAAAATGGCCTATTACTACAGGTACAAACACCACTTCCCTCAAAACATGCGGTTTCCTAGCAAGCGGGACAACACTGAGAATTTCTCACTAATAGGACACCACTTTTTGGTCAGAAAAACTAAGCTACCAGAGCTCAGGTTTCTCCGTATGAGGCGGTTCTGTGTTTGTGGTGGTTGGTCTGTAAACCGATTCCCCACTCCTAAAAAGTTTGCGGTGCCGAAGATCAACTCTAGAATTTAAAACATGGCTCCAGAATAACAACAAAATCAAAAATCTAGATTACTGGTGCTCGTTTCCAAGTTTACAATGAGGGAAAAAAAAGAAAATGACTTATATTGTAAATACTGTATTGTAAGTACATGTTTGTGTCAAAATGTGTCCAAATGTAAGTATTCAGCTGATTCTCATCACCCCTACAATATGAAGCGAGTCTGTGCATAAACAAACAACTCATGAATATGAAAATACAGGTGCTGGTATGATGCATATTATTGCCAAACAAATGTTGCTCTTAAACGCTGAAACTGAAACCCCTATCTATCTACCGTGGATTATAAGGTGGAAAAAAATATACATCCTGAATCTGTGTACCAAAGTAGCCAACTTACCTTCATAATTCACCTGCCCATCACCATCAATGTCAGCCTCTCGAATCATCTCATCTACTTCCTCATCGGTCAGCTTCTCGCCAAGGTTAGTCATAACATGACGCAGTTCAGCAGCACTGATATAGCCATTTCCGTCCTGGAAAGCATAAAGTTTAGAGAATGGGAAGCAGAGAGGAAATCATTAGTTTTCTCAATAGGTGAAAAGACATCTTTGATTTTACATCAGGAACCCATTTGTCAACCCTGTGTACACACAATTTAAATTGGATGCTCTGAGATGAACTTGATATACATACAAGCTTTTATAGATTAGTGAGGTAAATTAGGTCATGCTGCACACTCACTTTGTCAAAGACTCGGAAGGCTTCTCGGATCTCCTCTTCACTGTCTGTATCCTTCATCTTCCTGGCCATCATGGTCAGAAACTCTGGAAAGTCTATAGTGCCATTTCCTTGAGGAAAAACCATGCGTCATTGTCAGCACTACAGCAAACCTGTATAAGTGACTATAAGGTCTTGGATCATTTTGAAAGCTTGCCAACCCGAAGTCAGCAACAAAGTGTTGTACTGCAGGCTCACCATCAGCATCAACTTCATTGATCATGTCCTGTAGCTCAGCCTCTGTGGGGTTCTGACCAAGTGAACGCATCACAGTGCCCAACTCTTTGGTGGTGATGGTGCCATCGCCATCTTTGTCAAAGAGGGAAAATGCCTCCTTGAACTCTGGGGGAGGAGGAGATACAGTCTTTAGTACAAATACCAAGAGTAAACACCCTAAATAGCTCTTGTCTCCAAAGTTCATGAAATAAAGAGATGGATAGATTTCCTTTTTAATTTCCTGATTTTATACAACACCTAGTTACACTAGATTTAGAATGTTCACTAAATCATGTCTGAAACCCTAAAACCTGTGCAAAATACTGAATAAATTTTTTTTTTTTTTTGATGTATAATGATTACGGAACTAATGTTGAACATTTTAACATATTTCATCTATTAAGGCAAGTAAAAATATATGTGATAACATTTTTCAGAAAAAAAATGTGAATACTAAATTTTGTTAAGGCAGGAAATTATTATATTTATTCAGACATTCCTATTATATTTATGCATTTACACAGATGTTAGTCATGTAAAGGCATAAGCACTGAAAAGCTACTTACCTGCAATCTGTTCCTCAGTCAGCTGATCCGCCTGTAGCAATGACAAAAATGATAATGCAGTGTCATTATCAGACTCTGGTTGTGCCGACCTCCCGCACACGTACAACATAGGGTGTAATGAAGGACATATATAAATTCTCTTCAGCCTGAAATAGCCACTCGGGGTATAATTAGAGAGTGCCACTAAAAGGGTCACCTATGTAGCACACAAAAAAAATTATAGCACTTCTCTATGACAGTTCATTAATCAGCTGCTAAAACTGGGTGACTTCGCGCTGAGCTTTACTTAGTTACACACTTCTAAGCAGCATAGTGCATTTTTTCCTAATCTAGACACTACTGTCACTTTGTGCTGTTCCAAAAAAAAGTGACTTGTGTGTTTGTTGGTGTGCTCTACAGAAGGACAAGTAAAGGATAACTGTTGTTTGGTACAAATAATTGATAGTGTAGGCAGACACTTCTACACAAAGTCATGTGTATATAAAAACAAAACAAAAAAAAATACTCATGCAGTAACTGAATATACACACTAAAAAAAAAATTGGTAGGTAAACAGGAAATAACATGTTTGTGACAGTTTAGACAAGCCAGATGTTGATCAAATACTTTAAACAGCATTTTAATGACCCAAGTCCGGCAGGTCTCAGACTCTGATTAGAAAATTAGTACACGTGCGTGGGTCTGCAGATGTAGGCTGTGAACAATGTACCCTGCAGCATGGAATGAACAAGCTCACAATAAGCTTTGGACTGTTTCAATTTGCATCCAGCTGAACATGACTAGCCAAGCTGAGTTAATGGCTGAAAAGCCACCAGCAGTCTCGATCTCAAATGCAACAAACAGATGGTTGTGTTCTGGTTTTTAATCTGCATGAAACAAAAACGACCAAACGTCTAACAACCAGATTAGGAAGATCCACGCAACGGAATTATACTTAAATATCTTCTTGTATACGTGGATACAGGCTGCGGCTTAACCAGAAGGGTGTTATCACACCTCTCTGAGTCTGTGAATTTGATTAATCTGATGCAAGTTGTTGCACGCTCCGTTAACTGACCGTACACATTTTTCATGTTAATCCTATGTAACATACACTATCAGAGCCGTTCCTCGATTATTTTATTAATAGAGTATACTAACGATTATACGATTATTTCATCCATTAAACTAGTACTCGAATAAGAAATGTTTTTTCTTTATTAAACAGCGATACTAAGAGCGAGAAAATGAAGGCAAGCCTCTTAAAATGAATAAATAACTAGTTTTTCTTTTTGAAAAATGTGCATTTTATTGTTGAAAGTGTATACAAGTATATCTGTGAAAACTAACCCATTTATTTGCTATTACCTCAAAATACAAAAAGAGTGCTTTCAAAAAGTTCCTCCGCAGTGTCTGTGTAGAGTAGGTCACTGGAAACTACACGTTTAATTAAACTCATAATTATTCTCCCTCATGTATTTGTTTATTAAATCTTGTACAATATAGTGATGTGGTATTCCTGTCTCCAGAAAAGATGCTGCACTAGCTGCCCCACACACAGGGACGTAAAAATCTATCATTTTTAATGCCGTTCCTGCCGTTATTACCTTTTCAGTAATTCCTTAACTACACAGAGCAGTTATGCGTTCAGGAGAACGTGTTCATCAGTCAACAACAGGCTAGGCGCGGAGCAGAAGAACTTTTAAAATGCCCCACGCATTATTCATAACTTGTGTATGGGAGCAATTCCTTACTTTAACTTTTCTTCTCATAAATGGTAAGCTAATTATTTATCTCCTCACCAGATTTTGCGGATCCGAAAAAATGTTCCGATCCGCGATTCAAAACCCGTAATGTGATCCGGGAGTTTTTTGTTCCGTTGCATCATTGATAAATATAAATATACAAAAATCAATTGCTTCATAAATGTTAACAGCAATGTACAGTGTTTTCTTAACGCTTTAGTTTGAAGTGATCCAAAATACTCCACTTTTTTCAATTTCTATCAAATTATATGCAGATTTCTTCTTAATCTCTCACAACGAGGACCTTATCAGTTCATCCCAAAGGTGTTCAGGTCTACAAAGTTTCCTGAAGGACACACAAGTTATTCCACTACAACGTTAATAAGCCATGTCTCCTAGAGCTTGGATTGTGCACAGTGCAAATTATCACATGGGAACCTGTTTACAACC
This sequence comes from Kryptopterus vitreolus, assembly GCA_030449085.1. Lineage (NCBI taxonomy): Eukaryota > Metazoa > Chordata > Actinopteri > Siluriformes > Siluridae > Kryptopterus > Kryptopterus vitreolus. Next base: position 10,130,909 of record JACRUU010000026.1, on the reverse strand, counting down.
CTACTTGCAGTGAAGAACACTTAAATTCTACAGCCTACAAAAAATCCGAGATAACTGTTCTTCCATCTTTTTGCAAAACCTTTTAGAAAACCCACACATGCAAGATGTGTATCCAAAAAGTGTGTGTTCAGTTGCGACTTGAAATAAGGTGCGTTTTAACAATCTTCAGGCTCTGACATACACCATACACCCAACTAAATGCTCACATAGTCGCCTGTAATATAGTAAATGAACTTGATATGAACACTTAAGAGTTTAAATCTGGGCATGCTTTCTTACTGCTACTTTCACCCCAATGGGGGAAAAAAAACCTTAAACAAAGTGCCATGTGTTTTCGACTTGTACAACTTCGAGTCAAGCATGACTTGTTGAGCTGTAGATGCAATGCAGCCATAATGACACAAATATCCTGATCATGTTTATAATACAGAGCTTCAGTCTTGATCATTTTAAACATCACTTTATAGATCATCAGATTTAATATTAATATTAAGCAACCATTTCTCTTCAAGATGGCATTTTTGGGAAAGAAAAGAAAAAGCCTCATACAACAATTTATTGCTGTGTCAGACATATTCTAAGGAGCAGTCAATTGAACAGACATGAGACTAGTCCAGAATGAGTCAGCAATGTGTTTCCACCCTGGAAGTGACAGAACTATTTGTGCATTTTAGTATCTATACTGGGGTTCAGAAACGGCTATTTTGACACCAGGAGCACTTTAAAAGTAAATGAAATGCTGATTGATACCTAACGATTGCTAGGTTTGATAGGACAGACTTGGCAGGCCAACATCTTGTATGAGTAGAACATACAAAGTCTCCTCAGCTCCATTTTGAACTCATGCACTGGCTGTGCCCTAAAAGGAGCTGCCGAGTTTCTGTCGCTGCTGCAGATCCAGTGTCAGGGTGCTGCAGATGATTTGGTTCAATGCAGAGGGAAGGAGGAGGAGGAGGAAGAGGCTGGAGAAAGAGGAGGTGGAGGAGGGGTGTTTGGAAGATCTGCCTGCTAGCTCATTTCACAATTCTTGTGTGCATTTTCTAAACCACATACTGATGAGTGTTGGGCCAAATGCTTTATACAAAAAGATATACACATCTTTTACTATCATTTACTTGGGATTCCGGTGTCCTCTGGTAGACGCTACCAATCTTATTGATCCCAAATGCGTGCAGTGCAATGATCAGCCAACAGCACGCTGGTGGAATCTTCTAGAAATCTAGCACGCGAAACGCATACGGATCTTTTAACCCGGGTAGACAATTCAGTGTTGTGGTCAGGTTCAAGCTTGTACTGCTAACCTGAGCAAGTTATTTTCGGACCACCTGTTATTAACCCGCCCACTCATTCTCTCCTAAAGGCAATGCGCTTACGGCAACGTAAAATTAGCCAGCTAAACCTTACCGTTATTCAGCGGTTCTAACTAAATAACCAGACGCCCTGCAGGGGAGAAAGTGCAAGCAGCAGCATGTCCTCTACAACACCGACTTACCCAGATGGCTAGTTAAGCTAGTTAGAGCACTCATATCTGGCTCAATAAGATGTCGCCTAGACTAGAGCTCAGAGCAGCCATATTCATATTCCGTGTGCGTAGATAACTAGCTCAGCTAATGGACGCAGTAAAATCAGAATGATGCTGATAATTATAATAATAAACGCGAATTAGGATTCGTGCACATTTGTCAAAGCTGTGGTGTGCGCGCTCTCTCTCTCTCTCTCTCTCATATATATATATATATATATATATATATATATATATATATATATATATATATATATATTTGGCTTTCGTTGAGCCCTAACTAGTGCCGGACCTTCATCACAAACACAGCGGTTGCAGAGACGCACGGTGTAGCGCGCACTTACCATAGTGTTTCACAAATGAGCTGCAGCAAATCCGCAGTAAAGCGAACCCCGGCTTTTCTTAGGTCGAAATATGAGCCGGTATCCGGTCAGGTTTAATAAATGCTCTCGGAAAGCGCGCACACACACACACACACTGCTCAAGATCCTAGACCGGAAACTGAGCTGAAGCCACCACTCCACCGTCACACCGCAAACCGTTGGAGGGGGTGTGTGTGAGGGGGTCGGCCCTCTTTCACACCGTATCCCTCCGCCAAATGACGTAATTCATTAGCGCAAGATAAGTCTGAAGCCACCAAGCAACAAGAACCACACTTGAAATAATACCATTGGTTATACTACTACTAATAATAATATTAGTAGGCTAAACAGCATTAATTCGTCCATCCATGTATTAATCAATTTGTTTATTCTTCCAGCTATCCGTCCATTTATTTATCATTCATGCATACATCTATTCGTTCGTTCATCAGTCTATTCATTCATTCATTCATTCATTCTGGAGCTGTTCACCCATCCATCCATTCATTAATTCACCCATCATCTATACTTCCGTCCATCTATTCCTCATGCATTAATTTGTTCCAAAAATGTATATATTCACCCATATAATATTTTTTTCCATCCATCTATCCCTCCATCCACACATTCACTCATTGAACACTTTATTCTTGACAATCAGTTTTGGCAATGACAGCAACACTGATAATAATAATAATAATAATAATAATAATAATAATAATAATAATAATAATAATAATAATTACACAATGTTTACATGTAATGGTATTTACACAATATTTACATATATTGAAAGTTCTACTGTTATAATTTTGTATGGACATTTTTATGGATTGCATGAGGACAAAAAAAATATTATAGAGGTTAGAGACCAAAGAAAGAAGATCTGCCATTTTAGTGCAAATAATTTTATTTAATTTTATTTATATAAGAGAAACAAAAGACTTCTGTGAATTTAGCATATTGGGTATTATGGCAGAAAAAATGGAAAGTAAGTGACAATGAATTGAACAGACAGAATTACTGACTTTCTGGCTCCTCTACTGGATGGAAAGAGGATCAAGCAGAAATGCAGAACAGACGCTTGAGCCAGCTGAGCTGTCCAACAAATACACTCCACAAGAGACTGGAAAACATTGATGAAACAAAAACTATAATAGTTCTCTCAGTCGAAACTTTGAGCTCTGATGATTTTGCCATATGCTTCACAGAATTGTTCAGTACTTATGCTCACAGTTGAATGTGCTCTAAACAGAGACAAAGTTGATTAGTTATTAAAACTTGTTTCTTGCAGACAGTTATTTAACATGGCTATGCCACCCATCACCTCAGGTAGACTATTGTTCTGACAAAGTGGACACACAATGGTCCCGTGAAATGAATTTTCTGCCATGTCATCCTTTGACACCTTGTGCTCACAGGTAACATTTTTTTCTGTGACATGCATTTCACTCTGGCACACAGTCTTTAAAGCAGAACTAGAACATCTGCATTTTCCTGTCCTGAGCTTTACTACATGGCAGCTCCAGTGTTGGCTGAAACAGCTGGCAGGGTTTGGATACGATTCTTCGACTTTAGAACTTACGAAGCAAGAGCAGCAGAGCTGAACGGACCTGTGTTTCTTTAAACTAGTCCCTGAACAGCAACCCAAACAAAGGGCTTTACCCAAGATCCAGTTCAACATTGCTTTGATCATGATAGCAATTAGGTTAAAGAGGGTATAGGTACATCCAACACCAAGAAAAATTGCTAAGACGTTGGCTAGCTGGTAAAAACAGCTTGCTTTTTCGGGCACTTCCTGTCCGCTCACCATATCCCCGAAACCCATAGTGCTGAAGGTCACAAAGCAGAAGTACATCGACTCCAGATAGCTCCAACCTTCCACGGCAGAGAAGAGTATTGATGTGGTACATACTGCCAGAAAACAAACTGCCAGCATAATTAGAGTTACGTGGTAAACAGAAGGCTTCCAATCCTCTTGCACACTTGTGCCACCTGGTTGCGTGCTGAGATTAGAAGCAGCAGCAGTTCTTTGTCTGCGGTTTGACTGTTTTTGCTCATGGCATCTACTCATCACATATGCTATAAGAGTAATGACACGTTCAATAAAAAGGTTGAACAAGAGAATGGCTGCTGAACATCCTATCAGCCCAAAGAAAATGAGGAAAATCTTTCCGTATGTGGTGGTTGGTGCTGCCAGTCCATATCCTAGAAAATACAAATATATATTTATATCACTTTTCCATGTTGGAATTTTGCTGAAATAATAAGACACTTTAAAGCATAAACACTAGCTATAATTGCTATAAAGCATTATAAAGAGTATTTGAAATCACCAGGATAGAACGCAGGACCATAAGACTTTATACTGATATATTGCATTATTATGTCACACACACATGTGACATCCCATATCACACAAATCTCCCCCCATATCGCAAAAAATCACACAAAAATGACAGTTCTTTTAGGTTGGGAAAACGCTTAAGGGTAGAATGCAAATGTTCATAAAAAGAATTTCTCTTTATGAACAATGAAATCCATTCCCAAATGGCTAGTTTGACATGTTTAACAGAAGGCACGGCAAAGTATTTCAGCTGAGCATTTGGAGAAGTCTCATTAATGCAGAGTTTTACACATATATACAGCATATGACATATAGTGAAATGCTTTTTACGATCAACATGTAAAAAAGAAATAGAACAGACATGGATATAATATTATAAATAAGGTAAAAAAAAATATCTCCACGAGAATAATAAAAGAATAATTAATAAATAGAAAAATAAAAATAATTGTTTACAAAAGAAATGAGAATGAAGTAAAAAAAATGGAGCACTGCCCCAAAAACTGTACTTTTTGGAAACAAATTCTAAATTAATTATACTATTACTTACCGATAGTTGACATAACTGTTGCCACAAAGGCCAAAGCCCCGCCAAAGTCCCAAAACATTCTCTGATCTTGGACCCAAACCCCAGCATCATTGGCCTCCTCATAGTTCTTCAACAACTCATGTAGGTCTTTAGGACTCAAGCAGTGCTCCTGTGAAAATTCAGCAAATGTTTCATCCCATATCTTCAGCGCTTCAAGCTCCGATGGTCTCTCCAATGCAGAGAAGACAGCAGCCCCAAAGAACATGTACAGGACTAGGAGTAATCCCAGTAAAATAATGCGGGCAATGTCTATGTGAACCCAAGGCCACCCGAAACAACAAGGACTGCTGTCGCTGGTGAACTGCGGTATGCGCACAATCATCGCACAAATGCAGATCGATTACAGATAAAAAAATCTGTAAAATAAATTTAAAAAAAAAATATTTCCTGCACTGCCCCCGGTTCTGTCCCCTAGCCTTGGGTCTGTATTAGATTTAACTTGAAATGTCACAAATATTGTGTTAATAAAAGAAAATGAAAAAGCTCAGATGCAGCTCTGTAAGGCAGCAGCTTCTTACAAGTACAGAACAGTGCTTATGTACATAAATGACGTTTATTAGTATTACAAGCCCAGCTCTCCTTGGTTTATGGGGATTTTACAGCTATATTGCCGGTAACCATATTATGTTGAGGTTTGTCCAACCAAAGGCAACTCTATTAAATTGTTCCTTTGCTGAATCTTAACACTGCTTTGGTTAACGATTCTCTCAGACATTGCAAAAAATCGCAAAACCTTCCCATTCTCATGCCCAAGAAAATAAATATGGTATGTGTATAAAAATGCCAGTAACGGACCTATCGCACTAAAATTTTCTATCACTCTACAATATTCCTGATAAAACTGATTAAAGAAAATACAATAGCAGTATATTGATTTATTCACTTCTTTTAGTCTATTATGAAAGGTAATCCTAATTCTCCGGATCAGAAAATCTAGTTCATCAGCGGTTAGCCCATTAAATAGATTCCATTTCACAGAAACTTGTTATTACCAGTTTCGCGTTTCTGTATCATTCATTTCTTTTTTCTTTTTCAGAACCTGACTCTAAGTCATTTTATGTACTTCCACCTTTGCATTTAAATCTCTGACCACCAACCTTCCAGTAATGCCCTGTTTTCCTGTGAGGACCTTGTTTGTGCTTGAATGAGGCCACAGGTTTGAAACAGAATAAATGTCATCTTAATTTTTTTCCACATTAGTACAGGGAGCGTTTTATTATCCAAGGATTTGAATGTTCTCCCCGTGCCTCAGGGGTTTTTTCTCCGGGTTCTCCGGTTTCTCCCGGTCCAAAAACATGCACGGTAGGTTGATTGGCACCTTGGAAAATTGTCCCTAGTGTATAAATGTGAGTGTGAATGTGCGTGAGTGTGCCCTACGATGGGTTGGCATTCCATCCAGGGTGTATCCTGCCTTAATGCCCATAGACGCCTGAGATAGGCACAGGTTCCCTGTGACCCGAGGGGCGATCGGATATAGCGGTAGAAGATGAATGAATAATAAAACAAGTTCATATTCACTGAAATAGTTATACAGAATACAGTAATAGCAGAAACAAAAAGGCGACATTGAGTTGAAAAACCCTGGCGTTTTGAATCCTTTTGTGGTTGAAGATGCAATCAATAATTTCCCCCCTGACAGGCATAAAGGTGATGGTAAAAACCAAAAAACATGGGATAGTTCTGCACAGGCACAGTACAGCTGTATCGCTTTGCCCCAACTGTAACAGGAACTGTTCGCCCAAAGACGACACGGAACTACATTACCCATGATGCATCAGCTCTTGAATGAAACGAGACCGCGACAATGTTTTAGGAAGCTCTGTTCTGTCATTTGGTTTTAGGATTTTTAAGATCAAATGTAAACGCCATAAAAACATTTTGATGAACTGTACGCGTTTAACTGTACGCCGAGGATTACCAGGGGGTCAGAATGTTGTCTTTAAGGTAACTTACTTCACGGAAGTAAACAAAAAATGCTGTACCTCTTCAAAAGTGTGATTTGCTTTATGGTGGCGGGGTCTTTTTCTTGTGTTTTTACATTTTTCATTGACTTTCAATGTCATAATAATTGATCATGTACATCCGTCGGTTTTATTTGAGAATCTTTTTTTCCGCATCATGAATGGTGACTTTCTGAATTGCCACGTATGCGACATGTTATAGGTTTTTAAATGATGATGATGATAATAATAGTAATAAAGCCCTGGTCTTTCTAACGTCATGCATTTAATTTATATTGATTATGTTTAAACAGTCTTATTAATGAATTATGGCTATTTACATTGATATTCTACGTAAAATACAACTCGAACAACATGAACATTCATCGCTCTAATAACTCTACAATTTAATCTAGATTAAATACTGGTCCACTGCTTTTCGTGAAATTAATTTCTAACTGACTTCAAAATAATATGAAAGTTCAGAAACTGTTTATTTTCCTGGCCATTTACAATTGTCAAATATGATCTTCCAGTTTGGCTAGTTGAATCTGTGTTTTGGTTACATGTATCAGGTAAAACAAAAGCAGTCTGTACACAGGATGGTTTTCCACAAAATTTTACTGGTATGGGCAGAAATCTTACATCATAATAGAACTCTCTGGCTCAGAAACCATATCATGACAATGTTTACTGCTGATTAATTGCTACAGCAACTAAATACAGCTGACTACAAACTTTTAGAAAAATGTAGAAATGCCTGATTAAAAGCTCGGAGGAGTCGATGTCGATATTTCCATTAAGGACTGAGTAGACTCTTTGAAATCTGCATTTTCAGTATTTGGTAGATGCCTATATTCAGAAAAACTTACAGTTGTCTCAGTTATATAGCTGAACAATGGATGGTTAGGAGCCTTTGCTCAGGGGCCCAGTACTGACAACTTGGTGTTGTTGGGATTTGAACCCATGACCATTTGATCAGAAATCCAATATCTTAGCCACGGTGTTCCAACGTCCTATAACAGTTGTCTTACACTATGTATAAATGCCATTCACCTGCACACTGATAGTGGTTAATTTTTCTTATTGAAGGATTAGATAAATACACTGTGGAACAAAAGACATTGCAGTTACCTTTATGTTCTAATTTTGATAGAATATCTCTTCCCATCAGGTGTCTCAACTGTTAAGATGTTGGACGGGGGTTTGAGCCCCAGTATCGCCAAGCTGCCACCCTTGAGCACGGCCCTTAAACCTCTGTACTCTTTACGAGGGTGTCGTACCACGGCTGACCCCAGATTCCTAAAAAAAAAAAAAAGTTTGGATATGTGAAGAAACAATTTCACTGTGCTGTAATGTATATGTGACAAATAAAGGCTATTCTATTATATCCCAATATCCCTCAAACATTTAGTTCCATAAACAGCTAAAGCACACTAGCACTATGAAAAGAAATTAGTTTAACACTCATGTCATCACACTTACTCAAGACGAGCTCACAGAAAAACAGCGGAGATAGCTCTTATAGATAAAACAATAAGAAGAGACAGAAGAGGAGCTTCATCTCTACTTAATAAGGGCAGTGCTTCACTTTGTCCAGTTGTATCAACTTCTCATCTCTACACTCAAATGTGGTGACAAAGCTGCCACATAATACTAATAACATACTCAACACCATGAAGCTTGTCATCTTATAGACTGCTAACTAGCTTAGCTGTTTTGAAAATATTTGTGTCAATAAAATGAATATGAACGTCACTAAACATTAGTGAGTGAATAAACAAGCTCTCAATAATATTGTTTCAACAGTGCGGTCTGGACAATGTGTTTGCCACATCTGCTGATTTCTCACAAGAGTAACAAAGCAGCAGCAACCAACAGATTAGTACCAGATTTACTAAATACAGAATATCCGAAATGGATTCATGTGTGGGGTTTTCACTTTATTTACCATCGCATTTGAATGCATGAGTACATACAGTACATGAGCTCGATCCTGACAATAACACCGAAGAAGCAAGATGCAGGATAAGCCACAGCCTTAAATCTTTAATCGTGAGCTTTAAAAGAAGTTACCTTGCTCCCAAACTTTAAAGCTGATCAATTACTCGAATTGCTGTGCTACGTCACGCCCCAGTGATCAGACCTATCCCATAGCAAGGCTGGAGTCCAGGGTAAATCATTAAGCTCCAGAGCTGTAGCTTATCAGAAATAAGATCCCATGTTGAACTTTAGGCCTGCACCATTATTGGAAAGCATTTTGTTGCAGGTGGTATACAGCTGGGAAAAGGTGAGCGTGTATAGGTGATACTACACCAATGGAACATTTTGTTTCTGATATAGCTAAAGCAATATCTCCGGAGTGAGACAGGACACCTCGAGGTTGACCATTAAACTCTGTATTGATTAAAATATTTCCTCTTTATCCTTCCAGTTCTGTGCTGCTTAGTGGAACCTGATGCAAAGTTCATCTCCCTGTGTTGAATAAGCTAATGTTTGTGTTTAGCTAGGACCAGTCCATAAAGCTGATTTTTGTCATTCTTGCCGGAGCACTATGGCGAAGTCTGGAGTGAAGTCTGGATATGGCTACTACCGGACTACAATTTTCCTTGCCATGTTTGTGGGCTATACGCTGTATTACTTCAACAGGAAGACCTTCTCTTTCGTAATGCCCTCTGTAATGCAAGAGATCAAGTTGGATAAAGATGACTTGGGTAGGAGCACATCGTTTAATGAAACAATTTATTTTAATACGCATCGTTTCTCAATGTCAGCATTTCTCAGTTTGACTAAATCCACAACTGTATAAAGTGGGGGTTGTTGTAACAAACAATCCCTGACCTTTGGTTCTGTTGTCGTTGTGCATGGGCCATGTCTCAGAGCTTCAAATTTTAATCTTAAAACAAACTTTGAGATCAGTTAAGCCAACCAGAAATGACACATCATTGTCTCATATCCTGTCTCACACTTTTCAGAGACATGATCGGAAATGTAATAACTCTCCATGCGAGCATAATGAATTATTGTTTTATGTCTGCTTGCCTCAGGTCTTATCACCAGCAGCCAGTCTCTGGCCTATGCTATCAGCAAGTTCATTAGTGGGGTGCTCTCCGATCAGATAAGCGCACGGTGGCTTTTCTCTATTGGCCTCTGCATGGTGGGGGGCATCAACGTGTTGTTCTCTCAGTCCTCCACTGTGGCTATGTTCTCTGGGCTCTGGTTCCTGAATGGGCTTGGCCAGGGCTTTGGATGGCCTCCATGTGGGAAAGTGCTGCGTAAGGTAAGGCCTCAGCAAATAGCATTGCAAATAGATTACATCACTGATAAATAGCCGAAACAATGCCTTCGCTGTTTGGAAATAATCTCCGGCAGACAAAATATGATTATTTTATACACTTAGCTAACAAATGATTTATTTAGTGAAGTAAAATAGGCCGGAACAGCAGTATATATCCCCTGAGAGGTTAAACTAATGGGCTTTGCCTTAGACAATTTTTGTTTCTAAGCACATTTTTAAAAATCACATAGAAGTCCATCACAAATAGAACATTTTCGAACTACTTTTGACCTTTGTGGCCCTTTGAAATATAACACACCTTTGTGACTTTAGTGCATATGTGTATATAGTTGAGATTACTGTCTATAGCTCGTCGGTTATTATGCACACGGATGTTGGGGTAAATACATATACGTTATTCTTTATAATCCAACAATGTGTTCTAAGCAGATATTAATAAAGAAAAATCTAGAGGGGGCACAACTGCACTAGATTCTCTTGCCTAATTTGTCACATACCCTGACAGAAAGGTCATGAAGGCTTTTGGCTGAGACCAGTTATGCAATGCATTTAAGGGACTGTAGAAGTTCAGGGATTTGGGATTTTGCCATTTGTTATATTTTGTGAAGGAGGTAGGACATTTTCCACAGATTTTACAGTGTGCACAGTGGTAGATTTGACATGGTAAATAAATATATTAATAAGAACAGACAGACATAAACATTCTGCTCTGTACCATGACCCCTTCAGGATTAAATCCAAATACTGATATGGGTGTGTGGAGGACTGTATGGGTACAGGTAGTGGCATTGCATTACACTTCTACTATGCATAGCTTGTCAGTCACCACTCTACTCTATCCATTAATGGAACATGTCCACCACTGCTCATATATTATTTATGTGGCAGACCATTTTTAGCACAGCAGAGACATTGACATGGTAGTATGTGTGGTGTCTATAGCAACAAATAAGTAACTGTCAGTAACCATATACTGTACATACAAAATGCATAGTGGGTGAAAAGTGATTACCAATGTTATGAAAGCTTTTCTTGTTCACTGTAGCAAAAGCCACAGAGCTGCTTATATCTATCTATCTAAAAAAATCATTTTTATGTCTTCAGTGGTTTGCGCCATCACAGTTTGGGACGTGGTGGGCTGTGCTGTCCTGCAGTATGAACCTGGCTGGTGGACTGGGTCCGATCATTGCTACACTTCTTGCTGAGAGTTACAGCTGGAGGTCTACTTTATCCATCTCTGGGCTGAGCTGCGTGGTCATGTCAGTTTTTTGCCTGCTGGTGATTCACAACGAGCCCCAAGATGTTGGCTTGCCCAATATAGAAGCTAGTGCAAAGAAAGGCAAAGCAGGTTTGAGCATGTTTGTCTGTTCACTAACACACACACACACACACTCGAGCAACTTTGCTTGACATAAACAATTTTACATTTTTTGAACACAGAAATTAGTACACAGATTCCTGATACTCTTCACATGAGTTCTGACTTTACAAGAAAAAAAATATATATAAAAAATTAAGCTGTGCTTTATATATAAAAGATTTTATAGGCTGTGTATTTTCTTCTTAGTTGTTTTCTATGTCAGAAAATCTCTGATCTTGCACAATTTACGGACTCTGTACCTGTGTGTCCCTCATTTGAGGCAAACATGGCCCACGGTGGAATCAGTGTAACAGCTCAGAATCAGGCCATTGGAGGTCACATTTAAATGTGTTTATTCACAAATACCCAATCAAAGCAGATCTTTTTTTTCTGCTCACTGTTTATTCATTTTACTTTAATCCTTGATCAGATTTAAAAATGAGAACAGTTTCCAAGAATAAAAGTAATCTCATGCAGAGGTTTGTTATAAATAGCTTTTTAATGTTATGACCATAGCAACCATTGTAATACTTTTACTCTACTTTTACTTTTATGGCTTTTGGCAGACTGGTAACGCTACAGCTGTAGCAGGCATTTAGTTACCAGAAACAGTAATACTGATGTTTCTCGTAAACAGTGAAAGAACACGAGAAAACTTGAAAGTATAAAGAATGCATTGGGACAGTCTGTAAACATTTTATGCTTTAAAGAATTGTTTCTTGTCCCTGGAATTGGACTAAGTACTAATTTGAATATTGTTTACCTTGTCAAGTCAGTTTAAAAACAAATTTTGTAATGGAAATAAACACATTTTTATAATTTAGTGCCTATAAACTCCTGATCATATTTTTCTCAATCATATATTGTCACAGGGTCCAGCAGGGATGAGAGCACCTTAAAGGAATTCCTTTTGTCTCCGTATTTATGGTTGTTGTCATTTGGGTACCTGGTAGTGTTTGGGGTCAAGACTGCTTGTACTGACTGGGGACAGCTCTTCCTCATTCAGGACAAGGGCCAATCAGCATTGATGGGTACTGTGGATTGGTTTTATTATGGCATTTATTAGATATCACTGAAATATTCCTAATGTGCCAGAAGAAATACTTCTGTAACCTGGCATTAAGGTTTAATAGCCAAGTGTGACAAGACTGACTTTTTCACAGGCAGTTCTTACATGAGTGCCTTGGAGATTGGGGGTCTGATGGGAAGTTTAGCTGCTGGATATCTGTCCGACAGGGCTGTTGCACGGGTAAGCTAGAACTGTCATGCTTTGAGCAATGATCATAGGAATTAGTTTTGAATATATAACAACTCTTTAATGGCATTTGGCAGACTCATGTGTGTGTATGTTTAATTTGATCCCTAGCAAGGACTGCGCGCATACGGTAATCCACGACATGGTCTCCTGCTATCAATGATGGCAGGAATGTACTTCTCCATGTATTTTTTCCGAACCACTGTCACTCCGGAAAGCTCAAATGTAAGGTTTTGTAAAATATTTTTCATACATTTTTATAGTATACTTTAATACTGCACTGATGGAAAAATGTATCATCAATAAATATGTAATGCTGCATTTATGGTGCCTTATCAGCGGGGAGGGGGGGGGGGACATGGCCGCCAAAAAGCATAAAAACACTTCTCTCATACTTTATGGAGTTTGCAATAGGAATCTATTTTATATTCAGGCAACATAAAACACCTCACTAATATTTTACTTGTCCAGGTTTGGATTCTCTCCCTCGGTGCTATTTTTGGCTTCTCTTCTTATGGTCCAATTGCTCTGTTTGGAGTTATCGCTAACGAGAGCGCGCCTTCCAACTACTGCGGAACATCACACGCTATTGTAGCCTTGATGGCAAATGGTAAAGCTTTGGCAGGGCCTGAACTCAGTTTACATTAACAAAGCATGTCCTATTAAACAGAATACCGGGCTTTATGCCAGAAACATTTTTTTAAATGCATCTTGATGCTTTTCTTGCCAGTTGGAGGTTTTCTGTCCGGGTTGCCATTCGGCACTATTGCGAAACACTACAGCTGGGATACAGCATTCTGGGTAGCAGAGGTCACCTGCGCTGTCACAACGGTTAGCTTTTTCCTTCTCCGTAACATCCAAACCAAGATGGGACGTGCTCTGAAGAAGACGGATTAATCAACAGTGTTACTGGAGCAACAAAGTTGTGTATCCTAGATTTACAAAATACATCTGTACAATTTTTACTATAAAATTAATGCAGGATTTAAAATACGTTTAATGAAGTGCAATCACTGGTTTATTTTACTATTGTAAAATCATAAATAGTATCCATCCAAGGATAGGATATGAAATTGCTCTGTATAGCTCTACAATGGTTATGGATTAGTCTTGTAAGACTATGTAGAATATTTTAAGGGTGCTAGGCTTTGGGGGAAACGTGATCTTATTTGAGGCAGCAGAAAGGAACAAATGTATTTAAAACACAATGTCAAAGTTAATCCACACACAATTTACTTCCAAGAGACAAATTATAGACTTACAATGTGAGGGAGAAAGAATTAATTTGATTGCATTTTGTGCTATATAATTTGTAGTTACTCCACCAATGTGCAATTCTTTCCTTCAACAATTTTGTTTTACCAAAAAAAAAAAAAAAAAAAAAAACAGTATTTTTTTTTTTTTAAAGATCAAAATTATATTTGTGTTAGTTATTTCAAATAAATAATCATTCATTATTTTAACATTCCTAATGGCAAGTTAAAACCATTCCCAGAATTGTCAAGAGTAATTTATCATTTATTTTTCAGAAGATTGAGTCTCAACTCCAACTGAAATTGAGGCGACTCGACACGGTTCTACCTCTTTATTGTTACTTTAACTTTATGTGCTGTTATGGAAATAGTTTTTTAATAAATAAAATGAAAACATTTATATTAAATAAATATGTTACAAACATCAGATTTGGGAGTTTGATTTCTAATCTTTCAGTGAAACCTTTATTCATGCAGTCATGCTTAGCTAACAACAAAATATATACATACATATTATGTGGTGATTCCAACACAATTTGTTAGTCCAGCTCTTGTATATACACCATTTCTTTCTCTCCATGTTGATTAGTCCATATTTCAAAAATCACTGAGTAATCCACATACTAGGAAACAATCCACATTATGTACAGCTGGTTGCTGATCCTATACATCGTTACATCACACATGTGGCACATCTGCTCAGGAACCAGTCCCAAATGTACCAGCCTTTTCTGCTACTTCCAGAGCACCCTTTAGGTTTTGGTCAAAAAGTTCACATCTGAAATCAAATGGATATTCATAATTATTTTCTGAATTCAAGTTATCATTTTAACATCTAAAAATAAACTACATATATTATGAAAAACCATAGCACCAACCTGATGGGCATCTCCAGAGAGTAGAAAGGATTCTTTAGGGCAAAGTCTGAATAGATTTCGTAGATCTTTCTCAGGAGTGCATCAACACCAGCCTGGCGAGGATCTGCTAGTACGATGAATTTGATCCCTGTAAAAGATGGAGGAGTTTGGTTACTATTTTTGCTCAATGCACTTTCCACAGTTTGCCAGTACTTGTGTGCATACCCTGTTCATATGAGAAAAATGGAAGTGCACTGAGTAAAGAAGTGGATACATTTACTTCTATCTGAAGCTGGCATTTTAATGCTCAGTACTGGGTGATGAAAAAGTCCATTAATCATACGTATGCATCCACTATAATTTCTACTGTTTTCATTCATTCATTCATCTTCTACCACTTTATCCAACCGGGGAGCCTGTGCCTATCCCAGGCGTCTATGGGCATTAAGGCAGGATACACCCTGGATGGAATGCCAACCCATCGCAGGACACACGGACACACACACACACACACACACACACATTCATACACTAGGGACAATTTTTCCAAGGTACCAATCAACCTACCGTGCTTGTTTTTGGACCGGGGAGGAAACTGGAGAACCCGGAGAAAACCCCCCCTGAGGCACGGGGAGAACATGCAAACTCCACACACACATGGCCGAGACGGTAATCGAACCCGGATCTTGGCGGTGTGAGGTGAACGTGCTAACCACTAAACTGTGCCCCTAATTTGCTTCTACTAAACCGTGCCCCTATTTCTACTGTTTTTTTTACATGAAAAATTGTGTAACCTTTATAAGGGGACCAAACAATCTACATTCTAAATGTCTAATTAATGTATTCTGTATTCCACACAATATTATGTCACTTCTAGGTCAGCCAAGCTACTCTATTTAAAATGATTCAGCAGTCGGTCCCTTTATATTAATTACTAAGCTCAAAGGGTTTCCAACATGATTTAGAGCAACTGTTGTCATTTTAAACCTATATAGTGATGTATATTGGAGGCTTAGTGAATAAAATAGTCTTGGGTGAGTGTAGGAGTGAAGTGGGTGTTCTGCACCAGAGTATATAAATGTTTTAACACCATAGAGCTGCTGAATACTTGAATCTGCTTGGGATAAAGGTAGGAATGATCATTTTCTAAAGCAACAGCTTTGATAATTCAAATCACAGGTTTATATTTATTGTGCTTGTTCTAATAAATGATCACTTCGGTAGCAACAGAACATCCGCTGACATGTGGCTTACATAATCTAATAAACTGATAAAATTAATGGGGAAGATGGTTACTCAGTGGTTAAGGCATTGGGCTCTGGACTGAAACATTGCATGTTCGAATCCCATCTAAACTGCTACTAGTGGGCCCTTAAGCAAGGCCCTTAACCCCCAATTGCTCAGTCTGCCCCAGCCGTTAGGGTTGTACAAGCCAGTGCATTCCTGGTGCCGGTCCTAAGCCCAGATAGATGGGGATGGTTGCGGTAGGAAGGGCATTCAGCATAAAACATGCGGCAAATAAAATAAAATTGGGAGAAGCAAAATGAGGGGGGGAAAAAAACAAATAAAAGAAATCTTCAATTTATACGGGAAGTAATGTACAATCAATGATGTGATGATTTACTCTACAGAAAGAGAGTGTCCAGTAACAAAAGCCTAGTAAGGGAATGGCTGTTTATTACTCATTTAATACATTTTTTTTAAAGCACTAATAACATTGGAAATTGTCCCAAAAAAAAGTGAACAGATTATGAGCATACATTTTAAATGTATCAACTAATCCCTATAAGTTTATCTCTAATGAGAAAGCCAGTGAGGACCATGACAAGGGAAAATTCCCCGAGATGTTACGAAGAAGAAACCTGGAGAGGAACCAGATTCAAAAGTGAATCTATTCTCATCTGATACAAATAACGTAAGGAACGTGAATATTTTGCTTTGTTAAATACCGCTATGTTCAAACAAAACGCTTATACATTCTAGGTCTGTTTACAACACCTGGGTCATAGACTATTTACTATAACGACATAGACTACTACTATACATGTGATATATTCCTTACTGGATTAATCAAGCAAAAATGGCTATTTGAATATCCTGAGAGCATCATAATTACCTGTGAGTGTCTGAAAGCAGTGTAGTTTAAACACATCCGTCTCGAGCATTTCGATCCCTGAGCTGCCGACCTCAGGAGAAAGTTGTGATCCGATGGCAAAGAGCCTAGGAAGGGGAAATGAACAGAATTGTAACGTTGTGGGGAAAGGAGAGACTCGGATAGTAAATCAAACGTGCTTACGAGTGAAACATTGAAGCCAGCATGAGTTTCTCATTGGAGGTCAGTCGTGCTCGGCCAAAACGGATAGACACGGGATAGTTTGCCGGATCCTTCAGATATTCCAGGATTTCCTTTCCTTCAGCGGTGTACTTGCCATTCACATCCACTCCGTTGATAGAAAGTACAGCATGACCAACTGCAGAAGCAACAATGAGAGATATATTTATAGTTAAATGAATAGAGACCAGGTTCACGTATCTTCCTGCACTTTGTATACGATGTTAGAAGCAGGTCACATGGATTTCCAGTTTGCTTTGGTAGCCGCTTAGCATCTCACCCACCGCTCACCTCGGATTCCGTCTCGCTGGCCGAAAGAAACCACCACCTTCTCGTCATGAATCTTCAGCACTATATCGAGTGGATAGCTAAATGTTTTCTCTACTTCTGTCCGAGGCACGTAATTGTCATATTGGTAAATAAGTCCACCGGCCTTGTTAACTACGTAAACACTGAATATCGCCATCTTGCGACTCAGAATGAACAGCTGATGCGGAAACGGGGCACGTGACCACGGCACGTCAAAATAAGAATCAGACAGATGACAATAGTAAAAAGAAATAGTAGTAATAGCAATTATTAATAATAATAAAAACGATTATTATATATATATATATATATATATATATATATATATATCAACCTACCGTGCATGTTTATGCACCGGGAGAGAAACCGGAGAACCCGGAGAAAAAAAGGCACGGGGAGAATATATATATATATATATATATATATATATATATATATATATATATATATATATATCTATATATCTATATATATATATATATATATATATATATATATATATATATATATATGCACTTGAGCAAGGCCCATAACCCTCAACCCTCAATTGCTCAGTTGTAAGTTTCTCTAGATAAGTGTGTCTGCTAAAAGCTATCAGGACATTTGTATAGTGTATGTATGTGTGTGTGTGTGTGTGTGTGTGTGTGTGTGTGTGTGTGCGTGTGTGTGTGTGTGTGTGTGTGTGTGTGTGTGTATATATATATATATATATATATATATATATATATATATATATATATATATATATATATATATATATATATATACTATATATACATAACATACATACACTATATGGGAAAATGTCCTGACTTTCGCAGACATGTGGCTTTTTTTGCAAAGCTGAAGAACACAGGTTTATATGATGTCTTTGGTTGCAGTAGCATGAAATTGTCAGTTGAACTGTGTGACCCAAACCTGTTCCAGCATGACAATGTCGCTGTACACAAAGCACACCCCATGAAGATATGCTTTGCATAAGTTGGAGTGTGATGAATTGGAACGCTGAGTGCACCACAGGCCCTCACATACATTATAACCTGACTATACTAACACCCTTGTGTATGAACAAGCACAAATCTCCTCAAGAATACCCCACAGTATAGTGGAACATCTTCAATAAACGTAGAGGTATAATATATATTAATATAATATATAATATATATTCAATAAAAGTAGGATTTTAAAAGCAATACAGGACTAAATGTGGAATGCTCTGCTGCCCTACACTATTAGAGTCACTGATGTATGTTATATTGATAATATTCTTGATTATAACCCCTGGGCAACACTGCATAGCATAACTGAGCTCAGGTTATTTTATTGGCTTTCTACAAGGGTTTCCAAGTCTCGTCTTCCTGGAATAATTGCAGAAATAATTTTCTTCTTTTTGTGAATATAGGTGTAAATGATTCCTTGTGACAGACTGGCTTCCCAACTGGGAATTCTCCTCTTGTCTCTAGAACTGAATGCAGAGTGAAGTTTCTGATTAAAGCCTTGCAGATTCCTGATTAGAACATATTGGGTATATTTTTGTTTTAAACATAAAGTGCCCTTCACAAGACACATGCTCATTTTGTTTATGTTCAAGTAGAGAATGCATTGGTATAAAGCTTTACTCTGTTTACCTAAATATATAAATGTACAAAGGATAAACTTTATTTTCCTTTGCTATGAACAACAGCTTTACACAGTCATTTTGGTTTTGTATTGCTATCACCTGGAATAAGCCTCCAAATTCCCCTGCTCCAAACAACCCAAAGCTTCCACCTCTGTGTTTAACTGTGGGTGTGAGGAAGTCTGCTAACATCATCTTTCCTGTTCTCTGTCTTACACAATGTCTCCTTTTAGAGCCAAAAATGTCTAATTTAGATTTATCTGTCCACATAACTCTTACATACTTTCACTATCACATACTTGACTATCGGCCTTTGCCTTTTATTTAGTTTTTGCACATGAACAAAAAGCATGTGTCCCCAAAACAATAAAAGATTAGGTGTTTCCCAAATTTTGGCAGGCACATTATAATATTATAGTAATTAATAAAGAATGTAACATTCAATGTAAAATTCTTTCAATTCATTAATATATAATGATATTGATTTAATAAATAAAATACTCATAGATGCCAAAAAAACACATACATTAAACTATTTTGATGTGAACTAATTCCAATCTTTTACTATACTGTATAATTACATGAATATACTAATATTGAAATCAACAAGGTCCTTTACATTATTTTTGACATAATGCTAAGTTCAACAACTGACCTCCTCTACAAGCTTTATTGTGCTGATGTGCATAAAGCAACTACACATCACTACACATGTTAGGTTTGTTTAACATCAAAGTTTGTGTATTTAATGAAGCATGAACATACTTCAGGTTATTCCTCAGGATGGCATGTTTCTTTAGCTGAGTTCAGTCAGGTAGAACAGATTGATTGACTAGGCTGAACGGATGATCAGCATTATAAAGTGTATACACTGTCTGTTAAGCATTTGTAGGCCTATATGGCAACTGCACGAGCCTCTACATGACAGCTGAAAGAAACCTGCTGAAATATTCTAAAAAGGCTTTTTCCCAGCAGCCATAAATTGCACTTTAATCAGTTTTGATATTAAGTTGTTGCCCTGAGGCAAGGAGCATATTTGTCTTTTGATACAAGGTTGTTATGACCTAATTAGTGCATGGTCACAGCTGACTTGGTAATTTAGTGAATGCCAGAATCACTGAATAAAGGTAAAAATACTGTGAGCCTTTTGGGGATAAAAGAAAACAAAAGAAAGGCCATTAAGATACCATTGTATTGATAGTGTTTTTCAATACCTCTGTCTTACTATCGGTATCATTACCAAAATGTTTTAGGTCAGCCATGAGAGCCCAGTATAGGAAGGTATGAAGGTGTTTGAAGATTTGCACTCAGTACTTCTATTTAACTGAGATAAAGTTCCATTATTCATGTAACCTACTTCATTTATTTATTTCAGCAATTTTACCGGAATTGAACTCTATTAATTCTAAAATATTACCAAATAAATGTCGACGCACATAACATAACAACACATAACATATCTCTCACCAATCTACACCATTTTTAAAAATGTTCCTTTTGATAGACGATAGCGAAAAGTAGAGGATATTTATTCTAAAAGTGTATCTGTTGTCTCCAGCTGCAGGCTGTAGTTGGCTGTTGAATGTCAAAGTGCCATAAACATGGTCTTTATGATTAATAGACACAAACAAAAAAATAAAAATAAAGCGTCAACAGGGCCTTCAATCGTCCCGACTGACCCAGGCTTGAGGGTCAGGGTGTTCGGAGAGGATAATTGTCGAGTCAGCCATTGATTGATGTCTTAAAATCTTACACTTGTCATTGCACAGCACTACCTCCAGCTGGACTGGAAAAAATGTTCCCCAGGATGCACACTATGACTGCTGTCTTTGACAAAGAAATATCCCTTCCTAGTTAACAAAGCCCCATGCATTCAGTGTTCATACCACAGACAATCAAACTAAAACATTAAGGTCAGATCTTTATGTTTTCAGTATCTGAATTTTCTCTCTGGACTCTCCTGGAAATACTCAATGTGAAGCGTAATTACAACCTGTAGAGGACACCAGTTCTTCACTGGGAACCAGTCACATTCTCATTCATTGTAGCTATTTAGAGTCACCAATCCAACTTAAAGGTTCGGAGACCATGTGATATTACACCAAAGCACTAATCTGAGCCAGGGAGCCCTGAGTATTATGGTGACACTGCTACCAGCCATTATGCCATTCCATAACTACGATTGTGCTCAGCATTACCATTTGAATACATCACATCAATGTAAACACTTTTGTAGCACACATTTACTATGTTTGTTCACTGAACACAAGTTTTCTTTCATATGTCTGCAAAACTTTTGATAGTTTATGTGTGAGTGTGTGTGTGTGTGTGTGTGTGTGTGTGTGTGTGTGTGTGTGTATGGGTAAAGAAATTTAGACTCCTGCGTGAAAGACAACACAAAGGCACCCTCTGCATAACAACCCGCCTGAAGCCACCAATACTATCCCCATTGCACACATTTCTATTAATATTCCCCCTCGTTTTAGAATGACCTGTCTCGTCATTCACCAACTGTCCCATCGGGCTGGTTTTCTCTCAGACTTGGAAGACCAGACCCTATTAGAGATGCACAAACTTCACTTGCTGAACCAGAACTCATGCTTATAGAGTGACTCACAGACGTGCCTGAGCCAGAACAGGGGCACATATCTGACGTTTCTTTCCCCTCTTTTCCTCTCGCCTGTGAAGACACACTGAACCACACACTAACAGTCCTAATACTGACAGCACACAATACTCATATGGTCCTCTACCGAGCTGTTATATAGCTATGAGAAGTTGCTTCGAAATCGGAGAGGAGACTGTTGAGAGGCGGAAGTGGGGGTGAGCTGCCTCTCTTCATGTTGGGCTGGAGCTGATCCAGAATCAGATTTATGAGAGGCAGCTGCTGAGCTCTTGACGGACAGACGAGTGCAGGGATTCCTGTGTTGCTCCTGCCGCTGCACAGAGGACAGCCAGCCTGTGTGTCAGTGCACAGCACAGTAGCAAGGGTAAGCGACGTTTCCTTTCTTCTCTTCTTCTTTTACTTCATGAAGCTATAAAATTCTGTTACGTTGCCTGGTTTGGTTCATGCGACAGTGCTTTGCTCAAAATGATACCTGCCTTGGATTTCTTTTCCCCTAGTGAGCATGTGTTTAATTTAACTAGTGTTTTAATGTTAATATTGGCTTCTTTCTCTGGGAAACTTTGCTACTATCAATGAAAAAAAAGTGTCAATTTTGGATAAAAGTACTGTGAAGTTGATTTTCCTTGCGCCTAAATCTCTTAGACATTGCTTTACATGCTTTCTCTATGTATGATCATTTCCTTTAACTTCAGGAGACCAGTGTAACTGCCTATTTTTAGCAGCTTGTGGAATTACAGTCTAGTGGAGTTATGCAGACATGATTAGACCAAGGGGGGTAAAATACTTCATGGAGCTTTTTCCTTACCCTCTGCTTCTGTCCACTAGATTCTCCCAGAACTCCATATGGACGAAAGCAATTTAAACCTCCACAAGCATGCATGCTATTTCATCATGTCAGGCTTTTACGCCACACAAAGCCTGGAATCTCAATTAATGTTAGGACTCAGTATTTTCAGAAGACAGTGTATAGTGGGTGTTATAGTGTTCTCGTGTTAGCAGCTATGATGGAGTGAGGGGGGAAAAGAGACAGTGTATGAGTAGGATATGTTAATGGAAAATAGGATTGAGAGGCAGAAACTAATAGAACTAGTAGCAGTGTGTTATCTTTACGTTCTCAGTAGATATTTGGTTCGTGTGTATTTGCCAATACAAGGGTTGTATCCTTCTATTAAGCTCTAAGGAACAAATGGAAAAAGTGAGATGTTCAAAACAAAGCAATGTTTTGGATAGGTTGCCATGGAAATGTTGGTTTTAAATTTGTAGGTTTTACTCCTGGCTCAATTCTTTTTTTCCACACCACAGTGCATTCATTTCAGACTTTAGTAGACTTTTTCATGCCTATTATAAATACAATTGTGATATGGTACTGAGAAAGGCAATTTTCCTAGCAAAGGGTTGACTGGTTTGTTCAAAGCAGAAAGTCCACCCCTGAGGAGATCCTTTTTTTGCGTATTGTGAAACAGAAAGTGTTTATCATTGCCGGGTATGTAAAGCATGTGTGACAGATCCTAAGGAGAGCCTGGATCCTGGTTAGGAGAGATTTTTCGTATCCAGCAGGCCAGTGGAATTTGTTTCCCTTGTTATTTCGAATAGCCAGAAATACATTTTTGTGCTCATTTTCTTGATCACACTTACTGTTCCCGGGTTTGGGGGGGGGGGGGGGGGGGGGCGGTTTGGGGGGGTGGGGGGGTTGACTGCAAATATTTAGCATGTTAGGAACCCATTTCTGATATGAAGGGAGACTGATAAAGCATCTGTTTCTGTCAAAAGAGAATCATGGGTTCACAGTTTAAAAGCTGGTCGTGCAAAATGTGTTAATTGAGATTTGCAGTCTGAAGGCACCTTTCCAAAAGTCCAAAAGTGAAAAAAATAACAACAACAAAAACAAAATGTAACACTTTTTGATTTTGGACTAAGCAGGGGGCCAGTAATTAAAATAAATCCCCCTCAGAGTTTAAAATGAATTTTCTTATATTTAGTTCACATGAACAATAACATATGAGCAAAGAGAGCATTTCTCAATTGAGCGTTCCTTTTTCTTGGCATGAAATGTAATTAGATTTATTACTTATTGATGTATTTTATAACAGACACAATTTTATTGTTTGAATTAGGCCACATATTTCACTGCTCACAAATAATTGGCCAAATATTTTTCCTGTCATCTCTGCTATGTAAAATTCATATTAAAAACATATTTGTTATATATCTTTAATAAAGTTTATTAGATAGGTCAACATATTCTGGTGTAATGTTATTTGGAATAAAAGACTCATCCTGTCGGTGTTTGGATAGACATTAGGAACATATCTTCGCTTGTTATCTTAAAAGAAGGATAAAAGCTGCAGACATTAGGTCATAGCACGCATGCACTAAAAACTGCAAGACACACTTTATTTCAGATCTGATGTAAAATACCGGGAGGATGATAAATCTTATAGGGAAGGCATTACTGATCTGTCAGATAAACAGCGTGTTTCTTCTTCTTCGCCCATTTTTATTGTGAGAAATTAGAGCCAGCAAGTCAGTAGCATGAGGTTCTTTATTAAAGCCCATGTTGTGATCCATGCCTTGGGTCAAATCGCAGGCAGGCATCATAAATATAGAATCTAAATTTACATTCCACAAACAGGCAGTTGTCACAGCTCACATGACAGAACAAAATCAAAAGCTAGAGAAAAAAAAGAAAGTATGCAGAGGAAAAGAAAAGGAAAACAAATAGCTCATCTAAACCTCAGTTAAACACTGGAGAAGAAAAAAAGGGTAACAAAAGCTGTTTATTTTATTTACGGCTGTCAGAGTTAACGTGCTAACACAAATTCGCTTTAACGGCACTAATTTTACTAACGAGCAATTAATGCAGTGATCTGTGTTGGGAAATGAACAGCAAAGAAACTGGAGCAAAAATTTTGGTCCATGGTCTTTAAGGATAATTTCAGCATTGACCTTTTCCCAGCCGCATTTACCTCTTGTAATGTTAGGATGGATAAATATTTTCTCCGGTTCTGAATCTTTTATTAACAAAAAACACTCAGCAACATGCAAAAACTCTCACTCTTCCTAAATGTCCTAAAAATTATGCCTACTAGCTGCGCATTCACAAAATGCACGAGTTCCTCACTATATTACCGCATTCAACGTAAAGTATCACCAGTTTTTATATGGAAAGCAACCAAAACCAGAACATAATTCTTAAAGAAGCCACGTACCATATTTAACAATTAAAACAACCACTAAAAAATTAAGATGGAAATGAACAAAAAGGAATGTTAAAATAATAATTTCCAGAGAGAAATAAATATTAAGGACTTAACAATTTTAAGGAAAAAAGGGGAAAAATATTGACTGAAATGTATGTATTTATAATATCAGTCACAATTAGTATTAAAAACATGAAAAGTGTTCATCGAAGGTACATTGAGAGCAGAAAAATGTGTGATTAATCACAAGTTGACTCACGGCAATCGTGTGATTAATCGCGTTTAAATGTTTTAATATATTCATTCATTCATTCATTCATCTTCTACCGCTTTATCCGATCTTCCCTCGGGTCACGGGGAGCCTGTGCCTATCTCAGGCGTCTATGGGCATTAAGGCAGGATACACCCTGGATGGAATGCCAACCCATCGCAGGGCTCACACACACACACAACACACACATTCATACACTAGGGACAATTTTCCAAGGTGCCAATCAACCTACCGTGCATGTTTTTGGACCGGGAGGAAACCGGAGAACCCGGAGAAAAACCCCCTGAGACACGGGGAGAACATGCAAACTCCACACACACATGGCCCGAGACGGGAATCGAACCCGGATCCTGGAGGTGTGAGGCGAACGTGCTAACCACTAAGCCACCGTGCCCCTATATTGTTTTAATATATTGACAGCCCTAATTTAATTCAATATTATATCCAAACATTAGGTTGATACTTCTATAGTTAGTGAATTTGAAATATATATTATAATATATGTTTATTATTGGAATAAAGGTGTATTTTACTGTCACTGTGGATATGTATATGTAGTTATTCTCCAAACTTTTACCACAAAGTTGGAGGCACACATTTGTATAGGATATCTCTGAATGCGGTACATGTGATTTTTTTCTTCACTTAAACTAGAAGACCCATACATATTTCAAATTGTCCCAGTGAACAAAGAGTCCTCCATAAAGATATGGTTTACATGGGGCTCTGACTGCATCCAGACCTCTTCACTCTTTATTAGTGTCTGATTTTTTAACACCTTTGTGACTAAATCTCTACAACTATACTTCCAGTCTAGCGAAATGTCTTCCCAGAAGCGAGGTTATTAAAACAGCATGAGATGTTCAAAAGGAATATACGAATCTTATGATCAGGTATCCACAAAGATATTATATATATATATATATATATATATATATATATATATATATATATATATATCGCATTTCAGATTTCTTTGAATGATAATTACATCTGGATATGATTATTACCACTTATAATGTGATGCCTTTGGTGCAGACCATCTTATTTTTAATTGAGCACAAAAATCTACCAGGATCAAACAGATGTATTTAAGTGAATTCAAGCAAATAACACTCCATTTTTATGTCTATCAATATAGAATTCTACAGACATCACCAAACTGTTGCATTTTTATTTGTGATTTTTTATGCTTTTTGGAGATTCTCTGCAGTCTCTACTTCAGGAGGTTAAAATCTGATGATTGACAGTTTAGCAAATGCTTTTTCTCCCAATGTGCTGCTTGTTTGGGATTATTATCGTGTTGTGCAATCTTGCTGATTAGCTCGGGTTAATTTCTCTATAGGTTGACAGACCGAATATTTCTTTTGAATATGTCTTTTGATTTCACTCTCATGTAAATCCTAGCCATTATGATTTACATTTTTAATAAAGCTTAGTGAGCATGTTTCAGAAGCATCCATGCAAGCCTAAGCCAAGCCGTGTAAAATTGAAAGAATATAATGTAATTAATGTTATATAATAACTTGGTGCAAAACACTTCGGATGTAACTGAATATAAATTCCTTATTTGGAATGAATAGATAAAGGCACTTAAACATAAAAAAGCATAATTTTTTGATTCATCTTTAGTAACAGCCTGCTCAGGGGCAGATTAGGGTTTTTTTTTTATACCCAATTTTTCATATTAATGTTCCTCTGCAGATGGTTCGTGAACAATACATCAGTACGACAGAGGAGTCTAGTGTGCCATCGCCAGATGCGGACTCCATATATAAGATCGGCATCTATGGTTGGAGGAAACGTTGCCTATATCTATTTGTCCTGCTTCTCATCATTATCTTGGTGGTGAATTTTGGCCTCACGATCTGGATCCTAAGGGTCATGTGGTTCAATACGGTAAAAAGCATTTTTCTTACTTGAGTTTTAGCACTATAATTGGCATTTCAAGCCACACTTTAAGGAAAGAAATGCGTATGCATTTGGAAAGGTGAACCCAGCCATAATAGGAGATGTTATTTTATGTTATACAGGATGGCATGGGATACCTCCAGGTCACAGAAGATGGGGTGAGGTTGGAGGGAGAGTCTGAGTTTCTTTTCCCAGTTTATGCGGAAAAGATTGACTCTAGAGAGGTACCATATGTTTTCTCCCTGTACACGTGTATATGTCAAACATGACGAGCAAATATGCTAATTAGATGCATAACGCAGGGCTGTATATTTCTGGCATCCCAGGTAGTAGCCATGCCCAATAATCAATTGAATAATTATTGTCTCTTAGTCTGAGAGGTGTTTCTAAGTGATCAATCATTGTATTTAATGTGTGCACACATTTGCTACCGATAATTCCAGTTAGCGAAAGGGGATTTCGGGTGAAGGTCCAAAAAATGCGAAGCCGTAATTATCCAGAGACTTTTCATGAAAGGGAAGTGGTGTATATGGCATATGGTGGCATTTCTTTACACAGAAAGGGGATTATGTACATCCTTTAATCTCACCTCTTTCCCTCTCTGCTCACGTCACTGGCTTTAGAAAAGAGTTTATGGCTTGTAGCAGCTGGGAACATTTATTGTTTGTTCCTGTGGCTAACAGGCTATGGTTCCAGCATGTTCTGTTTATCTTTGAGCACACACTTAATTAAAATTGAAGAGTTTGCCCTTTGGGAAGCCAGACAGCCTCACAACTATCAATGGAATTAAAACTGCTCCAGTTTCCGCAAATTATTCCAGCGCGTCTGTTAATTTATGCATGCAAATAATTCACTCTGTTTAACTGTGTTTCTCTAATGAAATTCCTCTTTGGATTGTTGTGCAGGACCTTTTACACATGATTCACCTCTTGAAATAAATGTCAGCGACCAAAATATAAACTGATGCTACTGCTTTTATTTTAGCACTCAGCCCTACTGGTGCACTCCACTGATAACGTGACTCTCAACGCCCGCAATGAAAATGGGGATGTAACTGGAAGCGTGTCTGTAGGTATGAGAGTGTCCCAAGATATCTACTTTATCGTCCTGCTGTTTATTTTTTCCTCTTTCTTTTCTTTTCTTTTTTTACTTTTCTTCCTACATTTATAGTTTTACACCCACTGAAAGTCTCCAATTCATTTGCTATCCAATGCATATCCATGTTAAGCTTGTTTTTTGGACTGAATAATAAACTATTAATGTAGTAAAAATGAATGATATCATTACACTGCATATTATTATTATTATTATTATTATTATTATTATTATTATTATTATTATTATTATTATTATTATTATTATTATGCAGTCAATGAATTGAAAAGAATGAAGCTTAATGGTTTTGGTCAATGTTCTTTTGTATGTTAAACATTTCTCATTGTGTTATTATTTTTATGCGTCGCCCTGGATTGGGCGTCTGCTAAATGCTGTAAATGTAATGTAAATGTAAATGTACTCAATTTGACATGGTTTGTCTCACAGGTCCGGGACAAGCCAAAGCATTTGGGCAACATTTCACAGTCAGCTCAGGTGACAAGACTGTGTTTTATGCTGATGAAAAAGAAGCAGTTGTGGGAACAGGGAAACTCCGAGTTACAGGTACATTTGATTAGACATAAATTTGAAGGAGATCTCTGCATTCAATCTTACAATATGTGGGAATCAGTTAAAATGTAGAGACTCGAACACACAATCCCTATTGTCATCACACAAAAAGCCCCAAGCTCCTGAAAACAGTATGCTTCAGAAAAAGACATGCTGTGGTTCGTGCGACTTCCCACTCAGCCCAGTATGTTATACATATTTATACCTGACCTTTTTAAACCTCATGGTTATAAAATACAGTTTGGGCATTCACCTGTAATCCAGCTATACATAAACAATGATAAAGTTACATACAACCACATATGCAATACTACCAAAAGTATTTATTTATCATGCTTGAATTTGGTCTGCACTTATTTTTCCAATGAGAAGCACATTTTTGCAAACGCTTTAACTGTTTTCTACATAGAGTTCTTTTTACCTCAGTCCTAATTTGGAGTAACATTCTGGAGTGTTCAGATTTAGTTCAGCAATCAAAAGAAATCATACAAATTAATATAGAAATAATTGAATGAATTGTACATGTATTAATATAAATATAATATAACATATAACATCGTTCTCTAACGCTATTTTCCAATGGCAATCAAAATACCTTTTTTATTTCTATCACAACAGTGCTAGTGACTTCCCCTTATACGTATGTTATCAAGCCTTATATCAAGCCTTCAAACCAACAATTTACAGAAATAGCAAGTTTAAAGTCATTGAGGAAAATAAACTATGTGAGAAAAAAAGAACAATATTAACAGATGTTTACCTGACCTGATTTATTTTGATATGGCAATTCTTAGATCTTCTATTCTCCTTGGCAGTCTCCTCTTTGCTCAGTTTGAGTTGACAGGAACTCAGACAGACTTATAATTATCGGGTCACTTCCAACTCTTGTGTGGCATGAAAAGTCAATGGGAGGAAGGTGGCACGCAGCTGACACATAGCAAGATTCGCACCAATGGCTATAATATATTATACTGACAATCACGTACTGTTCTTATGTGCTAATCCTAAAAGGCCGATACAGCGATTGTTCCTCACATAAGAAGCACCACTGGGGTTGTTTTGTTTTCCTTTCCTGGCTTCAATCAGTCATGTTCTTTTCCAAGCCAGTGGAAAGACTTCAGGCTTTAACAATATCCATCTTATAGTTCATGACACATTGTTGCACTGAAATATACATCAGTACAATATTACCTTCCAGACCCTTCAGCAAGTTATCCTTTTATTCTTGCCGCCTAACTTAAATAGCACATAAAGCGTGCCAACGACTGTAAACAGGCACACGTCTCCCATATTTTATCAGCCACATCAGTTATTATAGACTTATCCAATTCAGCCACTAGAGATACCAGAAGCAACAATGGTTCCAAGAGCAACAATGGTTCTGTGTTTTAGTAGCAAGCTTAAAATCATTGTCAGACCCAATATATGTTTTTCATATATATTTATATCTGTTTTTCATTTTGAGTCCAAAATCTTACTTCATTCATTTTCATTAAAGAGCTTTTTCCTGATCAGGGTCAAAATGAATCTCGAGTATACTGCGAATGAGGCAAAAAACATACCCAAGCTCACATACAAACACTGATGCACACATTCACATTCAGAATTTGGTCATCGAAAAAAGACAGACCTTGCAGAATAGTGCAGGGCCTACAAATAGATGGGGTTCAACAAGTGCAGTTTCTTTAAGTACCCAGGATTTTCTAATGAATTGTATTTCTATGCAATCTCATTCTTAGACGCTATTTTTACCGCACACTGTTTTGTTGTTCAGGTCCACAAGGTGCACTTTTTGAGCACTCTGTTGAGACGCCGGTGGTCAAAGCCGAGCCCCT
This sequence comes from Kryptopterus vitreolus, assembly GCA_030449085.1. Classification (NCBI taxonomy): domain Eukaryota; kingdom Metazoa; phylum Chordata; class Actinopteri; order Siluriformes; family Siluridae; genus Kryptopterus; species Kryptopterus vitreolus. Next base: position 10,100,359 of record JACRUU010000026.1, on the reverse strand, counting down.
GAGAGACCTTAGGTGAGTGTTGGACAACGGACTGAACTTTGAGCAGCTGTGAACATAAGAGAAAGTCGAAGTTAAACGTAGGAGGAATTTCAAAATGATGTTTGTGATTTTTTTTTGCTGGGATTCTGAATGGCTTACTTAGAAGAGCTTTATTTGGGGATTCCAGAAGGGTAATAGTCATTTGTGGTAGATGATGACTAACAGCTTTCATGAGTCATCTGGAAGTGATCTAAGCTGAAGGATTTTCTTTTCCTTTAAAAAGACCTACGTGCACTAATACATGAAAGCTAATGAGAACCAGTGTGAAAGATCCTAATATTCCCAATTAATTCTTTGTGCGCTTCTGGATCACAGAATGTTCACATATCTATGCAATAACTCTCTTTTTTGTATGAAATCATGCACGCTGATGTATATTGTATTCTTGCTATTTATTCAGGGACTTGATGCCACCTTGTGTTTGAAACGTGCATTAATATTTCCTTGAATGTGTGGTGTTTCTCTAAGGTTGGAGTCTCCAACAAGGTCTTTGAGCATGGAGGCTCCCAAAGGTGTTTACATCAAAGCCATGGCAGGGAGTATAGATGCTGAATCAAGTCTGGATGTCATTTTACACTCAACCGAGGGTCTTGTAAGCGAATGGCTTTCAATCAGTTACACATTTAGTGAAGTTAAAGCTAAATATTTACATTGTTATATAGTACTCTTATACATTCTGGCTTAACAACAATATAATAATGTTAGTGGAGAGGATTACTGATCAGAAAGTAAAAAGTTCTAATTCTGGCAGTCATTAAACAGGTCTCTTAGCTCTCTCATATTTAAGACCCATAGATCTGACTCTAGCTTTCTATTTAGCTAATATGATTTTTTAAAATTTAGTTAAAAATGTAATTATTTATTTAGCTATCTATTTTTCAAATGTTGCATTAAATTAAAAGTTACTGAGATACTATTTATATTTCCATTATGTACAGCAGGGTACAAAAAGTAAACATGCCTGTTTTGCATTATTTAGAAATTTAATAGCACAATTTTCTTCATACATTATATTACTATACAACACTAACAAGAGTATTCGCATACATTTACGTGTTTTCTTTCAAGCTGGCACGTACTTTACATGTTAGTGATCCATTACAGTGTTATGTGTGAAGGTGTTATCAATAAAAGTGATTGGAAAAATAAGGAAAAGTTAACATGGCCAATATAAAATGAAACGATAAATCAGTTTGCTTGCTGTGTTTTTGAAAACCTTCATTTTACTTCTGCAGCTGGTTTTAGATGCTGAGACCATTCGTCTCCCTAAGTTACCGATGGGGGAAGCAGGATCACCAGGCGACTCGCAGGGGCTGTACAACATGTTTGAAGTGTGCATTTGCCCCAGCGGCAAACTGTTCCTCTCTAGAGCTGGCCTCTCCTCAACCTGCAGTGAAAGCCAAGAGTGCTGAATTCCAGAGCATCTGTAAACTGCTACTCGTGAAATAATAATTTGGTGTGGGATTTGCTGCTGAATCTTGTTGCAGAAATCTCAGACGTGGTACGAAAAGCACAATTTTGATACTACAGTTGCAAGTGGAAGCACATCATTCGTTTGGTGGTGAGAGTTTGAGCCTGAATACATCATGTACCTGGAATGCGTACACTTCTATGTAACACAACATTGGCAATCCCATTGTTGGTGAGTGGCAATTATTTTAGTCTTTTTCTCTGTTTTACAAAACAAGGCTGGGCAAAAAGGGGCTGGTCACCAGCGTACATCCTATGCAATATGATTTTATAGTGCAATACGCAAAACTTGTGTGGTAAATATGTTAATTTTCCAAGAGCAACAGCGAAACAATTGTTCGTTGTGTAATCAACACGAATCTGTCCAGCTTGCTTTAACGGTTAAATGATTTTACAGCAAAATTGATTGTGTTAGGATTTAAATACAGTAATAGCAGAAAAACCGTATACAAAAATTAAGATGGTCCAAGTAAATCCAGCCACAATGTGTCTCTGGTTGAATTTTTTCTCTTGTGTGTTTTTTTTGTGGGGATTCTTATGGTTGTCGTTTGAGAAACCATGTGTGATGTTTATTTTTATGTAAATAAAGAATTGATCTTCATCCTTTTGCCTCTGATTGTCAGATTTGATGATTGTTATTACATTTAAAATGCACAAATTGCCAAGTCGATTATTTGTAAATTACAAGCCAAAAAGACCAAGGTAAAAAGAAATAAGGTAGTATATTGCTCAATAAAGCATTGTACTGATGTTATCTAGCTTTTTATTTAATACTGCCAATAATCTCCAGATGGCATAGTTGTTGTTGTTGTTTTTTTTTTTTTTTTTTACGTATTAGCTTTAAAATGGCCACAGGTGCTAATGTAAAATGACAATTTTAATCAGACATTCACAGTTTGATGTTACATCTATGGCATGGCTTAAGGTTACTCTGTAGTAAAGGTTATGGTTAAGGAAAAATTAAGATTAACCCTATGTTCTGTTGTATGAGATAAAAGTTGACAGGACTACTGCATGATATTATATACACACACACACACACACACACACACACACATGGGGTGATGTGAAATTTATTAGCTCCATGGCACTGTTGATAAAAGATGACAGATTATACACTGAAAGAGTAAAAAAAAAAAAAAAAAAAAAAGGTCATATCTGTGACTGATTTCAAACAAACAGAGCTACAATAAGGCATGGACCTGGTATGAAAGTAAGAAATAAAGACAAGGCATCAACAAAATAAATGTGGACGCTATAATCCAGTGTTTTCAGTTGCAGTGTTCTTTCATGAATCACACAGGAGAAAAACATAGGCTAGGTTGAAATCAAATGAAAAATCTCTCTTTTTCCCCCGGGTTGTTTCACAGTGTGTGCGAGAAGACTAAATACAACTGACAACAGTACACTGCAAACAACAACGCAAAAAAAAATACAGTTCCTCAATCCCATTCCAAACTCTATTTGTAATTATAAAGTGCATATCACTAATGTCATACAAGTTGTCACTTGTAACAACCACTGGGTGGGTGAAATGGGATAGTTCAGTCAGGATGCTCTTGTCCTGGTAGCAAATACAATGTATTTAAAGCAATTTTATTTACATCATGCAATCATATGCTTGTATTATTTATTAGCTGGCAAAGTAAATGAACAGTCATGTACAATTAGATACAAAGGAGAAAAAAATGCTTTTGCTTTTTTGGGATAAATATAGTTTTTTAAAATTAACATTTTTTTTCCTCCCCTCCTTTGTTTACTTTAACTGCTTTGGGCAACCACTTTTTTTACTGTTAAAAAAAAGCCCTATTTGATCACTAATGGAAAATGATAGACATATTGAAAAATGTATTTGGAATGCAGAAATCCTTTGAGAATACTATGATACAACTGTAGAAAATAACAGACAAAAAAAGATGATGTCATAAAATAACAAGACAAAAACATCTACCATTTTTACTATAGCCCTACGAGAAGGTTCTTACAGTAATTATGGACTATTTTAGTCTGGTTAAAACAAAAGGTGCGCTTTCTAGATGATCTTTCTATTTAGAAATGCTTCCATCAAATTCGATGCCCAGTATGGTAAATTCTCTATTGCATCTGAAAAGTGAGAAAGCTACAACACACATCTATAACATCCTCCAGAGTCCAGAGGACAATTAGGCCTTTTTTTTGTTTGTTTTCTTGCATTTTAAAAGTACCATGGTTTAACTGATTACACTCCCTGTGTGTGTGTCTGCTTAAATGAATTGCAGCATTCACATGAGTGCCCCTTGCACAAAAAAAGTGCAGTGCAAATTACATGCAAATTACAGGCCATTACAGTCAACTAAATGACCGCACCAAGAAAAATACTTTGATATAAAACATGAAGTAAAAAAGCAGCATATTCCTGTTCGTTTCTGTACATAAGGTGAACACAAACGTTATAGTAAAAATAAAAGTATTGCTATGCCTTTCAGCGCTATATACACTTGCATGAAAACTTCACACTAACAATGAAAACTGAAATGTTTTTCAGGCTCAGGCATCTGTCTGGACATTTACAAGCAACTGTTTGCAATAAACATGGGAATATAGCACCATTCATGGTACTGTGCATAATGGTCAGAAGGTCAGACCCTTTTGCATGAAATATGCAAAAGCACATATATGTTTGTTTTCCTATTGCACAAGGCCACCATTTGTGTTGTTTTTCTTGATGTAACAATTCTGTTGCGTCATATTTTTTGCTGCACAAAAGCTTCTAGTCGGACAATTATTCGAGCTGTACATTCCATTACTCTCATTGCAACTTCGGAAGTGTACCTGTCGTTAGGAATCTGCGGAAAGGGCAAGAGGTCAGGATAGCGGGTTCGGAGGCTATCGACGCCATAACCTTCCAAGATGTTGACATCCTTTACCAATCCAGCTAGCTGCGTATTGTATTCTTCTATCTTCTGTGCCAAAGCTGTGGGTTTCACGTCTTTGTCCGATTTTCCTCTGACCGCATAGTCTGCAGCAATCAATGCTAATTTGGTGGCCAGGTAGCATTTGAAGCACACCCACTCATTTGCATTTTTATGAAGATCATTTCGTGCAGCAGAAAAATTTGCCCTTGCTTGCCTTAGCCATCTTCTCGCCTCCACAGGGTTTCCGACTGACTTGAAAGACGGTGGCACAAAGAAACGGCTTGAGTGCGACGTTCCCGAATAACTTGCAAACTGATCCCTAAATTGGTGCCTTTCAAATTTATGGCTCGTTGCTTCTTGGTTCCACGAAGTGTAAAAGCGCTGAAAAGAGAACTTCTCTGACTGGAAACGAGTGGACGATGCAGAGAATGTTCTCCTCGATGTCCGGTCTGCGGTTTGCTCGGCGTGTGCTTGCTTCTCCATTCTGCTGATCTCATTTTGCAAGTGTTTAAAGACCTCTGTGGCGATCTCAAGATTTTCTGCATTCTTGTCTGGGTGCCACTTCAGATACAACCGTCGGATGATCTTCTTTCTCTCGGTTTCAGGAAGCTTCCAAGCCTGTTCTACGACCGAAGTAACTTCTTTCAAAATTTCAGGTAAGGCGTTGAGCTTAATCTTTTTGGGAGACAACTTTTTTGGTGGCGGTATGTGATTTTCCTTGCCGGGAAATATAGGCGGTGCCATTCGGGAGCCTGTGGAGGAACTCTCTGATGAACTGGTCGGGGTTGCTGGTGCACCATCGCGAATGTTGGTGCTGTCATCTTGTCGGGAGAATTTATACAGATCAAGGGAGCTTACAATTTTGTATTCACTGTATCCAATGTCAATTTGAAAGCATTTACCCAGAAAACCTGGGTTCTCATCCTCTTCTCTTTCCACCTCTTGAACAATAATGGCATACGTGTAGGTTGGCTGATAGGAGCCTAATATATCTCCTCCTTCAGAGTCAACTAGGTATCCCACATACTCTCCAGGATAGAAAACATTCATTGGGTCCATTAGCAGCAAATGATGTATTTCTGCAGGGATCGGTGTCCCAGGAAGAGGAAGCTCGAGCTTTGAAGGCTCAGTCGAGTCGTACTTCACGCCGAGATTGTCGAGCTTTTCTGTGATCCTGTATATGTCATTGCAGCCGAGCATAGCAATAAGATAAGAAGTGTCCGAGATCAGATTGTCTGTAGCAGACTTGAGGGTCATTGCAAGAGCAAGAAGAAAATTGATGTCTTTGCTATCAGAATGCTGAATGTATAGGTGGATAACTGACGGACCATATCGCTTCAGAAAGGCCAAAGTTTCACTCCGGCTGTGTGGAATAGGACTGCAGCCTTTCACTCGCAATGTGGTCTGTAGTTTCTCGAAACAAGAAACCTTCAATCCTTCACAAAGTGCTTTGCAGAGTCGAATGGCTTTATCCTCGTTCACCATGAATGCATTGTCATTCTCATGCTTCATTATTCTTATTAGTCCTGTGATGAACTGCTCAGAGGAAAGGAGGAGCTGGAGCCTACCCTGAAGTGAGCAGAGGGCTCCGAACTGGCACATTTTTTGAGACGTTTCATCGAGTTGCTCCTCTAAGATACTACTCAACAGCCTGGGCCTGAGTTTCTGTGGAAGTAGCATAATAAGCTTAGTGTGGAAAGAATGGTCTTTGCCTAGGTAACACTGGCTCATGTCAACAAGCATTTGTACCCCAACATTCCCCTGTATTCTGCTCTTGTAATGTGGCGCATCATCAAAGACTAAACTGTTTGACTTTGAGAGCCGGCCATCATGACTTGGTAGATAAAATGTTAAATCTCGGAGAGTCTCTAGATCTTTGCGAATCTGCACTGGGTCATTCTGGAGACTTTTGAAGAGTCCAGAAACTGCTCTTTTTACAGTCCTCATTTCATTGGGGTCCAGCTGCTTGCCTTCCGAGCTCCTGTATATGCGATACAAAACTTCAACATATTGTTTTGTTGAGACAATGTCCTCAGTGCCCAATAATTTGAACAGCTGGTGAAAGGTACCAAGTTCAAGTGGAAGTTTGTATAAATATGGTTTAAAATCCGATTCGTTGTCCAGATTTATCACAACCTCCTCTGCTTTCAAAAGTTTCCAGCCTTCTTCGACCATAACAAATGCGACTCCTCGTAACTGATAACGAAATTCCCGCTTGTCTGCATTGAGGAATTCATAGGTTCTCCGCAAAACTTTATTCCTTGTTTTGACAGTGTCATCATCCACATTTGTGATGCTGCAGATGTTCTTGCAGTTGCTAATGACTTTTTCCAACGGTGGATCGGAATTTACATTCAACATGGTCAGAACCTGTTCAAGCTGCTCTTGGCCTGAAAGAGTGCTCCCCTCTTGGTCTTTTATGGTCGTCGGAGTGGCTTTTTCTGGTAGAATAGGACAAGATGTCCAAAGTAATTGCATGATGTCAGTTTGCTTAAATTTTGGATTCACCTGAGACCCGCTGAAACGGATTAACGGAAGAGTGCCATTGATTTCTTGATGCTGAGGATGAAGTCTGACAAGTTCTGCAGGCGCACGTTCTGGACATAAAAACGAGATCATTGAGAGTTCTTTAAGGAACACGCCCTCAAAAAGATCTGTTCTTTCGCTGAATATGTGATTCAAGAGAACGTCGACTATGGTCTGGACTTTTTCTTTAGTCCAGTTCTCGGTCTGTGCTTTGATGCTGATTTCTTTCGCAAACTGGAGGACTTGTTGTTGAGACACAATATGCTTTAAACCGATCTTGCGCAGGAACGTGATCCATGAAGGCAGGAGCGATGTTCCATTTTTTGGTTTCAATACTTGATCGATTTTCTTGAAGAAATCCACGGGGATGAAAGATTTTTGCGGCAGCATTACTTCAAACACTTTCACAGTTTGGTCGAAAAAAGCTTTGGGAGGTTTTAGCCTGTTGGTTGAGTCAAATATAAATGACAAATTTTCCAGTTTTTCATAGAGTTGGTCTTTAATGCAGCAAGATTCCTCCATTGCCAGCAGCCTCTCCTTTAGGTAAATGAGGTGTTGGATTTTGGCATCATGAGAGAGAATGTCAAACTTCGGCAGGAGGTGCTTCAGATAGACTTCCAGATCATCGATTGGACTGCATCCAAGAAAAGTATACAGTTCTTTCAGCTGTGGATTGTCAACAAGAAAGGTTGAGGATGTAGTGTGTGCCCATTTTTCCACGTCAATTGACGGAATGCTTTTGGTCAGAATATAACAAGCTCCAAAGTTTGCGATGCTGATATGCTGTCCGCTGACAGCTCTGTAACATGGGAGCAATTTAAGACTTTGCACATCATCCGGACATAAATTTGTCAAATTTGAGTTAAAGTAGAACAGCAGCGCTTCACAGTCCTTGTCAGTCAAGCTCCCTGCTTTGAAAGTTGATGTCTGAATCATGTAATCAAGCGATCGCAAAATGCTCGAAGGATTGTCGATATTTGCGGTGTACTGCGCCAGTAGATGCAGGATTGGACTCTCTTTTGCGCACATTTTATTTACTGCTACCTGCAAACATCCGGCTTTCATCAGGGTGTGGAAAACCTTTTCATTCTGTCCATTGGGGAAAATGGCAGCGTACATGAGGCTGAAAGGTAACAAAGCATCATATTCTGGAACAGTGAGTTTGTTACTCGACACCATAAACTTGATCCCTGGTAGTAGGGCCCAATCTTTAAGGGTCTCCATAGCCATTTCAAATTTTGGCTTAACCTCTGTTGGGTCATCTTTGATGCCAATATTTTCGCTGATAAATTGCCACGAGCTCTTCAGCCAAGATTCACTTGCATAGTTTTCCCTCCACTTTACAGGGACCCTGGTTCTGTACTCTCGTGGCAGGACGGATCCCAGTAAATCTCCAAAGCTGCTTATGTCGAAAACCTTTGCCACTCCTGCTTTGAAGAGAATGTTGGCATATCTCATGTACAGCGTGTGCATGAACAGTTCTGGCCTTGAGGAGACAAGTTCATGGTGGCTTGTTAGGAATTTGGGGCGTTTTGAGTCAAACACTTGCAAGATGTTGTCCATTGTCAAAAGCAGTGGGAGCCCCTCGATTCTGATGTCGTCATCCTCGATATCTTTGAAGCAGTAGTCCACCAATAGTTTCAGACTGTGAAAAAGCTTATAATTAGACTGTTGTAGTCGACATGGCAGTTTTCCAACTTGACAAGACGTGTCCGGGTATGAAAAGGTCAACAGGAAGCATCGGACATCCTCTGGTGTCACATAGCTGACTGAAATACCTGCATCTTCCAGGCAGAAGTAGAGGCTGGCTGTCTCATCACAACTGTGGACTAAATTGAAGCCTACATCCAGAAGCATGGCCTTCAGCCTATAGACATTTTCTGCCACTGATTTACGTGTGCTAATATTGTACTCTGTGTTTTTCAGATGCTGCAACTCATCTTGTAGCAAGTTGTCAAAGAATGCCCTACCTTTAGTCGAGGGGGAAGTGTTCACCCAGGAAATGTATATTGCCGAGTGCATTAGATCAGTGTTGTCCAAATGTGGCGCCCTAACAACAGGCAACAGTCTTTTCAGGTCTGCGTGAATGCAGTGATAGATTGCTTTCACCAAACAGTACCAGTCTGGTTGGATGTCCAGTCTGTTGACGGGAAAGAAAAACAAGAACTTCCGCAACATATCTTTGACTTGGTGAATTGGTGTTCCTTGCAAAACGGTTACTGTGGGATCGTGCCCAGGAAACAGCCGACGTTTCAGCTGAATGAGCAGCTCAACATAAGCAGGGGCTATTAATGCCATCATTAGATTATTGTTCCAGTCACTCCTTACCCCGACTCCATTGTCATCTCTCCATAGGTTTCTTCTGGCTGAATCCAAGGCAAAATGCCCATTCACATGAAAAGGTAAGCCTGTCTCTAATGAAAGAGGAAGAAAACAGAAGGCTCGATGAGGCTTTTTATAATTGTGACTTGTACAAGCTGCCACCCCACCCCGAGGAAAGAGTGTTATGTCCTCATTTTTGTGGGCTGACACTACACTTTTTGAAACTTTCTCCATATCCGAAAATCCCGATCGATTGCAAACCAGCCAGGTCGTCGAGTTCCCATCCGAGTCTTCGATAACCATTGTGTATGTTATTTGTTGGACTGGGATCTGGCTCAGCTGCTTTTTCTTCGTCACACTGTCCACTACACTGGCATGAAATTGTTTACGCTTCAACCGATCGCCATCTGTGATTTTTGCAGTGACGGAATACAGCGTTTTTAATTCTCCCGTCCGATATTCGACTTCGCATATTGAGATTTTTTCCATGTGGTTCAAAAACATCAGTAGTTCGGCACCGTCGGTTCGTAATTTGTCCAGCAGATTTTGCACCATTCGGTCCGACGCAGGTACTGAGCTAATCTCGGAAATCTTTGCCATTTCAACAGAGCGGATAGGAAAGCGAAATATTGTGCTGCGCTCCAGCTTGAAATGATTCCCCAAATATAAGTTCAGGACATCGGAAAATTGGGACCTAAAGTCAGCATCCAGGTCTCTGAACATTCTTCCTGGACTAACGGTTGTTGCTCCAGGTGCATAGCGTGCATGTGGGTCAAAGATACAAAGGATGTCATTATTTGAAATGAAAGACGGACAGTCAGTAATGTGATATACTGAATTGAATCCAATACCATACTGTCCGGTTTTACCAGGGTTTGCCTCTTTCGTGCCTCGACCAAGATTCTGGATTCCTCGGATGTCATCCTCTGTGAATGGTTGATTGTTGTATACACAGAGGGCTGGACCTTGCATAGGTACCCATCTATCATCGAATATTCTGTCAGTTGGGTGGGTCCTGGGATCGAATACAAAGTAGATCTCTGTTGCTTTGGCATCATCTGCATTCTGGAGAAGTTCTTTCAGCATCTCCTTCTCTGATGGATATGGCATTGAGGATGCTCTTGATTCGGCTAGTGAGTTTCTCCTTCTGGCCGAACTCACTTCCCAGAGTGGTGAAGCAGATATTGGAAGCATACCTTTCCAAGGCTTTGTGGCGTTTTGGAACAGCACCTAATTTTACTGCTACCTCTCTTGGGATATCTCCATGACAATACTTTACAGTTGTATCTCTGACCTTTATCCATGGGCAGTCATTGTAGCACAATGACCTGGATTGTTGCAAAGTGAAATGGCTATCAGGTAAAAGTATTTGTCCATAGTTGCTTAGGCAGAACTCCTGATTTCTATCTCGGATTAAACTCCATATCCCTTCACTGATGATTCTACGGCATAGCTGAAAGTTTTCCTCTGAGAGGCATCTTCTGCCACATTCATTCTTGATCAGTTCTAGAACATCTGAGAAGTTTTCAACAGTGAAGTTTGACAAAACCCCCACAGTTTCGAAAAGCTCCCGGCAGCTGTTCCTGTACTTGTTAGGAAGTTGGTAAAGGTGCGGCGCAGCATCGAAATTCAAATGGAACGAAACTTTTGATGGGTTTACATACGTGTTCTCCACTAAAATAGAGCAGAACGTTTTCAGCTCCTCCTGAATTTCGTCCTTGGCATCTTTGGACTGCATCATTTCTTCATATAGGTACTTGTAGCAAGCATTTGTTATGTTTTCTTGGTACAGGGTGACCCCATCGAATGATTTTGATAGTTCTTTAAGCTGACTTATGACTAACCCTACAGAGGGCTTTTTTATTAGTCCAAGATAGTCTTTGACAGCCAGAGACATGGGGCCACAGCCTTTAAAAGATGGAGAGCTCTCGTTGAGGATCGGCTTCATCAAGCATACAGTGTCCTGATGGTCTGTTGTGAAAAGTTCCGTTGCAGAAAACATCGTTGACTGGGGGAAATTATTTCCATACCAGGGGAGAGAAAAGCCAGCAGGCTTTGTTAAGAATGGAAGAAAACTGATGTTTTCTAATTTTGCAGCATGTTCATTTGCCCACGGGTCTCTCATTTTTAGCTTTTCGTCAATCAAGCTAAGCAGTATACTGCTCCGTTGGCATGCGGCAGTATGATCGGCTTCATTAAGTGTCTTGACAGACTCGGCACGTTCTGTCAGGTCTTCCCAGGAAAGGTCATCTTTTACCATACCCAACAGTACTAGTTTCACCAAGCATACGGGATTCAAATAGTCTTTCACACTTCCTTCAGGGAATCGTCCGTCATCGCCGTTGTACAGTTTAGCAACTCTCCCTTCTGGATGGATCAGTCGAGAAGGCAGAACAAGACTGTTGGATGGTCCTGAGCAAGGAATACATGGAGTTTCTCTGAGGATACTTGCAAAATCCTCCAATTTTTCATTGAGCACATAATGCATCAGGGGGTCACGAAGGTCTTTGTCAATATCTTGAATATGGGGGAAAAAAACATCTGTGAAGAACTGTTTCTCTGTAAGAGTGTTCTCCATTAGTTTCCCTTTACAGCCAGCATCGTCAAAGCCTTCTTTGACCCAGTCGGGAAGCTCGACAGCACAGAGATTTTGGGAGCCACACTTTTTCAGATAGGTCATGAAGATTTTAAAGGCAGCAGGTCCAACATCAGGTTTGCAGAGTAATGTGTCATCCAAGAACCTAACATGCTTGATGGACACCCAGGTTTTGCCATCTGAGAACACTTTTGCATTATCTTCATCTTGACCTTTCGCAATTTCCTGATATACACCTTGGCAAATCAGGTTAAAGTCATCATGCACAACTCCAGGATCAGGCCAAGCTGCATAGTAGTGATATTTAAGGAGTTCCCCATTTTCTGACATGTTACGCAGCATATTAAGTGCAGCCATGTAGGCCTGCACAATCACGTGCCTCATGAAAATAGAGTTCCACTGTCCTTTAGTGTCTGTCTTCCATATTTCCTTCCTATTTGACGTAACTGCAAAACATCCATTGATGTGTACTGGTAATCCAGTTTTTATCCTTAGAGGTAAATAACAGAAAACCTCTCCGATTGGGCTTGCGTTTGTCCGCAATGTCCATTTTCGATTTTCTTCTTCGGAGAGCAGCACTGCTATTCCCCCGCATGGCACCAGACCCAGTCGCTTTCCACTTTCACCGAGAGAAAACTTCAGCGCCTCGGTCACATCCATACATGAAGAGATGAGCCAAGTTGTGGTTTCGACACCTTTTTGAGGAATTTCATCAGTAAGTCTCTTGGTTTGAGAGCCTTTCGCTGCCATCTCAAAGTATGCAGATGGATCCTCTTCAGAACCTCTGAAAAGGGGCGACTGTAGATCAAGGATACGTCTGAACACATTGTGGTACTCCTCGACAACAATTCTGATGATGCAGCCAGATTTAGGCGTGTCAGAAGGTACTTTGTTGGTGGTCGAAACCTTTTTCATGACTTTTGCTGCAGACTTCAAAATACTGAGAGGGCCATATGCTGATTTGGAAGACCAAACGCTCTTGTTTATTGTGACTACGTCCTGTGCAGCAGCCGGATTTGACTCCTCAGACTTCAAATACTTTAGGACCATAGTCCCAACATGCTGGGTAAAAAGAATTAGCCGATGGCCACAGATGCTGAACTCATCAACGAGTGAATATATATCAGTGGTGTTGTAGTACATACTGCTAATTTCACTCACAGCAGCTTCATGCTCTGTTCTGAACGGGAGTCTGAAGAGAGTTCCATCGTACTTATAAGGGGACTCTTGCAGCAAAGGAAGCTGGCAGTTGAAGATATTAATGAAAGGCTTGAACTGGTTGGGAAATTTGCGCAGTCGTTTCTGCTGTTTACTCCAGTTGATTTTGATGCCTGGGTTGGATTTGTCCCTGATGTGTTTGCTAATGTGATTGATGTTTGGGTCGAACATAATCATAAACTCTCTGCTCATGATGATAGGAATGTCTGTCACATGATAAACCGAGTTGAATCCTAACCCAAATTTGCCTACTTTGTCTGCTTCACATCTTTTCATGGATCCACCCAGTCTTGTTATATTGAGAAAGTCTGTGTCTGAGAAAACTGCATTGTTAAATGACCACAAAGAAGGACCGTGAGAGACGATCATTCCAGGGTCCAGCAGATTTTCTCGTATATCGAGATTTTTTCTCATGTCAATCAGAAAACTGCACTCGGTGGCATTTGCATCGTCAGCATTTTGCAAGAGTTCTTTAAAGATATCGGCAACAGAGGGATATTCCTCGAGAATGTTTTTTATTCGGACGGTCAGTGGTTCCCTCTGCCCTGACTGTTCAAATCCTAGGTTCTCTGGGTTTATTAGTCTTGTGCTCAAACATGGAACTCGTAACCACTCTGCGGTTTTCATGGGAATATCATCATGCACAAGGATGATCGGCTCTGTCGTATCATCGAGCAAGTCGTTCAAATCATCAACCTTGATATCGCAGTACGCGCATTCATGAATGGCTTTCATTACCAATTTGCTTGGATCTTTGTAGCAAAAAATTGGCACCTGCATGTCCGTATCCACTGATATTTGATTGTTGTACAACCATCGTAAGATATTTATCAAAAGTAGGATATTATGTTTGCTTTCTTCTTTTGTCATTTCTTGTTCACTTCGGTCCTTGATTGTTTTAACCACTTCAAGCACATGGCTGGAGTGAATTTCATCAACGGAGCCACAGAATTTGAAAAGCTTGTGAAACTTCGCAATGGTCTTTGGTAGAGAGTACAAGTACGGTTGCAGATCCAAATCTGGGACAGGTTTTAGCACTGTGATGCCAGGGGACGCAAATGTTTTGCCGGTCCATACCCAATCAAAGGACAGAGACTTCACCGCTTCTCTTGCATCCTCTAGGTGAACTTGCATGAATCCATAAATTTCAAAAAGAATCTGCTGAAACTGATACCAATCCTCTGTGGTAAATACTTGGGATCTGTGCCAGTCATTTACGGCTTTTAAATGCTGGAGCACTTGGTCAACTTGGGGCTCCATGGATAACTTCAGGGCTTTTTTCATACCAGCAGATGTTCGCTCCACCAGGGTTACAGAAGAACCAACAAGCACTGCATGAGATATATTACACATGTCACACAGGGAGGAAATATAACAAGAATCTCCCTTCCAGACAAGAGACTTAGGATAATTTAAAGGTCTCTCCCTACAGACTGGTACCCATTTCAATTTTTGGAGAGATGCCTGCGTTTCTGGAGACTTCACTAACTTTGTTTGTTTGTTCAGGACAGTAAGGAGTGTTTTTGCTTTCTTTAGAACAGACTCCCATTCCGGATTAGGGCTTCCCTGTAACTCGTCGATTTTCTGGGCGACATGAAGTACGTCTTTTTCAGTAAGCTGCACTTCATTCTTCAGCCCTATTTGTCTTAGAGAATGAAGAACATCAGGAGACAACGTGTAGGTGTCTGGCGGAAACCTTGTCTTTTCCTCCATGTAGAACAGCTCTTGTAGTATCTCCAGCTCAGGATCAAAAAAATCCATTGCTGAAAGAGGCTTTCCAGAGGAGGAACAAATAAACTTAAGAGGCGATAGCCAGGTGATTACTGCTTTGTTTTCATTTTTGAGAAATGACAAATGGGTTAGGGTCCACAACATTATGCTCTTGGTTTCTTCTACAGTGTAGAAACCTTTCTCAATGTCCTGAAGGATCACTTTCAGACATTCAGTGCTTTTAACCTGTTCCACATTTAACAGGCGAATGAGACGGATTGTGGACTCATCACTGCTGTCAACCACATTAATGGATAGTTTAACATCTGGCGGATGTTTGGCAGTATGATGCAGTGCTCTAGCTCCTTTCAGAGAAGTAAAGGTTGGTGCACCTTTGTCGGATAATTTCCCCACTTTCAGGAAGATGGGAAGCTCTTGAATTATGCGTTTCTCTTTTTCAGTGACATCTGGAAGACCGGCTAGAAAGTCTTTGAGGGCTAACTTTTGTTTGTCAGGGAGGGATGAGACATAGCTAGCCAGTCTCTGGGATGAGACCCTGTCCATAATCTGTAACACAGTGCTTGGGGAAAATGGATGGATGTAATTTTTCAGGAGTGGGTGTTGCAAACAAGAATCCACGTTTTGTAAGACGACCCCTCCAACTTTGCGTATGACTTCCAGCAGGTCTTCGGAAAGTGTGCTCTCTTCTTCGTTCACAATAATGATAGGAGATGGGGTCTTGAGACGGAGGAGCTCCAAGGATTCCAAACTATCGTTCAATGGCACGCTTGGAATCAAAGGCATGTCTTCAAAAGTACTAAGGTCATCGGCAAAATGGATATACAGATGTTTCCAAACCATCTGCAGCCAAGATGTCAAAGGATGTCTCTTCTCTTTGTCACCAGGGTACCACTGTACAGAAAAGTCTCGGGAAGGCCATGCAGTGGTAAGCACTTCTTTTATGAGACGCGCTGATCTTTCTGGGCTCAAAACTTGGACTTGAGTACAAGGTCTGCCTAGAAAAAAAAAACAAAATAAATAACTATCATGAATGCCTAGTTTGGAAAACACTGTAGAAAATGATGCTTACTTGGTCTAGATTTGGTCAGAAAATTTCATGCTTATTCAAAACATACTGACTAATTATCAATCAGACATAATGTTGATTTTAAATATGCCAATTGTGAGTGGCGATTTAGAAAAAAAAGCATACCATTACAGTAAACATCAGGATGTTTAAAATAATGGCAGCATGTAATCATTTGAAACCCAATTTTTATAGAATACATCACTTTCCACTTTATTGAAAACACCTGGACATCTCCACAAACAATGATAGCAAAGGTTCGGCGAAACTAGACAGCTACAGACCTCAATATTCAGCCGGGCAGTTTTGATCATTCTGTGACACTGCAAGGTTTAATGTGTTGTATCCATACACCACTTTAAATAGTTACAATAGTTACACTTAAAATAATTACAATATTGTAGCCATCCTGCCAGCGTACCAAGTAAGTTTATTTACATTATAACCTCCCTCATCAACAAAATCTTGAAAGATATTTTTATATTTGTACTATTCTGCAGAAACTCTACAGACTGTTGGGAGTGGCATTTATAGTGCAGCAGTTTCTAAAATGCTAAAAACAAGATTGTCTTCCTTAATAATCACTTACTGGTCAAACAGGATTGCCAACTCATTCATTCCCTCGGGTCGCGGGGAGCCTCTGCCTTTCTCAAGGCAGGATTCACCCTGTATGGGGTGCCAACCAATCGCAGGGCAAACAGACACACACACACACACACACACATTCGTACACTAGGGACAATTTTTCCAAAGTGCCAATCAACCTACAGTGCATGTTTTTGGGACACCTGAGAAAAACCCTCTGAGGCAAGGGGAGAACATGCAAACTCCACACATATACACATGGCGGAGACAGGAGTCGAACTCCCAAGCCACTAAGCCACCGTGCCCCGATCGGCAAACTAATTTTCCTAAAATAATCTCATATTTATGTGACATAGCCCTTGACTTATATGGAGATTGATTATTTTTAATTGGGCTTGATGTCACCCAGGTGAGGATGGATTTCCTTTCTGGTTCCTCTCATGGTTTTCTTACACATATGTGTTTTCCTTGCCAATGTCAATACTTGCTTAATCATCATGGATTAACTTATATTCAGATTCACAATCTGTTTTAAATAAAGCTGCTTTCGGACAATACCCATTGTTAAAGCGCTACACACACACACACACACACACACACACACACCAAAAAATGAATTGAATCTGACAATGAATTGAATGAATCGGCAAGTGTTCCTAATAAAGTGAATACTGACCGTATTATAAACATAATAAAATAACCTACTCATAAAGAAATTGTTAAAGGAGGTTCTTTTAAAGTGTTTCCCTTATTTTGTTATTTAATATAATATACATGTTAATACATGATTTTTGAAGAATTTTTGAAAATTACAATCACAAAGGCCTGATGAAAAGTGTTGATGGCAATAGCTTCCACAGGGTAAGTACAAGTATCCTCAAACACACGTGCCACAATGAACATGTGTTACAAACATTATTAACACTGTTATTAATAGTTATTAACAAATATTAACACTGTTTTCCTTTTTCTGGTCATCACTTTTTCTTCATGTATTAGTAGTTTAAGGTTCTATTGTTATATTAGATTCTTATATTTGTTAGCACATGGAAATTGGTTAATAAAAATGATTAAAACTACATAATGCCGAACATTTATTTGTGGTTTTAATCAGTTAGTGTGTTTGGCATTACAGTAATGCAAAAATGTAAGTAGACTAAATGCTGAAAATAATATTAGGTTGTGTTATACTGCAATATATAATGGCTGGATCTGATCCACTAAGAAGGAGAAACGCATTTTCCTCCACAAGCACACTTACTTACCGGAGCAACCCCAAAGATACTGCTGAACTGGGATTCATATTCAACATCAGGATCAAAATAAAGTACAGTTAATCTCACAAAAGAAAAAAAGAGAATTACATGAAAAAAGGTAAATACAAATGAATTATTCCCATTTTACAGCGTATATGCCAGGGATCACCAACCTTTTTGTAACTGAGAGCTACTACATGGACACCGAGTCATATAAAGGGCTACCAGTTTGAAATACTCCTCTGAAATAACAAATTTACCTTTAGTTATATATTATTATTATTATTATTATTATTATTATATTATTATTATTATTATTATTATTATTATTATTATATTATATTATGCATTTATCTAAGACATAAATACTCATTTATCTATAAGTGAATACACTTGTGATTTTTGACAGTGACTATCAACAACGAATTAACTACATTTTACATTATAGACGCATCTCACTGATGAGTTGTGCACTTTTTATAGCAAGCCTGAGAGCTACTCATGTGCTCCTTGGGGGCTACCTGGTGCCCACGGGCACCACGTTGGTGACCCCTGGTATATGCTATATAAACTTTGTATTCAATGGCATTTAAAGACACTTCACTCGGAAGAGAAAAATGCTGTTCCCTGCCAAAGCATTATCACCAACAGTTTATCTCGACAGCAATTCAGGGAAGGTCATGTGAGCTGGCACCTTTAAAGAAGACTTAAAATAGCTAATAAGTGATTAGAACTAAAGAAGATAGTAAAATGTAGTACTATATTATGAATTACGATTAGTTTGTAAATGAATAAAAGTCAGATGCAGGCTTTGTAATTTGAGTAGATTCTTTTGGCAGGCCACATATTCAGGCTTAGGCCTACGGCCTCTATTAAGCTTTTTGAGCTAGCAGGTTTTAGCACATACATGGCTGAAAAAAGAGATATAACATGTACAAGTATAAGTTCATTGCCTCAAGGCAGAGGTGTGTAAAGTTAGAACACAGGGACAAATGTAGCATGCTGATAGGTGTTAACTGACCTGCAGCTTAACTCTTAGAATGTAGGGTCTCCTGGCCAACCTGCTGATATTGTCTGTTTATATGATGCAGATTTTTTTGAACACATTTAGCTACTGTACCTAAAAGTATTTTACAAAATGATACTTAAACCATGTACAAATATTAAGGGGTAGTATCAAATCCTAGAAGCAACTTTATTCAAGGAATTACACTTTTAGTCACTTTTTCCAAATTTAGTCAATAATGTGATCATATTCAGATCATATTTGTTGTTTTTGTTTAAATTTTAGCATATTGTTGACTGAATATTTTGATAGACTCTTATTGGGCCCCTAAGAAAAAAAAAAGAAAAAGATTGTCTCCTCTGCCATAATCTAAAGTTTGTTTTAACGATCATTGATATATGTACCTCTACTTTTGGCCGCTTCTTTCAGGCTGTTCATGATGTGTGAGGGAATGCTTTCTAATATGAATCTTCCTTCCAAACCGGGGAAAAGAGATCTGTTGAGAAATGTACAGCAGAATTTCAATCAAAATTGTACTTTCTATTCCATATTCAAGTTATACACAGCCAAAGTGTATTAATACTAATGAAATGTAGATTTTCTAAAATTTCTAGAGAATAAAAAAAATAATTCACTTAAAAAAAACTATTTAATATCATACCTTGGGTATTCTTCGGAGGCAATGTACACAGCATCCTTGTCACTCACAGAGGAGGAAAAAGCAACAAATGTCTCATTTTGCAACGGCAGCATCTCCAGTCCAATAAGGTCGCCGTAACAGGCATCGCTGAGAATAAATTCAAGCAGCAGCAATTTCTCACCGGAAGACCCTTTGTGCCTGGTTTTCCGTAGCGTCTGCCGTACATAAGAAGGTGTCACTCTCTTCAGGTTGTCAGGTTTGGTGAAAAATGTGGTTAATACAGCAAAAGTATAGGCTGGCACATTGGCCAGCATCATCCCTGAGTTATGGAGGTATTTGATTACTGATTCTGTGCTTTCCTTGGTACAGTCAAGGTCTAAAAACACTGCATCATCCACTTTGACCCAAGTGTTGTTAAGAGAGTAGACGACCGGCTCCTGAAGCAGGTCACGGAACAGAGGCTCAAGAATGGGTCTCCAGTACGAGCGTATCCTGTTGGGATCAGGCCAGGCTTCATAAATGCTTTTAGGAGACAGGGGGAAATCTTGGTCTTTCATGGTCTGAATTCTCCGAATAGTCTCCATAAGGAGTGTGTAGTATGCTTTCGGAATGACTGTAACAACGAGAAGTTCGTTCCAAAGCGCCGCCGGGTCCCTCCACTGGTCCACTTCTCGCCACTTAATACTTCGACGATTGTCGGTCAGACCAAAAAAGCCACTAACATGCACTGGCAAACCTGTCATGCTCTCTTCTCCAAGAGGAAGTGGTAGAAAACAGAACGCCCGCCCTGAGAAGCTGGAAGTGGCACCCTTGTCCTCAGCATCAAGCGGCATCAAAGGTAAAGCAATGCCGATAGTCGGGATAAACTTTAGATCATCCGCAAGGGTGTCTAGTTCACTACACATCCCTCGTCCACCCACAGCATTACAAACTAACCAAGAAGTCTTCTGACTTTCTTTTGCAGTCTTATCCTGCACCTCAATACTAAGCTGGTACGTGCTGCAAGTGATAGAATCAACTGGCACCCCATTGCTGTAGCTGTCTATGGCCAGGCCTAGAGTTTTTAAACAGTTAGGCCGCTCGAGTTTGTGTTCGGAATTCTCGCCTGCCGAGACTTGGAAAAGAATCCGTTCGGTACCATCTGACTCACGCACATGCAAAGAGACCTTCTGTACACTCTTCAGGAAAAGCAGCACCGTGTCCGCATCGGCTTTAAAAGATTCAAACAACTCTAGAACTTTCTCTTTATTATACACATTGCTGCTCAGCTGAGAAGGCTTCATACGAAGCGGAAAGCGAAAAAGCGTTCCTGGGAAGTTGCCGTCTTTGATGGTTTTCTCAGAGCTGCCAAAAATGCCAAAGTACGGAGCGAACTGGTCAGTCAGCTCTGTTATTTCTTTTTTGTCTATCTTCAAGTTCCAGCATTGTCCAGACTCATGGACTCCAAACAGCATCTGATGAGGGTCCAGCATCCCAATTTGATCCCCACTGAATATACTTGGGACATCTGAAAAGATTAATCATGTGCAAATGTTGTTGTTTTTTTTTTTTTAGTAGTATTTAGTATCTGATCAATTTGTGCACTCCAGTTACCTGTTATGTGGTAAACAGAGTTGAATCCAATCCCAAATCGTCCAACTTTTAAAGGGTCTTCTCTTTTCCTACTCCTTGCAATCTCTTGTATTCCATTCCAATCTTCTGTCGTAAAAACAGCATCGTTGTACACATACAAGGCTGTTCCTGGAAAATCATATGACAGTTTGTACAGTGAACACAGATTTTGTTCTAAAATAAAAACAATAAATGTATTTCACATTTCTGTTAAATAATGTACCTTGATATTGGGCCATTTCAGGTGACCACAGTGACTCCACCCCATATTTATTCTCATCATACATAAATTTAACCTCCTTTGCTCCGGCATCTTCTGCATTTTGAATCAACTCCTAAATAAAAAATAGGTCAAGAGCCAAAATAACAGATAATTAGATCTTTATAACTAAAACTTTATAACTCAAAGAATAAGAACATCTTCAATCAGTTAGGTCTGGCAAGGCCATTTATTGCAACCACCACATACTTCCAATTTAAAACCCACTGTCATTCCTTTTACTGTCTCATGGGAGCATTAACTAGAAAAATAAGGAGCACATGCACTACATGAGGGATGTACAACTACAGCGACTATTAAAACGCAGAACTAAATAATTTTATAAATATTCCACATACATTTCATATTGCACATGTCTTTATAATATTAGTTACAAATAAGTAATGCATTAAAGAAAACTGGGCAGTGTTGTTGTGCTGTATGGGTATTCATTTCCCTGAAATGGGTCCATTTCTTGTCCCTTTAAATAGAAACATCAGTAAAAATCGATACAAAGTTCTCCTGTATGATGTCCTTTATCTTATAAGGCAGCATTTCTATTCTAATACAATCTCCTCTGCTAGGATATCCCCCATCCTCATCCACATTGCTCAATAAATGACTAAATTAACATGATCATTATGCAAAGCATGAACTGTGGTCTTCTCAGTAACCAGATCTGCACAAAAAAAATAAGGTCAATAATTACTTAGCTATGATAAGGGAACTTGAAGCTGTACTAGTGACTATTGACCAAACAAGTAACATTACTGTTTTATTTACACTTTACCAGACTGCATATGTCTAACGTTATATGGCTTAAAAAAACCTACTTTCAGAATTTGTCCACCTTCTGGATATCGTCGTAAAATGTCTTTCAGGAACTCTACCAAAGGTGGAGTGGTTTGCCCAAACCTTCCTGTAAGACAGTATTTGGCAGGTAAAAACACTGACATCTGTGAAATGTTCATGCTCTGAAGGCCAACATTTACACACCCTTATTGCAAAAAGAACAAACTGTCAATATAGATATGCCATGGTATTACTGTGGACGAATTAAAACAATAATCCATAATGTGCACATTTATTCCACTTTTTTCCACCTGTACTGGAAGATATATGCCCAATAATAATAATAAATAATAATAAAAATCTAAATAAATATCACATTAAAACCATATCCATCCTAATTCATGGTAAAGTCGATTCCATTTTTTAATTCAATAATAAATGTATTCATGATTTACCACCCCCTCGCAGTCCTCTTCCATGCAATGTCATGGTTATTTCTGGGCTCCCTTGTAGTACTAAAGTTCCAATTACCACTCCGTCTTTAATCTAAGAAGAGAAGCACAGATAACACAGCCTCAGTATCATCATACTATCAATAGGACAATGTATTAGTACATTTACAGTAAACCAATACAAACAATCAATTGGTTGGAAAAAGAAATCGATCCTTTCTGCGACTCTGAATGCTCCAGGGTTAATATACAATCCCAGTTTGATTTATGTGAGTTGCGATGCCCCTCTAGGTCATTTTAAGCATCTGATCATGTCTGTGTAGACTTACTTGGCAGCTTGGCATGTATCTACGTGAAGCAGAAGGGTTTTGCTTAGACAAGTCAAATGTGCTGCAGAATAACTTCTAACCACATTTATAAGCTCTGCTAACTCACTAACTATGCTCAATGTTCTCTGACATACACGCTCACGGCCTGACAAAACTGATCAGCTAATGATCAACCTCAGAGATTTGCACAATCATTCATTCCGTAGTCTTTTTGCACCCGGGCCAGCATTTATCAGTTACATATATTACTTTTCTGCAAAGCAGCTGGCGGGAAAAGGACACAAATTAGAATAATAAAATCAAAAAATAAGTTGGTGCATCAGCTATAAGTTATTTTGACCACATATTGTGTCACAACTTATGTATGTGATGATCATTTCATGTCATGTACAGTAAATTTTAATGTCATGTTTGACACACACCGCTAGGTATTATGGAGGAACTAACAACTGTAACTTTATCACATTTATCTAATTATCTACATGCACATGTTGCAACAATGTTTTGCACGTTTTAAATCCAATAAATGCCACAAAGTACAATTTATAGCCAAAAATAAAGTGTTTGAAGGGTATGATGGTCACCCAATCATACCCATATGTGCTTGCTTTGCTTTTTTATAAAAAAAAAACAAAAAACACATAACTCTGTCCAGACTTTCCAGAAATCTTTTCACAGATCAATAATTGTGGTGTCAGGAACTGATGTCATATGAATACACACGGGAATAGAACTTTTTCTAGACTTTTGTCACCTCTGTCCACCTCTGTCCACCTCTGTCCACCTCTGTTCAATGGTACCTTTTAAGGTTTCCCCTTAAAATCATACATTTACTCAGTTTAAACATTTGACTTTTTATGTTCTATTGTGTGGGTATACAGTGACATTATACTATATGGTAAAAATATTGCCATTGGGGTTGTTCATATAATCTGTGTGTAAGGTGTTATTATAGAAAATTATAACATGAGTGATCATATTATAATAGCCCTATGCTAGTATTATTATACAAGTGGAATAAGGCACAAGTGGAAGGGTTTACAGACCTCCCAATTCTAATCCAGTGTTCAGTGGGATTAAGATCTATACAGGTCATTTTCAGTATGCTATTCTACAACAATAGTGGCAAATGTCATTGATCTCACTTGAAGCACAGGGGCACTGCCATGAAGAAACAGATTTGGGGTGCTTCATTCTATTAAAAACAAATCACTAAACAAAAAAGGGAAAAGTTGGCCTTCAAGGATAAATTAAATTTCCTTGACTATCTGGTCTCTAGACAGATTCGATAGACATTTGCAAGAGCCATGCAAGGAAAGGTCCTGTTCCAGCCTATTGGATAGTAGATCTAGTTATGGTGTTTGGCCTCACCAATGCCCATCTGTATTCCTGGCAATAGTAAATTATGTTCTGTGGGATTTCTTAAACCACATCCTCTTCATGTAACAGAAGATATCCTTGTCGATTCCCAAACACCCCCTTCCCCAGGAGCACAATGACCATGTAGCATCATCCTTCACTTTAGAGCCAGTACAGGGTGGATTCGGAGAAAATGCTGGAAGTGCCAAAAGCCCACAAACGTGAAACAACTACAGAGCTTCCTATGCTTTGCAAACATTATCCGTACTTACAGCCAGGTAGCAATTCCTCTCACCTCTCCCTCAATGCCCTTTGGCTAGCCTCCTGAGGTTTCACAAGCATTCTTTTGGATTAAATAACTGTTCTCATAAGCCAGAGTTTTGAGAAATTCGGACCCTTGGTGGCAATTCATTATGAAGGTGGAAGCTTCTGATTGTGGGGTAGAGGAAGAGTTTCAAGACATGCAATTGGCTCTAGATGAATGGAGGCACTGGGTTGAGGGAGAGGAGCAGCCGTTTGTTGTGTGGGCAAACCATGGAACCTGGTCTACATCCAAATAAGGTTCAACTTTGCCATTATGTACCACCCGGGGTCCAAGAACACTTTGCCTCTAAGGCTGTCCTGCTTCACTCCCGGCTTATTTTTAGTTGACTGTGGTCCCACATCACAATTATCTTTGAGTATCTTTAGTATAAATTATAATTATAGTATAAAATAATGTGCCATGGCAGAGAGAAAATGTTTAATTCTTATCTTTTGGAATGTGTATCATGTATATGTTGCTTTGGGATACATAAAAGCATTACTGAAAATAATATTTGCCACACTATTGTTACTGGTTAAATAATTCCAGACATTAGCCTGAAACGTATTATATGATGACCTATTCCATTATGTAACACAGTGTGGCCTGAGATATCGAGGTTGAGAAGGCTTTAAAATAAATAAATAAAAATCAAGTTATTCCAGAATTTATACGCCTATGCTTAGCAAGCTGAGAACTTGTCACAGCATCTCCAGCAAGAATCACCACAAGCAAAAATTCCCAAGCTTATTACAGACGCTGGAGTCATGCCAGCATCAGATGTAACTGTGTGTGTCAGCTTGTAAAATGCAGGCTTATATGAGTCAAGATTCAAGAAATATGAAGTCAAGGCATGCTCCGGCAGCATTGAAGCTGTATAATAACTGCGAACGGAATCTCAGACTGCTCCCAGATTAACTGTTTGGCTGTATCCAGATCTAGAGACTGCTTTGACTGTGATTATTTTTTGATCGTGACATCAGTAAGCTTGGGAAAAGCTTGGCCACCTGCTCATTTCAGTCATGGAGGCTTCCCTGTTTTAAAGTCACGTGCATCAAGCAGTCTAGGGAAGCCATGAAAAGCTCCCGGGGTCAACAGCCGGTTTCAACTCAGGGTCTTAATGTCACCAGTAAATGAAATCTTTAGCATTTGTTTTCACATACGCTGATTAGTCTCATATTTATGCAATAGCGATTAAACTGGTTTAATTACACACCACATGATTCTTATAAAAAAATGCAAGAATATTTGCAACAAACACCCCGTCACATATTTCAAGTTATTTATTTTGTACCTGCAAATATTTTAAATAGCTTAACTAATGTCTAAGCTAGAGGAAATGATGACTCCCGTTGAAAAAATTAAAAACCCTCCTTAATCAGTGTTTAATATATCATATTACTATGTAAAAAAAATAAGTAAGCACAACTATCTGGCCTAATATTAACATTTACAGAATTTGGCAGATGCCCTTATCCAGATCGACTTACAACTCAGCAGTTGGCGGTTTAAGGGCCTTGCTCAAGGGCCCACTAGTGAGAGCTTGGTGGTGGTGCTGGGTTTTGAACCTGCAATCTTCTGATTCAGAATACCTTAACCATCGAGCTAACGTTTTCCACCGCCTAACAGCAGCTTGTTGTTGTTACAGGTCTGATATGATTCTTATAGAAGTCTGTACACCTAATAATCTGACTAGTCCTAACTTAATATATTCATATTTACATTTACATTTGCAGCATTTGGCAGACGCCCTTATCCAGAGCGACTTACAAGTGAGCAATTGAGGGTTAAGGGCCTTGCTCAAGGGCCGACTAGTGGCAGCTTGGTGGTGGTGGGGTTTGAACCTGTGATCTTCCGGTCCACTTTAACCACTGGTCTACCACCTCCCTATATATAATAGCTTGATATAGTTAAAAAAAATTTTACAAATACCTGATAAACCACAGTGACTATAAAAAATGGAATGTAAATTTGAAAATGTAAATATGTGCAAACAGTAATAATATCTCAATTGATTATCCTGGTCTATCCTGTATTTTTAAAATCACTTTTATTCTGGTAAACAATTTTCCATATTAAGTAATTCATCAGGTACACTACTTATGCTTTAGAGTGATTATTGATTGTTACTCACCACTTTTCCATTGTGAATCAGCTGCTGCTCACATACAGGGAATTTGGTTTCTTGGTAGATGAGCTGCTTGATTTGCTGGACAGCTGTAGACCAAGGGACCTGGAAGACCCTTTGACCTAGGTACTCATGCCAGACTGTCACCAACAGCAACCTGAAATGTATTAATAAAAATATGGCACCCATCACAAGATCTCTCATTTACAAGAGAAAACAAAATATATTATTTTTTAAGCGGTGGCCAATGTACAAATTTAAGTATTGCATAGATGTATGTACATATGTAAACATAATACAATGTTACCTATATGCCTATTCAATAGAATTTCTGAATGAATTTTACATATATGTATTTATATACATAGAAATGTAAACGATTTACAGCTCCATATTATGGATCGATAAATAGAATTTTCAAACTTGTTCTGCTGATTGTACGCCACTGCATTTTGCCTGGCTTTACAGTACATCGTTAAGCCTGGCACTTAATAGAAATTAATGACTTCCACTATGACATTAGCTCTTTGACACAAATTCAATTATCTCCGAGGCCATTAATGGAAAGCTCCTTAGAGCTGCATGTGAGGCGGTTTGGCTGAATACTAAGGATATATAACATAGACAAACTGCTGAATTACAGTTTACTCTTGATATATTGTGATTGTGATGCATCTTGAGATATTAAAGTACACTGGAAAAATCTATTAAGACATACATAGGCCTGTCTTACTTTGATCAACTAAGCAGCCACAGATACGCTTGAATACACAATAGGTATTGTCCTTATTTCGTACTGTTAAAAATGATGTGACAGTAGGATTGTATTTACAGTAAAATATTAGAAAAATGAAAAAGGCCTATAATATCTAGCATAGTATAAAATGATCTCATTGAAATACCAACACTGCTAAGCTTCCATGATTGAACAAACATTTAACCTTCAGCTCAGATACTCAACAATGTTAAGCTTTTTTAATCTAAAACTTCAGCCAATATTTCTAAAGTGTGTATTATAAACTAAACTTAATTTTATCTGGAGTGTGACCTGAATCTATAATATTGCCAAGTCACGATGTGTCACACTGATTAACTCTTACCCATGGTAACACTGACGATGGTATACAAGGTGCACATTTACGATTGCATTACTCTGATTGCATGTCTTTTAATTTTATATGTTGTCATTTCACAATCGGAATCGAAATACTTGTGGAATGATTAGGAACATGTTTTAATTGTATTTAATTGTTATTTAATTTTCACACAGGATTGTAGACTTGTTTATATACACTGTAAATATATTAGCTTGTAAGGATATACAAAACAAATATATGTATAAAAAATGTTTGATATTCACTGCAAACCCTGCCACTTACATTCAAATTGGCAGGCAATTTCTTTTACAGTACGCAGAACCCCATTTGTACAAAGTGGTGCCTCAACATTAGATTAATTGTTTATTAACCCCATTAAGACTAAAAACACAAGCAAACAAGAGGGGGTGTGGTTTGGGGGATGCATGTTTGGTTTCTTATAATAGGCCAAGCAGTACTGATATCCCCCTGCCACTTAACATTGTACTGGAAAAATGGTGTTGTGTGTGTGTGTGTGTGTGTGTGTGTGTGTGTGTGTGTGTGTGTGTGTGTGTGTGTATTGTGTGATGTGTGTTTGTGTGTGTGTGTATATATATATATATATATATATATCTATATATATATATATATATATATATATATATATAATATATGATATATATATATATAATAATAGATAGCATAATAAATATAAGCATAATAAGCATAATAAATCAATAAAGCATAATGTTCATTAAACTGGACTTACCAGGGGTCATGACTGGTTGCCATCGCGGTTCAGACACTTTCCGTTTCATCGGAATATCTCACTCTTCTATGTGTTTGAAACTAATTTATCTTTTCAATCGCAAAATTTCTTGTTCATCCCGATTCATTCATTCGTTCCGAGTCTTTTGATCAAGAAGGGGGGGAAAACAAGCCTGATCGTGTCAGCCCATGATGTTGCAGTCCCGGGCTGTATTTAGCTGTTTCCTCTCGGACCCGCCTCCTTAGAGCAAAACTATCGTCCTGATTAGTTGCCAGTTATTTCCGTATCAAGTTCAATCTCAGCGCGATGTTTCTTCATTCTCCTATAAGGAAAATCACACCACATTAATGAAATAAACGCATACTACATTCCCTTCGTTGCTGCTCAAATGCGCTGTTTCTATTCATGGAAACCGCCCAAACCCTACTACAGAGAGTGTGTGTGTGTGTACATCCCGGAGCACTACCTTCTTCTAAGTATGGTAGTGTGCAGTTTCGGACATGGCCTAAAGTAAGGCGCTACAGGGCTGCTGTGATTGCGGGTGTCTGACGCTAGGCATTCTGGTACATGTAGTAGAATTCAATTTGCTGAGGAAAAGTTGTTTGTACACACCATTATTGTGGTTTGTGACAAAACAACGCTCATATAACATGACCAAAACATTACAACGCTTCATATTCCAAATGTTATTATACATGCTTATAGCGTGCACTATGCATCCACATTCCATAAATACATACCACTGTTTTTTTTTCTTTTGTGACGAGTATTACTCGGATTATGGTCAAATGCAAGAATGTTATTAGTTAAAATGTTTAGGATTGATATAAGGGTATCAGATGGGAAATGTGCATTCCACTCTGGTCGGATGAAGGACATAGACACAAAGTATACAAAACATATATCTCACTCTCTCTGTTTTTTTTTAATATTTATAATAATCTAGCTAGTCATGCCATATTTGTAAATTATGCACTCGCGAGACTCTGTGGCGCAGTAATGATGATCTCTTTTGCGGTGACATCATCCAACCTTAGCACAAGGACGATTGGGAGAAGATCATCTAAAAACATCGCAGTTGTTTTGGTTAAATTTACACTGGTACCTTCAATGAACATCAGATAACGCAGCAAAGATGTAGGACGCAGACTGCAGCGATGCGATCAGTGTGAAAGCAGAGTTGCCGCAGTACTGTAAGGGAACGCACACTCACCGCATCCTTCTCCGGGCAGCTTCAGCACCATCGTTATTCTCGTACAGCTCTGCAGCTTTCACTCACAAGTTCACCTCGCCATCTAATGCGCATGTCACGGGTAATTTGAGGCCAAGCACAGACAGGCAGTCTGTGGAGGTCGGCAAGCCTATTGAATTTATAGGTTGCCAGGATGGGCTGTGATCCGGGGCATTCTGACTCCCAAGGGTAGGATTCTCATGTACATCTCACTCTCCTGCATCGGTGATACTGAAAGCCCTTAAAGGGCCAGGAGTTCACAAGGACTGCAAACACTAATATGACTCAGAAATACAAATAATCCCACTACCTCGTGAATCTGTAAGTTAACTGCATTGTTTCTGGTCTTT
Source organism: Kryptopterus vitreolus (assembly GCA_030449085.1). NCBI lineage: Eukaryota > Metazoa > Chordata > Actinopteri > Siluriformes > Siluridae > Kryptopterus > Kryptopterus vitreolus. Next base: position 10,070,350 of record JACRUU010000026.1, on the reverse strand, counting down.
TGTTTTTCATATATTTTTGAATGATTATGTAATGATCCCGATCTTTTTGCAATGTTTAGGTCTAAACCTTTTCTTTCATGGAGGCTTATTTCCCCACTCCATTACTATTCCTTCGATTTTGCGTTCGATTTTTGGGTTCGTGGCTACTTAGACTAGTCTTAACTAGTTTATGGATATTTTTTGTTACTGATGTGCATAATGTTTGACTAGCTGGATCCTGTTGTTCTGTCCATTATTACACGATGTAAGGGATTAAGGAGCTCCAAATAGCAGAAAATTCCAAATGTTGAAAACTTCTATGTGTTTATTTGCTTCTATACATGTATACACATATTCAACTATATATTCATGCATAAATGTATTCACACTTAAGAATTACAGGGGTGACTATGTAAACAAGTAATAATTCTATATTCGATAGCAGAATAGTGTAGTATTATACAGAAAATATCGCAGAACCAAGCTGGTAAATATATGCTCTGAATTAAAAAAATATTTATTATACATTTTAATGTTTCACTATACATCGTGTCTTCATTTATCCTGGGACACATACTGACATTACCAGTAGAGGGCAGCATACTCATTTACATCACTATAATGAGCCTGGAATGGATTAGCGACCTAATAGATAATTTTGGAATATTGAAATAATAACTCACGCAGAGGATTGCACAGTATTCGTAACTCTGATTTTTAATTATTAATAATAATTAATTTACTTGTAATATTTTTCCACAAAGCTGTATATGTAAGTTAAATATAAGTATTGGTAAGTGATTTTATTTGGATTTAATGTTCCATTTTTAAAGTGCTGTTATTAGTATATTAGTATATTAGTAATCTTATGCATTTGTGTCAAATAAAGCGATCTATATGATTGATGCACCAGAAAATACGGGTTATATTCCCCGTCTCCCTAAATTCTAATTATTTCTATAAAATAGCAAATAATGTTTATTTTGTAATACAATTTAGTCGATATTTAAATGTTGTATTTATTTAATTAGTAACAGTGGATGGGCTCTCCATGATGCACATTAGGCTTGTAGTTAGTGCTGATATGGACTTGTTGCTCATCAAAGTTTTCCTGTGTAAGAACCTGACCAGCCAATCGCCGCGTACTCGATGACGTCACCCGGCGCGTCAAGCGCGGATAAGAGATTTTCAGAGGCGCATCGTCGCTCGGGCCGGAGCGCACAACCACGGGGGAAGATCCGGATTTTATACAAAGTACACTCGTAAAAAAATTCTCTTTGTGTTTGCAGGATTTGGACTCGGGGGAGAAAGTGCATCACTGAGCTAAACGTGTAGCGCACTTTTGTGCGCCCGCGATCTGCTGAAAGCTTTGATGCGCACGCTGATCACAGATCAGATTACAAGAGTCTGTGTGATCGCAGGCACGCTGTCTTTGATCTGAACACGGAGCTCGTGTAGGAATCGCTCACACACACACACACACACACACACTCTCTCTCTCTCTCTCTCTCTCTCTCTCTCTCTCTCTCTCTCTCCTCCCTCTCTCTCTCTGTCTGTCTGCCTTGGAGGAAACAAGTCGCCGAGAAATGAGCGATTGAAGATACCGAGAGCTCCTTCTGGATTACACTACCGATTAAAAGACCTGAACTCTCAGACTGTCACTCGTGGTAAGAGAATTGCGAAGAACATTTCTACATTTATTATGCAGAATTATGTCAAATGGGTATAAAAATGCATACTGAAAACTTTTGGATCTAATGCTGTGTAAGATAAAATGTGTGAAGGCACAAGTAGTCTCCTGTATAAAGGTCAACATGTGTTTATTCGGTTCAAAAGCAAAGCATCTAAACAATCTTCTTATAATTCGCACACCTTGTGTTACTGAATCTTAGATTATCTTCTTAAATTTGGTGTCAAATGAAATACACCCAATTTATATATACACGTTTATTTATTTATTTTGCATGTTTGTGAAAAATGATGGTTTCCATTACTATATTAATTTTTGCAAATATATATTTTGCATATTTTGCATACTATATATATATATAGATAGGATATGTATGTTCTGCTTTTATGTGACTTACAGGCTGTACATACCTGTTACATAGTGGAGTTGTCCTCATGCTTCATTCTACTTTTATTTTACAGTGTACATGAGAACTTCAGCATGACTCTGGCATCAGGACTCGGGCGAATTCCCCTTCTGAAGACACTTTTCCTGCACTTATTACTAGTATGTTTCCCACCAAACCCTGACTAGCTATCCCTTGAACAAAAACCTTCAACATACATGTGGAGTTAATAAACAAAGATCAAACTCGGAAATCAACCGTGGCTTTTGGAGATTAGACTAAAATATGGATTTATTTTTGGTGCCTGTTAAAAGCACATATTTTTGATTGCTAGGCTGAATGCGAGTTGATGAGGGTATTCCTCCAGGATTTAACCCAGCATGGAAACGATCCATATAATGGCTTTGATATGCTGTGTTGAAGTGTTGGAATTTTTAACCATGGGAGATCGTGTTTTATTTCCATCTCAGGTTGCCATAATGGCAGAGGAAAGAAGAGCATGCAGGGAGCAGGAATACCAGGATCAGTCCGGGAACTGCATTGCCTGCAGGCAGTGTGACGCCGGACATGAACTATCAAAGGTTTGGTGTGTTTTGCTCTGGTTTTTGTCCTGTATCATGTCATGATGCTAACGCTGGCTGTGTTATTTATTGAAATTGTTTATTTGCTTGTTGGAGGCATTTGAAATGACTTTTGGATTAGATATTCACAATCGGTTGACTAAGATTTGGCAATGGACTGATTTTGAGTGAAAAACAACACACCATTTTCTCCAGGCAAGTGTCAAATCCCATTTTGCTTTTTACTAAGAAGTCATAATAGCAAAATACTCTTAAAAAACAATTGGGAAATTTCTTAAACAAGTGTAAGCTTTGGGTGGTCCTGGAGCTATAGAAACGCAAAGTGGATGTTTTGAAGTTTATGAAGTTTCAGAAGCTATTGTGAAAGAGGCGGCCACTTAATAGGCCCACAGAATAAAATACCGCTTTACAGAGGGGATGTCAGTGCTTTGAATGGTGTGTCCTACTCACTTATTTACTGCTTCCTCTTTGAAGAAAGAGGAGATAAAACACTGCTGTCTTTTGGAGAGTGTTGGCCGTGCTTTAAAAAGTTACACCCATACGCCTGGGTCTCTTGCTTAATTCTGTCAGGGTTTTTTTTTTGCTTTTTATATAAAAGACTACTGTTTTCCAAAGTATTAAATCATAAACCTGTGTAACATTAGCCAAAAAGATTTACACAAAACATTTTGCGTAAAAATGTGTATGTGAGAATCTAGTCAGCTTGTAGCTGGAATTTTATACATTATACGGCCAAGTTAAATGAATTGTTTTACTGGAATGCCAGCAAATAAGTTAAGTGATATTAATATGAAGAAAAATGTGTTGTCCATAATACCTTTATTTAATAATATCAGATTTAATATATTACTTCTTTGGGTATGCATTACACAAATGCGTTTTTTTTCCTGTTGGTGAAGTGGGTTTACATCAAATCTCCTTGTCCCAATATTGATCTTTTTTTCCAGGTTTTTTTCTGGAATTTCTGTAAATGTTCACCCGGTTTGTGGGATTCCTCTTTGTTTTTCAGCTTCCTCATAGATTTTAAAAGTATGCCAGGAGGTGACTTGATGCTAATTTACCTCTAAGTGTAATTGAGTATAATAGTAATGCCCTGTGATGGATTTGCGTGTGATGGTCAGGGTGTGTCCACTGGATCCACTATTACCATCAGATGTTGAAGATGATGGAATGAATTACGTTTTTTTTCCCCCTGTAAGCTTTTTACTTCCTTAACAAACTGATATTGTCAACTTGATATTGTCAAACTGATATTGTCAACTTATTGTAATTTTGTAATCCTAAAATGTTCTTTTTCTTACCAAAGCATAAACTGTGCATAAACTGTGTATATATATATATATATATATATATATATATATATATATATATATATATATATATTGCAAGGCATAGGTTTACATATGTACACATTAATGTGTTTAATTTATAGTATGTTATTATAGTGAAAATATACAGATGGAATTTTGTAAAAAACTTGGGGAAGCAGACTTTCCACAATTTTAAACAATGCGGCATTAGACGGCGTTTCCAGTGTCAACACTTGTCTCAGTCAGAGGAATAAGCCATGCCTTTAAGTTTTCAGACACTGCAAAGCATTCAGGACAGTGGGATTTGCGGTTTCTTGGTAACATGACAAGCAGCATTTTTCTCCCCTTATTAACTTCAAAAGAGTGAAAAAGTCAGACTGGCGAGGGGAATTCTGCTTTTGGTTGCTGTCACAGACATGATAACAGGGTTTTCCTCAGCAATAAATAACATTGTAAGCAGATAAAAAGTCAGTATTTCATGCTTTCATACTTTAAGTATGTCCAAATGTGTGTGCTTTATGAGAAATAAGGACTATAAGAAATGATGGAATAAAAAATAACTGCTCATTTTGGATTCTCAGGCATAATAATAATAATAATAATAATAATAATAACAACAACAACAACAACATAATAATAATATTATTATTAATAATAATAATAATAGTAGTAATAATAATTATAGTATTCAAAATATTGTTATTATTATTGTTGCTGTTATTATTATTGTTGCTGTTATTATTATTGTTGCTGTTATTATTATTATTATTATGACTGAAGGTCCTATAAAGAACTTTACGACAATGTGTTTCTTTTCCTCACATATACAAGTACCATTATTTTTTCTAAATAGAATAAACTTTGGCAGACCTTATATTCCACCTGTGTTTCATCAAAGTCCTGCAGATGTTCTGATTAGAACTGTTACATCATCACGTCTTTCATAAACAAATTTCCTTGCTGCATTTGTTTGAATTCCTCTTCAACCACTGTGCTCATAATCGTCTAATCGAAAGTTTCACCAGCGAGGATCGTTTAAAAACACAGCTCTGCTTTAATTCACACATCATTGTGTCTCATTATGGCAGATTAAGATCAAAATTAATGCAATATAAAACGCTCTGCGACTTGATCAAAGTTCACCCTCCAGCTCTTTGAGAAGGCGTGTAAATTGACAGGTTTTTCAGTAATTGAGGGAGTTGGAGAATTCTCCAGGGCCTGAATAAAAACCTTTCAAACACTGGTGTGTCTGAACATGCTCATGCTTCACCCAGTTTTCACTTCAATTGCCCTACTTCCCTGTTTTCCGCCTGACATCTTCAGTAAAATCAGATGTCCAGATAGGAGCAGAAAGGGATCTTGTGAGTGTTGATTTGGAGAGTGCTAAGATTCTTCTAAGATGATGGGTGGTGCTGTATGTGAAACCGCCTCTTAGCTGGAAAGCATTTTTTGTTGTATCTTGGCATAGAGCTGGTGTATATATATATATATATATATATATATATATATATATATATATATATATATATATATATATATATATATATATATAGATCTATATATATATTTAGCTATCTGCTAAAAATTTCTATTCATGACATCTTGAATGAGATGATATTAGTCTTTATCACAGTATTATCTATTACATACAGATTTCCCAATAAGCAACACATTCCCACGTCTGGATTCCTACACATAACTTTTGATTTGGACGCCAATACTCTGTCCAAACCCTTTCTCAATTCGGTTTGAATGGTCTAAAAAAGACATGCCAGAGTGGATCCAGACTTGCTGCTGGTTATCTCCCCAGTTATGGCACAGTGCCCACAAACTGAGCTGGGCTTGTTTTCTTTCCTCTCTCTTTGTTGTCCAGCCCTCCTGCCCTGTTCCACAGTTAGCTGTAATGCCCTATTGAAGAGGAAGGCCTTATATGGGACAGGCAGGCAGCAACAGCTGCCATTGTGCTCTAACACCTCTGCCTGTGTGTTTTGTTGGACCGCTCCATGCCAAGACGGCCAAATTGGGCTTCGTGGCTACAGAGGCTGAAAAAATGTCAGATTCCTGGTGTTCTGGCGTGAGTTCAGGGCAAAGCTCCCATCGTTTACACTATATGACAGGCCAGGAATCTGTGCCCACATTGTGTGTTTGTGATGGAAAACAGTATCTGGGTGGGGAGAGATAAGGCCACAATTTGACACTGACCTTCATGTTAATGATATATGAGCATGTGTGTGTAATGCAACTTGGTGAGGTGGTGAGGCTGTAAATGTACTCTCACTGGAGAAAGGGCAACTGGATTAGACAACACAACTGACTGATGTAATGCCACAAAGGCCCTTTAGTTCTTCTCTTATTCAAATCCACTGAAACGTGGAAACCACTGTCGGTTTCAGTGATGTGATTTCAATGAACTGTACAGTTTGCTCTGAATGTATTGTAAGAAAAGCATTTATGGTTTGTTATTACAGACCAAGTGACATTTAATAACCATACCTACTTTAAAAATCGTATCTCTTTATCAGCAATTAACCCAAAGGCTGCTATTTAATAAATTTTTTGGATTGATATTTACTCACAACTTGACGTTTTTGGTTATTTGTTTAACAGTATGCACCATTATGTGTTATTACTTAGAGTGTCTGTCATAAGTTTGGAAACATAAAGGCCTTTATTGTTTTTTGACTGACACAACTGCAACTAGGTAATTTACCAGCATGAAGATTTACTTTGACCAAACAGAAATCTAAATATCCAGATGTTAATCATTATTTTCCTTACACACTCTTGCCATCTGGACAGTTAGTTTTTCCAAATATTCAGCTGAAATACTTTGCCTTGCCTTTTATAAAACTTGCCAAAATTTTATTAGTATGAGATTTGTTTCTGACTTCTGACTGATTACTTTCTGATCCAAGTTCATCCCAGAGCAGAGTTCAAGAATTTTTAGGATTTAGGTCTCGTGACTGAACAAGCCGTTCCATAATAATATAACATTCCAGCTGAGTGTTTGCTCTCTAGATAATGCTTACCGGGCTTGGACATTTGATTTGGGTTATTGTCTTATTGTATGGTAAAGTTCGTTTTAGTTTTGGAATCCAGATGCAATCGTGTGGTGAAAATTGTGGTATCATTCTGCTTTAAAACAACCCCAAAGCTTCCACCTTTATGTTTGAAAGTGGATGTGAGGCAGTCTGCTATCATTTCTTTTGTTTTGTTAGTTTTTTGGTACAGCTATAAATGTCATATTCATCTGTCCACCGACATTTCTTCCTGTCACTGTCCAGTGTGTTGTTTTTTTTGTTTTTTTTAGGTCGTTTCAATAATAACAAAAATAATCTCAAAAATAATACAAGACTAGGTGTTTCCAAACCTTTAACAGGTGCTGTACATAACATGTTTTTTCACATCTAGGATAAGTGACACACAATATTATGGTGATAAATATTGTATATTGTCAAATTATATTTTTTTCACCATATTAACATTCTATTCTCAAAGTGCAGCTACTCAAATGCTGGTCTTTTTATATCCTTTAGTACAGAAATATGTGAATGAAAATTACAGTCATAAATGTAAAGACTTGGATTTGATTAATGTTAAAAATTGTACACACCCATGTACACGCCCATGAAAGAAATAAAATAAATAAATGCCTTCTAAGCCTAAATATTTCTGAATAAAATTCCTCAGTAGATGTGAGGCAGTCTGCTATTATTTCTTTTGTTTGCCATCCTGCAAAAGTCTTTCGTTAGAGCCGTAAATGTCATATTCATCTGTCCGCTGACATTTAAAAAAAAAAAAAGACTCCTTTGACCGTGGTGTTGAGAGTTCCTTTGGTGTTGAGAATTCCATAAATGTAAATTATGTAAAAGCATAACTTACTCATGATTATGGTGATTAATGGTGAACTGTCTGAGCAAGTTTTCCACCCATTCTGGTCAGATAGTTTTCGAAAATCCTTCTATGTTTCTTTTTCGCAAAGTGGACGGATACAAACTGTTTGGATTGAGCCTGATTACAAGACACATAAGACATCTGTTTAAATTTTAGAGCCAGCAAAGTTTGGTTACATTGTCTGGTTATAAAAAGTCGTGACCAAATGAAAGAAACAGCAGATGAGAGATTTCAGGCTGAACAAGCTAAAAGCTTTCTGTTGTTGACTGTTGTGGAATTGTGTTATTCTTGTATTTCCGCACCTGTTCTGTGAGTGCATGAAGATATGTGTAAAATGTATTTTTTTATAAATCTGCTTGTTTAACCCAATGTTATGTTGCCAAAGCTTATAGACAGTCTCACCAAATGGGATGTATGAATGGTGTCTCGAAAATTGCTTCTCCATATATCTCAAACATATTTATCTGTAATTACGATTCGATTAAAATATGTGGATAAGCCCAGAACTGCACTCTACCTCTTTGGCCCTTATATCCATAAAAATCCATGCAATCCTTTAGCTATAGGCAAACTGCCATTAAATCATCAGACACGTCTCAGAGATTTTCTTAAACATGCCAATGTCACCTCTGATCTATAAACAACAATTCCCTTTCTGTTTAGTGATTAAATCCTCCCTCTCCGAGAGACTTTGCATAAGCGAGGTCACACTGGAAAAAAAAACCCTTACACAATGACTTCACAATAAACCAACAATAGACAACCCCATGGGCCTTTCTCATTATAATGCCTAGTCTTTCATTGGCCATAGAGCAGAAGGCTGCCCATGGATCCTTAGAGAGTCAGGGAGATTATTGCCAGTGTACGATGGAGTATGAAAAGAAGGACAGCTTTTGTTTGCTCGGAGATCTCACACACACCGGGATCATTATTTCATTGCCGACTCTTGTTAGTCCACATTGATGCTTTTTTGTAGTCGCTAACCCCCATTCCTCCCTCCTCTGGCCTCTCTCACCGGTGGGATATCTTCCGTTAATCCCTGCAGGAATGTGGCTTCGGCTATGGAGAGGATGCCCATTGTGTGCCCTGTAAGGCTAGCCGCTTCAAAGAGGACCAAAGTTCGCAGAAGTGTAAACCCTGCCTCGACTGTGCTGACCTTAACCGCTTCCAGAAAGCCAACTGCTCCAGGACCAGCAATGCTGTATGTGGTGAATGCCTTCCTGGGTGAGTCTTTGTGAATGTGTAGCCTGGCTTCATTTGATATTTTAATGCTTGGTTGAATCTCAAAGGGCAGTCCTCTTTTATATGTCTTCAGAAACGTATATTAAGACGTCCCATTTCATTAACCAAAGATGCCTTCTACACATTTTTTGTGCTCATTGGGAATTCCCCCTACCACATACATTAAAGGAATCATGCAGAATGTATTGTACTCCCTCTTAATGCACTGTGTTGTGGTACATATGAGTGATCCGGCCTCCTGTAAACTTTGAGGCTAAAGTTAAGGTCATACATTAGACACTGTCTAAATCGATGCATATTTGATTCCGTCATTCCTGTTCTTGTCACCACACACTGCAGGTTTTACAGGAAAACAAAGCTAAGTGGATTTCAAGACATGGAGTGTATCCCATGTGGAGATCCACCGCCGCCTTATGAGCCACATTGTAAGTACTTTCATAGAACTTGATTTATAAATCTCCCACTAGATCTCTAAGGATGATATTTTCATAAAATGTCCCATCGGAACAAATTATTGCTCCATTGTCCTGAATCATAAACCGAAATACGGAACATTTTATACCATCTGCTCAGCCACTATTTTCGGCCTTCCAAGAACATTTTTACAATCTGAAATGCCTAGAAAAATTCCTTCATAAATAATTTCGGTTTTATGTCGCCGTGCCTTCTTCAAATCAAATTTGACACCTTAGAACAGGGATCACCAACCTTTTTGTAACTGAGAGCTACTACATGGACACCGAGTCATATAAAGGGCTACCAGTTTGAAATACTCCTCTGAAATAACAAATTTACCTTTAGTTATATATTATTATTATTATTATTATTATTAATGATACTCATTTATCTATGTAAATACACTTGACAGTGACTATCAACAACGAATTAACTACATTTTACATTATAGACGCATCTCACTGATGAGTTGTGCACTTTTTATAGCAAGCCTGAGAGCTACTCATGTGCTCCTTGGGGGCTACCTGGTGCCCACGGGCACCACGTTGGTGACCCCTGCCTTAGAAGAATCTCAGCAATTATATTTGCTATGTCTTTTTTTAATCGCCTTTGAACAAAGAGTATCAAACAATCGTGTTTTGTTACATATTGTTTATTCTCGACATTCTCACTAGGCCCAGCTGAATGTTCATCTCTTGATTAATCTCGACATATCTTTGGTGTGTTGCTTATTCCAAAAAAATAGATGGCTGAGATATATATATATATATATATATATATATATATATATATATATATATATATATATATATATATATATATATATACTGTATATTAACAGTACCAGAAGACATATTCAGACTTATAAACAGAATTAATACACTAACAGTGATTTAAAACATCGACGTCTTTTCAATTAGGAAATGCGCTAATATTGCATTAGCGGTATGTGCTACCTACATTTACAGGCATTTTAAGAGTAAACAAATTCAAAATACATGATTACACATTAACACTGTTTATTTATGCATTCTCATTCAGCAACATTAATGAGTCTCATTGCGCCCATAACTCAGTTACAATGTGGAAGTGTCCTTCGTTGTTAGGCATACAAGGGTTTCATGCTATGCTAAACGCCTCATAATCGAGTGTGACTTCCTGAAGTCTCTCGAGTAAGCAGCTGCTTCTTGTGAACATTCTGGCTGTGTGTGTGAGGGAGCGAATTTGAGCCAGGTTTAGGCAAGGCTTTGTCAGATGCATAGGGCAACACCGCAGCACTCTTGGTTATGAACTTTATGTTCTTACAACACCTTATAACTCCTCGTTGTGTTGACAGAGGTTGATAGAAAAATGTACTCAAGGAACCAGTTGAGCATATGTGAGAGAATTTGTCTTCACACACACATGACTCCCATGTTTCTCTTAGCCAAAAACTAAAATCTCTGGTCTCCCTCAAGTACCTGTACACAGGGGTTGAACAGCCCGTCCTCATCACGATATCGGACGCACAGCGGTGAAAACGTAAAGGCCGTATTACTTCAATCACAGAATGCAGGCCTGGGGCTAATACACAGCTGCGTACATAGGTCTGTTTTCAGAGAAGACCATAAATCTGAACCCACTCCGGTCTCTCCGTCTCAGGAACAGTGGGAGGAAAACAGAGACATTTTATGGATTCTTTTGGCTGCTTTAATGTATTGCATCTGCTGTTGTCTCTTCTTGTCATGAGAGAACTCTAAATATTTGGCAAGGCGCTTCTCCAGCTGTCCTGTCTAGCCATACAAACCAACGTTACACCAGTTTAAAGAGTCACATGAGACCTGCATTTCAGTTGATGAAAGGCAACAGTAATGAAAATAGCCATCGCCTGTCATGGAGATTATTCTGTTCTAAAGATTTCTAAAAAGAAATAATTTAATATCTTTGGAATATGCTTTCGAGAAGTGAGTTGTGTTTAGATTGGGTGTTTGTGCTTGAGCACACCCGATTGAGGTCACAAAGGCCTTGATATTGCGAAGCAAGGAAACCATTACAGTGTACTGGAGATATGTTCTTGTGGACTGGACATTATGTATTTTTCTTGTTAATTAAATTCTTTGTTGTTTAATCGTCTTAGTGTATTTACTCCAAGAGCGTTCTTTTTGCTCCTACATTCTCTCATCCGTTCAATATTAGTCATGAAATAATGGTAAAATGCTAATACCGTAGCCTGAATACACAATATGATTACAAATGTGATATAAAATGTTGTATAAGTACTGCACCAGACACAGTTTGCATTATAATATTCAGAGTGAAGTTGCGTATTCATCCTGCACTGCTAGGCCAGCGAGTGTCCATGTTTTCAACCTCAAGTTCATGTGTATGAGTTTGGCATTCTCCAAAGTCAACAAGCGCAGCGCACATATCAAAAGGAGTAGTCTATTGGCATTGAGGCCAGCTGATAAGATCAGCAGGTGAGATCTCTTCAATGGGCCAGTCTTTGTCTGTTTGCTGCAGCTGTGTGTGGGAGCTGATAACACTGGGCGAGGTTTGGTTTTGAAGAGTGTTAGAGAGAGAGAGAGAGAGAGAGAGAGAGACATCTATGGGGAGCACAACATCTGTGGGGCAAATTTATTAGCACGGAGACATGTACTGAAGTCTTTTTTATTGTCAAACTAGTTAATGGTGCAAATGGGCAAAGATTTCCAATATCAGTGACAGAACAAAACTTTTCAATATTCCCACATAGCTGTTCCTGGTCATGTCCATGTGCGTCTTTTTTCCCTCCTTTTTTCATCATGCATCATTAGATCTATTTTGTACTCTGGTTGTTTTGATTGTTGCTCATTCAGTCACAATGGTGTTGAATTCAGTTACGTATGTTGGGTAAGAACGCCTTCGGTGCAGTCCAATTCATCAAGAATGTGTTCAGTAGGATTGAGGCCAGAGCCCTGTAGCAGGAGACTCCAAAACGTGGATACCATTTCTTTATAGCTGGATTGGTATACACAATGCTATAAAAGGTTTACAGGTTTATACACGTGTGTATGTATATATGTGTGTGTGTGTGTGTGTGTGTGTGTGTGTGTGTGTGTGTGTGTGTGTGTGTGTGTGTGTGTGTGTGTGTGTGTGTAGAAAGGGAGAGAGAAATAGAATTAAAGTATTTGCATTTGTATTGTCTTTATCTAACAGTTTCTTAACTCTAGAACACAAGTTAAAAACCAATAGTTCCAGTTTGAAATTAAATGTAAAAAAAATTACTTTCATATCTGTGATGTAAAATCTTGTTTTGTTGATGTAAAATTCATTTTCGTCATTTTGCCTAAAGGTATAAACTTTTGATTGTTTTTGTATTGACAATCTTTTTTTTTTTTTGTTTGTTTTTTTGGTCCAAACTCATTTTCTACCTTATAATCCTTACGAACAGATTGTGTATTGTTTATAGTGTTGTGTTAAAAGTGTTTGAATTTGCTAACAGGCCAAGCCCAAATTTACTTTGTGATTAATGTGTTGAAAAGCAAATAAAGAATGGTTGTGTGCATCCATTGAAAATCCCTTAAATAAATAATCGGTTAATATTTAACCTCATTAGATACCGACCATACTTTTACACAAAGCTGCTTCAAAAGGACTTTATCTTTCTCTATCAAATGCATGGTTAATGCTTTGAAACACTAAAGGTGCGCACAGTGATGAAAACGCCACATGAAAGGAGGCTGTATTATGAAGCGAAATAAAAACTTATTCTCATTCTATAATATTAACAAGGATTCAAAGTTTCTGTGAGGGGGGGGTGAGGAGATAAGAATCGCTTACACTGCAGGTGTTTGAAAGCCACGTAAATAATCAGGGGTTTATTGGGTTAGAATAGATGATGTGCCGATTTGTCATGGCTTTTTCAGAGATATAAAGCGACCTTGATAAGAAGGGCAGAGTTCGGGATATCATGCTTTGCATATTTGAACATTTCACTCACAATGTCAGAAATATCTCATTTTAGTTCAAGTATGTCGTTGCTCTCAAAATGGTCTAAATATTTTTACTGAGCGATGTTAATTTTTTTTCCGTTGTTGGCGAAAATGCCTTCAAAGAAGGCTGTGCATTTTTCTCGGGCAAGTGTCAGGAAAATTATGTTGTCAGTGAAACATCATGACCTTTTTTTAAGTGCTCTAGTTTAGCTGAATTCTCGACACAAACGTATTCATGTAATGTAGACGGGGGTTTTTCCCCAGGTTTGCTTGGAGTGATGAGGCGTATGGTTTTGCAGAAGGTTTATTATGGTGGGAGTGAACAAGTGGCAGATGTTTTTTTATTTTTTTTATTTTATATACTGCATACATTCCCTCTCTGTCTCTGTCTGAGCAGATGCTTAATAACGGAGTCATCAGGACGGCAAGTAAAGGCCCGACTGCCCTGGGGTTAGGGGTGAGCCCTCATCTTAGACTAAGAATGTGCACATCCCGACACCTTAACTTTGAACTAGAATATTTACAGCCATAGTCTGAATCTTGAGGCGTATGAATCATGAGCAGTGGCATTAGAGGCATATGTTGCTGTGACTTAAGATATAATTGCTGTGATAGACAGTCAGTCGCTAAAGAGGAAAAAAACCTACTGTAATGTAACATGGCACAGTAATGGAAATTATTTTACGAAGGCTCTCCTTTAAATTTGTTCTCCCCCAAATGTTTGTTTAAGAAATATTCATCCATGATATATAGCATAATTTTTCTCACATTGTACAATTATTCTCCCATGATCATTCTTTCTTTTTCCCATGGCTCTCAGGTGGCGGACGTGTGAACCTTGTGCCCATCCCTTCCACAGTGACCAGCCCCAGAGACATGGCACTGGCTGCAGTCATCTGCAGTGCTCTGGCCACTGTCCTCTTTGCTCTGTTCATCCTTTGTGTCATCTACTGCAAGAGACAGCTCCTGGAGAAAAAGCCTGGTAATTAAAAAGAACCCCCAAACGCCCCCCCCCCAATTTTGTAAATAAATTGCATAACGCTGTCGCCTTTGAAACACTATATATATATATATATATATATATATATATATATATATATATATATATATATATATATATATATATATATATATATATATATATATATATATGTGTGTGTGTGTGTGTGTGTATGTCTTGTTATGTAGGAAGTTTGTATCTAAAGTGTACAAGTGTATATGTACTATCACTAAAAAAATTGTAATTATCACTTTAGGACATAATCTCTGTTAAACACAGTATTGAAATATCTGTAATTACATTTGACAGCATCACTCAGATCTCAGGATGGCTCATTTAGCGGCGCTGAACTCTCCTATTTGGATCGGCGACAGGTTCTGGACTTTTCCCAACAGCCCTGCTGCTACTGTCAGCACTTGCCCAAGCAAACATGTGGTGAGAAACGTAAATACCAGAGTAGTCATACTTTATTTTGAGTGCGTCATACTTTATTTTGCATGGCTATTAAATTGCAGTCTCATTTTATAATATGATTTTTGTGTTAACTAGCAGGCCATGTGCACCTGCTTAACTCATTGTGCTGTGAGGACAGATGCAGCCAGAGGCATGGCCAAGACAACAGTCCCTTTCAGTCACACAGCAGTCTGAATGAGAGGTATGAGTGTGTATGGATTTGCTGTAGAGGGAACAGAAAGCCTGTTCGATTATTTCATCCGCTGTATTTTCAATGCCACATTGTTTCATCGGTTTATTGCTGGTTTATAGATCATATAGGTCATATTAGTCGGACGATGTGTGGTGATGCTGTTAGCAAAATTAGAGCTTGGAAGAGATGGTAAAAACATTATATGAAGGAGTAAATTTATGGCTTATAGTTTTCATTTTAATGTAAGAAAAAAAAAATCAAGTGGAAGTGCAGGTGCGGAATCACAGGCGACTTTTAAGAGTCAGGATTTTTGTCATAAATCTGATTTTCTGCTTTTTGTATTAATTTTCTTTACTTGATTTTCCCATCAGGTATCACATTCTCTTAAACTTCCTTTCATTTTTTTTATAATCCCAGACTTGTACGCCAGTCAGTGTGGAACAGCCAGTGTGATTTGGAACAAGCAAACGAACCTCTTCCTGTTGACTATTCTGAAGAATTACCACTCATGGAGAACAATGTAGACAGGGCTCACATCAGGCCACAGCTGACAAACAGCAGCAGCTCTTCCTCTGAGGACGATGAGGAGGAAAATGTGAGCGAGATACAGCAGCATGAGTCATCTTTGGTCTCTTCGGAGATTTTACAGGATGCCAGCTGTTTGGCAGAACAACATCTGTCTACAATGGAAGGTAATTGGTCCATAGGCATGCTTATGATTTAATGTAGCCAAACTCCAGCCAGACTACCCTTTTAATAAAATACTTCCTTTTCCAAACTGTGGAAAAGCAACACAGTCAACCCTCCCCCTTTCTAACCTAACTAACAGCAAGTTGCGGATTATCATAAAATCATGTAATGTACATTTTCCTAAAAATATTTTTGTGTATAAAGTGATCATGTCTAGATGAATTCACTAAGATCCCATAGAGGCTTTGAGGATCTTAGAACGCCCCCCCCCCCCCTTCCCCCAGCAAGTTCCCAGGGACCTCTATAAATACTTTTTTCCACTTTATTCTGCACCCAGTTTCAAAAATACATGGTACATTTTATATGATATGCCTCAAGAGACAGTTTAAGTTCCTATTTATAAATCACTCTCAGCAATAATCAGACAGCAAAAGATACAGTTACACACAGGGCTGAGATCACATTTATTTCTGAATATTCCCTAATATATAGTTGATGCTATTGTGCGCAAGTTGCTCCATATAATACTGTATTAGATATGTGATTTGAACAGATGATCAGTTGGAAATGGGTTTTGAGGACATGCTTGCAAAGGGAGAAAAAAATGACTTATGTATCAATACAAAAATGACCAGTTGAAATATGAAAATAAGTGCAATGTTGAATTCTCACGCTTTAATCGGAGGGTGAATCTGGATAGACTGACCTCTATTTAGATACTCGCCGTCTCTTACATCACCATCACTTTCTATAATAACTGCAATTTCCTGACTTTGCTGCCGATGGGACCAGCAGGCGAGATCGAAGGAATTCTTTTCGACTAAACAGTTTTCAACTGGAAAGTTTAAGATATTAAAAATAAACTCCTCTATCGCTATGGCAGTGAAACTACAGCTTTAATGTGAACTGCACAATAGCAGCGTGAGAGAGAAAGAATCTCTAGACAAATAGATCTATTGGATTTAAGTGCAGGAGATCTGTCTCTGGTAGTTTGAATTTACATTTTTAGTCTAGCAGCTTTTTAACCTACCAAAAAACGACAAATGCTAATGATATAGAATAGAGGAAGAACATATTTAATTACCAGCTTTCACATAATACAAGGGTTTTTTTATTTATTGGAGAAAAAAAAATATTGGTAAGCTCAGAAAAAGAACAACTGGCTTTAGCTGTACATTTGTGTAAATAAGGAACAGTAATGTCCAATAACAAACATTGTTTTCGCAATTCTTTTTTCATTAATGTCTGATCTTCTTGTGTAGGATGACGTGGATTTATCCAGATAACATTAATCCTTAAAAGTGCTCTGGATGTAAAAAGGCGACGCTGAGGAAGATGCCAACTCAGATTATCCGAGGCCACACGCACACGTACACATCCTGAAATCCAGGTGATGTGTTCTATCTCTCCAGCAGCCTGTGGCCCCTGGTTATCCAGTCTGCATCAGACCAGACGCTGTACATAAACATGACCCGGAAAAAAACCCAAAACAGACAGTGAGGAAATAGACTGAGGAACCCAAACAAAAATCTTTGTACGGTGCCATTCGAAGTGACCTGTAAAGATTTTTTTCTTTTCTTTGCACACAAGACTTGAAAGAAGTGTAAAGAAAACAGCTTCATGAATGAAAATATCTTGAAGAGCCGTGAATGTGCTTTTCTTTAAAAAGCCGAACGTCGGCTTGTACCTTGCCCCCACCCCTTGTAGATATTGTGATATATATTATAGAAAATAGAAGGATAATATTTTTCTAGTCAATGGTCAGCCATAATTTTCACAATCATGGTTGATGAGCACTTATATATTTTTTTTGTTGAACATGAATTTTATTGCTCTTTGTATGTGTAAATAAATAAACAAGGTCACCGCACAAATATGGGGTGCTTTAATGGCGGATTTTATCACATCGAGTCTCAAGAATTTGACGGAAATCCCCGGGACATTCGCAACAGGAACGTTCCAGTAAAGAAAAAAAAGGAATCAGTAAATGAATGGGTGCTTTTAAAACATCAAGACAATTTGTAGGAATTTAGCCAACATTCCACACTAGTTTGGGGCTTTGGGTTAACGCAGTTAACATGATCAAAATAAAGCTAGGGCACATATTAATTATAACAAACAAACAAATAAACAGAAGATTAAAACTGAAAACTGTGGAATGTTCACTTTAAAAAAATTCACTGTGTAACACAGAGAGGGCATGACCTGAGTGAGGAAACAATTAAATCAATTTGAAAGTATTTGCTTTGTTCCTCTGGGGGAACATTGAAAACTTTTAATGGTTCTCCGTGGAACGCTTTCCCCTCTCATAAACGGATCTAAACCTATCCAGAAAACCGTTTAACAAAACCAGCGCCAATAAGAGAAATCACACACTTCAAATGCATTAACTTGTACAAAAATGATGCATTCATCAATGAATTCAACAAAAAACTCATTCTTTTGGGGATTTTAGATGTAAATCTCAAAGTTACATAATAAGGCAATAAGGCAGAGTTCGTACATATATTTAATGTCATACAGGATTTTTTATTTATTTATTTATTAATTTATTATTCCCTGTCAGTTATTATTTCTTTTAGCTTATCTAACACAATTTGATTTATCCAATTGTTTAAGATTATTGAGTAAGCCTATATAACACACTTATTTTGTGGTGGTGGTCTGGTCTGTCCTGAAAACAAACCTTTTGTATTTACAACATTTTGTATTTAATTTTTTAATTTGACAAACTGTCTTAACTACTGTTGTGATAAAAATCAGCCAGTCTGCTTTCGGACGTCCCTCATGGTAAAATTTCAATGTTGAAAACTATTCCCATGGCGTGATGCCAAGCCAAAAGCTTGATCATTAAGTCCATACACGGTCCTGACTCTTAACTAATGCCACAAACATGAAAGCACACAAAGATGTCCTATATAGTAGTATATTATAAGATTTCCCTTCACTGGAACCGATTCCTAAACCCATATGCTGATTGTTGGAAACGTTGCACAGTATCATATTCACTATGCCCTTTTAGTTCCTGTGGTTCTTATAATGTGTTCATATTGCGAAACATTGCACATAAACTCTCATCCATGCTTAATCAACTTAACCGAGTTATCCGACCCTGGACTGGGCTTCAAAAAAATATATATATATATTGTGTTTGTAGTTGCCTCTATATGCAAAGACAATGGAGAAGGGCGGTATTCAGAGATCTCCGTGTGGGAGGTGTAATCTCAATCACTTCAGAATGGGCTTGGATACTCGCTGTAGCTTTGCTGAATGTAGGCTCATAACTCTTTCCCTGGACAGCCTGTATGTAAGTAAGTACTATGTACTATCAATTTTATCAAAAGGAACTTTTCCAAGGTAGTGGTTTCATCCTTCCGAGTCCATGAAGAATGTCTCAAAATTTGGATCCAGTTCAGAGACGAGAGCATCAACAAAATCCTCAATGGATGGTCTTTTCTGCAACATGCCTGCATGAAGAAATAAAAAAAAATGTAGGGGGGAGAAAAAGAATCATAGAGTTCAGAAGTGAAATTGGACTGCATGTTAAATGAGCAATACATCAAGGATATAGCAGTGCAGGTTAGATGGATAACAATACACGGAAAGGAAACAATCCCCAATGTACAGTATGCGTTCATACCTATTGGTTTGAGTACAGAATTTCCTCTCACACACCTGCCAAGTAGCTCCCTCACA
>JACRUU010000026.1:9918331-10045831 GCA_030449085.1 Kryptopterus vitreolus | reverse complement strand
AGATTAACAGAGCCAGCATGGCCAGCATCACCACCCGGCCAAGACCTCAAGAATAGACTCTCCAGAACAGTTCATTGAAAAGTAGTTTTAACAAAACCAAGTATTCACTGACAGGAAAGCAGAAAAACTAATAGATGAATTCACCAGTAATAGGGGTAAAACCCAAACAAAACCATGGGGTTTGCTGTAAGTGATTAATGATTGCTTTCAAAGGAGATCACCACATCCAAGATAAAAAAAAAAAGTTTGTTTAGATCTAGATATACAATTTGCACGTAAATCAAATTCCAGAACAGAAATGTATAGTCGTATGGACCAAAAGGTCTATTTGTCTCTCATATAAACAAATGCCCACGAGCATACCTGTTTAAAGGGTCCTTATGAAAACACTGTCTCCAGACCATGGAGGCTACAGCTCGAGACATCAGGTAAGAGTAGTACTTGGCCCCATAGCCAATGAGGTGACTGAATCTCAGCTGCCATGCCTGGATTTGCGAAACAAAAAGAAATGAGTCAGAAATTATCATGAGGGAAGTTTTTTGTCAGAAATGTTCTTTATCATAAAGGAAGATAGATTACATCTTCAGATAGGAACTTGGATTTTCATACTTTTGCTTTATGATATGTTCTTGTATACTGCTGTCTTTTTTTCTTTTTTTTTTAAAGATTTTTTCAAGATATTCTTATCTACTGTGACTGGCTGCAGTCAATCCAGACCAAAGAGCAATGTGAAAGTTAAGCCAATTTAATCTTCAGCAGAAAGGATTGTGGAACTCGTTTTAGACATGACCAATAAGTCAATGGGTTTCGGATTATTGCGAACGAGAAACATATTTACTCAAACCCACAAAGTTATAAACAAGATGCAAAATTATGCAAAATGCTAAATTATTTAGGAATTAAGTGTTTTGGAGTGAGAAAACCTGCCACTTGTTTCCAGCCTGCAAAAGGTCCTACTGAACCTTGCAGGTTTCCAGCTAAAGGCTCAGTTACAGAAAACTGATTTTCTTAAATCAGTTCATAACCAAATGCTCTGAAATAGCAGTAAAATCCAGTTCGAATGGAGCGGATTTTTTTTCTCTTCTGCCTTATGCAAGGTTAAGTGTAAAAACAGAAAAATGACAAAACCCATCAAATCCTTTTCAGCCTTTCAGCTCTGGGCAATGACCACTTCTGAGATACCCAAGTGTTTACACAAATTTCCCTGAACATAGATTTTAAAAAGTCCGGAAAAGTATCTAATTTAAAGCATTAATTTCCAGATGTGGGGAAAAAAAAAGTCAGAAAATCCAGAACATATTTAAACTGTAGCCTTTAAAAATTTTGTTGAACTCCAGTAAACCAGTGTGTTTTCCGTCATCATGGGGTTTTAATATTAGTAATGATAGAGAAGAAAGACAGAAAAGATGTGGAAAAAGTGTAGACTTTGGGATGGGGCGAGGCTTCCAAGAGCCATTACAAAAGTGTTCCGACTTATCTACGGCAAAGTTAATACATCAGTTTTACACCGGTTATATTTTTAAGAGCTTAGCAGTTCAAAGGCATTGCTTGGAGACAAAAAAACACTGCAGAATAACAGGACATTTAATCCTGTCTGAGAAAATGAGAGATCCAAGCTTAATAGCAGACTTTAATGTCACTAAACAAGTTCTATCTGTTATGGGAAAGAAAGCTACACGCCTAAAATTATATGCTAGTTAGACGGTAGTTTTGCCTACTGTAAACATGAACATTTTACTCCTGATACGACTGAAAACCGATCTTCTGCGAGTTAACAGACAAGCGGGGAGTCTGAAATTTGACCAAGCGTGAATAGGGTTAAAATGTTGGACACTAACAGGTTGTTTGAAAAGGATGGGCTTATTCAAACATTGGGTGGGAGAGAGTGCACTAGACGCATAAAATGTACTCAAGCTGTAGAGTGTCAGTCTGACGACTCCCATCTGGCACATAATGACTTTCATAAGTGTAAACAGCACTCAAGGAAGAAACTTTAACGTGCAAAAACTAAACTCAATGAAGACCAGGATCAAAATGTGAAACTAAAGTGTTATGTTGGGGCACTCTTAGATTAGCTGGGTTTGGAAAATGTTCTTCTTTACATCTCAATTGAAGATCTAAAATCTGCAGGAAAGCTGCAGACTGTAAATAAAAAAATCATATGTAAATTGAACAAACTAAATTTGAAATAAAATAAAAAAAATTAATAAAATCATTATTAATCATTTATTTATTTAGCTGTTGGTTGGTCAGCAAAACCCAAGAACCCAGTACCAGTATGGCAGCAAGCCACAATAAGTCCTTCCCAATTTAGAAATACCTGGGTTAAAAATAAATCTATTTATTATTTCACAAATTCAATTTCCTGCTCCAACAACACAGACATTCATTCTTTCTCATCAGTGATATTTTCTAATAACTTTTGTGAACGATTGTATCCATCAAGGGTTTAAAGCAGAGGTGCCCCAACTTATTTTTGGAAGGCTGTGAGATAAAAGGAAATGCTCCACTGATATTAAAATGAAAGCATGGTTCTTTTCATTTATATTTATACATATAAACAGAAATCTGCTTAACTAATACAGTTCTTTTTTTAAATTTATAGTTAAGCAAAGCTTTTACTAAACAGTAAAGCAAACCAATTTATAGAACCACATATGTATTTATAGTATGGACATCTTTGTCTTAAATTAAGCTTTGAAAATCTTTTATTCTTCATGAAATTTAAAGAGCAAAACAGAAACAAACTATTAACCACATTACTGATAAAACACATAACTGATAAAAAATAGAGGAAAGACTGGCGATTTAAGGGTTGTTAAGCACAGTGGAATAATTAAAGGGGGATATTCAGTGTGAGAGACATTTGATTCCTCATGGTTTCATATAATTACAGACGAGGAGAAATTTTAAGTGCAAATCCAAAACCCAAGAGTGTACTCTACATTTCCAGCTCTCGACTGGCCATATCTAAGATTAACTCCTTCCTGCTAGAAACATTTTCCATTTTAAACAGCTCCCTAATCAAGAGTTTAAAATTCCTGCCCTATGAGGGTTCATTCACACTGTAGCAAACAAAACAGTCTTAAGGAAAAAAAACTCAAACCACAAGAGAAAGACGAGAAGGACTGGAAATATTTTAATCCTATAAATGCTTGGGTATTAGGCAAAACGCTACTGTGGCAGTTCAAATTCTCACCTCTGATGTGCCTTCTTTACTGTTCAACAGAGCACATGTGCAAGACTGTATGGTGTTATTAAAGATTAGTCAGGGAAGGAATCTGAAACATTCATTAAGTTAAGTAGCTGTAATGGATCATAATCATTTGGACCACCTGTATGGGGATAATGTTAAACATTCTGTCACTGGCAGGCTGCTCCATTAACCACCAAATAAGTAGAATAGTCAACAAACTTATTTGTATAACTGCTGTTTTGTCAGGCAGATTACAAAAAAAAGACAAACAAATCAAGTTTTCAAAGGTTGGACATTTCTAGACTTTCACAAATGAAAGGAAATCTTTTTGGTGTTGAGTCACCACAAGTCACTACAGTAAATTCGGGGAACATCAGCACAGATTGCAGATAATCTTTAGAATTTAAGAGGTAAAGTTACCTAAAAATATAAATAAATAAATACATACATACATAAAAAAAAAACCTTGGGGACCCAAACAGTAACCCCCAAAGCCCCCTAGAGTTTAATCCTTGAAACACCCAAGCATATATACATTTTTCAATATAAATACTACATTAGTGTGATTTTTTTATGTCTTCCATAATACCAATTACATTTTACACAAATCTAATTCTTCATCTAGATCCTGATTCTGAATTCAACTCTCTAGTACTTACTGTGTTGGGAACATAAGGTAAGCCATAATATTTCTGTTGCATCTCCATCAGGATATTGGTGGTTGATCGGTTTTGAGGTTTGGCGTGATAAACCTGGTCCAAAGCAGCATAGAAAACCTGCAATACATATTTAACATGAGTCTGTTAAATATTTGCATGATTAAATGCGTAATATCTTGTGTTTAGAACAATAGATCGACAGTACCTGAAGTTGAGTGTCGGCAGCACCACAGACTTTCTTGGATTCGCAAAGTCGTGCCACCATGCTCTCAGGCAAAGGCTAGGAAGGAAAAACCAAAGTATATAAGCATAAAAATTTGTTACGGTAAATACTGCATGTGCAATAAAAACTCTTACTACCTGTCCTGTCTGATAGTGGCGAGCAAACTGGTTGATCACACGATAATCGGTGGCAAAGTACTCCATCAGTATAGACGGCACCTCAGCAAAATCGGTGGCACACCTCGTTCCTGCAAAAGTCCATATGAAGCAAAATGCTTTTTACAAATTCCTTTAACTGATGCGATTATGCAGGTACATAAAGAACTCATAAGACTCGCTCTTAAATGCACGGTTACAAATGCAGAGATGGATGGCGTGTTTAAGTGAGTGTGCGTGACAAGACAAAGCACTGAGCACAAAGATGTATAAGACAGCTGCAATCACTTTAATAGTTAGCATTCTGTTTATATTCATATGTATGCAGGTTTTTTTAATTTGTGAAGACTGCATGAGCGATAAACACACACACACACACACATATATACACATACACATATATATCTATATATCTATCTATATATTATATCTATCACAGTATATATATATATATATATATACACATATATATATATATATAATATATATATATACATATACACATATACACACTCACAGACATATATATACATATGCTCCATGTATTTAACTTTAATTAATTTTGTGCAATCCATCGATTTTCTAGCAACTTTGTTTTAAGCACCGCTAATGTAGTTTCAGTACAGTGCATTTCTGGGGAAATTTGGGATTTGCTGTGTACATATTAGGGACTCAGAGGAAGGGGTTCTTTTCAATCAGCTGAAGTAAAATCATTACTTGTTGTCAAATTACCTCTAGTTTTGAAAGAATAGTTTCTTGATGTTTGACTATGTCCTCATTTCTATGACAAAATTAATGTATTACAGTTCATTTGAATCCATTTTAAAATTCTGGGACTATTTATTATTTGTAAATAAGTTACAAGGACAGTAAACAATGAAGTATATTTTCTTTAAGCCTAAAACCTACAGATTATACAAGCCCCTATATCTCTCTATAACTAATTTTTGGCTCCATTTTCCCCATAGTAAATAATGTATTTCTGTAGACAGAACCATAACGGTTAAATAAACCAAACAGTTATTTAGAATTATAAGAATTATTATAATTATATACCCGTTACGTGCTGGTAGTGTGTGCGTGCGAGCATTGAATGCATGGCGTGACCCATTTCGTGGAAGAGGTTCTCCATCATGGATGGAGTAAGTAGAGTAGGTGCACTCTTGGTGGGGTGTGGGAGGTTCAACATCAGCACCACCACTGGCAACTGGTATTGGCCATCATCCAGCCTCCGGCCTCCACGGATTGTAAAATGGCAGTCCTGGGAATACATAAATATATAGCCATGTTTTCACAACAACGCAACATAAGCTCATCACATGATCATAATCATTTATTCTATACCCATAGCAGGATGTGCCAACTATAATATGCTGAGAGAACTCATATGTGGGCCATAACATTTGTACGTTACACAATAAGATACATGTCACATATCTTCCAGTGGAGTGAATGGTTTGTTCGGTGTGTAGCCTGGAAGCATAAGACACATGAGAACTAGAGTCTATGTAAGTAATACTGTACCTGATGAGGTTTGTCTGGTCTATAGAAGAAGTCACAATAAACGTATCCCAGCAATCCTTCAGATTCATGTACCACTGCCTGGCGGGGCACAATTTAAAACGACAGATCACTAAGCCACATAATAAGAAATAAGGAAAGTAACACTTTGCTGTCTTTTGTTCGATTCTTTTTCCCAGTCACATGATCTAGCCTGCAGGTGCAGCATCTAAGATGCTTACCAGTTTGCGTACATCCTCACACCACACTTCTCCTGCACTAGGTTGTTCAGCCAAAAGCGACACACCAAAGAGCTGCGTAAAAAGACTGTTCAGACCTTCCATACAGGCCCCCAAGGAGAAATAAGGGCTGTACAGACTTGGCTCGATGTTGAACCTGCAACAAACAGTATGGCATCAAAAAAATTCCCAACCAGTCAATGAGGTTTGTCTGACTGTTGTCTGACAAAAAAAAAGTAAGCATGGTAAGATACATTTACTTTTCCAAAATTTACTTTCTCATGCGTCAGAGAGAATACAGCTTTTACCAGAACAAAAAGAGAAGAATATACCAACATAAGATTTCTTGACCATTAAAAATAGCTCCTCATGAGAGTGGAAATATATCAACCTTGTTTTTAACACAAAATTACATTAAAGGAAAACAACAGCAAATTTTATAATTGTGGCTTACCATGCTTATATATATATATATATATATATATATATATATCGATATAGGATATATATAGATATATATACAGACATACAGATACACACAGACATATACACACACACATATACATATACAGGATGAGATTATGCGATATATATATATATATAGATATATATAGATATATATAGATAGATAGATATATACACACACACACACACACACACACACACACACACACACACACACACATAGATACATATATATATATACATATACATATATATATATATATATATATATATATATATATATATATATATATATATATATATAAATTTAGCTCCTTTGAACTGTACGATTGAATACCTTATATTCAATCGGCACAATAAAGTCTCTTTTGTAATAGACTTCTGTCTCATTGTTTCTATAAAAACCCTTTAGCCACTACCTCGGCATATTTCAACTCAATTTTTATTAGTCATTATTAGTCATTTTATACACAAAATTATACAATGTGGGCCACATTTATTTAAGAACTAAATATTATAAATCATATGTTTGGAGGTCACTTATTAATCTAAGACACAGGTCAGCATTGCCTTCTTCCCTTAAATGTTTAAATTGATTTGTAGGTGCACAGTTATTACCATCAATATTTATTTTCTACAAGATATAGGTTTATTTTGCTTTATTAATTGAAATAAAATATTTTTTGTTAAATAATGCATGTTTGCTCATATGGACATGTAACTCAAGCATTTCAGACGCATACTCAATGAGCATTCTAAAAAAGTAAAGGAATTTTACAGGTTCCAGAAATGTCTAGAATGTCTCTGGCAAGCTAAATAAAAGTGTAAGCTATTCAAACATCAGTGGCTTTTAATTAAGAACCGCACTTAAATGTTTCGGAAATTTTCCAGTCTCATGTAACAGAGGTTGAAGAGAGAAGAAAAAGAAGAAGAAGAAGAAGAAGAAGAAGAAGAAGAAGAAGAAAGAAAAAAGAAGAAACCACCCCCCCCCAATAAAAACACACAACTTAAGCACACTTCCTCTCTTCCCTCATACAGACAAAACTGCAGCCAAAAGCCCCATGTTGGAAACAGCTCAGAGGTCCTAAAAGCAAGAATGCTTGCAATAAAAGCCTGTTAACATGTCTGCCAGGGGAGCAGAGGCTCTAGTGAAGGACTGAGTGAACCGAGTTCATTAATAAACCGGAGACGAGCATGGCTGTGCAGTCCTGAATCTCAGAGCCAAATTGCAAACAAAAGACTTCAGGCCACTGCCAGTTCCGTTTAAATAAAGGGTGGTTTTTAAAAGGACAGATCCCAGAGTTGGAATACATCTGTATTTATCTGAAGAGAGCGATACATTAATAGCTCTTCTGTACATCACAAAGGAGAGATGATTTTTAAACCAGGAATACAATCAAACACAACTATACAATTCTTCATGGTACAATTATACAATAACTACAGTAATATCCCCAACTCACCTCTCCGCCCGTACAACACCACTCAGATAGGGATGATCCCATGGCATAAGATCCTACAATGCATAGACATGATGAGCTCAAATGTCCTCATATCTACACATAAATGATGCAGCAGAATCAAATAAAGTGCTCAATGATTGCTTACTGGATTCCTGGGATTAAATCTGCTCTTCATGTCTTTCATCATTTGAAAGTCTTTTTCAGTCCTGAAAACACAAAAATGAACACAATAATTACGAGTTTATTTCGAACTGATCAAAGGCGAGTCATCATTTAGCCCATACTGCCACCTTGTGGAAAGGTGTAACCATTACTAGAACAAACATTTAGTTTAAAATAGACCAACACACACACACACACACATCACATGCCTATTACACTGAAATTCAGAGAACCGTTGTTTAGTCTCATCCATTCCCAAAGTTTATATTTATGTATGCACCTGTTTGCAATAATTTAATTAAAGGTTGGTTGTTTTTCAAAGATAAAAAAGAAGCCTTAGTCATACATAATTTCCTATTTCCACAATCAATCAAGGCCAAGGCGTAATTTACTCAGCAGAAAAGCAGCTAGGGTTGCATTTAATTAATACAATCAAATCAAATTTATTTGCCATTAAAAAATGTCTTCCTTTTGCAATATCAATTGATTTGTAAATATCAATTTATATTGAAAATATTGTTTACCTGTCTTTAAGTTTGTCTGTCAAAAGCTGTAGGAAATTCATCACAGTGTCTGTTAGAAAAGAATAAAACACTTTAAAACACAGACTAAAGTAGACCCCCAAAATACAAAGACCTGTATTTATTAAGCATATTAATATATGTATTTTATTTAAAAACACACAAAACATTTATTCACAAGTCAAATAAACATACTCTTTACTAAGAATTACATTACCTGGGCTTTTGGCCATGGCCCCTTTTAATGCCCTGTGTGCATAAGATTCATAACCAACCAGCTTAGCCAGTTTATGTCGACAAGCCAGCAGTTCCTCAAGGGTACGCATCAGATCTTCATTTGGGTATAGAAAAATCCTGTAAGCAACTTCTCGAACCTGAGAAAAAAAAATTTCTTAATCCTCCAGGATAGTGATATATTTAATAAAGTTCCACTTTACCTAAACCAACTTGTCCTTATATATCTGTATTCCCATTAGATAAATTGTAAAACTATATAAATCAATCTATAAATTGT
Source organism: Kryptopterus vitreolus (assembly GCA_030449085.1). NCBI lineage: Eukaryota > Metazoa > Chordata > Actinopteri > Siluriformes > Siluridae > Kryptopterus > Kryptopterus vitreolus. The sequence continues at coordinate 10,036,734 of JACRUU010000026.1, read as the reverse complement.
GAACCGTACCAGATCATCAGGTGAATCAGCATGAAGTCCTCCAATCTGTACATACTTTCCTTCATTGGTAAATTGTTGAAGGATGTGTTTTGGAAGAGCTTTCATATCAATTCGGTTTGGTGTATGGCAGCCCATCAGAAACTGATTGTTCAGATCCAACATCTGAACATTCAACTTGACTGCTTCTTTCCTCTTAAAAAGAAAAAAAAAATATTTGAGTGCAGAAGAAAACAATACAACAAAATGTATAGAATAATTAATTCGAGTGCTGTGATGGAGACCATTGTTAAGCTGATAAACAGCATATAATAAATGATAAAGCACATCAAGAGCTATAAAGTGCATCCCCATTGAATGGTGAATTAAAACTTGTTAATTAAAACAATTAACAGACCTGCTTTTCATCCAGGTGTATACCACTTATCTCAAAGTCAAACATGAACAGCTCGGCTACTCTCCTATACAGAAAAAGGTAACAGAGTTATTGGTCATTTTCCATTGTATTCATAACTAGAATAATGAAAACTACTGCATACATAGCTTTAAATTGATTCTTCTATAATATTTAAATATAAAAATATATAAATATTATATTTTAAGCTGTGTAATATATTTAATATAAACCTCTAACAGTGTCAACTAATCTTTCTTTAAAACACTGATAATATTTGAGTAACAGCTGCTTAAAGTCAGAGTCAGAGCTGAAGACACACCTTGTTTCTGGATCCAGTTTGCCCATTACCTCCTCATTATCCAACAGGTTCTTTAAACTCTTACACAACTCAACATTGGTGTTAAGCCTGTGGGAAAGATCAATGGAAGGCTCACAAAATAAATAAATAAACAAATAATAATAATAAATAAATAAATAGAGGAGGGGTGGGGGAGCCATTCTCTAGATTGCTCACAAAGTCAGACCTATCAAAAGTAGACGTACTTTTCCACCGTGGTGCCGATTTTTAGGCAGGTTTTCTCTGCAGCGTCTCGGTACAGTGGATCAGGATGAGCCACCTTTATAAAGTCTGCCTATAAATATACATTTTAAAAACATGTTAAGAAAGAGAAAAAACAGGATTTTACTTCATAACTAAATAATGTTTTATTGTTACCACGAATGTGTCATTATTTATTAAAAATTTTTTAGATCAGTGATGAGCTCAATGAATATAGAATATAAAATAACATAGAATATTAGGAATGCTAACAGATGAGGCAGTGTTACCAGATCAGCCACTCTGCATAAACTGTCAGAGAGTTTATCAAATGTCTCCACGGTCACACGCCCAGGTGATGTGCTGCAGGCTTTCTCTACCAGGCGCTCGGTCTCTTGATGAACTTTCTCCTGGATCACCTCAAATCCCTCTGTACAGCTGAGCTCAGGAACGGCAAACAAACCCTTTATAAGCAAACATGAAGAATTAAGTGTCGGTTTTGATGGACAGACTCTCTTTGAGAATCTTGCAAGGATAAAATAACAAAATAATGACACATAATATATGCAGAGATTTTAAACAAATGCTCCACTAATGATTTACAAAAATTTCATTTGGTAGATGCCCTTATGCAGAGTGATTGGAAGGTCTCAATTAGTAAAAACAAACCATTCTTAATAAAAACTTGTATCCACAGTAACATATATATATATGAATGAACATAAGAGAATTCGGAATTAAATCAATATTTGGTGTGAACACCCTTTGCCTTCAAAACAGCATTTCACACCTGCCTAAACCTTTTGCACACTCCTGTACATATATACATTTATATTAATTCAGATAGTTGATATATGTTGTGTTTGTGAAACCGAGTAATTGTCTTGAGTAAGGAAGGAGAGGAGGAGAATATATACCATGACAAAGCCACACTAGAGTGAGAGAGGGGGAGAGGGAGTGAGAGAGACATTTAGCATGTGATCAAGGAAGGAAGGTAAGTGGTTAGGCAGGAGGGTGTGTAAATGGATGGATAGATGGAGTAGAGAGAGAACTGATAAACAGCACAGAGTGGTTTATGATTCAGCTATAAGGTGGCAGGCAAACTTGATAAAGGTGACAGTGAGTACATTCTGTAGTTTGCGTACCACATTTTGTTGAAACAAATCCAATCTTCTTCCAGCTTTGGCGTTGAAAGCAGCTCCAACAGGTGACCAGGTGGTGACTTTTCTCCTCCAGAGCTTCACATTTCCTCGGTGTCTTATCACACTCACAAACAGCGCTTTCGCAGCCGACATGGCTAATACACTTCTATAACCACATGCAATGACACTTACTAACATTCATAGGAGACTGAATAAAACATGTGAAACATTAACGTTATACAACCTGTCCACCGTTTAATCGCTACACAAACATTTCAGTATCAACATTCGACATTTCTCCAACTTCCCCTGTCCATAATAACCTCATAAACAACTTAAAGGTTATTCATGTGGGTTCCAGCCAGCCAGTTAGCTCCAGGCTGAATTCCAAACGCTTCGCAGCGAATATCAAGTGCACTAAATAGGGCACCTCAATCCTGTATTGTATAAATAAGATAGAGCGCACTTCTGTACGAAGGATCGAGTCATTTAGGAGTTCATCCGTGACAGCGTGAGTCGTGGATTTCTTCTTCGAGCACTTTTCGAAATGGACATTATTTCGAGAATATCAGAGCATAGCGACACCTAACAGCCCTCCGAGCAATAACAAGCCTCCTCTTCGGGGGATTCCATCGTGTATTTCGGCTGCTCTCGATAAGGGTCGCCACAGCGGAACACCTTATTTTAGTGATAACACAACTAACACAACTCAACAGGCTTGTGCAACCCGAATGGCTGGGTACTTACAACTGTGCTGTTGGGGGTTAAGGGCCTTGCTCTAGAACGCTCCAGTGGCAGCTTAGTGGTGCTGGGATTTGAACCCGCAACCTTTCGACCAGTATATTACATAGCGCCACCTATCTCGCTGAGTATATAAATTTACCTGGGATTTTTCCTCCATCGTTAATAAACTTTTACGACCCAATAACATCCTAACAAATACAAAATAAAAGTGTTAACATTTTTATTTCCAAAGATCACAAAATATTTTCCCATACATCCCATTCCAGATCAAAATCTACAAAATATTCGCTTCAGTAACAATATAAATGTGAATCCAACGAGGATTTTGTAAATAAGATTAAAACAGTACATTCTAATAAATACAGAGAATAAACACACCTCAATATATTTAAAAATATTTTACTTGTAAACTGTATGAATAGATGCCCAGCCTGTGTCTAATGAATAGCTCAATCTCTCTCTCTCTCTCTCTGAGCTAATCTCTCTCTCTCTCTCTCTCTCTCTCTCTCTCTCTCTCTCTCTCTCTCTCTCCCTCTCTCTCCCCCGGCTCATATCTCTCTCTCCATCCATCTATCTCAGGATCTCCATCTCTCTCTCTCTCTCTCTCTCTATCTCTATATATATATATATATATATATATATATATATACACACACACACACCACATATATATATATATATATATATATATATCATATATATTATCCCGGCACTGGCTAGCACAGGGCTCGCCTCCGGCACACCACTATCTCCATCCGGGTTCGATTCCCGTCTCGGCGGCATATGGTGTGTACGGAGTTTGCATGTTCTCCATCTTCTCCCCGTGCCTCAGGGGTTTTTTCCCCTTCGGTGTACGGGTTCTCCGGTTTCCCCCCCCCCCGGTCCAAAAACATGCTCGGTAGGTCTGATTGGCACCTTGGAAAAATTGTCCCTATTGTATGATGTGTGTGTGTGAATGTGATGTGTGTGTGCCCTGCGATGGGTTGGCATTCCATCCAGGGTGTATAACATCCTGCCTTAATGCCCATAGACGCCTGAGATATGCACAGGCTCCCCGTGACCCGAGGAAGATCGGATAAAGCGGTAGAAGATGAATGAATGAATATATATATATATATACATACATACATACATACATACACACATACACATATACATACTATGTATATATATGCATATGCGTGTGTCCCTTTGACAGTAAACTAATATATAGATATGTTACTGTATAACATATGTTAATATATATGGATATATTTCATAGTTTCTGAGAATTAATTTCACTCATATGTTTATATGCATCACCATTTTATTTAGACTCCTACCTAAACCACCTGAAGGGTTTAGTAAAAATAATCACACCAAACTTTCAATGTTAGGCTACATTGTAACTGGGGCATGCAAAGCCCTATGAAATGCTGTTCAAACGTACTGGAACAAAAGAATCAAGCATACTGGGGTTCAAGCATACTAAAAACTGGTGATTACGCGTACTGGGCCATGGGATGGTCGTTCCACGGAGGCAGACTCCTGAGCGCTTCCTCAGTGGACGGTTGAATGGGCCAACCCCAGGCTTTAAAGAAAGGAGCCAGATTCATGTTCACTACATTTGAGAATGTTTTTGCATAAAAGTTCATCTTTCCATCGCGGTCTTGTGGCACGTTACTCATGTTGTGATAAGCTGCAAAGACTTTCTTGAAAGCATCCCAGCCAAATTTATCTTGCAACTGAAACAAGAAAATAGATTATATAAGGAGGGGCAGAAAATATATTTACCTCGGTATATTATCTTATAATACAGTATTACTGAATTAAAGATTATATCAAGTGAGATTTTATTGTCATTTCTTTATATATTTGATTTACATTTATATACATTTATAATGAGTATTATTTATACACTTGTAAAATGACTAATGTTATTCCATAATTAGGATACAAAACATTAAATCGGTAATACATCCCAAATGCTTTAACACTCTTTAAAATTAGAATTCATTTAGATCTAAAAACAATGTTTACCTGCATGTACGTCTCTAGAGCTGTCCAAACACTCCACTGGTCTAGATTCCTTCCTCCATTAGCGTAACTCGCAGCTCGGCTTATTCTGTTTTCTAGAGTCATGTTCGGATGAGCGTTTGCCCTGTTCACCCCCAACACCTCCTCATGTACATACACTGACCACAGGTTACACGTGCATTCAGTGGTATGTGGAGGAAACTCCCACACTGAGCACTGCTGATTGTGGCCCAATTCATGAATGGCCCCCCAAATTCCCGTTTTCCGTGCTGACTCGGGGTTCACGAGTTCTGAGGCAGAGGTGGAGTGGATCATCACAGGGTAGCCAGCATGCATGAAACCTGTAATGGGAGGGAGAAACCTGGACATGATCATGTCATAACCTTTAATTGCTGCATTTGTGCTACTAACAAACAAAACAAACCATGAGAGATTTGAACATCAGCCACAAAGCGTTCCTTGCGTGGAAACTTGGTAGGTTTTGCAGCTAACTCGGCCACGCCCTTCATAATGGAATCCCAGAGAGCCGCGAGCTCGTCAGGACGGTCCAGTTTGCGAATGAATTCTGAGTGTAAGGTGATGATTACATTTTCAAACTCAAGTTCGGCCCAAGGAGCTGGTGCACTGCGGATCTTCTTCACCCAGTCTTCTACACTCGTCTTTCCTGATGGAGACGAAATGTTAAGTTCACTTAACTTTAACATACATATACATTACACACAAACACACACACACACACACACACACACACACACACACACACACACACACACATACATATAATTAAAATTATATACATATCATTTTTTTGGTGTATTTTTGCAACGTTATCATTATACTTCCCCATTATACCAATTTGTTAATCAATATTTAACAAACTGATGGCATTCTGTACACAAGACATGAATAATTAAATTGAACCCAAATGGCTTTAGGTCAATCACCATAATGACCTATTCACAAATCAAAAATATAAAGTCTTTTTTTTTTTTACATCAGTTTGCCATCCTTTTCCATAATAATCACTTTAGAATGAATGATAATCGATATGAATAAATTCCAGGAGTGAATAATACTTAATGACAATTGGTCAGATTCAGTTCACTCTGTGCCTTGTCAATGCCTTGATCTGAGTTGGTCCATGGGTTACACCCCAGATTCTACATACCAACCATTCTTTTGAGAAAAGCCAAAAAAATGTTATAAAAAAAAAAAAAATGTTTTCAATTAATTTAGAGAATAAAATTTTTTTTTCCATTTCAGTATTGCTAGACAAAACACCAGAACAGATTTTCAGATCACCATCAACTAATCAGAAAGTCTGTTAATATTAGCACCGAACATCTGCTTCAGCAGTAATTTATGCTTGTTTTAGGGAAATAAATACAACTATACTTACCAGACTTGTAGTATGGTGCTTTTATGGCTGTTTGTACAACCACCTCCACCCCATTCACTTTGCTTTTGGGTGGTGCAATCAGGTATATAAGGCCTCCCCACAAATTCCAGACCTGCAGCATCTCGCTATCTAGCGCAAACCGCTCATGCACCACCGGAGCACGTTTCAGTACATCGGCTTCTCCCAAGCAATCTGTTTGGCATCCGATCTGGATCTGTACACACAATGTAGAAATGTGAGCTCTAGTTTATTTCTACATTTCCTGCAAATATATAAACTTATTACCACAGTTACTGCACATATAGAAAAACTGTTTGAAGTCATATACTGAACAATATTTTGAGCAGTGTAAGTACCTGCCATCCCTTGCCTTTGATTTCTGGAGGTACTGCAATGTAAGTTCGCATTCCAGGGGAGAGATACAAACCTGTACTTAGCCATTCTTCACAACCTGTAACAAATAGCACTTAATGTTTAACAGTCTTTAAGGTTAATAAATACCATATAAAGTAACTCGCAGAGTAAAAGTACATGCCTAGCTGGAAACACAAGGACACAGAGGTTTCAGTCAGAATGATTATTTATGGCAGGGGTGGCTAACCAGTCAGAGACCAGGAGAGAAATGTTTTTATTGTATTACCGTGTCCTGTTGTGTCATGTTGTTGATGTGTGTGTGTGTGGGGGGGGGGACAATTTGAGAAACATTTGACTCGCGGTATTTTCATCTCACGCACATGCGAATTGGACAAAAATACCGTATATAACCCAAGCGAAGCGAACATGCACATTAAAAAAAAAGCACACAAATGCAAACTTCAATATGACCGTAAGAGTCACATGAAACCCGGGAGCCGCGAGTTGGTCACTCCTGGTTTATGTTGAAGTAGCATAAACACTATTATTCCAGTGACAGTGATCATATAAAGGAGCTTTCCAATTTATTCCCTCTACTGTCAGGAAATTCAGCAAACACACCCTAGACAGGGTGCCAATCCAGAACAGGGGCAACATCCGTCTCTCTCTCGCTCTCTCTCTCTCTCTCTCAGAAATGCCAGTCAGCCTGTACTGCATGTTTTAGACATCAGCATACTATGTGCAGTTATATTGGTTTGTTGGGTTGGGCTCCTGCCTCATTATTTAGTCATGAATTAATTAATGTTAGTTCAGTTTGAAGTTGTTATTTTGTGTTGAATTACTCATTAAAAGGACACCCGGTGCGTGACAGTGCATTATTTACTCGCGTGTGGATGTCTCAGTGATGTAGTGCAACTCCAAAACGAGCTTGTAAACTTTCATAGTTTTCTTAGACACATGAATGCTTGTTTTTATGCAGCAAACTAGGCCAAAGGCAAAAATGCTGCTGCTAGACTGCTGACTAAATGGAAGAAAGTTTTGTGGACAGATGAGTTCACAGTTAATATTTGGCACAGAACTTATGTTAAAAAAAAGACAGAGATGTTATCAGACTACATACAGATGTGATATCTATAATAGAATGGCCTGCCCAGTCACCAAACCTAAATCCTATTGAGCTTCAATAGGATGAGCTGGATCGCAAGGTCATAAATAAATATACAACTAGTGAAAAACACATTTGGCACATTTTACAAAAGGCAAGGCAAAGTATTTCATCATAATGTTTAGAGGAACTGTTCAAAGTGTGCGGAGCTGTTATTAATGCTAAGGGAGGATTTTTTTTTCAATTACAATTGAATCTGTCTGTGGCCAGCATTTTAGAGTTTAATACACTTATATCTATATAATACCGTTGCAAATTTGTAAAACTAATTTCAAGGAAGTGTAAATACACGAACACAAACAAGTTCATTTCAATTAAATAAAAGAGAATCTGTACCAGATGTATCCACGTTGATCTGGACTCTTGCATTGAACACAGAAGGTAGGTTGGGTAGATCCTTGATGATATAGGGCAGAAGGGCATCTGGATTTTTACACACCCTGTAAACCTCACTTCCTACATGAAGCAGCATTTTATCTTTGGTAGTCTGAACAGGACACGTCTGACACACCTGTGGAACTCCTGCCTCTTTGACAATCTCTGTGATCAGTGAAACCATTGACGTATAGGATGCGCTGTCATGAGCCTGCATGCGCAGATAATTTGCGCAGTCACGTCTCAACTTTTGCATACAATTCTGTTCATGTTCTGTAAGATCCTGGCCCTGGATGACATGGCCAGCAAAGCGCTGCAGTAAGTCACGGAAGTGGTATGCACCTGTACCTTTGTCCCCGTCTTCTGTTATTTGCTGGGCTTTGTACAAGTCACCTCCCAATGTATTCCCCATTATACACAGTCCCATTTTACTGAGGATACGGTTTCCTGGACAGTGGGTCATCACATTGAGTGCAGGGTTGCTCTGTGCCCAGTACCAAGCATGACCTCCTATCATGAGACCTCCTCCTTCAGCAACAAATTCCTGGATCTGGTTACATTTAGAATCATCGTAGGAGGTACAAACAAAGACACTTAGGTCTTTCCGTAATTCAGTGAATTCACACTTTAGACCAGATTTGCTCAGAACACGATGGGCATCTTTAAGTTGGTGTGTGATTCCAATAACCCCATTGCGTCCTTCATCAAGCCAGTGGATAGCGTTGCTCAAAAAGCTAGAGAGTGAATCACGCCCAAGGTAGCTTTCATGGGTGGCCACAATGATTCTCCCTTGTCCGTAGTAGGCTCCAGCAATGAATGCTCTACCATCTGGGGTAAGTGCAATAGGAAAGGCTAAGGGTCCATGTGCCATCACTTCAGATGCTAAAGCCCCACCTCGTATATCAAACTCTGAAACACCTTTGAGTAGGAATTGTAGATCATCCTTGAAATCTTTACCAATCCTGGAAATAAGAGCAGATAAAACAAATTACAAATTAGTTTCTTTCAGTAAATATTAAAAAAAGAACATTTTTACATTTGCTTTACTTACGAAACTGCTAGCCAGTTCGACGGAATTTGCATGGGCACAGGAAATTTCCCACGTTCCCCTGGAATCTCTGAGAAATAGATTCCTGCCACACTGCACACTTTGTTCCCAGGGAAGGAGAGCAATGTATTCTCTTCAGGATGGGTCTGAGCCCAGTGCCAAGCCTGACCAGCAATAAGCAACCCTCCTCCAGCTTTAAGGAAGGTGACCAAGTCTTTGGCGCAGGAATCGACCCTGTAGGCATCAGTCACGTAGACCGCGAAACCCACATTTCGGAAATCTCCAACCTCGGTTTTCAGAGAGGAGTAGGATAAGTTCTTAGCTAGGGAACTGCGATTCTTTTCAATGCCTACTATTTTGCTTTCAGATTCAGGTGGCATAAGCCAAGCCAAGGCTTTTTCCACCAGGACTGGAAAGCTTGTTAAATACTTCTCATGTCCCAACACTACTATACGTCCCTGGCCATAGCGAGATGCAGCCATCAGGACCTGACCTCTAGGATTCATAGCGAGGGGAAAGGCTTGGCTGCCTATTAGGACAAGGTCACTTGGTAGGGCATCACCTTCGAAATCAAGCTCCTGAATCCCTTTCATAATAAAACCGTAGTCTTGCTCTCGTTCCATTGTGCTTTAGTTAATAATTTCTTCGTTGGTATTTCTGGCTTGAGTAAATCCTTTAAGATAATGGGTTTCAGATGTCGTAGTACTGCTGAAAGAAAGAAAACGGCTTAAGAATGTATTTCACCTCACAGTTCAAATTAATCAATGCAACAATTATTATTATTTTTTTATGTTTAAATTATTGTTAGTAAGTCTAGCTGTTGGCTATCCCATGAATGTGAGCATAGACTATGAAATTTAGTAGTTTTATAGGAGATTTGGTTGCATCCCAGGTCATCGCAGTAACTAAATTGTGTCTGATTACATATTAAAAAGCAATATGTCATAGAAAAAAGTAATAGAAATATGTTTTAAATATTTAGTATCAAGAAGCAATGCAGTACGAAAGAGTATTTACTTACCTACGAAAAAGAAGGAGTAACAAGACACACTGCCTCTCCCTGAACTCTCAAAGGTGTTTTGAGTGTGTTAATTTGAGCAATAGTGAGCCTGTTTTTGAAGAGCAACGTCCAATTGTTTGTTCTGCCAGAACTGGGTGGAGTAAAGGAAAACTCTGTCAGCGGTACTATTTACTAAACATTCTCGCTCCGGAGGTGAAGTAAGTAATACTGACTGAACTCAAATTCCTGTAAGTGATATAAAAATCATGTAATGAACGTGGTGGGTTATTTGGGCAAAATGGTGTATAATACGAAGCCATTTTATTTGTAAGAGAAAATTAAAATCTACTGATTCAGTATGAAGTATTATGAATTTATTGCTTTTGCTATTTTTGTATACATTATATCAAAACTGGATTGACTCGTCTTGTCTAAGCAAACTAATCATTAAATAAATAAAACCGTTTCAGCTAAAGATCCTTTTAATCTGTAAATATTAGTTGTCAGGGTTTTTTCATTCCGTCAGCATACAATGTGTCATATTGCTGATGTAATTAGTGTTAAGGATGGTAACCAAACCAGCTGGTTAACAAACATTTACAGCATTTAGCAGACCTATATATCCAGTTTCAGTATCCACAACAAACAAATAGCTGCAAATCCTTCGAGACAACACTTTAGCATGCACTTGCTTCATATGCATATCATTTTAAATTGTACTCACCTTGTAGAAATATAAGAAATCAAAGACAAAGCCTGAATTAACACTAAGAAAACAAGTGAGCCACCAAACAACTAGCTGTCATGGAGAACCAGGAAGCAAAGCCTGTATGGGTATGTGCTCACAAAAAAATCCACAGATGTGTTTAGGTGGAGCATGAGAGTGCATGTGGGAATAATATCTTCTGCGTAAAGTGTGTGAATCAAATGATTATGTAACAGGAAAAGCCTGTTGGCAAAGACCATAAAGATTCTTAAAAATGCTCCAAAAAATGAAAAAAACAGACACACATACAAAAGTACACATAGACCCACTTATAAAGCTGTTGGGCTGTGAAGAGGTTTTAAAGGGGTTTAAATTTGTGTCACTATAGTTATCATAACTGCACATTGCATTGCAGAGTTTTTACAGATAATAATCAAAACATGGATTACGTACATTATAGAAAATGATTTTTTGCAAATGTTTAACTTGTGGAAATGTACAATTTCAAGGAACAATAGAAGTAGTTTTGAAATGGCTGCAAAATATCTCAGGCCAGGTTTACTATTTCATTTAACAATAGTCAACACACATCTGGACACGATAGGGAGAACAGTTGCTGCAGTGTGAGAGAGGAAGGAGTCCCATTCATGTCTGATAAATTGGTTCAAAACAAAGAAATGCAAAACAAAACTGCTTGTCATGTGTTTATTTTTTTGGTCAAGAGTTTTAAAACAATTTCAAATAAAATGCCTGCTGGATTAAATAAAAAAAAATAAATATGCAACAATAAAATGGGGGGGATTATTATTATTATTGTGATTAAATTGCATAAGATTAAACTGATTGTATAAAACAAATAAATGGAAAAATGTCATTAACTAGTTTACTTCTGTTAGACCCGATTTGGGTAAGACAGATTTGGATATGCGTGTGTGTGTGTGTGTCTTTTCACTCCCTCGATATGAAGCTGTACATAAAATGCAAAAGAATAGACTGTTGACAGCAAGTGGCAGTGATTTTACACTTGCCAGGTAATATAATCATAAGTACACGGAAAAACTTTTAAGTGGGATTTGGCCCAGAGAATCCACCCTCATTTCTGAAACATGCTCTTACAATCCTTCTGTGCAAGGCCAATGCAATGATTTCCATTACAGAGTCCTGCATTTTTTTTTAATGCCCTGCCACCCGAGGGCCAAAAATCATGTCCATCTCTCTCTCTCTCTCTCTCTCTCTCTCTCTCTCTCTCTCTCTCTCATTATATATATATATATATATATATATATATATTTTTTTTTTTTTTTTGCAGACAGATTTTTTCCAGAATCTCTGACATTTTTGACAGCATTGAGTACATTATATGTTCTAACATTGCTACAATTACTCTAAATGCATCTCTCAAGATCAAAAATTACCTTAATTTTTTTTACTCCGTTTTCAACATATATTCTATCACGAATAAAATGTGGGTTTATGAGTTATGAGACGTGCAAATCACTGCATTATGTTTTTGTGTACACATTGCACAAATCTCATCTTTTATAGTTTGACGTGAGTTTCCCCATAACCCTGCTCAGCATCGACACTACCTTATATAACTATCCCATAATGTCGTTCATTTTGAACGAGTCTTTAGTGCAGGGGTCACCAGGTCACCCCCAAGGACCACAGGAGTAGCTCTCAGGCCTGTTCTAAAAACTCATCAGTGAGATGCATCTAAAATGTTAGTTAACTCATTCTGAACTCAAAGTTACTTATTGTGAGAAATCACCAGTGTCGTTAATTACAATATATAACTAAAGGCAAATGTGTTATTTCAGAAGAATGCGTCAAACTGGTATCCCTTTGTATGACTCAGTATCCATGAAGTATCTCAGGTTCAGAAAGGTTGGTGACCCCTGCTAGTGTGACTCAGAAGAACGAGAAAATAAACACAAAGCATCGCAAAATTACAGAGAACAGAATTGAGTAGTTCGACTCGTTTGTTCCTTTATCACGTGACTTCCACGTACGCCATGCACTTACAGCTACATGCATATATTTCTGGAACGACTGTATAGTCAAAGTTCGTGTGTGTAGACGTGTTTGTGGGATCTGATTACTGAACATGTAGCATTTTATATCATTCTGATCATAGCAACGATAAATAAATGACTCGATATATAAATGCGTTTATTTTGAAGAACGAGATTTAAAGAACCAAGTTTTAAAGCCAAGTATAACCATGCCCAAATATAAATAGATGCAAGTATAAAATGATCCGATCACGAAACACTACCTGTATCCAACTTTACGCGTTTCTTTTTCTTCTTTGGTGATTGGTATCGAACTTGAATGCTGCATTACCGACACCTGCTGTTATGAAGTGTGGACCGGCGCTAGAGAGAGAAAAACTAATGTATCTATTCAGAAGAGATACTTTCTTTCTTCCTTCCCTTTTATAACCCCAATGACAATTACAAAAATTGTAAACTATATTCCAATTACTAGATCAGTGGCCTTGGGGGAGCGAAATAAATGTGTACTAATGTCATTTGGGGTTGTTCTCAGTAGTTGCTTAAGAGAATTCCTTTGAATCACCAATTCACTTATGCGTTCTTTCATTTTTATTCCTTCTCTCTTATACCGAACTTCTAACATTCAATGTCTAATTACTTAACATAGAAAATACTGCTACATAATTCACAGTACGTTTTAACATTACCTATAACATGCACGTTTCAATTTCAGTTTTGTTTATTTATAGTGCGCTTTTCACACTGGACATTTTCTCAAAGCAACTTCACAGAATGTAAGTATTTATTGTCAATCCGCAATCCTTCGTTTTCAAAATCAGTTATTCCTTTATATAAAGGATGTCCAAGCTCTGTTTTTACTTCCCTGGTGGTCTAGTGGTTAGGATTCGGCGCTCTCACCGCCGCGGCCCGGGTTCGATTCCCGGTCAGGGAACTAAATATTTTGGGACCTGGAAAGTCAGGGATTCAAACCCGAGCTCCCACCCTTTGGTCAGATAACCCTAGGTTCGGATAATTCACTTGTGTGATAAAATAGGTTCACAAACTTATTCTGATTTCTCATATCGACACTATTCGCGGATTCGGATTCATCCGTCTTAAATAATGAGATCTTTATATGACTCAGGATTCATGGCTGACTTTAATCCTTGTTATCTTGCTAGTATATATCTTATATATAATATATATATATATATATATATATATATATATATATATATATATATATATATATATATATATATATATATATATTTCAAATTGAACCTCGAAACGTCATTATTATTATTTTTTTTACAAAGTTGGGGGAGCGTATTACTGTCACCACAAATCTAAAAGTGAAACTCTGGCGACATCTATCGTTCATATGAGCAACACAACAGCTTCAGAGTTAGTAATTAATATTAGTAGTTAAAACGTGTTTAAAAAAAAAAAAAAAAAAAATATATATATATATATATATATATATATATATATATATATATATATATATATATATATATTTTTTATCCAATCGGAATGACTGTGATATGGGTCGTGTTTGCCGTCGTGTTTGGGTCGTGTTCTGCCTGCATTTGCCATGGAATTCCAACAGAGGGCAGCAAAGGGCACATTAATCCCACTGACAATCTTTTATTCCTGTCACCAATGAGTCCCATTAATATTTCTGATGAGCGATTTCTTTTTATGTATATTATTGCTCTTCATTAAGAAACAGTGTGATTCTTTATGCATACTACTCTAAAAGGTATAAGGGAAAGACGGGCGCAGGAAGCTGATCATTTTGGTGGCTGAGCGTCTCGATATAACCAAAATTTTTCACGTCGCTGTTGTTGCATAAAAACTCGAAAGCTGTGCGGAAAAGCGTGTTGTAGCAAATCAGTTCCGTGTTCACAAGAGTTCAATTAAAAATATCGTGTATATCCCAGCAATTTTAAACCATTACACTCTCATTAGGTTTGGGCATTAATTACATGGAGTATGTTCATTTGAATTGGACATTGAAACCGATTACAATTCTCCATGTAAACGCATTTACCGACTAAGTCACTTTTTTATCAAGCCACAACTATTTTAGTATTCAAAAATAACTTCTTCAAAATGACTAATCGAGTTTCCCCATCAGTCATATCCAAAATTTTAAAAAAGTTCATATACTTACTCATTTATCTATTTAAAAGTGAATCTAGTGAGTATTTAATAAATACAAACATTGTTTTACAAACATTGACATGGCTGATAAGCATGTAATAATAAAAACAGTGAACAAACACCTCATATTTGTAATATTGTTGGATGCTTTTATTGTAAATGGTATGCATAGTTCTACAAACTGGATATAAAAATAGCTGCAACATATATTTGTAGTGTATACATTCAGGAGAAACATTTCAAGAGAAAAGATTAGCTTTCAGCATGATATGATAATGAGTCATATAAATGTGTAGACTTTACTTTTATAAGTGTGTGTCTTTAAGAAATGTATTTCACTAATATGTTTATATGTATTGTCCTTATATTGAGACTCAGCCCAGCACTACCACCAGCACCAAAAAATATCAATCATAGCAATATTTCAGTATTAGGCTATCAGGCATACTGGATCTGAGGCATCAAGTCTACTTGGGTATTAAACATGCTATGACTAGCACATCAAGCATACTGGTAATTGCTGATTAGGGAGTTTAAGTGTACTGGGCCATGGGATGGTCGTTCCACGGAGGCAGACTCCTGAGCACTTCCTCAGTGGAGGGTTGAATGGGCCAACCCCAGGCTTTAAAGAAAGGACCCAGATTCATGTTCACTACATGTGAGAATATTTTTGCATAAAAGTTCATCTTTTCGTCTTGGTCTTTTGGCACGTTACTCATGTTGTGATAAGTTGCAAAGACTTTCTTGAAAGCATCCCAGCCAAATTTTTCTTGCAACTGAAACAAAACAAGTGAATTTTTGCTGTCATTTCAGCAGAAACGCTTTTAGAAACTTTTCAAATATAAAGAAGAATTTGCACTATTATACTTTACATTTTTTATGAATTGCTAAACATTAAAATATACAAATACCCTCATATTCACAGGAATAAAAAAAAACATAATCAGGCAATGTTTACCTGCAGGTACGTCTCTAGAGCTGTCCAAACACTCCAATGTTTCAAATTCCTTCCTCCCTTGGCGTAATTCTCAACTTCATGCTTTCTATTTTTTGGAGTCATGCTCTGATGAGCGTTTGCCTTGTTCATCCCCAACACCTCCTCATGTACATACACTGACCACAGGTTACACGTGCATTCAGTGGTATGTGGAGGAAACTCCCACACTGAGCACTGCTGATTGTGGCCCAATTCATGAATGGCCCCCCAAATTCCCTTTCTTCGAATTATCTCTGGGTTCACGAGTTCTTCGGCAGAGATCGAATGAAGCATTACAGGGTAGCCAGCATGCATGAAACCTGCAATATGAGGACAGAGGAGAATCAGAGAATCCTGGTTAAGTTAAACCTAAAGTTATACCTTAAGTTAAATAAGTTTGCTGTGAATTGCTGCGTTTGTGCTAATAACAAACAGAACAAACCATGAGAGATTTGAACATCAGCGACAAATCGTTCCTTGCGTGGAAACTTGGTAGGTTTTGCAGCTAACTCGGCCACGCCCTTCATAATGGAATCCCAGAGAGCCGCGAGCTCGTCAGGACGGTCCAGTTTGCGAATGAATTCTGAGTGTAAGGTGATGATTACATTTTCAAACTCAAGTTCGGCCCAAGGAGCTGGTGCACTGCGGATCTTCTTCACCCAGTCTTCTACACTCGTCTTTCCTGATGGAGACGAAATTGTAAATGAACTTCTTTAGTATTACTAGAATAACTGCTTACCAGCATTTACTCATGAATTCCTCAAACACTTTCTTTCTTTTCCCCTTTACCCTTTTTATCCGTTTCCCTTTTGTATCGTCGGAGAACGAAAAATACATTTAATTCCAAGAAGAGAAATACATGACTAATACAGGCTGGTTAATCATAAGCAGAAGTGCCATTTTCCATGCTGAAGTGACTACAATCAAATCAAATGTCAGTTAATTACAACATCAGAATTTAATTATTAGCAGCAAACAGAAGAATAAAATAGCTTTTATTTGTCAAATATACATTACACATTAGTAAAATTCTTTCTCCACATATCCCAGCTTGTTTGTAACCTGGGGTCAGAGTGCAGGGTCAGCAATGACACAATGCCCCTGGAGCATTTAAGGGCATGACTCAAGAGTTGCAGCTTGGTGACACCTTGGCTTGAACCCCTGACCTTCTTATCAGTAGCCCAGAGCCTTATCCACTGAGCTACCCCATCCCCCAATTACTAATAATTTATGCTTGTTTTAGGGAAATAAATACAACTAAACTTACCAGACTTGTAGTATGGTGCTTTTATGGCTGTTTGTACAACCACCTCCACCCCATTCAATTTGGTTTTGGGTGGTGCAATCAGGTATATAAGGCCTCCCCACAAATTCCAGACCTGCAGCATCTCGCTATCCAGAGCAAATCGCTCATGCACCACGGGAGCACGTTTCAGTACATCGGCTTTTTCCAAGTTATCTGTCTGGCATCCGATCTGGATCTGTAGACACAAGGAGAAAATGTGCACTTATAATACCAATTATAATAGGTTGAGACAGTATATCTCCTGTTTCTCCATAGTTGCTATAAATAAAGAAAATGCAAACATTAAATGAAAACGCACGGAGCGATATCTTGAACAATATTCTGAGCAGTGTAAGTACCTGCCATCCTTTGCCTTTGATTTCTGGAGGTATTGTAATGTTAGTTCGCATTCCAGGAGAAAGATACAATCCTGTGCTTATCCATTCTTTATCATCTGTAACAAAGATCACTTGATATTAGGTCCAAACCTTTGTGACTTTCATAGTGAAGTAATATGGTGAAGAACTATTAAGACTTTTATTCCATGATCAGCAATGACGGTGATCATATACAGGACATTTCCTACTTATTACTTCTACGCTCACTGCCCAAAATCTTTAAAAGGGAATTAAGGGAAGGATCCAGACAGGGTTCCAATCCAGTGCTGGGCCACAGTCAGAAATGCCAATCAGCCTACAGTGCATGTCTTTGCGTAAATGAATGGATAAGGATTCTAGAATACCTGATGGAAAACCCCTAGCATTTATTGAAAGACTTAATTATTTTGCCCAATAGATATGCTTTGCAAAATAAAAGGCAAACACATGACATAACTGATATATACACACATTAACATTGAAACATATTTGACAGTGTATTTTTTGTGACTGCATTCCTGTATGCAATTAGATTGTTGTTCCCCCCCCCCCCCCCCCCCCCCCACCCCCCCCCACCCCCCGTCCCCCCCCCCACCCCCCCCCCCCCCTACCCCCCCCCCCCCCCCCCCCCTATATGTAATACTTGGAGCCAAATCAGTAAACCTACATAGTCAATACTATGAAAAATTTTAAAACAGAAAACTTATTTTAAATAAAAGAGAATCTGTACCAGATGTATCCACGTTGATCTGGACTCTTGCATTGAACACAGAAGGTAGGTTGGGTAGATCCTTGATGATATAGGGCAGTAGGGCATCTGGATTTTTGGACACCCTGTAAACCTCACTTGCCAAATGAAGCAGCATTTTATCTTTGTTAGTGTGAACAGGACACGTCTGACACACCTGTGGAACTCCTGCCTCTTTGACAATCTCTGTGATCAGTGAAACCATTGACGTATAGGATGCGCTGTCATGAGCCTGCATGCGCAGATAATTTACGCAGTCACGTATTAACTTTTGCATACAATTTTGTTCATGTTGTGTAAGATCCTGGCCCTGGATGACATGGCCAGCAAAGCGCTGCAGTAAGTCACGGAAGTGGTATGCACCTGTACCTTTGTCCCCATCTTCTGTTATTTGCTGTGCTTTATACAAGTCACCTCCCAATGTATTCCCCATTATACACAGTCCCATTTTACTGAGGATACGGTTTCCTGGACAGTGGGTCATCACATTGAGTGCAGGGTTGCTCTGTGCCCAGTACCAAGCATGACCTCCTATCATGAGACCTCCTCCTTCAGCAACAAATTCCTGGATCTGGTTACATTTAGAATCATCGTAGGAGGTACAAACAAAGACACTTAGGTCTTTCCGTAATTCAGTGAATTCACACTTTAGACCAGATTTGCTCAGAACATGATGGGCATCTTTAAGCTTGGGCATGATTCCAATAACACCTTCACATCCTTTATCAAGCCAGTGGATAGCGTTGATCAAGAAGCTAGAGAGTGAATCACGCCAAAGGTACCTTTCATGGGTGGCCACAATGATTCTCCCTTTTCCGTAGTAGGCTCCAGCAATAAATGCTCTATTATCTGGGGTAAATGCAATAGGAAAGGCTAAGGGTCCATGTGCCATCACTTCAGATGCTAAATCTCCACCTCGTATATCAAACTCTGAAACACCTTTGAGTAGGAATTGTAGATCATCTTTGAAATCCTTACCAATCCTGGAAAAAAACATAAACTATGTTTGATAAATGAGACAAGAAAAAACTCCTGAATTTAAAAGAATAGTAAAACAGAAAACTTTACTTACGAAACTGCTAACCAGTTCGAGGGAATTTGCATGGGCACAGGAAATTTCCCACGTTTCCCTGGAATCTCTGAGAAATAGATTCCTGCCACACTGCACACTTTGTTCCCAGGGAAGGAGAGCAATGTATTCTCTTTAGGATGGGTCTGAGCCCAGTGCCAAGCCTGACCAGCAATAAGCAAACCTCCTCCAGCTTTAAGGAAGGTGACCAAGTCTTTGGCGCAGGAATCGACCCTGTAGGCATCAGTCACGTAGACCGCGAAACCCACATTTTGGAAATCTCCTACCTTGGTTTTCAGAGCGGAGTCGGATAAATTCTCAGCCAGGGAACGGAGATTCTTTTGAATGCCTACTATTTTGTTTTCAGATTCAGGTGGCATAAGCCAAGCCAAGGCATTTTCCACCAGGACTGGAAAGCTTGTTAAATACTTCTCATGTCCCAACACTACTATACGTCCCTTGCCATAGCGAGATGCAGCCATCAGGACCTGACCTTTAGGATTCATAGCCAGGGGAAAGGCTTGGCTGCCTATTAGGACAAGTTTACATGGTAGAGCATCACCTTCGAAATCAAGCTCCTGAATCCCTTTCATAATAAAACCGTAGTCTTGCTCTCGTTCCATTGTGCTTCAGTCTCTGGCTTAAGATATTCTATTACTTTATGGTTTAAAGCTGCGTTAGTACTGTGTAAAGAAAGAAAAAAGACTTAAGAATTTTACATCACAGTTTAAAAAAAAAGAAAAATTAATGAAGTATTATATCAAAAAATAAAAACAATTGGCATGTATAAAATGTGTATTCAAAATTTGTGATTATCAAGTCAAACAGTAGACCGTTCTCTAAGTGTGAACAGATACTATAAAATCACAGGAGATTTAGAGATCTGAACAAATATTAAATCAATAAAAATTAAAATCATATTGCTATTGTATTCATAGTCAGCCCATTATATAACTTGTGATGGATTACATCTTTCAAATAAATGTTTTAAAACAGCAAGCTATGTTGTAATGAAAAGAAAATTTGTATAATGGTGTATACATTAAAAAAAGAGACTCAAGGCTATTAAATCATCTATGAGTAAGTTGAGAAACAAGCCAGACTTTCCCTGAACTTTCACAAGTCTTTTGAGTGTGTTAATTTGAGTATTAACACAAGCCTGTTCAGGAACAGTCAGCCCACAAGTTGGGTGGAGTAAAGAAACCCTCTCTTTGTTTACAAATTTATTACACATTCTATCCCTGAAGGTAAATTTCAAATCAAACTACCGTAAGTGATCTAAAATCACGTAACGAACACATCGGCAATGAATATTTGGGCAAAATAAAGTATAGTACAAAGCAACATTATACATTAAGACCTATTCATTTAATCGCCTTGTGCAGTATTCAGTCAACAAAAGCAATACATTACATTGCTGATGTACATTTATAATTTATTGTTATATTTATTGCATTATAAATATACATTACATTTTATAAAGATAAAAACTGAGTGGGCTGCTCTCTCATTGTCTGAAAATCCTTTTAATACTTTGTAAACATTAGTTTATTTATTTTTTATTCTGTCACTCAGCAGGCAATGTATAATACTGCTACTGAACTAAATGGTGCTGAGGAAAGTAGGCAAAAATCTTTTTTCTAAAACAATACATTCAATTTTATCTTAAATCACACAGCAAATGACGAGCTGCACATCACCTTACCCTACATTTCAGCACAAGCTTGTTTCTGCTGTATCTCAATTTAAAATGTACTCACCTTTTAGTAATAAACAGCAGACAGGGGCTGCAGATGAAGCCTTATCTTCAGAGTGAGAAAATGGACATGTCAAAACACAACCAGCTTTCATGAAGAATGAGGAAAAAACACATGGGTCTATGTTAATAAACAAGCCAGATGTGTATCTGGGTGGAGCATGAGTAGGAATGTATGAATAACAACTTAGGGGGAGTGATTGGTCTTGTCATCTTATTGTAACAGGAAAAGCCTTTTGTGGCAAAGAAAAAAAAGTTTGAAGCTATAAACAGGTCATGCTGTTAGGATAGAAAGTATAGTTATTCAAAATAACAGATTGCAATGTAGAATTTATTCATAGAAAAGTTTGATCAAAGATATAATAGTCATTGCTACTTCTAGACATTTGAATGGCCGAATCTAAATTTTCCCAGCCTCTCTCCCTCCCTCACAAAATTTTTAAACAACTATAAAAACTCATATAATTTCTTTTCATAACTTCAACAAGTATAATTTCTAATCTTTTGATTTATAGAAAAAATGTTACCAGTAATTATATTTTACACCTGTTGCTATTCATATTTTTAGTATTTGAGTAGTCTAACAATTCTTCCATCAATTAATCAAGAAATTGGATAAAACATACTTTTTTAATCCATAAAAGAGAGGTCTCGTAGAAAGTAATGTTTATTCTTTTTAGAAAAATCAGCATTTCTTTCGCTTAAATTGCATACAAATATATCAGTAAAAACTAAACCTGTTCAATGTATTTAACTGCCATATGACATCAAAATATTTAACTGCCATATGACATCATATGACATCAAAATAGACGTTCCAAAAGCATGTCATGCGAAACTACCTGTTAAATTAAATTAATTATTATCACTTTTATGTAAATGTAAATATTTTATTCAACAGAAATACAAAATCAGGTTTATACAAAATCTCTCTCTTAAATAAAATAATTAATTATTTAACATTTATTTCAAACTGGAAAATGTTCTTTTAATATAAATTTCTTGTCCATTTCAATATTAATTTTTTAGTGGTTGCAGATATATACATACATATAATAGTTTTGGCACAATCAATATACAAAAAAAATTTTGTTTAGCACTTACACTTTCTCTTCAAGTGTTCACATAGTGGAGACCCATTATTTAAACAATGATCTTAACTGGTTCCACTTCTGTTTTTTATTTTTTTATGTCACAAAAGACAAAAGAGGCCGAGGACTGTTGAGAAGCTTTGCCTGTTTGTGCCAATAACGATGATACACATTGATGTGTCATAGTTATCGGCACAAACAGACACATCTGCAGTCCTTTTGTCTTTTTCATGATGACTCAAATGTTTAGGAATGATGAAAGGATCCAGACTGCAGGCAGGCCAGTTCAGCATCCTGACTTTTCTACTAATAAGCCATGTTTGTAATATATTCAGCATGTGGTTTAGAATTGTCTTTGTCAAATATACAAGGCTTTCCCTGAAAAAGAGGCAGACTGGATGGAAGAATATGTTGCCTTAAATACTGTGTATACCTTGTAGTATTGATGGTATTCTACATGTGCAAGCTGCCCATTCTAATGCACACACGTAACATAAAAAAATGCAAGATAAAAAGTGCAAAGATGCACTGAAATAAGCCTCGTAAACATGTAGAACGCAGCATCCACAGTTTCCAAAAGGTATCAAATGTCGATTTGTATGATCACTGAATAATGTTCTGCTTTGCATCAGTGCATTTTAAATGAGCTATTTCCCAAAGAATCCTGTGGCATTTCTAAATCATGTTCTTACATGGCTTTTTCTATGAGTTATAGAGGTTTAACGGCAAACCGCGTTCATAGTTAGTGATTTTTCTGGGACACCATGCAGTGCTGTCACTTTCTCCAGAGTGTTCATATTTTGTATTGTAAATGGTGAGAAAATATTCTAATTATTTTCTTACCTAAGAGCCCATTATTCTGCAACTGCTCCAAAGTTTGCAGATGCAGTCCTCCACAGATTGTCAAACCTCTAACCAGCTTTTTCCTATGAGAGTTTCTGACTCTTATTAAGTTACAAAATGTTTCTCCAGATGTTTCTTATTAGTACCACTATATTTTCCAACCTTGTGTTACCCCATGTTAGTATTTTCTGGGACGTGCTGCATCCCTCAAACTGTATTTTTTCCTCTGCTTAAACATCTGATATGTTTTCTATTTGATATTACGAATAAAATGTAGACTTATAGGAGTTACAAATAATTGCATTCTTTTCCGTTAACATTCTACACAACGTCTCAACTTTTTGGAATTGGGTTCGCAAGTTAACAAAGTGATTTTACCATAAGTATGTTATGCAGTCTATTATCTAGTTAAACATCATTTAAAGTCTAACAGACATGATAACAGTGTCAGTGAGTATTGTCTGCAGTTTGCATACTACATTTTGTAGAAACATGTCCAGTCTGCTACAGTCTTCTTGGCATTGAAAGTAGCTCCAGTAGATGGCCAGGTGGTGATATTTCTCCTCTAGACCTTTATTTTGTAATTACTATGTGCAACGCTTACATAATTTACTAACATATCTGCCAGATATCTACTTTCTATTTAAATAAATAACAAATAAAACATTCACATTTTAAAACAACGCTTCAGCTTACTCGTGCTACCGCTTTACAACCGTTTCACTGCTTCCACTTCATAAATAACCCAATCGCTGCTAAACTTCAGGCTGAATCCCAAAACGCTAGGCAACAGGGTTAAAGTGCACTACATAGGGACCCTCAAGCCTTTATTTTAAACTTAATGTAGAGTGTATAGGGTTACGCTACTAACAAGGTCCAATCTTCTGAGTTTACCACAAATCTAAACTTGAAACTAGTTGGAGAATGTCTGCGCATAGCGACATCTAGCGCCTATACGAGCAACAACAGCTTCTGCAGAATTATATTTCAATAACTTATTACAAGTTCAAGTTCATTTATTTATTTTCTTTTCACAATAGACACTGATTATAGATTTGTGTATTGTAGTAAATACATAGAATAAACACACCTTGCATATTTGTAATATTTCAAGAAGAGGCTCTCAAGCATACTGGGACTGGATTATAAAGTTTATTTGGTGTTAAACAAACTTTGACTGGGATATGGAGCATACTGGAAATGAAGCAAACAGTAAAACAGTAAAGCAAACAGAGAAATGATGAGCGGGTATAAGGTGACTGAAGAATCAAGCATATTGGCAAATCAAGCATACTGGTAATTGCTGATTAGGGAGTTTAAGTGTACTGGGCCATGGGATGGTCGTTCCACGGAGGCAGACTCCTGAGCGCTTCCTCAGTGGAGGGTTGAATGGGCCAACCCCAGGCTTTAAAGAAAGGACCCAGATTCATGTTCACTACATGTGAGAATGTTTTAGCATAAAAGTTCATCTTTTCGTCTTGGTCTTTTGGGACGTTACTCATGTTGTGATAAGCTGCAAAGACTTTCTTGAAAGCATCCCAGCCAAATTTTTCTTGCAACTGAAACAAAATAGTTAAAGAACAAAAAAAAGCTGTGATTTCTTTATATATATATATTCATAAACATTTAAGTTTAAAGAATGTGCACTTTTATAAATCTTTTTTAAATGTACTAACTGAAATCAGTTGCTAAACATTAAAATATACAAATACCCTCATATTCACAGGAATAAAAAAACAGAATCAGCAACCTGCAGGTACGTCTCTAGAGCTGTCCAAACACTCCAATGTTTCAAATTCCTTCCTCCCTTGGCGTAATTCTCAACTTCACGCTTTCTGTTTTTTGGAGTCATGCTCTGATGAGCGTTTGCCCTGTTCATCCCCAACACCTCCTCATGTACATACACTGACCACAGGTTACACGTGCATTCAGTGGTATGTGGAGGAAACTCCCACACTGAGCACTGCTGATTGTGGCCCAATTCATGAATGGCCCCCCAAGATCCCTTTCTTCGAATTATATCTGGGCTCACGAGTTCCTCGGCAGAGATCGAATGAAGCATTACAGGGTAGCCAGCATGCATGAAACCTGCAATATGAGGACAGAGGAGAATCAGTGAATCCTGGTTAGTCCTGATCATGTAAACAGTTTGAGTATAACCATCTTAAATACCTTAAGTTAAATAAGTTTGCTGTGAATTGCTGCGTTTGTGCTAATAACAAACAGAACAAACCATGAGAGATTTGAACATCAGCGACAAATCGTTCCTTGCGTGGAAACTTGGTAGGTTTTGCAGCTAACTCGGCCACGCCCTTCATAATGGAATCCCAGAGAGCCGCGAGCTCGTCAGGACGGTCCATTTTGCGTATGAATTCTGAGTGTAAGGTGATGATTACATTTTCAAACTCAAGTTCGGCCCAAGGAGCTGGTGCACTGCGGATCTTCTTCACCCAGTCTTCTACACTCGTCTTTCCTGATGGAGATGAAATTGTAAATGAACTTCTTTAGTAATACTAGAATACTAACTTCTTACCAGCACTTACTCATGAATTCCTCAAACACTGCTTGAAACTGGATGAAAAAATATGTTTAATTCCAAGGAGAGAAATACATGACTATTACAGGGTGGTAAACCATAAACCGAACTATTTTTCAATCAAATCCATCCATCCATCCATCTTCTACCGCTTATCCGGGACTTAATCCGGGACCGTCGGGGCGGGCAATAGGGGCAATAGTCTAAACAGAGATGCCCAGACTTCCCTCTCTCCAGGGACTTCCTCTAGCTCCCCTGGGGGGACACCGAGGCGTTCCCAGGACAGTTGAGAGACATAGTCCCTCCAACGTGTTCTGGGTCTTCCCCGAGGCCTCTTCTCGGTGGGACATGCCCGAAACACCTCTCCGGGAGGCGCCAGGAGGCATCCGAAATAGATGCCCAAGCCACGCCAGCTGGCCCCTCTCGATGTGAAGGAGCAGCGGATCTACTCTGAGCTCCTCCCGAGTGACTGAACTTCTCACCCTATCTCTAAGGGAGCGCCCAGCCACCCTGCGAAGGAAGCTCATTTCGGCCACCTGTATCCAGGATCTTGCCCTTTCGGTCATGACCCAAAGCTCATGGCCATAGGTGAGAGTAGGAACGTAGATCGCGAATACACTCCACACTACACAATAAACATCCTCAACCACACACACAACACTAACAACCCAAATGAGGATGGGTTCTCTGTTGAGTCGGGTTCCTCTCAAGGTTTCTTCCTGTTCCCAGGGAGTTTTTCCTTGCCACCGTCGCTTCGGCTTGCTCAACAAGAAACAATTAGGCCAAAACTGATTTTCACCTTTCACACATTAGTATTATGTAAAGCTGCTTTGGGACGATGACACATTGTAAAAAGCGCTTTATAAATAAAATTGAATTGAATTGAAATCGACCAGTAAATTGAAAGCTTTCCCTTTTGGCTCAGCTCCTTCTTCACTACAACGGACCGGTACATCAGCCGCATTATTGCAGAGGCTGCACCGATCCGCCTGTCGACCTCCTGTTACATCCTTATCCTCCTTCAGTGACTGCTGAAGGTCTTGGCCTGATTGAGCCAACAGGACAACATCATCAGCAAAAAGCAGAGACGAGATCCTGTGGTCCCCAAACCAGACTCCCTCCAGCCCCTGGCTGCTCCTAGAAATTCTGCCCATAAAAATAATGAACAGAACCGGTGACAAAGGGCAGCCTTGCCGGAGTCCAACATGCACCGGAAACAGGTCTGACTTATTGCCGGCAATGTGAACCAAACTCCTGCTCCGTGCATAACCCTCAACAGAGGGACACGGACCCCATACTCCCGGAACACCCCCCACAGAGTGCAGCGATCAAATCCGCAACAGTTAAAAATTCAGTAAAACATCAGATCAGAATTATTAGCAGCAAAGAGTAGTAATTTATGCCTGTGTAAAGAATTAAAAACAACTAAACTTACCAGACTTGTAGTATGGTGCTTTTATGGCTGTTTGT
Organism: Kryptopterus vitreolus; assembly: GCA_030449085.1. NCBI lineage: Eukaryota > Metazoa > Chordata > Actinopteri > Siluriformes > Siluridae > Kryptopterus > Kryptopterus vitreolus. The sequence continues at coordinate 10,009,536 of JACRUU010000026.1, read as the reverse complement.
ACAACCACCTCCACCCCATTCACTTTGGTTTTGGGTGGTGCAATCAGGTAAATAAGGCCTCCCCACAAATTCCAGACCTGCAGCATCTCGCTATCTAGAGCAAATCGCTCATGCACCACGGGAGCACGTTTCAGAACATCGGCTTTTTCCAAGTTATCTGTCTGGCATCCAATCTGGATCTGTAGACACAAGGCGGCAGTGTGAGCTCTAGTTTATAATTTATTGATACAGTATATCTCCTGTTTCTCCACAGTTCCTATAAATATGGAAAATGCAAACATAAATGAAAACGCATGGAGCGATATCATAAACAATATTCTGAGCAGTGTAAGTACCTGCCATCCTTTGCCTTTGATTTCTGGAGGTATTGCAATGTTAGTTCGCATTCCAGGAGAAAGATACAATCCTGTGCTTATCCATTCTTTATAATCTGTAACAAATATAACTTGATATTAGGTCCAGACCTTTGTGACTTTCATAGTGGAGTAACCAATGCCAAATTCAATATGGTGAACTATTAAAACTTTTATGCCACAATCAGGATATTTATAGCATTTAGCAGACACCCTTATCCAGAACAACTGAGCATGTGAAGATTAAGGGCCTGGTCCACTAATGGCAATTTGGTGGTGGTGGTATTTGAACCTGAGGTTTTCCATTCCAGAGGCCAATACCTTAAATACCACCGTACCACCTCCCTTTTCACATAAACCTGAATCAAAAACTACAGTAATACTGGTAGCCAAGTCAGTAAACTTAAGTTAATTCAATCAAAACAGAAGACTTCTTTTAAATAAAAGAGAATCTCTACCAGATGTATCCACGTTGATCTGGACTCTTGCATTGAACACAGAAGGTAGGTTGGGTAGATCCTTGATGATATAGGGCAGTAGGGCATCTGGATTTTTGCACACCCTGTAAACCTCACTTCCTACATGAAGCAGCATTTTATCTTTGGTAGTCTGAACAGGACACGTCTGACACAACTGTGGAACTCCTGCCTCTTTGACAATCTCTGTGATCAATGAAACCATTGATGTATAGGAAGTTCTGTCATAAGCCTGCATGCGTAGATAATTTGCGCAGTCGTGTTTCAGCTTTTGCATAAAACTATGTTCATGTTGTGTAAGATCCTGGCCCTGGATGACATGGCCAGCAAAGCGCTGCAGTAAGTCACGGAAGTGGTATGCACCTGTACCTTTGTCCCCGTCTTCTGTTATTTGCTGGGCTTTGTACAAGTCACCTCCCAATGTATTCCCCATTATACACAGTCCCATTTTACTGAGGATACGGTTTCCTGGACAGTGGGTCATCACATTGAGTGCAGGGTTGCACTGTGCCCAGTACCAAGCATGACCTCCTATCATGAGACCTCCTCCTTCAGCAACAAATTCCTGGATCTGGTTACATTTAGAATCATCGTAGGAGGTACAAACAAAGACACTTAGGTCTTTCCGTAATTCAGTGAATTCACACTTTAGACCAGATTTGCTCAGAAGACGTTGGGCATCTTTAAGTTGTTGTGTGATTCCAATAACCCCATTGCGTCCTTCATCAAGCCAGTGGATAGCGTTGATCAAGAAGCTAGAGAGTGAAACACGCCAAAGGTAGCTTTCATGGGTGGCCACAATGATTCTCCCTTTTCCGTAGTAGGCTCCAGCAATAAATGCTCTATTATCTGGGGTAAATGCAATAGGAAAGGCTAAGGGTCCATGTGCCATCACTTCAGATGCTAAAGCCCCACCTCGTATATCAAACTCTGAAACACCTTTGAGTAGGAATTGTAGATCATCTTTGAAATCCTTACCAATCCTGGAAAAAAACATAAACTATGTTTGAAAAATGAGACAATAAAAAACTCCTGAATTTAAAAGAATAGTAAAACAGAAAACTTTACTTACGAAACTGCTAACCAGTTCGAGGGAATTTGCATGGGCACAGGACATTTCCTGCGTTTCCCTGGAATCTCTGAGAAATAGATTCCTGCCACACTGCACACTTTGTTCCCAGGGAAGGAGAGCAATGTATTCTCTTCAGGATGGGTCTGAGCCCAGTGCCAAGCCTGACCAGCAATAAGCAAACCTCCTCCAGCTTTAAGGAAGGTGACCAAGTCTTTGGCGCAGGAATCTATACTGTACGCATCAGTCACGTAGACCGCGAAACCCACATTTTGGAAATCTCCTAGCTTGGTTTTCAGAGCGGAGTCGGATAAATTCTCAGCCAGGGAACGGAGATTCTTTTGAATGCCTACTATTTTGTTTTCAGATTCAGGTGGCATAAGCCAAGCCAAGGCATTTTCCACCAGGACTGGAAAACTTGTTAAATACTTCTCATGTCCCAACACTACTATACGTCCCTGGCCATAGCGAGATGCAGCCATCAGGACCTGACCTTTTGGATTCATAGCCAGGGGAAAGGCTTGGCTGCCTATTAGGACAAGTTTACATGGTAGAGCATTACCTTCGAAATCAAGCTCCTGAATCCCTTTCATAATAAAACCGTAGTCTTGCTCTCGTTCCATTGTGCTTCAGTCTCTGGCTTAAGACAATTTATTATGGTATGGGTTTAAAGATGTGTTAGTACTGCAAAATGAAAGAAACAGACTTATGAATGGCCACCAATTATTTCACATCACAGTAAAAAATAAACAATTATCAATTAATTATTATTTAAAAAATTAAACCAATACCACATATAAATATGTATTTTTAAATCAAATCAAATAGTATCAGAGGAGATTCAGAGATCTGAACAAATATTAAATTCTTATAAATTAAATAAGAAATAATACTGTCATTGTAGCCCATGGTATAACTTGAGACAGATTACATAGGCATGTGAGATATGTGTTAAAACAACAAACTATGTTGGAATGAAAAGAAAATAAGTTTAATGCTATATACATATAAAAGAGACTCAAGGGTATGAACTCACCTATGAATAAGACCAGTAAAAAGTCAGACTGTCTCTTCTCGAACTTTCGCAAGTCTTTTGAGTGTGTTAATTTGAGTATTAATAAGCCTGTACAGGAACAGCACAGCCAGCCCACTAGAAGCTGGGTAGGGTAAAAAAAACCTGAATTTGTAATGAACATATAGTAGGTGATTATTTGGGCAAAGTGGTGTATAGTACAAAGCAACAAAGAGCTGTGCATCATTTTACCCTACACTTTAGCATACGCATGCTTCAGATGTATCTCAATTTAAACTGTACTCAAATTGTAGGAATAAACAGAGAAGGAGGCCGCAGATGAAGTCTTTTCTTTGGATTTACAACACAGGAATGTCAAAACACATCTAGCTTTCCTGAAGAATGAGGAAAAATTCATACATAAGGTCTATATTAATACACAAGCTAGATGTTTATCTGGGTGAAGCATGAGTATGCATGCGAGCATAATAGCTTCTGTTCAGGGGAGATAAGGGGTCTGGATCAAATTATTATTTATTTACGTATTTATGCTTGGAGAAGAAAATGTATTTAGTTTGCACTTTTTCAATAGAAAGCAAGATTATGGGAATGAGAGCTGTAAGACAAATTAGGTGAGAAAGAAATATTTAGACGGAACGGATGTTAAATAATGAAGGTCCTAAAATGAACCGAGATAAAATAATAACCATCCAAATAATTGGCCTAATTAAATTGAACTGGGGCAATAAGCTGACATACATTTCTTAAATACTCCCATTTTCACTGTAGTCTAGCAGTAAATGGATTTGAAATAAAACTATACGCCTGCTCTAGTGCATAAAGAGTGTAATAACTATATAATTGATTATTAAAAATTAGCCACTTTTTGCCTGGATGACAGCTTGTACCTTTTAATGACAGCTTTCCTGACACAAGCAAGTCTCTTCTTCTTTTTGTTGTTCTTCCTTCTGTAAATAATGGTTTCTTTCCTGACATTCAACCATGAAGACCTGACTCACACTGTTTGCTCTGAACAGTGGTTGTTGAAATATTATTTCCAATTCAATCATAAACAGTTATGTGAATGTTTGGTTTCTGAGGTTGGTAATTCTAAATAAACTTAGAATTAAAGTTTTTTTTGTATTTGTTAACTCGTAGCCTTTGATGGTATTACAGACTACACTTGGAAATGCATTTAAAGTTCATGAGAACTTTCTGATTGATCGACCTAATGAGAGACTGTGATTAAGTAAATGATTCTTACCATAATATGGATTTGTAGTGGAATTAATAGGGCTATTTAATGTGTTCACCTTTTTCTCTGCACAAGGCAACTGAAGGTCTAAAGCACATTAAGGCAAGAAATGTCACAAATGAACACTTGACAGGGCAAAGTCCTTAGGTTATTTGATGGTTTCTTCAAGTAAGTACCGAGAAAAGGGTCTGAATACTTATAAGCATGTAGTAATTTTCCAGGGTTTTTAATGTAAAAAAAACCCAAAACAGATTATTCCTAGAAATCTGTTTTTGCTTTACCATTCTTGTATACTACATGTACATTGAAACAAAAAAAAAGAGAGATTGTCGTATCAGTTTAAAAACTATTTAAAAAAATACAAATATTGAGGGTATTTAGAAGAAATACAGACCTGCGTTTCTGCCGATCTGGCAACCCCGTGTACGATCACATGACCTCCATGTCTTCGCAACTTGTTCAGCTAGCGAGCTAATGTTTTTGTTGTTTTATTTGTCCTGTTGCCGAGTTAATGTAAACAACTGCGTGATGAATAACTGAAGATTTTATAGAACATTTTTTCATCTCAGGTGATATGTCAGGTTAGTTACGGCTGTTTTCCTGTTTATTATTGTCCTTGTTTAATAAGTCGTACAGAATGTACCCAGGCTTGTACATTATACGTTCACGTCACCTGCCTGCTTAATGAAGTTTCATCCATGATCTAACTCAGAGATGATCCATCTAATAATCACACGGATCAGACTTGTATGGGAATGTAAGCAGAAGGTACTTTAGATCTTCAGGAACAGGTTTGAAGATCAGCGTCCTAGCCATTGTTCTAATATGCATTGAGTGCTTAGGGTCTTACAGTTAATTTCGTCTTTAAATAAGTCTTTCTGTTCATGCAATCAGGTCGCTATTTCAGTTTTTAGAGATGCATATGACCCAGCTCGTACATGTAACGTTTGCATTAGGTGTTGCCTAAGGCCTCTGTGTGCTCTCAGTCAGAAAGTAAGCACACCAACATCACACTCTCATGCTGAACACCAGGCCCGCATTCAGATGTCCTACAGAAGTGATGTTGAACAGGATCTCCATTTACATAAGCATGAGGCATGTCAGAAAGAAATTTGTATAAAAAATAAAGCCGAGTTTGTCTTTTAAAACACATGATTAAAATGGAAAGGATGTCAACTAGGCTACATCCGCAATAGAAATCGTTTACACAACAGATCAGAAAATACCAGGACGCTGAATATCATGAATAGATCAGCGCAAGCAGCTGGCCTGTTTTACACCACCCTGGATCTGCTATCTGTCTGGGACATAATCAGAAGGATGCATCAATAATATTGTTTCGAGACTAAGGTAGGTTTTGGTACACAACTGCACATACTGGTACTGTGATGAGTAACCTATGAAATTTTCTTTAGTGTCCTTCTTGCAGTGCGCTTGAAAAAAAGGCAGATGTGAGAGCAGACCCTGGTTGAAGAAAGCACCCATGCTCAGCATGAAGAAAGTGCTCTCTTATACATCACTGATTGACACTGGGATCATGAAAAGCTTTGTTCACACAATCCACATCACACTGCTGTTATTTTATTGAGACTTTAGGGAAAAAATCTTTTAACGCTCAATTTGATCTTCTATCAAGTCTTCTTAAATGATATGATGATTTGGTTCCTGTTCATTTTGCAGTCTGTCTGATAATTAACCACATTTTATCCTGCCTGTTTACCAGTAAAGAATAAACTACCACATTATTGGAGATAATATGGTTAAGCAAACATGGCAGCAGAAGTGTATCACTATTAGTATTTGACGTGAATGATTATGGAGTAAGGTGGCGTGAGATGATGTAAAAGCTCTTCATTTAAAAGATATACAGTATATGTCAAAATTATCTCAGTGGAGGTGGTATCTCAGTGTTTAAGGCATTATACACTGGACCGCCAGATTGCAGGTTCAAATCCCGCCACTAGAGCAAGGCCCTTAACCCTCAATTGTTCTGTTGTAAGTCGCTCTGGATAAGACGTTAGTGTAAACGTTTTCTTCATTCGTATCATTTTAAACATTATACCTAAATATAATGTAATATGCCTCCTTAATGTGCTTTGGATCATCAGTTTTCTGGCAAATGCGACTGCATTTATGGCAGGAAACTCAACATTAATAAAAGAAAATCGTTACTTTAACAAATGAAGGTCAGTCAATCCCAAAAAGCTCAGTTTCCAAAGCCATCAAGTGCTATAATGAAACAGACTTTTATGAGGAAAAGAGCTACTTCTGTTGCGAAAGGCAAGTTCATTAAAAGTCCCAGCCACAGAAACCATAAAGAGTCAGCATCACAGATTGGATTCTTCTTGGTGTTCTAGTGCTAGATATATTTCAACACCCACTGTTTCGGTGGAAACGGATGAGTCAGGGCTTCGTTGTCTAATTTTGTTTTCTGTTTTTTTTTTTTCCTTATTTATTTTTTTCTCTTAAGAGTCCAAATCTGAGAATTTTGGTTCCAACTACCGTGTTAGTCATGCAGATTATAAATGAATGATTCCTTAATGTTTGATTCTCACTGTGAAGTGTAGAGATGTGATATTTTAGGGATGCCTTGCTGGGCGGTGACTTTGTTCAAATTTAGGTCACACTTAACCAGTATGGACACCACATACCTCTGGGAACTGTGTCGTGATTGTTGGAAAACTATGGCTCCCCCGTGAGGCTGATTGAGAGAATGGCAAGAGTGTGCAACATTGTCATCGATGCGAAATGTGCCACTTTGAACTGAAAATATAAAACATAATTTGGTTTATTAACCCATTTTTGTTGACTACATAGGTCCATATTTGTTCTGTCATAATTTCAATGTCTTCAGTATTCATTTACAATGCTGAAAACAATAAAAATGATGGAAACTTATTGAATAAGATAATTGGCAGATACTGGCAGTGTAGGCGATATAAGGTTCTTCTGTTTATATTCACACTATTCATGCGGTACTGTTTAAAAGTCTGGACACACTTTCTCCTTCTTGTTTCTTCCTTACTTGTTTTTTTTTAACATTGTACAACATTGTACGTACGGCTACTGACTCTATACCCACACTATCATCAAATCGTAATGTAGCTACTTTGGGCAACATAGAATATAAAACATTATGTATTGTTTCATAAATGTGCTTTCTTCATTTTATGTCTTCAGAAAATATAAAATAAAGATGAACCACTGAGGGTGAAGGTGTGAGAATTTTTGATGGATACTGTATGCTGTTGAATTTTGATTTCGGTTGGTTGAAAGGTGTTTTTGTATTGTTAACTTCAAAAATTTGAAAAAAAAAAAAGACCAGACCTGATTTGAAAAACATAACTGGTAACATTGCCAAGCTTCCATTCTTGGGCCCTTGAACAAGGCCCTCATCACTCTGAGCAGCAGAGTGCTGTATCATGGCTGATGCTGTACTCTGACCCCAGCTTCCAAACACACTGGGATATGTGAAGAAAACAATTTCTGTGTGTTATAAATCTGTAATAAATAAAGGCTATTCTGTAACACATTCTGCAGAAGTTCTACAATATTAAACATTTATTTGGAATTATTTGTAAATGGCTTGAGGAGTAAAACCCAAGAATTATCCGACTTCACGATGATAACGGACGAAAAATCTATGTCTTGTTGCTGATTAATTTACTCTAATCGCATTCCTTTGTGTATTAATCCTTTTAATCCTGCATGTTTTTAGGTGCTCTGAAAAAGTGTGTGAATCTCTATGGAAAATCATTTTACCATAAATACCTACTTATGTGTACTGATAAACTAGCTCGGTTTATTATATGTATTTTTTTTTTCCTCTCAGGTGAAATTCAGCGCCATGTCTGCGGATGGCTCCCGGACGTCAGTGTTTACCTTCCAGTCAGCTGTACACAGTATGCATGTCCTCCGCTGCCTGGATGAGCAGAGACAGAAGGACGTCTTGTGCGACGTGACGGTGGAAGTGGAGAGCAGGAGCTTCCGAGCCCACTGCTCAGTACTGGCTTGCTGCAGCGCCTATTTTTACACCAGACTTCTAAACCACACGGGATGGAACTCGGTCATCGCTCTGCCTGAGGAAGTAATCATTAGCATTAATAATTACACATGTTAACTGGAGAGTATATAACTTATAATAAGCTCCTGGAACAAAAGGAAAAATCTGTCGCATGTCCTTTATTGGCCATGTAAAGAAGTAAATACTTGGCCATGTAAAGAAGAAATTGTCGACTGTCGTTTTTTTTCTTCATACTTGTGACATTTTGATTGGGTTTCCCACAGATTATTGTACTATTTAGACAGCAACTCAAAAGTTAACCTCATGTTTGATAAAGCACTTCTACTGGGTGATTCAGTCCTTTACTGCGATGCAATTTTAATAACTTATATATACAAAATTTACACAAGTTTACTCCATTTGTATTCTTCCTTCCCCAGGTCACAGTAGAGGGCTTTGTGCCTTTGCTGCAGTTTGCCTACACTGCAAAACTGCACTTCACCAAAGAAAACATCCGGGAAATTCACAGATGTGCTGAGCTTTTGGGATTTCACAATCTTGACAAAGCGTGCTTTGAGTTCCTCATTCCCAAGTTCTCTGATGCAACTGAAACTACTCAGGAAGCCAAGAGGAACAGCAAAAAATGCAGCAAGAGCAAAAACAGCCATGAAAAATTGCCAGTTGCAAATGGAGATTGTGAAAGAACCGCGGGACAATGCAGGAATACGCCAGAAGATGGAGCAGCTCCAGTTTCCGGAGCTCAGCTGGTACACAATGCGTCTTCTGAGGACATAGTCTGTCCTGATGAAAGTCCTTCTGTCACCTCTGATCACAATGTATTAGATTCACCTGCAGTTCAGTTCCAGCCTGCTACTGACCACCAAACAGAACTGTGTTTAGAGAACTGCGGGCCACAGCTGGCGTCGTCTTCATCCGTACCGGCCGGTGAAGTGTGTCCCTTTCTTTCGATGCCATGTAGCAGCGAGAGTGACAATGTGCATCCTGTCACACCTGGCTGTGACGGCGCCATTTTGAATACACTGGCAATGGATGATGTTCAAGGTGAGCATCTAAACATGCCAAACGTTGCTGAGGGCCAAATTGAACAGCCTGTAAGAGATTTCGAGCCAGCGTCGGAATGCAGCCAGTTATGTCCTCTGTCCTCCAGGGAAACAAGTGAAGTCTTGGACAGCATTGCATCAGTGAGCAACTTGGAGAGCATTGAGAACATCAACACTGAAACTTTTGACCCTCCCGAGCAAATCTTCCCCAACCCGGCACACGGCGATCGCTCCACAGAAAGAAGCACAGTGGAAAGGGAGGTGGCTGAGCATCTGGCAAAAGGGTTCTGGCCAGATATGAGTTCCTCTTTGACAGGGACTCCGGAGCAAATGGAGCAGGCAGCTGCTGGAAATGGCACTGATTTTCACTGGCTTAAACACCTGGATTTAGGCGCCGCACCCGATGACTGCCCTTTCCTGAGAGACTTGAACTCCAACGACGATCTGCCCTCAGTAGATAACAGTCTATCCAGAGAAACAAGCAGAGAAAGTCCGTTTGTGTCTCCTATAAACTCTGGGGACAGTTCCGAATATGAGCACGAGGCCGATTGTGCAGTTAGCAGTGAGCCAGCATGTGAGGTGAGCTCAGTGATTCGCATTTTAAGGTGAACAAACTCACCTGCAGAATATGTCATATAGTACAGAACCAGTTAAAGCTTGGGTTTGGGTTGTTAAAGCTCCCAAAGACAAGCAGTTCTCACACAAACATTTGTTTTATAATTATTTTTTTGTGCATATGACTTTTTTTTTTTGCTGTGTGTTCAAGTGAAAGCCAATTAGAAAGGATACTGAAGGAAATGATGATAACACTGAGGGCCACAAGGGGGTGGAGAAAATCATTAACAAATCAAGCTAACTTACATATTTAAGGCTATATAATATATTTAATTTATACTTGTATTATATAAGCTATATGATGTATAATACACTTACACCAGAAATTTGAATTAATTAATTTCATAGGTAAAATTAAATATTCTACCTTGCATGTTAACTTCAATAAACACTTGCTCATATGCGATAGAGGAGGTAGCTCAGTGGCGCTGGGCTAGCCCAGTGGTTAAGGTATTGGACTCTAACCGGAAGATCATAGGTTCAAACCCCATCACCCCAAGCCCTAGTGGGCCCTTGAGCAAGGCCCTTAACCCTCAATTGCTCAGTTGTAAGTCGCTCTGAATAAATGCTGTAAATGTAAATCAGCAAAAGCATCTAAAGTTAATCCTTAATTAGGTGAAACAGGAAACTGGTGTAGGTGATGAGTTATTTAATGCACCATGGATAAAATATAATACTATAATATGGAGGAGTGTTGCTCAGTGGTTTAAGGTGCTGGGATACTAATCAGAAGACCCAAGCAAGTATTGTATCACCAAGGGGTGTTGCAATACCCTGCCACCCTTGCGTCCTTGATCAAGGCCCTTAACCCTCTGTGCTCCCCCGTAATATGGATGACCGTGCGCTCTGAAACCAAACTTCCAAACAAGCTGGGGTATGTGAAGAAAGAATTTCACTGTGCTGTAATGTATATGTGACAGGCTATGTTTACAACAATTTAAATATTAACACAGTTTCGGGTGAAGTAATCCCTGGATTAGAAAGGTAAAAGAAAAGGGCTATTTTTTTTTTCCTGCAACAGTCGACATACACAACTCCACTTGCAGGTGAACAATCAAAACGTGTTGTTGTTTAATTGACGTGAAACACACACTGTTCCATAACTAAGACATCCTGGGGTCACAACACTTGTGCTCCATTGACAAATACAAGTTAGTTTACCAGCAGTTATTTGGCGATGTAAGAGCAGTCAGTTATTACGCTATTTGCAATGACAGTCGGACAAGGGTATGCTAATAAATTGCAGGTTTATGTTTATTCATCACCCTGGCACTTGTAATAGGATTTTAGGTGTCGGCTTTGCATAAGTAGCACAGTATCCTTTTTGATCGCTTCTGTTCGTTATACTTCATGGGCCTCTCTTGCGTCCTTTCTTAGGTGGACTTGCCGTTCCCCGTAGAGCAGATCTCAAGCATGAGCAGGCGAGCTTTCCTGCAGCTTCTGAAAGAGCAGCGGCTCACACCGGAACAGCTGGAATTTGTGCAAGACGTTCGGCGTCGAAGCAAGAACCGCATGGCTGCCCAACGTAGCCGGAAGAGAAAGCTCGATTGTATCTACAGACTCGAGGGAGACATCAAGAAGCTGGTACATCCTATGTATTGTTTAACACGTTCAAGTCAAATAGAGTCAAGTTCTTGTTTTAAGCATTAATGAATGGCCTCGATTGCACCGAAAAGAATGCGATTTTGGTAATACAAAACTACAACCGAACATGTCATTCATAGTGCTTCAATTCACTTCCTGAGAAATAGATCGTTCCAACCAATCGTTCCAGTGTTGTGGATATTTTGCCATTCTCTCAATCTGGGTCAGATTTGTTGGTGAATGTTGGTGGAGTCTTTTATCCAAAGCGACTCCAAAAGGGCCTTGCTCAAGAAGTGGTGGCTTGGTGGTCCTGAGATTTGAACCTGCAACAGTCTAGTCCAGAGCTCAATGCCTTATCCACTGATCTACCACCTTCCCGCCACTTTTGTGTTGTTGTGACTGTTGTTGTCAAGTTGCCATTGGCCCATATTGAGGTCCTAAGCATTGCGAGACAGGCTTTTATTGAGGAGATATCTGTACTCCAGTAATTCATCATTATGGGCAGTGTATGATGTCCTCCAGAGAATCTGGTTCCACACAAGTCTCCTTCAGGTGCCTGTTGGCAAAATACAAGTGTCGCTTCCATGGGTTTTTGCACTGTGGAGAGGCTTCCATCTCACTACTCTGCCATAAAGGCCAGTGTGTTGAAGGGCTGTAGTGATGGATGTCCTTTTAGAACAGCCACATAGGATCTCCGGAGCTCAGACAGAGTGACCATCTGGTGTCACCGCCCCCCCCCCCCAATCTTCCATTTCAGAATTATGTGCTCCGGGAATCTGTAGTGCAGAAGCAATTATTTTGTAGTCTTCCCCAATTCTGTTCCGTGCAACAATACTGTCTCTGAGCTCAGCAGGTAGTTTCTTTGATCTCATAGCTTTGGTTTTAGCTCTAATATGCATTGGCAGCTGTGAGGTCTTCTGCAGAGATGGTGTGTGCCTTGCCAAATCATGTCCAATCAATAAACCTTTCTACAGCTAGAAACAACTTCTCAAGAATCAAGAGAAATGGGAGGCACCTGAGCAAGTGTTGTTGCATATGAATACTTGAGTACATGTGATATTTCAAAAGCATTTCTAGAATTCACTTTGTTCTTACGGGATACTAAGTGTAGATTAATGAGAGAATATATTTTAATATCAGGCTGAAATATAGTAAAAAGTAGTGAAAAAATAATAAAAAGTTAAAGGGGTTCTGAATACCTTCTATATGCACTGTATGTTATTGTGAATAACTAGTGTACTGTTTAAATGCAAAACAATAGATTAGGGGGTGTGGACGTGTGCATGTGCAAAGTAGCCCACATTGCAGTTTTCATAAATAAGAAGTATGAGGCTTTCATGTAATTTTGTATTTTTTATTTTTAACATTTTTTTCCCCACCACCAGCTAAAATCTTACATGTAATCCTTTGGGAGTGACCACATAGTGGGTGGAATGTGATGACTTTTATAGAGCACTGCTGCTGGTATATTTTTGGTCACAATGGAGCACTCCCAAAGACATATATATATATATATATATATATATATATATATATATATATATATATATATATATATATATATATATATATATATAGATATATAATAGTCAGTCACTTATTCAACAATAAATATATTCACAAGTTATAAGTTAAACTTTTTAGAAAATGGGAAGTGGTAGATCAGTGAGTGGATGGGGACAGATTTGAAAGACATAAGTACATCAGAGGTTGTTGCTACTCATGGCCCATAACCCTCAACTACTCAATTTTTATGAATGAGATAATTGTAAGTTGTTCTGATTTAAGGGAATCTGTCAAATATCATAGATAGAAATGGAATTACATCACATCTCATAACCAATCAGGTCGCAAATTTTGGAGCAAGTGAAAACAGCAAACTTGGACTCTTGCTAGTGATAACTAGATTTATAACATGAAGGATGGGAAATATTTCTCATCTTGCAATATAAAAATAAAAACATCAAGTTGACTATCTTAGAGACATTTATCATCACCTGATAAAATGCACAGCTTTGACTGTGGCTACATACACAATGTTCTATCTTTCAAATCTAAAGCAAAGACAATCAACCTCTTCAATGGCAAAATTTAATTAAATTTTATTAAATTTTGCTTACTGATAACAATAAATAAAATCGAAACAACAATCTAGGTTGAGTTAACCTAGTTCAGGACACGACTGGTAAAACTATCATTGTGGGTAGACTGTTGCGCAACCCACTTTTTTTTCAGATCAGCACAAATGGTGTTAGAGCCAGCAATTTTTCTTTTAAAAAAGTATGAGAGAGCAGAATAAGATGACAGTTTGAACATGGGACAGTTCTTAATGAGTCACAAACATTTAAACATTAATCCTGTTTCAGCAGCAACATTGCGAAGCCAGGTGGCAGCATTAAGTAAATCTAGTAGCTCTTGAATCTAGTTTATCTTGAATAAAGTGAAACTTTTATTTACTAAGGTGTGAGCAATAAAAAAAAAACTTTATTTATTTATTGCGCGACTTATACTGGCAGACAAAACATTGTTTAAAAAAAATTAATATACATTACATATTGTATGGCAAATAAAAAAAAAAACCTGGATATCACATTTATATGTTATATAAATGTTAAATATGTTCTATAAATGAATGTTACATTTACATGTGGCTTTCGAACATCCAGCTCCACCTTTCACTGTTATAATGATTTATATTGGTCAAGCTTTTCCACCAGATTTTACTGTATGGATTTGTGCATATTCATGCACAAGCGCATTAGTGAGGTCAGGCTCAGATGTCCGGGAAAGAAGCCTGGTGTGCAGACAACATTCCTAGTCATCTCAGAATTATTGTGTGTGCTGGAGGTTCAATGCCAGACACAACTATGTTCTTCCACACTTTCCTTGGCTAAATATATCTTTATCCATGTCTGCTGCTACGGGTTTGGGAAGCCTAGTGACAGGAAATTGTAACACCTCAGCCTGCAAAAAAGATACCCAAATAACTCCAGCACAAGCTCAACTTGATCATTTCCTTAAAATATTTTTCATTTGCATTTGTCTGATTTAGTAAAATAGTTGTACATTTGTGTGTGTTTTAAACAGAGACTGCAGAAGGAGAAATTGTTGCAAGAACATCACCAGCTGAAGCAGAGTATGGAGGAGACGCAGCACTCTCTATCAGGTCTGTGTGAGAGCGTGTGTGCTAAATCCTCTATGCAGTCAGAGCAGCTGCATGTCTTAGCCAGGTATCTGTCCCCAGACTCGCCTAGCTCAGTGCTCCTCACGCCCACTGCCTCCCCAAACCTGCCCTGCCTCGAGGCCTGGAGCAGTGAGCCAACTCAGCCTTTCTCCACTCAAGCACATGGGACAGCTAATAATAATAATAGTGATGATAATAATAATAATAATGATAATAATAATAATAATAATGATGTAGCCACCGCTTCCGAAGCTCAATGATTATTTACATATGTAATCATAATACTCAAGTAACACAAAACAAGATACAGTTATATATTCAAAGATGCATTACAATTTTGTATGTACATGGAAAACAGAACTTGATGTAAATAACTTTCACACTTTCACACCAGTCACGCGTATTTCTTCTATTTAGACAAAGGCACCCTCGTGTTAAAAAAAAGACTTTCAATAGACATGCACCAACTGTGAAGCAAAACAACCACGTCAGATTGTCTCGTCCCATCTAGCGCAGAAGAAACGTAGCACTAATGGTAAATTATTAAAAAGCAACTATTCTTCCTAGTTGCTATCGAATTCTTTGTCGACAAGTAATTGTTGTTGGAAACCCCTGCCATATAAGCACCCAGTTACTTTTATAATATTGGAAAATGTTTGAACAAAGTCAGCATTATACAATGTGCCTCACATAAATTGTTTTGGAAAGTAAGAAAAATCATAGACCCGCCTCAGTACAGACTGAGATTACAAACAAACCAGTTTGGCAGATATATATACAAGATGTCATCATCACCTCTTCTGGCTGCTCCCCTTAGGACTCTCCACAACGGATGATCCACATATTTGGTTTGGCACATGTTTTATGTGTTTTATGCAGGATGCCCTTCATAACACAACACTCCCCATATATATATATGTATATATATAATAGTATATATATATATATATATATATATATATATATATATATATATATATATATATATATATATATATATATATATATATATATATATATATATATATATATATATATGCATACATACATACATACATACATACATACATATGTGTATATATACACTGTTGTTTCATGTTACATTACAGGATACTTTTTCATTAATTTGATTGGGTAAAAAGGACAGTGCGTGCTCCGGCTCAGTTATGCTACTCCACATAGTATCTGCCTGATTTTACGAGGTGGTATGAAAATATTTTGACACTCGCTCTGTTTACAAGAAAGAAACCTTATTTATCTACATTTGCACACTATCACCTTCAATATAGTCCTCTTGCACAGCAATAGATCGTTCCCAGGCTTCTTGCCACTTCTGGGACATGTCCTGGAAGTCTGCTTTTCAAAGGATGCCAAGCACCTTCTGTGATGTGCACCGGATCTCCGCACTGGTGTCAAACGTTGGGAACGATAATCATTCACAAGTTGCTGAATGTTTTCGACATTTTCAAGGGTTGGGCCCGGTGAAAGTCTTCCCGAGGCCTCTCTCGTCTTTCAGTGATGTACTTCTGCTCTTGAAGTACGTGTGCCACTAGAACACCTAGAATGATTTGTCTGAGCTTTGCCGTTCGTCAACTTCACGTTTGCTCTTTGTTCTAACTCGCTGTTCATGACGAACCGCACCAACTAGCATAATTTTTATTTATTTTTTAATATCACCTCATAAGACTTTAATTCTACCGCAAAAATGTACAATTTGTGTGTGTTTAAATCCTTTGATTTAAGACATGGAGATAGAAATAATTGTATGACAAATACACTGCCAGTGCAAGTGTCTACAGTGTAGTCTTCATCAAATCTTCCTTCAGCATTTCTTAACAGAAAAAATGTTGCTATTTGTGGCAGAATTACAATGTTGTTTCATATGCATTGCCTTTTCTCGGCAATAATAGGGCATTCTATATGACTGATAGATTTAACCGTGACATTAATTCCATCCTAACAAGCTTAGTTCTCATTTTCTTCCACACAGAAAGGTCTGTCATGGTCACTGCCACTGTACTAAATGATTGCAAATCATACCACCTACGATGTAAATTGAAGCCAGTATGTAAACCTAGTGGTCCAACCTATAATCTTCACTCAGGAGTAAATGTTTTTTGTTGTGTAATTCTGAGTATAATTATTATTATTATATTTTTTACTTCTCTCCTTCTTTTTCATAATGTTTATGAATAAATGTATAGAATCAAATTTGCACTTTTACTAAAAATTTCATATGAAGTTTTAGCATGGCTTAAACTACCAGTTATTTGTATTGTTCCTGTTATAAGACTTGCATGAGGCGAATCACATCCAGATGAAAGGATTCTTAATTATCTAAGAGTCCGCTTTACACCTTTTAGAAGTTGCCGTATTCTTAGCGTATTCACCAAATGCACTTTGTTATACTGTACAGTAGTAATTTCGTTGCTTTTTAATTGTGCTTGATTTTTCATTATCATTTAATGCATCCATCCAAATGTAGCACAATAGTCTCTGCACTAAAAGCATAATATGGTTATTAAATATAGAGCACTTTTGTGCTGATATACTCATGTTAACCAAGGGATTTGTTTGCAGGCTCTAAAATAACTGCCACATATGATTATGTGCTGATGAGCAAGCAGTTTGTAAAAGACTTGTAATCAATAAAATCGAAGGTGTAAAACACTTTGTTTGCATAATTTTCTTGTGCTGGTTCCACACAAACACACATCAGCATTCATTCTCACCTCGCAACAATTTACAGCAGGCATTTCTTCCCCTGGTATGTGATATTTTTTTGGAGGAAACTGAAGCTGAGAACATGTGAAACACGACCTTAGCAGGAAAATGATACAGTAAGATCATGTGTAAATATTAACATTTGTTTACACCCTGGTTCACAGTCAAGAATTGGCATAATATGCAGTGTCACAGTTTGGCATTTTGTATTTGGTTATCCTTTTTAGGCATTTCCTTGGAGAATACTGTTGGGAAAATAAATAAATAAATAAATAAATAAATAAAAAGCTCTTGGACACATCAATGGCCATTTGGAGGCATGGGTTATATCACTTGACTATATTTAAAATCATAAAAATAACCCTTTTACAACTAAATTACATTTAAATTTACAATGAAAAATCATATTTAAAAAAAAAAAAGGTATAATATGGACGGGCAGCTATTTTCATATTTACACTGAACCATATTTTATTCATTTATAAATACATTTTTATTTTAGAAAAGCTGGCCAGGGTTGAGATTAGAAGCATGCATTGGGACTGGGATCCCACAGGACCCAAGAAAATGTTGTATGAGCATTTTTTATTACTTACATAACTCGCAAGTGGGCAGATCTTTTTGGAACGACACGAGCTATATACACATCCCTATTAAAAATCACACACTTTTGTAAGTATAAAAAAAAATTAACTGAAAACTTTTTTTTTCAAAATTAAATTGAAAAACAAAATACAAATTGTTCTGCTTCTGATCCCTTTGCTGATTTGGAATTGTGTTTATGGTGTTATTGTGCTGGAAGGTGTGATTTTTCTCACCTTTGGATTTTGTACCAAAATAGGTATTTGGAGCCATCAACCATTTCCCTCTATCTTGAATAGAACTCCAACTCAAAAGAAACAGCCTCATAGCAGGTTGCCACCACCACCATGCATCATCTTGAATCAAGCATATCTTTTATTATCATGCCCCAAAATTCCCAAACATTTTATCACATGCTTTGATGTAATTGAATGTGTCTCTCAAAATGTAGAAGAGGTATACTTTTTATTTATTTGTTTATTTGTTTTGGTAAAAAAAAAAAAGAGTTTCACCCAGCAAGAGACAAGAGATTGTTGTGAATTGCGAGAGTGAAAATGAGCAGGGCATTCTTTCATAAACATTTTGAAACATTAAATTAAATTAAAAAATTTTATTTTATTGCATTAATCTGGAATCAGATCGGTCACTGTTTTATCATTTTATTTATTGATTAATTTTTGTTATATCATCACACAACCCTGTCAGTGCTTATGATCTCTCTTAAAAATCATGTAAGAGAATAATCAACAATTAAATTAATCACATTTTCATCATTCATTGATACATTAAAGTATTACTTCTACAGTTTTGTATATATTCTGTATGTACTGGTTCACTGTTCCGGGGGACATACATGTCCACTTTTGAATTGAATCGTAAAAAAGCTTCATTCTTGAACTAGTTTTAAGCGCTTCTTTTGGTTGTACACACTTATCTTTAGGGCCTAGAATTTATTTTCCAGTTGAAAAAGCCTCCTGTACATTTTTTTAAATATTTTACCATAATAATATTGTTGTTCAACTCTCCAACATGGACACACGGCGCTAATTTGATTTCTCTTCAAAGTCAGTTGTCTGTTCTCAATTAAGTTTAAACTAATGGGGATCAAAACACTATTAAAAACTCAATCGCTTATCTTCATAATTGCAGTGTGTCCTGCCAGCACTTGGGGGATTCCCGCCTCTTACTTTAGATGACTTGTCAAGGTGATCTCATTCATTTGCCTGTTCCATGTATAACCCCCTGCCCCTCTTTTTGTCTTATGGCTAAAAGCCTCTCAGTCACACGAACATGGTAAACGGCAAAATACAAAAACGTAGACTACTTTAAACATTATTCTAAAAAACAACGAAACTAGTAGCACACAAAGATTTCTCTAATACTCATAAGCAACTATCATTTCACTGCATTAAGTTTTAATTAGATTGATATAATAGAGTAAGAAAATTACAAACACCATTGCGGATAAGAATTCCCCCTTCACTCAGCTTGATTAATATTCTACTCCCTAATCCACCCCTTTCCAATGACACGGTACACTCCGGCAAGTGTGACTGTGTTTATCTTATGCTACACAATCTATATTGGTTCACCACTTCTTTGCGGGGCTTTTAAGTTGTGGCTGATTCTGAGTATGTTTATTCGTATAGTAAGCGCTTTTATCCAAAGTGGAGCTCTCGAGCGGAACGCACATAATGGAAAGGGGAATCCACCGTGTAGCGCATTAAATACTGTAAAAAATGTAATGTGTTTGTATAATTTAGCTGCAAATTTCAACATTTGCAGCTTCAATTCAACACATTTCAGCCAATTTCTCTATGTTGGAGAATTATTCATTCATTCATTCATTCATTCATCTACCGCTATATCCGATCTTTCCTTAGGTCACGAGAGCCTGTCCCTGACTCAGGTGTCTATGGGCATTAAGGCAAGATACACCCTGGATGGAATGCCAACCCATCACAGGGCACACACACACACACACTCACATTCACACACTAGGAAAAGTTTTCCAAGGTGCCAATCAACCTACCGTGCATGTTTTTGGACTAGGGACTCGGAGAAAAACCCTCCGAGGCACGGGGAGAATATGCAAACTCCACACACATGGCTGAGACGGGAATCGAACCCCGACCCTGGAGGTGTGAGGCGAACGTGCTAACCACTAAGCCATCGTGCCTGTTGGAGAATTAAATAAAATACATTGTAATTGAACTGAAATTTGTTGGTGGCGTTATATTTCACTAGACATTAGTGGTTGTGTTGACAACACTGTTAGTAATACAGTACTAGGGCAGTTGATATTAGTGTGTTTAAAAGGAGAAACCTTCAGACAATAAAATGACTAAAGTTTCATCATAGTGTTGGACTTTTTTGATGTGTCTTTTTTGATGTATGAATAAGCCCTCCTGCATCATTTTATGTATTTATTTTGAAGTTTTATTTAGTTCAGGTAGATGAGGAAAACTGCCATGTTGATTTCTCTTTAGATAAGCGTGTTAACGCTTTGCTGCACCTGCTTTTTTCACATACAAATTAAGCAAAGGCTGAATGTGACATTATCATCGGCGGTAGTGTAGAAATCCTTTAAACAAACAACCAAACAAACAAACAAAAAAGAGAAGAAGATCTTGAATGGCTCTGACACTTGCATGCAAAGTATAAATTAGTTGTTTTTTCTGAGAGAGGAAAGCAGAATCCAAACCCTGTGCATCTTCCAGAAGCACCTGCGCTCCTAACAAACTACGGGGGGGGAAAAAAAGTCCCACAGAAAGCAAAGTTATTTTATTTCATAAATGTTTACAAAGCAAACATGGACAGAGGAAAAGGTCTGTGTTGTATTCTTTACTTGCTAAGTTTTTAATGTGTAGAAAAAACTATTCAGAGTAGTTGTGTTTTTAAGTCTGGCATCTGGTGTATATATATATATATATATATATATATATATATATATATATATATATATATACACACACCCACACACACACACACACACACACACACACACACACACACACACACACACACACACACACACACACACACACACACTGTAGGAGTCTAAAATGTTATGCAGTAGTGAGACTGAAAACTATACAGAAGACATTAGATAGTGTTGCCCTTTATTTATCTTTCTTAAACATTGAAATTCATGTTTCAGCCATGTAAATCCCCTGATGTTAAAACTGTTGCTTTAAAAAATATGTAGCTTGTCTAATCACAGAGTGATGTCATGTAGAGTTACAGAGGATAAAGGATGATTACTTATATGTTTATGATAAAAAAAAAAAGAACAACTGGTATTCTGTGGTCATTTGAAATATTGAGATATATTTGATATTGGGTTGTTGTTTATTTGCAGTGCCATGGAATGTTTCATCACTAGATGGCAGCAAAAAGCCAAACTAGTCCAAAAAAACGAATAATAATAATAATAATAATAATAATAATAATAATAATAATAATGTGGGAAACCTGATTTGATTTCCTGTTGTTTTTTTTTTATATAATCTGGATCTGATTGAATTGGCTAGACATCTACACATTCATGTTTGCATGAAAAAGGGCAGCTATGTGTACATTTTTACTCTGAGTACCTTTTCTTTATATAGCGGCATAGTTTGGAAAACTGGAAAAGTAATCATGTAAAAGCAAACCTTACATATTGTAATACAGTCAGAAGAAAAATTAAATAAAAAATAAAAAGAACACTAGACTAAATAAAAGTACATTTTGTTACAAAATGTCTAAACTCTATCTGACATTATATAAACCGTGAAATAAAGTATGAACATTTGAAACAGGTTTTTTCAAAAACTGCCTGATACTGAGTGCTTCAGTGTGTCAAATGTTTTGTTGCAAACACAAAGGCAATAACGGTGAATGTTCTGACCTTCTGAAGAACTCATCCTGTTCACTCACAAGCTTATAAAAACATAATAATAATAATAATAATAATAATAATAATGATGATGACAATGATAATAATCGATTGTATTTGTCCATCGGTTTTCAAGAACGCATTAAATAATACTGAGAGGTTAAAGTCTAAATATGAAACATTATGAAATGTTTGTAACCTAAAAACAGGACAATTAGAGGAATAAAATTTGAAAATTCAGTTAAATAAACTACTAAATACTGAATTATTCACATTATATACATGCTTTATGCCTTGGGGAAAAAAACTGTCACGTATGTGAATGCAATTATAAAAGTATGGAGTATTTTACTCTGAGCTGATTTTCTGGACGCAGATTAAGTCCAAATGTCAGCAGAGGGAGAATCTCAAATGCCAGTGTAACTGAAGTCAAAGGCTTAAACTATGTCCAGAAAGTAGGCTTTGTGATTTTTGTCTAATATACAAATGTTCATATACGGAATTCCATATTTTAACAATATTTTCCACCAACAATCACATCAGCAAAGTAATGTACAGCAATATTAACACGGGGAAATAAACTGAAACTACATCATAAATTGATCATTTAGTTCTCATTATTGGGAATGAAATGATTGGTTCAAGCAGACAGACGTAAATAAAAAAAACAAAGAAAAAAACAAAACAAAACAAACAACAGCAACAAGAAAAAAGCAGCTATGCTTGTTGTCTGATCCTGAGACTGTCTACACCAATGATATTTAATAATGACATTGTGCTTATATGTATTAAATATTTTTTTGTTTGTTTGTTCACTTTTAAAAAATAAATAATGGGCCAAATAGGAAAAGAGCAAGGATATACAGACATTTATAATAACACAATAAGCTATATGTAAGCTTCAATAGGCCTTTAACAATTATGAATTGTGCTTTCAATTGTTAAGTCGTTTTTTTTCTTCTCTCTTTTCTTTTTGTATGTTTTGGTATCCATATATTACATAAATGTCCAGTCTTTTATTTTTATATAACATTCTTGTAATGGTGTACATTTCAGACACTCACTTTCACAATGTAAAAAATGTATAAAGAAAAATAACATTAAAAAAAAGAAAAAAAATAGAAGACAATAGATATTCACATTATGCAGCGCACATATTCTTGCCTTAAAGCGTAATTATTGGCAAAGCCAAGGTTTTCCGACTTGAGATGAACCACATTTCTTGCCGCTCCCTGGTAATATCTGCAAAAGGTATATAACAGGCACAGTGAGGGGGGTAAAGAAAACAGTATTCAAATGGGAAAAAAAATAAGTTTAAAAAAGCACAACAACGAACACAGGACGTGTCTGTATATTTTGGCACTTGGCAACTCAAACAAACTGATTTTTTATGAAAGGATGGTGAGTTGGAGGGAGGAATATGACAGTTTGAGCCTAAATGGACCTGGTGTTACAGTAACAAACTCAACGACTTTTTTTGTTTGATTTGTTTTGTTTGTTTGCTTATTAGACCGGCGTTATAAAACGGCAACGCTCTCTGGTGTCAAATTAGCCCATGTTAGAGGCTAACTCCTTAAGGAGTTTGAGGAGGGAGACCCGGAGCCCCAGCAGGCTACACCGAGTGACTTAGCGCCCTCCTCGGGCCGGCTAGCAGCGTTGCCATGACAGTTACGCAACAGAAAGGAAGAAACAGAGGTGCTAAATGAAGTACTCTTTCTTTTCCTCTGCATGTGCGTAGCTCCCCTCCGCATTGATGATGGCCGTGTCTGCGTCAGGGGCGTCCTCCGCTCCTTTGGCCTCATTGGTTAAGTATGTCCCTGTCCACACAGTCCCACATAGGTCACAGACACGTAAGGAACAGCAGTGGACAATGTTCAAGCATTTTAGCACACTCGCTAGGCCACAGGAGAGGGCCACGGAGAGATGAGGCAATACCTACCTTTATGCCTGGCCAAATAGCGGCCCAGGACGATGATGAAGCAGAGCGTGATGAAAACCACCACAGCCACCACTCCTCCGATCAGTGCGTGATCAGGACCGTGCTGAGTCAATGCATTTGGGTCTGGAGACAAGACAAAGAGGACACTGGAGTGAACCAGGTAAAGTAGGATGGATTGAAACAAACAAAAAAAAAAACTAAATCAAATACAAAAAATAAGTTTGACATGAAAAAGAAATTCATGTATAATTTAATAGCAGTCCAATTGTTAAATCTTGCCAAATATGACATGTCCGACAGCTATAGCATTAAGTTGTCCACATGTTCTCTCTGTGACTGTGTGGATTTCTTCCAGATTCTCCAGCTTCCTCCTTCAAACATGCTGTCTAGTGCACTGGTTTCGATATAGGACTCTCTCTAAGTGTGAGTCTAAGTCTGAGTGCACGTGATGCTCTGCAAAGAACCGGTATGCAAATTTCAAGACCTTGACCTGAATAATGTACTTTTTGCAGATTAATAGATTGAATAAAAAGATCGAATTAAGTTTTAGAAATAAGGAGAGCCCGAAAAAGATTATATACCATATATTAGGGCTGTCAGAGTGAACCCCGTTAATAACGCGTTAATGCAAATTTGCTTTAACGACACTAATTTTGTTGACGCGTTGATAGCAGTGTGCATTACTATGTGAGTTATCTGCTCCTTTACTGTGTGTTGTGTTGGCGAATGAATGAGACCCGGACAACAAAGACTTCTATGAGTACTTTTCATTCTGGGCAAATAAAAAAACCCAAATGAATAAAGAAACTTCAGTCCGTGGCCTTCCAGATAATTTCTGCATTGACCTTTCCTCAGCCGCGCTTACCACTTGTAATGTTAGGGTGGAATATACAAGAGGCGATAGATGTGCTTTATTAACAAAAAAACACCAGCAAAAGGCGTCCACTCAGGCTTCCTAAAATTCCCCGAATTATACCTACTAGCTTTCCATTCACAACAGGTATGATTTCCTCACTATATTATTGTATATTACCGTATGTATCCTAGACGTGTCACCATTTTTGGAAAACAATCAAAACCAGAACACAATTCTTAAAGGAGCCACGTACCATATTTAAGAATTAAAACAATTTTTAAAAATTACACAAAAATTAATCAAACTAAATTAATAAAAAATAATAATAAAAAATTAACAAAGAGAAGATTTTTGTTTGAAGAGCAATTTTGAAGGAACTTATATATTTATAACTGTCCCAATTAGTCATAGTATTAAAAAGTATTCATTAAAAAAGTATTAATTTATGGTACATTGTATATATCTATATATATATATATATATATATATATATATATATATATATATATATATATATATATATATATATTCTATAAGAGCTCAAACCTGAGCCACATATAGTTGGCTTATAGTTTCACATAATGACCTTTCTGCTGAAAATGTTTTCTGATCTCTGAAACAATTTTTTACACATTTAATGCTTGAAGAATTCACAGCAGCATTTTACATGTTTTGGATGTCATGTTCCTCTGACAGGTAAAAGCACAATGCTCATTCTCCTGCACAATTTTCATTGCTTATCTATTCAGGACACCACTGATTGCCCTTATACTTCCATCTTCCATTCTAAGGACATCTGGAATAAGGA
This sequence comes from Kryptopterus vitreolus, assembly GCA_030449085.1. Lineage (NCBI taxonomy): Eukaryota > Metazoa > Chordata > Actinopteri > Siluriformes > Siluridae > Kryptopterus > Kryptopterus vitreolus. The sequence continues at coordinate 9,984,135 of JACRUU010000026.1, read as the reverse complement.
TTTAGGAAAATGTGTCAAAATTTTTTTTTTTCCCGCTTCACTATGGCAAAAAAAATCTTTCTAGGAAGTCTTCCTAAATTTACTATGTTATCAATTGGGGTGATGGAGGGAGTGGAACCAGCTTCATTAATTGTTTGACAGATTAAGGTTGTGAGTATGATTAGCTGATTTTTCAAGTTACTGGCCTACTTTTACAGATTTTAATGAACTAACTTTCATGGATAATAGTAGAACTTCAGTTAAACTGCCGTTTTGGATCTTGGACTTAATTTACAGTGCTTTTTTTTGTCCATTCTTAGTACTGAAAGTAATGTTAGTTATATCTCATACAGAAGATGCCGATACTACTATTACTGCTACTGCTGCTACTAATAATGTCTTGCATGTTTTAAACAATGATTGTACAATGATGATCACACAGACTAACCATTGACCATTATATTATATATGTATACGTATATGTATATATGTATACGCACATATACATATACGCATATGTATACATATACATGTATGTATACATACATGCTGTATACATATATATGTATGTATGTGTGTATAGTGTATTCCTAGTGTTTCTTCTTTCTCTTTCGGCTGCACCCGTTAGGGGTCGCCACAGCGGTTTGGTCTGGCACATGGCGTTTATTTTCTAAAATAGAAATCCATGCCATGTTCAGCATCAATGTTTAGGCAATGTTAAATCCTGAAAAAGAATCAAATAAACATTCATGGTCACGCTGTTGACTTGAAGCATTCTCATGTGGCTGATCAAGGCTGATAGATTGTCCACTTTTTTATAGTTGAAAGCATATAAAAAAAACAGCCACTGCCACCTGAAATAAAACAGACTTCCACTATAACGGTCCTCTGCTCTGACTCAGCTCTTAAAGAAATATGACCAACTTTAAAAATGTCTGAGGTTGCTGAGGGCTAATTTGTCTCTCGGGTTTAACTTTGAGCGAGCGGATGCGGGTGAACTCAGTCATCTCTGGAACTGTGCTGAGTAATTGCCACCTAGAATAATGACTTTCCCCTCCCTGCAGCGACCACTGCAGCAGCGATAGCCCTCTAGCGCACTCGCTGCTCGTCGTGTTTGCCTTGACCCCTACCTTCTAAGGACGCTGTGAAACGTCTGCTGCTCGATCTGGGTGTTGTAGGTGTTTGGCACCTTTGGCCCTGTCCACAACCTGAGCGTGCTGTTTCGGTGCTTATGTGAGCGTGTAAACTTTAACTATGTGTCTTTACCACATTGCTAGCGCGCTCTCATTAGTTCATAGTGATGAATGTGTCCTGCTGCTGCTGCACTTGGCAAAGTGACCCTGAGAGATGAGAGGAAAAATGGGTTCTGCTGTGTCATATTTAACACTCGTATAAAACCATTTACTCCAATTAACATTTGGACTTAGTTTTAAAGATGACATGGTGGACTGGACACCGGCGTTTTAGTAAAGATTTTAGAAAATATTTTAACACGTTGCTCTATATCTCCCTATTCTCTAGTCCAAACCTCCCAGGATTAGGATCATATTCATATTAATCACCATCCCAGTCCTGGGTTATTAAAGATTACATTTAATACTTAAAGCTACATTTAATGCCTACTATGCTTACATTGATATAACATGTATATTAATTGTTTCAATTATCCCCGTTATTTTTTTTATAATTTTGTATAATTGCTGGCACACTGAGAAACATTGATTGGCATGATAACGCTCATTTGTGAATGAAATACATCATGTTCGTATCATTTTCATGCACAAGAAAAGACATAAAAGCATTATGTTCTAGAACACACACTCTGTACACTTTGTCTTTACTCGTATCCACTGTTGTAGAAAGAAGTGGGCTGTTTCGATGAAAAGACAAATCAGACAAAGTACTTAGTCTGTACACCTACACATGCATCTACCCCAGACAAGCTGTTATACCCGAACCTTTAATAGTACCGTGTTTTAAACAGATAAACAATGACTTATGAGATATGAGAGAGTGCTAAATGAAAATACAGACACTTAAGGTTCAAAGGGCTCAAACTACACCAACTTACACATTGCATTTGTACACTCCATCATTACTGTCATGTATTTTACACCTGTGAATCCATCAGTATGGATATAGAACTAGTGGGAAAAATATTTCGAATAACATGAAATTAAGGAGCCCCAAACTTGTTAGTTAGTGGAGTGGTTGGACACGGTGAATTTTCTCATGGTAGGCAAGTGTACTTTTTCATTTCATATTGACCCTAATATGCTGTCATAAACAAAACAATAAATAAAAACCATTTTTTAAAAATCCCAAAAAAAAAATATTTGAATCATTTCGGTCAAACATTTATGTTGTGGGAATGGTGGGAGGGCGGAGTAGCCGGATCTAACAGACAGCAGAGAGAGAGATAGTGGGCAGATTTGAAGGCGTGTTATGGGGATATGTGTGAAAAAAGTGGAGGACGCGTGAATGCAATTGTTTCTGGGACATGCGGGACCACAAGTTGGTGTGTCCTGTCATGAGTACGCGGGAAGGAAAGCTCCGGCGAACTGAAGGGAAAAATGAAAGGAAGCTCTCTCTCCATTTCTTCCTTCAACCACTGAGATCTCTTACAGCTTTATCTCTTATAGCTTTATGTGTGTGCGTGGGGAGGGGGGGGGGGGGGGGGGGGGGGGGGGTTTTGCCCATTCAGCATGAGATTCTTTGAACCATTAACATTAAATGCAAATGAACAATTACATTTTTTTTATTTATTGCAACTGGCATACTTTTCATTTCTTCACACAGAACATGAATATGTCTACACAAGTTTCCACCAAGTTACGTTGACTTTCATATTTTAAGGCCATATAAAATTAAGAAAAAAATAACTTTTGGGAAGATTACACATATCTAGGCTCATTTGAAACATTATATATTATTTACTATTCTATGCTCACAGTAAACCTCTAAATCCAAATTCTGTGAACCGGAAAATAACACTATTCAGACGTGTTATTCTTATTCATAAGTACAAAACATCGTGGGCTGATTTTTTTTTTATTATTTTGAATCGGATATTAAAAAATGGCCGTCTTTTTCATGATTTCAATTTTAGACTCAGATCAAAAATACGAAATGGAAAAACGGGCTGCCGGACCAAATTTGAGTTTTAATATTTCATTTCTCGGGTTTACGAGACCTGGTTTGATTGTCAAATGAAAAACAAGAGAACAAATGATATACGGATTGAGTCAGAGTCAAAACTATGGTTTTGATCATTACAAAAAAATAAATAATTGACTGCGATTTTAGAATTTATTCATCAGAGAAGACTAACTGAAGTTAGAAAAAAAAAACACTGCAGTGCAGACCCCTGACTGAGCCATTTACGGAGTGGAGATACGCAACATATCCGTATTTGGCCAGGATATCAAGTAGAAACTTTTGAAACAGGATTTAATGAATAACCTTTATCACCGGTTTCATAACATGATCATATTTCAGATGTTTGTCACAGAGAAGTTGTTGATGAATAATCCAGTGGAGCTTTATAGCTTTGCCTCCTTTGCTGACTTTGTTACGCGAGAGGGCAGCCATAGGTCTACTGCCATCTTCTGGTAAAATGTAAAATAGCTTTCTTTGCACGCGTTATACTGTGACCAACAGTGCTGATGGGCCACATATGATTGATTTTATGACGGAGGCTGCAGGTCGGAATACGGGCCGCATTTGTCCCCCGACCCGGACAAGGTTCATGCCTGTGTTAGACACAAAACCGTTAACACTATCTCTGTTATATGGTGATATTTTCCCTTTAAGATTACCAACACTGAGCAGAGAATGAGCTTGGTGAATAGATTTTTTTTTTCAAAAAGCTTTTCAAAGAAACCTGTAAAGACTACAAGTACATAATGGGACAACAGAACTGGAGATTTAAAATGGTCTGTATAAAAGCGCTTCAACTTTCCTTTGTCCATGCTTTCAAAGTCGAAGGACATAACATAATTTCAATTAGTGTAGGCATGTAGGCATAAGACATGTAGGCATAAGAGCTTTTTGCTTTTTAAAGTGGTTATATGCTGCAAATCTCAACCAAAATGGTTTCATAATAGTTAACACAGAGTTACTGATAAGATTTCAAAAGCCCACTCGTTCGTTGACTTGCTCAGTGTACTTCTGGTACATGAGGGTACATCACATAACAGTAATAATGTGGTGTTGAAGAAAAGATTAGGAAAAAGATTTGTGTGTGTGTGTGTGTGTGTGTGTAATTAACAGGAATATATAAATGCTTAAAAGTAAAACTGTCTGACTAAATCTTATATCATTGTGTCGTGGCACCTCATTCTCATTATGGCATCAAAACAATGAGTAAGCCTTTTAAAAGTATATGTGCTTTTATATTATTTGTCATAGAATTTTATGTTCTCTAAAATACTGGAAATATGTGAGGTATGTGACATTTAAGTTTCATATCAACTGATGGAACTTAATACAATATATTGAATAATATAATGTTATATAGTATTGTTATACACTATTTGTTCTATAAAATATATGTGTGCGTGTTTGGGTGTATGTGTGTATTTCTTATTTTTTTAGAAAGTAGTGTCTCTAAAGTAATATATCAAAGAAAAATGTAAGCAGCTTAACATTTTGTTTCCATTCAGTAATTTCATTACATTTCATCTCCAAACACTCATGTACTACATAATATTCTCGGGGAAATAAGGTGTGGGTGTGATTAGATCCTAAAAGCAAATTACTGTTTCTAATTATTTAAATAAATTCTCTCCACAGGCTAGCAATCCCTACAAATCCAATAAGATTATTAGACCAGAATATACAAGAGTTCTTGCCAAGACATAACACATACAGAAACATGGTAGAAAGAAATGACTACAGGGAAACATCAATGGACCAGAACAAAGGACATGTAACGCTGCACATAGCAGAACAGATTCACTTTTTCAAGGACAGTGCCATGCACGCGGCTGATGATATGGAAACATGCTGCGACTCCTACATCTTTTTTTTTTGTCTTTGTGCTTCACTAGCATCATTTTATAGAGCTTGTTTGCTCCGTGGCTCTAGTTTCAGGCCATTCCACACTATATTCCATGTAACAAAACTATATGAAAATATTCCAGTTCGGAAACATCTGAAAGCAGTTGCTTAATATGAAGACTTGATTTTGTTGTACGATCAGGCCATGCTTTTCGGACATCTTGTTCTAAAACTTACATAAGTCTTGACATAATGAACTTTTTACTGGCCGAAGGTGTCTTAATTTTCAGGGCCTCTCGTGGGAGTGATTGGAATGGAGCACCATGGCCTTTCGTTACGTCACCCAAGTGCTCCCATGCAAGGCAATGACCCCAAGCTCATGCTATGAAGAAGGTTGAGTGGCCACGTCTCGCAATGACCATACACTGAACGAGGCGATAGTTACCTGAAGTACCGGGTAAGTTTTTGGCTGTTGCCATGGACGCAGACAGAGAAGGGCGACAAGGGAAGACGTGGGTGAGGAGATCAGGAAATCAAAAGTGGTGACACACACAGACATATATTTATATATATATATATAGATATATAAACACGCATAAACGTAAGAATAGTAATGAAGACAGTAGAAATTTGTATGCTTTTCGAGATTTAGAACAGACATAGCAGGCTGGGACATTAAAGAACCTACAGGCACAATGTGCAACATGACTTTTGGTGGATGGCCTCCTTTCAGCAAAAATCACTTTTGTACCGTTCCATTAGTTGATAAATGCAGGATGTTCAGAGTTTATGACAGTTTTATTTGCCAAGCCCTGACTGATAGTCTTCTAGAATTTCCTTCTCAACTTGGTTGATAGTTTCTTTGTCTCAGTTTGTTTACGTGTGTTTTCAGCAAACATGTCGCCTTTCTTGTGTATAGCTCGACTGCACTCAATTAATGATATGACTTTGTACTCACAGGAACTCACACAATCGCAATTTATTACTTCAATGTTCTTCCAGTGAACTCCATTTCACTTCAAGAGGGGTTGAATACTTATACAATCTTCTGTGAACATATAAAGCATATAAGGGGAGCTAGCCTACAGAACTGGGAGGACTGATTGTTGTTTATCTATTTTACCTTTTATCTTTTACATCTAAGACAGACTGACACCTGGAATTTTAGCTTTTATCTCAGTACAGCATCACTAAAAACCTTTTAGGCAAATTTGTATGCTCAAAAAAAAAAAAAAAACAGAAAAAAAACAGAGCCACAGAGACAATGCAAGAAACAACAAAGAATTATAGAGTGTGTGTGTGTGTGTGTATGTGTGAGAGAGAGAGAGAACGACAGACAGAGAGAGGGAGACGGAGTGAGAGTGGAAGAGAAAAGAATACCTATAGCTTAAGTGATTCAAACACAGTATCCTTGATCCAGACCCATTTGCACTGCAGACTGTATCTTTCCAATACTATTAGTTTGAACCTTTGCGCTAGGCTCTACACGTCAATGCACACACTCCTAACCGTATAAAGTTTACTGAAACAGTAATATCCGTTGCCTCGTTCCCACTGAGGGATCTTTTAAATGCTCAGCTCGTCCATTTTTAATGAGGATGGATATAAGCAAGATTTCCTGGCTTGGTCTTCAAACAAGGTCCATTCAGATCACTGTCTGCCAGGCACAGGGCTCTTCCGTGATCTTCCATCTACTCACGTTACTTAATTAGGTCCTAAAATATCTGGATTTGTTTTTTTTTCTTCCCTTAAATGAAAACACTATAATTTCATGCTCTTCAGCCAGCTTTTGTGCTCGTGAACAAATTGGAGACGTAGCAGTTTTTCAGCAATTTGATGAGGGCCTTTTCAATGGCAAACCATTTTATTGATCTTTACATGCCTCTTTGTGCAAATAAACACCACAAAAATACAATCTCTACAGTCTAATTAAAAAAAGGTTATTAGAGCAACTGAGTATTTGTGGACTAAGGATGTAATGCGATAAATATTTTACTGCAAAAGGCAATTGTTGCACTTTTTTTTTCAACTTCCCCCAGAGAAAGAAAATGACGATGCTGACTTGGAGAAAAAGTTAAGGGAGAATTTTAAGCATATGCATATAGCAGAAAGCCTGGGTATATACTGTATCTGCATGTAATGGCAGCAACATGAGCGTATTGTTCCTGCTGAGATTGCTGCATCTCCTAGAACAATGAACTATATTATGGCAACTTTAAACCATGAAAATATGTTTTTTAACCCTTTTGTTTAAACACTATCCCCCAAATGTATACTCACAGCAACATACTTTACTGATAAAGAGTTAAAAGAATGTAGTTGCCATGTTTCAGTACCTTCATCAACAAGAAGAGTTATGGTAATCTAAATAATTTTCTAATACATTATTGGTAAACTCTATTTCACTTTGTGGGGTGATAAATCTACACAACTACACAAACACTCGAAAACCACTTTGTTTGTAATCTTTCATGATTCCCTTAAATTCCCTTTTCTCCCTTTCGAACCCCAAAGCAATTCCACAGTTATATGCTGTTTAAATAGGCTAGTCTACACCGCGTAGCCAAAATAAACTGTCACCACAGAGCAGGCTGAATAAATGAGACATGATTCATAAACTGATCACATATCCTGTGACTTAAGACCAGTATGCAGTTTAGACAGTTAGCATATGTGGTTCTACAGGATGTTGCTAAATGCTCAACAAAACAATGTAGAAGTTTGCTAATTGACAACGAATTGACTGTAAACGTGTACTGTAGCTGTGTAGCAGTATACACTGAGCGTGATCAGCTGATCTTTAATTAAGGATTGAGTGAAACTTGTGTGTGACCACATGTGTGTGACCACATAATTTTAAAACTGATGTACGAAACTCAGTGTAGGTAGTGTAGCCTTATGTTCTGCGCATTGTTTGTAATTATAAATGGACTGTTTATTTCAGCTTCACAATGTCGTTTATCTTTATTGTCCAAACTCACAATCAACTCAAATCACCCGATTATTGTTGGAAACATTTAACACAGACTTTGCGGCATCGTGGCAGTTTCAGGACATCCATATAATTACAAAAACGATCCCCCATTTATCGGTACATTGTCTGTACATTTTTTTCATGGTCAACAAATATTTCCTCAGGATTTATACATCTTTTCTGCTAAACTTTTCAAGTACAAATGATGAACAAAACCAACCATCCATAAGTGCATATGCATAATAATTTTTTACTTTTGTGATGCCATAAAACGTCGTAAACAACAAAGCTCACATACAGCTCAAAAGGAAGGAAAGAGCAACCTCAAGAGCAGCCATTTCAGTACTTCAGAAGTGACAATTCTGTCTTTAATAGGGGTGTTTTTTTTAACAAACTTTGCTTGTGCAACTGAAAAAAATATTTAGATTTTTTTGATTTACCATATTAGTGAATTTCTAGGTAGATTTAGATTTACATACAGGTTTCACAGCATAACATTTTTTCTGAATGCTCATGCATAGAAGATTACTTGTATAAAAGCTTCCTAGAATAAATAGGTTTGCATCTAGCTTGAGAAATAAGGCCCAGTGCTGGCATTTGAGAAGAATGTATCACTTATCTGCCTCTAAAATTCGATTGGACCCCTGTTGAACATCGGAATATTGCATCATTAATGTTTGCATGATGCAGTGCAGAGGATTTTGTGACTCCCGAATGAAACGTATATTCATCTGTTTTTTTTAATCTCGAGAGAATGGATAAAAAACAAAGCGATAGCAATCAATAGCACATATCTAATTTCCAAGACTTCCCATAATGGTCATTTGGGAGTAGGTAAAATGAAGAAAAGCCAATCCAGACAACACGGCTTAGCATATCACATATGTTGAGTGTTCAAGGTCCAATTTCTGTGCTCTCATTACAAAAGGTTATTGGTTTTTTTTTTTTTTTTTTTTTTTTACACTGTCTTGGGAGCAGTTTCCAAATGGAAGCCCTGTCATAAATATCAGCTTTGGGAAGCTAATGGTGCACAGTTTGAATATAGATTGAGTCAGGCTTCAATTGAACACTGGCATCTAATTTTCAGCCATCATGTGCCTGTCCCCTCTTACATCAGGGTCCTCCTTCTTAAAAAATATCCTTACAGCAGAACACTATCTTTTAGCTGAATTGTTTAATACAATTCCAAGTCGCCATTCAGAGGGGCATTTTCATCATCTCTTTACTATTTTCGCCGGTTAAGATAGGGATTCCTACATATTTGTATTATGTGTACATTGATTTCAGATTTCAGTTCCTGCAAAAATATCCACACGGTGTTGCCACTATTGTGTCTATGGTATGGTATCAAAGACTATCCAATGGTTTACATGGCTAGATGGTAAATGTGTCCCACTGGTAGGCACATAAAAATGATGAAATTAAATGCTGATGAATATTGCCTGGGTGACTTCAGAAGACATTTATTGCCTCTTATCAGTCATGCCATTAGCAAATTAGCTTCATCCAAAGGCTGGACAACAAGAGAGAGCGAGGGATGATAAATCTGTGACTGTCCAACAGCAAGACATTCAGATCAATTAGAAGTGAAAGTAATGAGTAATGTGAATGAAGGCCTCTCTCTCTCTCTCTCTCTCTCTCCCTCACACACTACACTAACTCTCTCTCTCTCTCTCTCTCTCTCTCTCTCTCTCTCTCTCTCTCCCTCTGTTTCAGCCTGATGAGCAGAGAATAAATGCAGTAGGATGTGCTGGTTTGTGGAGGTTAGACAAAGTCAGGGGTGAATCGTTTTAACTTTTACAGATCACTGAGATGTGAGTACACTGTGCTGCTCTCCATTAGTGAAAATAACCTTTGGCTATGACCTTTTGCAGGGTTTAGCTTTCCATTTTTTTGTCTGTTCCCTTCCCTTTAGCTATATTACTTCACACAATTTACTTCTAGCCGGGGTCATTTACTGGCAGAATGAATATATTTATTGTGTAGAAAAGATGATATGCATCACTTTGATTGAATAATAAAAAAAGCCCATCATTTAGATCCACTACACAAGGAGGAATTTTTGAATTAAATCGAAACCTTTCATCATTTGTGACACCTTTAGAATATACATGTCCTTTAAATGCCTGAGGTTATAGATAAAATTAGTTGATTCGATTTACTGGTCATTTTGCAATAGGTGGTTACAAAAAAATAAATGTAGCCCTTATGTCAAGGCAGTGTAACAGGAAGATTCACCAGCTATTGCTTACTATTGTCTGCCTTAATATACTTTAGCTTTAAAAAAAAGAAAAGAAAAATCGCACCTCACAGAAAATATTCTGTGTCAGGTATAATTACTTCACACTGAGTAATGACCTTTGGGTAAAATACAGAATCGAAAAAGCAATAAACATTCAAATCACAAATTATTTTTTCACATATACATGCGCCCCTATACTGCAAGATAGTATATGATTGACCTGGGCTGCCCTATGACTACTGATTATAAATCTTCATCCGCAGCTAATAATCTTTACCTATGTTCCAGTTTTATCCTGACAAATGTGTTTGTAGGCAAGCCTTAATTACACGTTCTCACACAGCACTGTCTGTATCTAAGGTTCAACTGATGTCTCAGCTTCACCATTAAATACTGCCTCAGACAGCACTTTTCCCTCTTTCCTTATAACACTAAACTGGGTCAAAATGAGTTATGAGTTATGCGTGTAAGACGGTGTGTGTATTTCTCTGCTGGTGTGTACACCTTTTTTTTTTGTGTGTGTGTGTGTGTGTGCGCACCGTGATCGATTGAAAGTCTGTAAAATAAAACCAAGGTAAACAGCAGAATGCTCAAGTCATACTTGGATATGAAATATATTTTTACAATACTGTAAACAACCATTAGCAATTTTTGATAATAACTCACCATACACAAACAGTGCATATTCGTCACTGTTGGTTCCAAGATGGTTCTTTGCCTCACACCGGTATGTGCCATTGTCTGTTTTGTTGAGGTTTGTGATGATTAGTTCTCTGCCTTCCACGATCATTCGCTCGACATCAGGAAGTACTCCACCGTCTTTTGTCCATAACACTCGGTCAGGTCTACAACAATACGTATTAGTATGAGGATTTCATTCCAGTCTTTCATTATGAGATCTGAATTTGCCAGTTTTTCAGCTTTTGATAAATTCAGCTTTTCGATAAATTAGGGGAGGGGGTGCAGCACAGTGGTCTAAGGCGCTGGGCTGCTGATAGGAAGATCCGGGTTCAAGCCCCGGTATGCCCAAACTGCTGCCCTTGGGTCCTTGAGCAAGACCCTTACCCTCTATACTCCAGGGGCGCCGTATCAAGGCTGACCCTACGCTCTACCCAGCTACCAAACAACAAGCTGGAATATGCGAAGAAAGAATTTCACTGTGCTGTAATGTATATGTGACAAATAAAGGCTATTCTTATTATTGCATACATTTAAAGCTATATACTATAGTTTATAAAGAAAAATATAGCAGTGAGATCACACATGCTGTTTCATTCATAAATATATCATCCAAACATATCAAATATCAGAACAAGGAAAATGTTCTCAGAGCTGATTGTAGACGTTTGATGGTTTAAAGTTAGTTGTAGACTAAAAAGCATCTTTAAATCTTTTCCAGTCTTCAGTAGTCCAGTTTGGGTGAGTCTGTGTATGCCCAGAATCCTTGTTTCCTTCCTTGTTTGGCACTAAAAGGGAGGGGGGTATAGCTCAGTGGTCTAAGGCGCTGGGCTGCTGATCGGAAGATCCGGGTTCGAGCCGCGGTATGGCCACGCTGCCCCCCTTGTTTTAAAGTAAGCTTGTTTAAGACCTGCATAAGTTTGATATTTATAGGTGCAGTATATGTCGCCCTTTATTATCATTTCAGGAATCCTCTCAAAAGTTAGGTCTTTGGCTTGGAAAGGTCACAGAATTCACCTTGCTTAATAAATGACAATATCTCTGTATTATTTAAGATTAAGATACTAAGTATAGCTCTTCTAAATATCACAGGTCTGTGATTTATTATACCCTTTTTTCGTATGGTGTAGAAAACGTCTTCGCTATTCTCTGGCATTTATTTTTATTCTTTAGTCTAAAAACAACAAAAAAATAACAGTCAACAAATGAACAACCTCTTCAATTGTGCATGACTTACAGAGGGTTGCCTTTAGATGTACATTCCAGTTTGAAGTATTGTCCTTCCTGGGGCACGATTAAAGAGGGAACGATCTCTACCTGAGGTTCATCTATGATAGGGGAAACAAAATCAAAAATTGGGGCTATTAGGCAATAGATAACACAATGATTTTATTCATTCCTTTAATTATTTATTAACTGTTCCCACTGAGACCAAAATCTTAATTATTGTAGGTATATGTAAAAACAAAATGTTTAGAAAATATATTTTATATATAATAAAAAATAAGGCAGCAAAAATTCAGGAAAAATAGATTAAAAACATGTAAAATATAAGATTAAAATGGTGATGTGAAAGTTAATTTTTAAAATTACATCTAAAATAATTTCGAATATAGAAGGTAAAATAGTTAAAATCTATCTGTCTATCTATCTATCTATCTATCTATCTATCTATCTATCTATCTATCTATCTATCTATCTATATATATATATATATATATATATATCTGTATATACAATTAATGCAAAAGAATATATATATATATATATATATATATATATATATATATATATATATATATATATATACCCCGTTGTCCTTGCATATATATATATCCGCGTCTATCGTTTTATATTCCATATCTCTATATCTCTATCTCTATATCTTATGCCTTAAGCTATATATATAGCCCTATATATATCTATAGCTATATATATATATATATATATCTATATATATATATATCTATATATATATAACGATATAAAAAAAAAAAACTTTTCTGAAAGCAGTCCCTATCGTAAAAGTTTCATAGAAAGGCTAAGGGAAGTTTGGAGGCTTTGAGATCAGCTCTACCACAAGATGTTACTCACAATAGACCTCCAGCACCTCTGTGACCTGGTGAGGAGTGGAGTTCAGAGCAATGTGTTCCACGCTGCAGGTGTACGCGGCTCCATCATCTTTCCGGTCCACTTGGAGGTGTACAGAGCTCCTGACTGTAAAAGACCTGCCTGTGGCATTCACCTCCTTCACACCTGAAACAGTACCCGCCAATAAAAAGCATGTCAGAATTTTGCCCTCCTTTGTAGCACTCTCGCTTTCCTCCTAATTTTTAGGCAGCATTGATTTTTATTCTCTTATTCTGTTACTCAAAAGAACATCGCTGCAACTCACACGTCTACACACCCACTTGTTTAGGTCTTGGTCTAAAATATTTAAACCGTCCAGTAATACATTTCTTGTGTTAAAAAGTCAATGGACAAAAACAAAACCAAAAAAATGTCTATTTTGAAAATAAAAATGGAGTGTATAGCCCTACTAGTCATCTTCCAGTTGTCAGAGGGGTGTAGAAAAGGACACTGATACAGAGCCAGTGCCCAGAATTTACACCAGAGACATCGCTATCCGCTCACCATGAAAGCCATGGCTCAGCAAAATCATGAACGGCTGAGTGCAAACAGTCCCCGGGAGGGTCTTCTCCAAACAGTTCACTGCACAGTACTTGGACTTACCCTCTTGCTCTTGCATTTTATCCCTCACACACACACGCACACACACGCACACACATACACACGCACATACACACACACACACACACACACACACACACACACACACATCACAAGCCCAAAACACGAATTTCTCCTGTCCTTGAAATTGTCATCCAAATCTCGTCTTTGCCATCTAAACAAAATATTGATTTTATTTCCGTCTTTTTTTTTCCCTTCCTCCACACACTCTTGACATCTTTCGCATCTAGATAAGCATTGGTAAACAAGAGGCGGCCAAGTTTGGCTCTGAGTGGGCAGCGTGCCGCCTGGTGCCTACATGTATTGATTCACCGTCTATCTATAGGGTTCGAAATTGGTTTCTTCAGTTAAATCACCGGCAATTTGTCAAATAGAAATTGGTCAATATTTCTTAAACAGACAGCTTGACATTTTGGAAACGAACCATTTTAATCGGCGTAACCGGCGAGTTATCGAATTCACAATGATGTTTGATTCTATTACAGTGCGTTGCCTGATCCACAAGTAAAGAATAGTGAGCAGGAATTGGGTTAAATACCTTGATTACATTTTCTTTATTATACACACACAAAAACTCAATTTCAAATTAAAGCTTTGTATGCATATGAGACTCAAGATAGCGCTTGAGTATTAACATAGATTCAATGCACCGCTATTGATACATTAAAAAAGGGTACAAGGTCGATATGAAACAAAAGATTAAAGACTTGCCTGTACATGTTGTTAATAATGTAAATGGGAAAGTAATCCTTTTCTCACACTGTTTAAATGCTGTTGACAACTCAAGTGCAAACATGCTATTATTATCGAACAAAACCAACCTCAGTTTGCACCAATATGCCATTTTGAGAAACATTCTGTCTTGAGACAAGATATGCACTGTTTACTTTTTTTTTGCTACGCATTTATTGTACAATGCAAATGGCATAACTGATGCAGACTGATGGAAAGTTTCAAGGCACTTTCAGTGTGAAATCATTCCCCACAGACAAAGCATCATTTTGAAAAAAACTTAGACAGAACACCAAAATTTCCCCTTCATCACATGCTGCTTGTGCTTTTATGTTGGCTTCTACAGACTCACTGCAAATGCTGACCACATCATTCAGAAGGAAACACTACCTCAGTGGTTAAGATGTTGGACCCATGATTAAAAGGTTATGAGTTTAAATCCCACGCTGTCACTCCTGGGCACTTCAGCAAGGCCCACTGCTCATATGTATAAATAAGATACGCTAAGTCAGGGGTGGGCAATTGTTTTTTCCAAATGGCCACATGAGAAACCTGAGCTGTGTTCGAGGGCCGAACCAACAATAACCTGAGATGAGGTTTAACTATGTTCGATATTAATTTTCTCCACCTGTAAAGAGCTCTAAATGATTTCATTTTCATTACACTACCGGTAATCACAAGAATAAGGAGATTCTCTTACAATAAACGATATATAATTGTGGACTGAGTCAAAGTCAGAAACAGGAAAACAATGAATACAAGTATGTCCTTTTATTTTGAACACACACTCAGAAATGCTAAGAAGTTGTTTTGCAAGTATAAGCAATTAACAATGCAAAATGCTTAAGATTGTACGCCTTGAACACGGTGACCCCGTGCATCACAAACTAAGCACACGGCTTTTCGCTTAAACTCTGTAAACAGATAATTTTTCAATCCGTACGCTTTTAAAATGTGGCATTCGGTATCAAACTTTCATTTTTCCGAATGAATTTAAGGGTAGGTAAATATGCGCGCACCTGTCACCTGCCGTACAGAAATAAAATACTCAATACAAAACAAAAGCATCACAGCGTTCATGATGTAAACAAGTTAGTTCACTATTATTTTTTTCTTTTACATTTCTTATTTGCGAGTGACAGCATGCAGGGCCGAGCGTCAAGGGTCGGTTAGGTTAAGATTAATGGCGTCTGCCAAAAATACTATAAAGGTCTTTTTTTACAAAACACATTATACATATACTGGTACTACATAAGAAAGGTATTGACTATTTCATGTTTACAGAAACAAGTAAAAGTAGTTTTCAATTTCAAAGCACCAACATTATCAACCTTTAAAACTCTCTTAATCAACATTTATGCTAGAACTAATATTTACACATACACATTGAACAAGTCAGTGCATTGTTCAAGTTTGTGTTTGTGAATATTTATTCGCTTTATGTGTTATGTTTATTCTACGTCCACTGAACAACTGTGAAACACAAGCTGTAATTTTGCACCCCACCTCCGGAACAGACGCGCTTCACACTTTCTATTTGGGGATCATTTTCTTTGAACTCCTCCAAAGTGTCTTTCATTACAATATCACCACCCACTGTTATGAGTTACACCAGATGACAGATAAAAAAAAAAAGTGTGGTCACTTATGTGTGTGTGTGTGTGTGTGTGTGGGTGTGTGTGTGTGTGTGTGTGTGTGTGTGTGTGAGAGTGTGTGTGAGAGAGAGAGAAAGAGAGAGAGAAAGAGAGAGAGCGTGAGAGAAAGCGAGAGTGCGTACCATCTTGACAACTTATTCCACTGAGCTGTTTTAATTAAATGCAGGCATAATGCATTGCAGGAGCGTCTTGTATAATGAGCAAGGTAAAACTGGCACAACTAAAATTAGCATATAGGAAACGCTTATCTAATTGTATACTTCTCCCACTGGGAGTTTCAAAAATTGCTTGCATATAGTGCATTGCAAGTTTGACTAAAGTTGAAAAGTACGGCAAGACAATATGTGCCAATATATTATACTTCAAATTAGGGCTATAAAGATTCCTCTAGTAACTCGTGTAATTCCACTGCGAAAATTCATCGAGGTAAATGAATGTACCTTGATGATTTGTTTAGTCTAAGTGATTATGATTATGAGTTTAATGATTTAACTAAGCACCGTGTTTCCCGTTGACCATTATTACCGATGCATCGCCAGCTAAACTTGAACTGCTGTAGAGTGCCGTGGTGTAACGGAATAAAAAAAAAAAAAACTCACGGTTTTTATTCACGGATCGGATAATTTTTTTCGGATATGCAACACGTTTCGGTTAACTACTGTATAAACAAGAAAAGTTGATTAATGATTAATGCTCCAGGCCTCCTCCGTTAGCGGCTGTTGTTGACTGTTCACGTGATCACATGACTGCTCTTTGTAGTTATGAAATGCCAAAAAAAAACTATATCAGCAGGGAAAAAATGATCCTGTAATCATTAAAATCAAATCAATTAAAAAATTAAAAAAGATTCGTGGTTCACTTATGTACCATGCAGCGAGCCGTCCCACCCCTGTTATTTATATACACTGTGTTCAAAAAATCCCTCCGCGTAGAACAGGTAGTGCAGAAAGTTCTATAGATGCACAGATTTAGTTCGTGGAAAACTTCAATCAGACATGAATACCGCATTCCTATACTGTGCAAAACTTAATAAATAAATACATGAGTGTGAATAATATTGACTTTAATTAAAACAAGTAGTTACCCCTGACTCCAAGCGGACACTGTGGAGGAGATTTTTGAACGCACTGTATTTGTATTATAAAGTAATAAGGCAATTAAACACACCAATATTCTTCTATGTAATTTCAGCATATATTTCCACAAAAAAAACACACAAAAGAAAAACACAAATTACTTGTTCATTTTAAGAGACATGTCTTATTTTCTTTCTCTTATTTAGTATTGCTCTTCAATAAAGAAAAAGTAATGCATCCGATTACTTGATTAATCAATGGAATAATCGATTACTAAAATAATCGATAGAAACAGCTACTCATACTTCAAATATATCCCCATGTCAGATTCTCTGCACTGCTCAGTGCTATATATTGATTCGGGCTTTGACTATGGCGCTACAGAGCACATCCACTCTTCTACACCCGATTTGATCATGGATTCCTTTGAAAACTAGTGAGTGACATCGAAGCAGGATGTGATGCTGTGCTGTAGCACAGTGTTGGTATTTTACTGCATGCTACGTGAACACCATTTCTGAGTCAGGAGCGCTTATCTCATTCTCAGGCCATCAGTTACTCATGCTCCATCAACTGTTCGCCTGCTTAAACCCTTAAAGAAACCTTCCTAGAACACATTTTGCCATCTCGGCAGGGTGGGTTTCCCCTGTTTGGGCAAAAATAATACCTCTGAGTGCCTTTAGTGCACTAAAACTGTGTTTTAATTTGACTCAAACCCATGCTCAAAGCTTTACACTATACTATATGCAGTTGGTATTACAAAAGGAAATTACTAATGTAGTGGCCGGTGGGATGTTATGCACTCAAGAGTATAATATTCAATGCCATTGTCCTTGTTAGAACAACAACAACAACAAAAAACACAGACACAATTAGGCCCTGATTTAATAATATCCCAAACAATGTGAATTTATTTGCATGTGTAGACACAGTTTGTGGGTGTGCTTCAGGTGATTTACAAAGATAGTCGGAGGAAGCAGATATTAAGAGTTTAGTTTTGTGCTTCTTGGCAACAGTAGCAAGTCTGAACCATCAGTGTGAAATAAACTAAAACTCAAATATAATAATAATTAAAGGAGAGAGCTGTTAAAGTGTAGGATGTGAAGTGTAGGCACAAATGTACAAAAAATAAAAATGAAATAAAAAAATACATTAATGACTAAATAAATAAATACAAATATAAATGCAGTGCACAACATAATTTTGTCACTAACTAATGGAAATAGGCTTCCAAAAATATAACACCAGCTCATGGTTGTAGTAATTTGCACTTTAAGCACTTTCCCGCTTATAAATTGCATTCCAAGTGCAGAATTAACTGTTTTTTTTTGTTGTTTTTTTTTTATAAACACTGCCTTATATTTTGCATCTTACAGTTGACAAAAATATATTTATTTTCATTCATATGAAAAATGTACAAAACAGTTGTTTTGCTGATGTACTGCGCTGTAGACTGAACTGCAGATGACATATTCTAGATTCTAGATATATATATATATATATATATATATATATATATATATATATATATATATATATATATATATATATTCATTCATTCATTCATTTATCTTCTACCGCTATTATCCGATCTTCTCGGGTCACGGGGAGTCTGTGCCTATCTCAGGTGTCTATGGGCATTAAGGCAGGATACACCCTGGATGGAATGCCAACCCATCGCAGGGCACACACACTCACATTCACACACACACATTCATACACTAGGGACAATTTTCCAAGGTGCCAATCAACCTACCGTGCATGTTTTTGGACTGGGGGAGGAAACCGGAGAACCCGGAGAAAAAACCCCCTGAGGCACGGGGAGAACATGCACAAAACTCCACACCACCGTGCCCCCCTATATCCCCTATATTATATATATATATATATATATATATATATATATATATATATATATATATATATATAAATAACAATTAAAACAACCACTAAAATAATAACAATAAAGAGAGATTTTGAATGAACGTATATATTTATATGAACTATATATTTATAGCATCTCAATCAGTCACAGTTAGTTATAGTAATATAAATATGAAAAGTTTTAATTTATCGCACATCATTATGTTCCTCGTAGAGTTAACACCTCTTTCATAGCCAAGTATATATCTTCTCCTCTGGTGTGTGTTGTAAGTCCTGCAACACTAAAGATGTCCTCAATGAACTCTTTCTTCTTTGCAGAGTAAAATCTGATGTACACAACAAGCTAAGCGTTGCCATTAATATCAGTCGGTTCGTCACCTGTTAAAACTATGCAAGGTGCAGTCTGAATAGCAGCATCGAGCTGTGACTGCACATCCTGCGCTAATATATCAGATCTTCTTGTAGCAAAAGGGGTGTTTGTTTTGTTTTTTTCTTGCAGGTCATGTCTTTCCCTTCTATTTAAAAGTGTTTCACACTCAGCCTCCATGCACTTCTTTACCATTTCCCCATCTGTAAAGGGATTATTTTTTCCTAAAATCCACTTGTATTCTCAAAGAACACTTATATTCTCATTATTAGAATGTCACTGAGAAACAGAACCCGTGTACATCGTACTGGGCTTTGCACTCATTTATTTTCCATGCCCTTAATTCGGACTGCTAAGGATAAGTTTCTTCAAGTGTCCATGTTTATTTTCGTAATGACGTTAATGTTTCCACTTCTTGACAACAGACTCAGAGACAACGAGACACACAGGCTTTCACAGGTTTTCAGCAACAACTTTTCTTATTTTTGAGAACTCCATTGTTTTTCACTCACTAAAAGCGACATCTGCGCATGGCTATCTGCTGTCGTTATACCTGTACGTCTGACCATAGCAACAGTCAGCAGAATGACTGTACTAGCGATCCGTGGCGCCATAAGACCCAAACGGTTTTACTGAGCTCACTATGATGTGCCTGATATAAATTAGATTTTTATTACAAAAGAGTATTTGACATATATTTCTTTTATTATGTGACAAGACTTCACTGCTGGACTCATCTTGCGGTCCGGATTCGGCGACCCCTGAACTAGCCTGTCAAAGTAATTACTATTTTTTTTTTGGTACATTTCGGAGTCATCCAGGTGAATAAATGTCAGCGTTTCAGTGTGATGCTCCATCATGAACAAGACCGGTGTGAAAATGTGAAACTATGGGATATGTCAAATAAATCTGAATTTATATACCTTGCACCTCTTTATCATTTCTGAACCATCGGATGTCGGCAGCGGGTTTGCTTCCAGATGTTACGCATGTGAGTGTGACATCCTCTCCTTCCACAGCAGGTCTTGTGAAGCCAGTGATTTCTGGTTTTTCCGGCACTCCTGGGGAAAAAATATTTAGGTTATAAAACGTGTATCGAATCAGCCTGGGACATTACACCTTCCCGTCGGCAGAAGCCATCGTTCTCCGAGTTCTAAATTACCACTTCAAAGTTGCTTCCTGTTTATTAGAGTATAGAAGACACACACACACACACACACACACACACACACACACACACACACACACACACACACACAGGAACTGTATCTTTGTGAAGTCTTGCCAACTTAGCATCTGTGTACATTCTGAGCCATGTACACTGCTACAGAATCAATTCCTGAATCTTACTCTGACTCCTGAATACTATTTGTTCACCAAGTCATTTTTTTCCATGCTTGACCACTTATTATGTACTTATATAACACTACACCACATTTGTACCTTCCTAGGTAAATAAAGCATAATAAACATATAGAATAGGTCCCTTTAATGGGTTGGTAATATTCATTTTTGATGGACTGATAACATTAATTGCTAAAATATCAACCACACTGATCTATAAACCATAATAAACCCCTTCTGCGCAGTGATCGCAGTGTTACAGTTTCTGGCAATAGCCCTTAAGAACAAGTACTGAACAGGAGGAAGGACGTCGTAAGCCTAAGCCCACTCGATTTATGGAAAACAATGGTCAGGTGACAGATCAGGTAGCCAGACGACTGTAGCGCATTAAAAACACAGCCACCATAACACAACATGCAGCTCCATCTAAAAGCATGACATATTTTCTCATATCTGTCCCTGACGCATGCTTCCATCAGAAGCCCTTAAGCTCCATCGGGGTCGGCCGGACTTCAATAAAGCAGATTGATGAGGCGATTGTGTGATCGATGACAACATTTACCCAGAACAGTGAGGATGGCCTTGGAGGTCTTGATGGGCATGGTGAAGAGTGAACACGTGTATTGCCCCTCGTCTGAAAGAGTCACTTCACTGATGCTGATGGTCAGCTCCTTCCACGATGCTCGGACGAGTTCAATCCGGTTGTCTCTCAGCGCTACAACGGACAAAAACAAACGATATTGGAACGCATTGACCAAACTGTCCGTATCATGTCAGCAAAGCAGGATCATGTTTTAAACACTCGGGGAAAAAGAACTTCTGCTAGATGTAACAAACACAACATACGAATTACAATATTGAACACTGAGGTACATGCATCGTTATCTTTTGTTAATTGGATAGTGCAATGAAACAGATCTGCAGGCGTTCATTTGCTTCAAGGTCGCTTATCAACAGGGCATCTCGGTTTGAACTCCTCCACTTTCCGATTTGCTACAATTTAACCGTTGTGACTAAAACTAGCAAATATTGTCAAGGGCTCTCTGAGCTTGAGGAGATACGAAAAAAAGAAGAAGCAAAATATAAAGACAAGCGGATCCTCACTCTAGCTCAAAAGCATTATCATGTGCTTCTATAGTATTAAGAGCCCTTATTTTGATAACCTATAATTTCTTCTAACTTCATTCCAGCTTCCTGTTGTGCTCAACAACACGTTGAGAGACATCCGAAGAAATGTATTGAATTTCCAGGGCACAGCTTTGTTTAATTGAGATTCACTCTTTTGATGCCATTCAGGCATTTTGGTGCTGAGGATATCAGTTCAGGGATGTTCATATCCCTGCTTGCGTATGAAATTAATAAAAGGAGGGGGAAGAAAAAGTAATTTGTGCATTAATGTTGTATCTAAAACACAACAGAGCTGCTTTTAAAAACGCCAGCTTGCTAAGGGATGAATATGAGGAATGAGTCTGCTTGTATACTGCCTAAGAATAGGGGGTTTATGTTCGATGGCAAGTGCTGGAGGGGGTTTTGGAAGCAAAGGCAGCCTAGGCAGATAAAGGCGAGAAGCAAGGTGATCAGGTGTGAGTGAGCTCAGCACAAGACAGAGCTGCATTGAAGCCCAGAGGGACAGAAACGGAGCCCATCAAAGCCTTGGAGCAGATGACACACTTCCACTGGCCCACATCCTTCTATCTCTCTCAGACACAGAGAGACAAGGAGACAGATGAGAGAGTGGCATCCCTTGTTGTTTCCAGAAAAATCACACACAAACACATGCATACACACAGAACAGAAAGTTGGTGATAAGCCTAACTGAAGCTCAAGTCACTATTTGTGCTGCCGGCAAAAGATATGCGCTAAATGTGGAGGAAAGCAGAAAACATGCAGCATTTTTTAAAAATGTAAATGACACAAAGATAACGTGCGAGGCGAGCGGTTAAGCAGAGCGTACAGGACTTGAGATACATGACGGGAAAAGTGCCTGTGGTTACAGTACAAGAATAGTTTTTTTTTTTGATTTCCAAAAAACTGACAGATTTCGAACAGAATTCCATGCAATTCTTAAAGATGTAGCAATAAATGCAAAATCTTATGCTCTGTCTTGTTTTGACACAATCGGGCTAAGCACAGATCATTATTGTAAATCCATTGATGAGGTGTATATACACAAAGGATTTGAAAAAAAAAACCCTAAAGACAAATGTTATCAATTCAACCCAGGCCAAGCGACGCTAAGAAAAAAAGAAAAAGAAATCCTCCTACTATAAGGATTGAAATGCCCAGATTTAGCTGCGATCTGTCACAATTGCAGTGAAATGCCAGCACCTGACAAAGCTCATATATATATATATATATATATATATATATATATATATATATATATATATATATATATATATATTATATATATTTTTTTTTTTTTTTTAAGAACCCGACATGATGAAATGCTTGGTATCAGGCGTTCTTTTGACTTCCTCTGTGCCATTTACTGCTTCGAGAGAACATCATAAATCCACAGAGCTGACCTTGTGTACTCTACCTCTGTCTATCAGATGATGAAAGTCTACATACTCTCAATACTGAGCTACAGATATGTCCCTTTGGGCCAGGCTAACATGAAAACTACCCATGCACATGCTCTTCTATGAATGGTCTCTTAAATGTTTTGTCCTTCTCAGACCAGAGATATATTGATTTTACGTATAGACCTTAAGTCCAACTCTGACTGAAATGTAGCCTGTAATGAACAAAGTGGAGAAGAGTATATTTCTTACATGCATGTACGAAAGAAATGTGTCTTCTTCGTAAAAAGAAAAGAAAAGGAAAACCATTACAGTATATAACATGTGATACACAGAACATTATCATCTTGTGCGGAATGATGAACATCTCGGCTGACGAATGTCAAAGCGTCTCACTTTGCGAATCTGGACAGGTTTTACAATTGTGCTGCCAAAATCACACCAAAAAAAAAGAGCCAAAGTAGGGAGTCCAGCAGCGTGGTGGTGTCTGTTCCAGTGCAGCTGCCATATTGGTCTTGGTACTAATGTATTTTGAGAAGCCAAGAGCGTCCCTCTGTGCAATTAGACTGCTTTAACTGCTGGCTGTAGACGGTCAGTGAGTGTGCAGGAAGTGATGATTACTGGAATCCAAGCTCGTTGTTCTTGTTGCAGACAGGATGCCGCTAGCCTAAAACACTTAGAGCCGGTCAGCACTTTGCTGCAGGTGCCCTCTGATCATAGGTTAAACAAGATCTGACACCAAGCTGTGTAGGTCTGAAAAGGGTTCCTTAAATAAATAAATATAACATATACACACATATACACACACACCTACGGTGCATTGCAAAAGCGTTCATACTCCTTGACCATTTCCGCATTTTGTCAAGTATACACTTAAATGTATTTTATTCATATTTTATATGAATTACTGTATCATTGTGAAGTGCGTGAAAAACCATATATAATGTAAACCATAAATAATATTTTTTAAATAAATAAATATCCAAAAAGTGTGGCGTGTATGTATTCATCTCCCCCGAAGCAATACTTTTGTCAAACCACATTTTGAATCATCTGCTAGTCTTTTTGGGTCGATAACAGCTTTGCACGTCTAGAGACTGGCATTTTTGCCCACTTTTGACCTCTGAAAGCGGTCGGACATGATTACACTGCATTTTATTTACGGGTATTAGAGTAACAGGGGCTTTTTATTTGTATTTTTCAGTTATCAGTTTTCCTTCCACTTCACAATTATGCAATATGTTGTGTTGGTCTATCTAAAGGCCCAAGAAATACACTTTAGTTTGTAGTTATAACGTGACAGAATGTGGAAATATTTAAAGGGTATGAATACTTTTTGTATATTTATGTATATTTATTTGTGCCAGAATAATAGTGATTATCAACATGCAGTAAAATGCATGTAATATTTGTACAGTGAGGCATGACAGCACAGCGAGTAACATTGCCACATCACTGCTTCAGGTCAACTGTAATTACTGTCTGGACATTTCTGATTTTCTTTTTTTTTGTTTGTTTGTTTGTGTGGGTTTTCTTCAGTGCCCTGCAATGACCATGACTCAAATCTGAGTGGTCAGAATGCGCTATTTTTATCTGAAACACCGAAACATAAAAAAAAATGTTCTGATTTTTAGTGCTTTTCAGGAATTGTCACAAACCAGCTTTAGAGAAATATATAGATTCAGAACTGTTTGCAGCACTTAATGCACTTTGAAAATAAATATTGTTTCTATAGTAACTTCTATAGTCACTTATAGGCAGTGTTGGGAAGGTTACTTTGGAAATGTAATTACATATTACAAATGACCCTATTCAAAATGTAGTGAATCTTTTTTTTCAATTGACTGATTATTCAAGTAACTGATTACTTTTTGACCACTTTCATTTGTCCACTAGGTTTCACTCCTATTGCCACCTAGTGCCTAGTGCCACTCCTAGGAGAGGAGGGGGGGTTGCTGTGGGTGAATTTTTTTGTTGGGTGGGACTCGCAGTAAGGGTTTCCGTTACTTTTATTTTGTAATAAATTACGTAACTCTGTTACGTGTAACTAGTTACTCCCCAACACTGCTTATAGGGACATCTATTGTGGTGCTATAAGATATTTTCTGTTTTTAACAAAGACAAAAAATAAATCAATGATAAAAGCTTTATTTATTTAATATTGATGGAAGTCTCCAGTGTCAGCAGTTTGTAACTGTCAGAGGTAAAGTGTCTACTGGATATGTTCGAAGAGAAAAGTTTTTGGAATAGATAAACTTCTCCTTTGTGGTTTCTCTGTAACAAGCAGCATTTTTATTGCCTTATTAGCTTCTTAAAAAAAAAAAAAGGCACAGGGAACAGGAAATGACTGTTCCGCTTCACATTGGGCTGCATTCCACCTTACCCCTTGTTGATTATTTTACTCTAACAGCATGCCCTGTCATGTTTTATTCCTTACTTACTGTGTGCCGGTAACAATAACTAAGACAATAAATCCGACATATGCCTCTGAATGCACTAGGGACACTCAGAGCCAGCAGTTAGAGGAAGCAAAAAAAAAAAACCCATCCCATTCTATTCAGCAATGAATCTCAGAAGGTTTAGATGTTTCACAGTGAAACATAAAGGTTTGTTCATTAAAAATGCTTGTTATAGCAGATCACAACTTAGTGCATAGTGTCTGTAGTCTACTGTATGTTGTGGTCGTTGGACGTCGTTTAAATTAAGGCCTATGATGAGGTTTTGGACATTGGACATTAATCATTCTTTTTGCAAATCCAAGCCGACTCAGTCACGTAGCTGCTATTCTGCAGACAAGAGAATAAGTTCCCTTTGGTGTGGCTCCTCTCAAAGTTTCTTCCTCGTGTTATCTCAGTAAGTTTTATTGCCATTGTCGCATCTGGCTTGCTCATTAGGGATGCAGATCTAATCCGGATTTCTGTAAAGCTGCTTTGTGGCAATCCCTATTGAAGCTCTCCACAAATAAAACCAAATTTCATTTTAATTTAATTGAAAACTGTGCATTATGCAGAGCACTAGAGACCTCAAGGCAAAAATGTCCAACTAAAAATAGCAGGAATGAATCACAATAAGTTGAATATGAATATTTTGCACATGGCTAAATCGATGTAAGGTACCAAGCTAATGCAAAGCCGTTTTTTTAAATCAGTGGTAGGCTGCATCTGTAAGACAAGCAAAATGTATCATTATACCCTGTATGTTATCGTTCAATTATTACAGTATGATCCAAGTTTCCTGTCCTTTATGATTTATTCATCGTTATGGAATCGCAGTGTGTAAAACTGAACTCTTTACATTCGTATGAATTTTATTGCCTGAGCATGTTTCTAATGACTTTTTCTCCATCAAATTAGCCAACCTATCCATACTGATTAAAGTGCAATATACAGCACAGCTTCCTTGCTTAAAATTTCCAGTCAATAAATTTCTCATTTAAACGTGTGCGCCTAACAATGCCTCATGCACAAGTTTAAATCCAAGCCTAATAACAGACTTAAGAGGCTTTTTATCCATTAACTCATTTACCAGCAATAGAGAAAGAAAGCCTTAACGAACTTAATGGAATTAAGGTTTTCCTTTCTTAACAACACAGTTAATGCTCTTTACCAGAATACTTTTTAAAATGTCATATGGCGCTTTATATTTTATTTCTCTATTGTTAATGGTGTAACAAGTCCATTAAGAATCCATTTAGCTCTGTGTAAGATGGAGAGCTTTAAAATAGCCAATTACTGTCAGTGTGAGAGGAGGCGGCAGGCCACGATGCCGGTTTAAGATGCTAAATTCTGAATGCATATGAACAACAGAGGCATATTTCACTAATTTTTTGTTGCTGCTGACAAGTCAGAATAAGTGAGCGTACATTGTGGAGGCAATTAGTCATGTGCAATATAGAAAGCACTAAGCTGCACGAGGCATTCTGAGAAAAGCCATTGTTTCCTTTATAAATATTTTAAGACATTGTTATTCAAAACTACATAAAGCGTGATAGCTGGTATAATTGGGCCAGCCGGGCCATGGCATCATCTCAGTGACATAATTTGAAGTGGAAAATAAAACCATACATATATATATATATATATATATATATATATATATATATATATATATATATATATATATATATATATATATATATATATATATATAATATATTATTTAACAGATTAAAAATAAATAATAATAATAATAATAATAATAATAATAATAATAATAAATTACTGTAAGCTTTAATTTTTGAGTCATGATTTGATAATTTGGTATTAGATGTCATAAATCATTTAATCAGAGTACAACAGGATAAACAACTTTGGCAAGAAGAATAAGCAGAATGGTTTAAAGAAGGGCTGAGCCTGATTTCTGTCCAGTCCACATTGTAAACACAAACAGACTACACGGTGAAACAAGCCTTTAGATTAGATCTTCATTCAACATACTATTTTTCATCCCATGCCATCATCAGCAATGTTCTACATCAAAGTTCTACATCATTCTTTAAATGTCTTTGAGGAGACCTTGGGATATTATTAGGATGAAGCAGTGCCTTATATCATTGTTAATAACGTAATTTAATAACAGCAATGCTGATATTAGATTAGATTTTACCTCTCAGATTTAATATCACAACCAGCAGGCATTGCAAACTAATAATAAAAATTACACATATGTTAAACTATCTTATGGTTTGCTGAATGAATATATGTATTTTCCTACTATAATAAATCACTTTTATATCAGATATTTAATAATTAGGCTCGTCATTAACATCATAGTTTTGCTTTGTCTAAATCCCATAATTGAACATTCTAAATAAAGTACTTTACATATAAAATCTCAGATAACATGCATTAATTTGCATATGCAATGCGGTAAAATGTCACTGCATATAAGGGCACGTTGCTAGTTATGAGCAGTTGAATAAATACCTTCATATGCAAAGTGAGGTGTGGAAAAAAATATGTAAACTTTGCATTTGCTGTTTGCTCTCGACAGCTATGGTGCATTTAGGTCTCTAAAGACTCCTGCAACGGTAAACCCAATGTGAACCTCGCCACACAAACATAATTATATGTACACTATACTGCCAATTAAAAGCATTGAGAAGTATCAACAAACTGTTTTCAAAATTATGAACACAATGTTTATTTGTTTGCTTAATAGCATCACAGTGAATAAAAACCTTTTCAGAGGCTCTGTTTAAATGTTGTCTAACATTAAACACGGGGATGTGCAGTGAATAAGATATATGAGGCGAAATAAATAAACCTTAAGTAATATTTAGTCATTATTTTACGGAACTGTCTGATAACTAACATAGGGGCATAATTATAACTATTAAAACCTAGTAAATAACATCAACTGTCAGGCTTAATGTCAGTTGTATAGTACTCATTTGCACATACATCCAACAAAGGGAACGATAGTCTAGATTCATTTTTTTGCTCAGACAAGATCAATTATTTTGTGTCAGGACCTTTATATCAATCAATCAATCAATCGATCGATCAAACAATCAATCAATCAATCATTCAATAAATAAATCAATAAATTATATATATATATATATATATATATATATATATATATATATATATATATATATATATATATATATATATATATATATATATATTCGTATATGATCGTTATGAAATTGCCATGTACATGTATGCCAAGTATGTTAAGTAGCTGTCATTTATTCTTATGAAGCCTTCACTTGTAAATCTTTACAATTTAATAAAAGATACTGATACCAGGATGTGAGGGGATGATGAAACAGGTATAATAGCTGTGAAAGACAACACAAAAGCGCTCTTGTCCTTGCCTTAAAGAGGCGATTGTATGCAAATTTTTTGTTTTGCATGGTAATTGAATTTTTGCTCATAAAATCTAATGCACCGTCCATAGCTGTCTGAATCTCCTTGGCTAATGACCAATTTAACGAGTCCATTAATGCAGTAATTCCGAAGATAACAACATTCTAATTGCCCCGGGCCAATTAAGAGCCCACTCTGCATTTGACCTTTAGCAGTTGTGAGCTGAATGTTTCTAATGAACGCCAGGAAGCGTTTGAGTGGCATCAACATTCGAGATATGCTTTTAAAGAACAAGGCTTGACCCAAGCTCATCCAGTGCAACCGTCCTCAATTAGGCCCCGGCTTCATACAGATTCGCACAATGACTTTCGGGTTCCGTTTGAAACCTTTTACATCCACATCTAAAACTGTAGGTATTCATCTGCGTTTACAATTACCTCCGAATTTTATCTTGTGCCTATTTCATCTTAAAATTGCACATCAATTATTCAGCGCCTATTACATACTGCAATAACAAGCACTTTACATCTCTCATTAAAAAGTGTAAAACGGATTTCAGGCAGGGTTTGCCAGTATTGTTGTAGTTTTTTTTTTTTGGTTTTTTTCCCTCTAAACAGTACACGAATAGACCAACCAGTGAATCACACCGTATTAAGCAATTTGTGTTTTTTTTCTTTGTGATGAATCATAAGTTTACTGCACATTAATAGAGGAACACAAAGGGAGACATATGGAATGCATGGACTTTCTTTTTGTTCACTGTGGTAACTCATCATGCCAGCGCTTCTTTCAGTGTTCGGCCCTAATGGCTGTAAGGCAAGATGGATGTGCGCGCTCTTTTAGTACACACGCTAACCACAGTGGTCGACAGAGCTGTGTCTCAAGCAGTCTGCAGACACCACGGTATGGATATCCTACTAATACATAATTCATGAGTACAGATGAAGAGGAGTCGAGAGTAGTTTATTCATGTCTTGGTCTGATCAGCAGTGTGAGCAACGAAGCTTGTAGGTAGGATCGATTTTCGTGCGGGTTCCAACGAGGAAGAACACCTCCACATGTGTTTTGTAAAGGACACACGTACATGCATACCTCCTGACTCTACACTTTGAAGCTGGCACTTTGCTGAGTAGGCTGTTGTTAGATTTAGACCTTGCGTAGGTGTTGCCTCACCTACATGACTGATAGAGTCAGGCCAGATGTACAGCAAGTGGATGAAAGAGAGAACTAGTCATCTCAGCTCCACTACATTACTATAAAAGAAAAGAAGTAACACTTTATATTGAGGTTTTCTTTAACTAATGTAATGTATTACTAACGAATTGAAGCTTTAATTAGCATTTTCTGAAGTAAATTATTTTGCGTGAAGTGATTTTTTTTTTTTTAATAAAGCAAATAAGCTAAATAATGCACATCTGCAATAACTAATGCTCATATCATGTCACACATCTTTATTAAGTTATAATTCCAAAGTGGTGGGGCACGGTGGCTTAGTGGTTAGCACGTTCGCCTCACACATCCAGGGTCGGGGTTCGAATCCTGTCTCGTGTGTGTGTGGAGTTTGCTTGTTCTCCCCGTGCCTCAGGGGGTTTTTCGCCGGGTTCTCGGGTTTCCCTACGGTCCAAAAACATGCACGGTAGGTTGATTGGCACCTTGGAAAACTGCCCCTTGTGTATGAATATGTGTGTGATTGTGAGTGTGTGCCCTGCGATGGGTTGGCATTCCATCCAGGGTGTATCCTGCCTTAATGCCCATAGACGCCTAAGATAGGCACAGGCTCTTCTTGACCTGAGGGAAGACTGGATATAGCAGTAGAAGATGAATGAATGAATGAATGAATGAATGAATGAATGAATGAATGAATTCCAAAGTGAAGTTCAAAAGAGTTTTATAATGTTTTTTCAGAAACTGAAATTTTGCTGAAAATGCAGCAATTATTTAGTAATAAGTAAGTGGACTATATGTGTATATTCAGTACAATGTAAATCTTACTACTTGCTTTTAATTGCACTCACAATAAAATGAGTCCATTTAATCATTATTAACTGATGAACTTAAGCAATTGTCATGTTTTCATGTCAAAAACAACGTTTCGCTACTAAACCGTCAGTTCAAAAGCTATTTCTATAAGCTAATATTCATGACTCCAACTGTGTCGTTTGTTAATGAATTAGTCATGAGGTAAATATCCTGCAAATATACCAATATATAACATGTAGCTGATGTTTCACTTGTGACTTGGCAGTTGCATTAGCTATGGAAACTGATGATAATTCAGAATGCTATTGGTGTAGATAACAAGGCAATTTGTGCCAAGTAAATTAGCTAAGCTGGAAGAAACACTGCCTACGCTGAAAAGCTTAAGAAAGTCACTGCAGAAAAGAACAAAGTATTTTTTTTATTGGTAAACTTGATTGGACATAAAACATATGACTGATATTGTATGTAGAACATAGTTACTGTACTGGTTCGGTAAGAAAGGGATGAGATTTATATTTATATACAGATATACATATATATATATATATATATATATATATATATATATATATATATATATATATATATATATATATATATATATATTATTATTATTTTATTTCCCCCATTTGAAGGTTTATATACAGTGGCAAGAAAAAGTATGTGAACCTTTTGAAATTTCTGAATAGTTTTTGAATGGTTTTCTGAATAAATTTGTCATAAAATGTTATCTGATCTTCATCTAATTCATTGGTATTGACAAACACAATGTGTCTAAAAATAATAACACAAAAAAAATCCTGATCTTTCTTGTCTTTATTGAACACAATCATTCAACATTCAAAATGGCAGTGGAAAAAGTAAGTGAAACCTTGAGTTAATGACCTCAAAAAAGCTAATTGGAGTTAATTGGTTTTAGCACACCTGGAGTCTTGTTAAGATAATAAGTTTGGAGGTGTGGACTACAGATACTTTGACTGATAAAAAACCCCTCAAACCTTTGGAGTTTGCTCTGCACAAGAAGAACATGATTATGTGAGCCATGCCTCGCCAAAAAGAGCTTTCAGAGGACCTACGATCAAGAATTGTTGATTTACATGAAGCTGGCAAGGGTTACAAAGTTATTTCAAAGACTTTAGAAATTCACCAGTCTACAGTTCGGCAAACAATCTACAAATGGAGACAATTTGGGACTGTTGCTACTCTACCTAGAAGTGGGCGCCCCGTCAAAATGACACCAAGAGCACAACGAACACTCATCAATGAGGTAAAGAAACAACCCCGAATGACAGCCAAAGATTTGAAGGCATCATTGGAACTTGCTAACATATCTGTTCATGAGTCTACAATACGTAAAACACTGAACAAGCAGGGTATCCACGGCAGGACACCGCGAAGGAAGCCACTGCTTACTAAAAAGAACATTGCTGCACGCCTTAAGTTTGCAAAAGAGCACATTGACACTCCACAGCGGTATTGGCAAAATGTTTTGTGGACTGATGAAACTAAGATTGAACTATTTGGGGAAAAAACACACAGCACTACATCTGGCGTAGAAAAAAAGGGCACGGCATATCGTCATGAAAACATCATCCCAACTGTAAAGTATGGTGGAGGAAGCATCATGATTTGGGCCTGCTTTGCTGCATCAGGGCCTGGCCAGCTTGCAATCATTGAGGGGAAGATGAATTCCCAAGTATATCAGACAATTCTTCAGGATAATGTGAGAATGTCTGTACATCAGCTGAAACTGTGTAGAAAGTGGGTGATGCAACAGGACAACGACCCAAAACACCGGAGCAAGTCCACAACAGAATGGCTTCAGAAAAACAAAATCCGCCTTTTGGAGTGGCCAAGTCAGAGCCCAGACCTCAACCCAATAGAGATGCTATGGATTGACTTGAAGAGGGCCATACACATGAGACGTCCAAAGAATATGACAGAGCTAAAGCAGTTCTGCCAGGAAGAATGGGCTAAAATTCCTCCTCAGCGATGTGCAGGTCTGATCCACAGCTACAGGAAGCGCCTGGTTGAGGTTATTGCTTGCCATATATTATATATATATATATATATATATATATATATATATATATATATTTATATATATATCTATATATATATATATATATATATATATATATATATATATATATTATATATATATATACTTTTGGGTTTTTTTTTCTTTTTCCCATTTAACTCAACAACCACAACAACTTAATTTTTACTCCTCAAGTAAAAACCTTTTTATTTTTTACTCCTAAACTTAAATGAATGTAACTTTTTTTTACTTTCTTAATATCACTGGTAATTTATTACTGTTGGAAGCTTGCAGCTGTTAATGTTAAGTGATGCAGTAAATAACGCTAGTTAAAGGAACTTTAATGTAAAATATGCTATAATGATTTGCTGTTTCGGTGCGTGAACCTGAAATGTCACTCCTATACAAGCTTTGTAGCATATTGAGATGAAATCTCAGACAGCTCATCACTATGCGAGAGAATAAAACTTAATCAGCCAGGTCATCTTGTCTGATCCCTTTATAATGCAGCTAATGCATCTGAAGTGACTGTAAGCGTGTATGTGCCCCAGGCAAAAGTGTCCGAATTATAAAATGCTGAAATACTTAGCATGAAAGTAAATGTCAACTCTTTCATACTTGCTAAAATGGAAAGGACTTGCAAAGAGGCTGCATTGTCAAAAAGGAAAAAAAAAACATAATATGTTTGCTGACATTTTACAAAATGCTGATTAAATGTTAAAAAAAAAGAAAGAGGGGGGGGGGGAGTGTTTGCTCCAGTCACAAAGGGTGGGGTGCACATCCCAGTATCTGTTATTGACTGTCTTTTTGAAATTCATGTGATGTTTACTACAAAGCCTAAGAGTGGATTAAGCTCTTTTCAATTCATCTCAAGCGAACCGCCTCTACCTTCTTTACTGCAATCTTTACTTATACTTTTCTTTTTTTTTCTTTTTTTTACTCTTGAATGATAAATAGGTTACAAAAAATGTTTCTAAATCTTCTTATAAACATTACTAAATAATAATAATAATAAACAACACTAAATACATATATAATGTGTAATACAGATCATACATAATTTAATAATGAATGGCATAAACTGTTTAACTACAATTAGGGCACACACAAATACACAGCGCCAAATGGACAAAGGTCAACATGATGCTCATGTTTTAAAGGCATAACGATGCCATTATAACAGCCATTATAACATTTTATGTTTTTATATTTATAGGCAAGATTTTCACTTCACAGTCACAGTCTCCCATTGTACCTTGAGTATGCGTGAAGGTTAATTTCTTTTTAACAGCTGGTTGAATAAATAATGCATCCCATTCATTAACTGAGGGGTATTTACTTTGATTAGGTTCCACAAGCACGTTTTTTTTTTCTTTTGTATTTGACCAACGCCGGATCTCAAAAGCCTCCACAATACGGAGTTCAATGCTGCTCTTGATTTCGTCGTTTCCAACATCGGCCTGTTAGTTCCTGGCAGCTAAATGGCACATCTCCACTACTCAAAGATTTCAAAAAGGGAATGGAAAAGAACCCAGACATGTTATTATTTTGTTAGGTACCAGAGATGCATGTGTGAGATATCTAATGGATGGATGATTAAGGGGTTTGGGTCTGAGAGGGGACTCTCTGCCCTTTAGGAGCACTGCACCATTGAAATCCATACACATGAGCTACGGATGTCGGAAACATTTAACATTTTCTTAATCTCTAAAAATTTTTCCTGGCACATGTTTGTATATTGCATGTCTGATCCTTTGTACTCAATCACGCTAAATATATATGGTAAAATATTTTTGATGCATTAATATAAGTGTAAAACTCAAATTAACTTTAAAAGACAAACATTGGCGGCTATTTCAAGTTTGATAATGTAAACAAAATGGTCCCACTAGCACTTTTCTATTAAGAGTATAAGGCTGATGTGATTGGTTGGTTGAAATTACTATATTGGCATCAGACTCTGTCAAAATGTCAGCCTCTAGGCCTTTATTTCATCACACTCGAGCCAGCAGGCATTGAAGTGAACATAGTCGATACCCTAAGCTGATTATTTGCGCCTTGAGCTTTGCTTACTGTGAACTTAATGTTATAGTTCTAATGTGATGAATGTGCATATGAACACGGTGATGTCATCATCTCGCGCAGGAGGCCAGAAATGTGTTTCTGACAAATGGGGATTTAATAGCATGAAGCTGAGAGATGCAAATTGAGATACAAAATGAATGAAGTTTGTACAATTAATACAAATAAATAAAGAAATAAATGACACAAATAAGGTGCCAGTCCAGGGCCCTTGAGTAAGGCCTATAGCCCTATAGCTGCTCAGTTGTAGTATGAAAGAGATCAAATGAAAACTCATTGATAAAACTCTATATCACCGTTGGCCTCATCAGCATTAAGGTTGCCTTTGAATGGCCATTTGTAACTATAAGACTTTTTTATAAGTCTTTGATGAGCGTCTTATAACACAAAAGACATAATGGTTTTTTTCCTTGAAGCACAAACAGGTATTCGCTTTCCTATCTTTCTCGGAAGTGCCTTCCATCTGCATCCATTTATTCGGACATTTTGTAATAATTTCTAGAACTTTTCTCAATTCTGATCATTGGAAAAATCGCCCTCGGTAAACGCTGATACACTGAAATCTACTGGTGGGATGCTTTGCGTGTAACATAGTCGCATGCATTGTGGGAGATGTAGTTTATTGTCAATGCGCACTTTAAAGCAGCACAGACTTATTCTAAGACACACCTTTTAAACTCTTGTGGGCCACATACAATGACATGGAGGGCCACATTTGACATGTGTTATAGGGCACCTGCGACATGGATTACATGTACATAAATATATGTGACTATAAAGTTGTTAATGGATGTAATAATAATTTATACTGAATCGGAATAATAACTATGGTCATGCAAATTTTATACATTCGAATTTTATTTGAGTCCATGAATAGTTTGTTTCTTTGACCATCCTTCTTGGTTTTATTTTATTTGACTATCATCATTGTTTTCATTTTTTGACTTCCCCTGCTCTCTCTCTCTCTCTCTCTCTATCTATCTATCTCTCTTCTTAGTCATGGTAAACATGCAGGTACAGAAAACTTGAGACCAAACAAACCCGTGACCACTTCAGACTGGTGCTCCTTCAGAGGCAATCCTTATATCTAATTGCGACCATTTTTCCTTCCCTTGCTTTCCCTCTTTCTATCTCTCGTGCCATTTTTCCCTTATAAGTGGCCTCACTTATCGGCTAGTGCTCCCTCAGGAGCCAGCTCTCCCCTCCAGCTGGCTGCTGACAAAGATGCTTTGGTCTCCAATACAGCGCAGGTTTAAATGTGTCTGATTACATGATTATATACTTCGCTCTTTTGAAGTCGGTTATATTTTCAACTGAATCTGAATCTACGAGTTAAATGATCAGCGGGAATTAAAGGAAACATATGCAATTCCTGAAAGCCATTACACTGGGGACCTTCGAGGCAAATGCACCTTTGGGAAAACTGGCAGCTTTTTTGCCCATATGTGACTCGAAACAAAAAAGGCTAAATAAATCATGCTGCAAAGTGGGTGACAGAATAAGTCTCTAAAAGACAACCCCAGCAGGTTGTGCATTTCTGCTGCCTGTAGGCTTGTGAGTTTGCCAGCACAACAAATGGCATTTCTCTCTGTCCCTGCGTGTCAGTTTATACCGAGAGCCGCGCCTCATCTCTCCCGGCCATTCAATTATCATCAGATTCCACTAGCAAAAAAAAGGACAGTCATCGCAATAAGTCTCTGGCATGGTCAGTGAGCCTGTGTGTCTCTGTGATATCGATCACAGACCTGTCAGTTTTATTTTACCTTAACAACAGCAAAGCTGTCTTCGCGCCTACACAAGAGAAGCCACTAACGGTTAGTTGCCAAAGTAGGCATTGCACTGAAAGTTTAGTATACTTGCCAGGTCTCCGATTCCCCCTTGAGAGTATACCAGAGTAGTTTTGAATTTTCTTGGATTTGGTTTCCCTAGACCCCCGTGGCTAGCCATGGTGGGTGAGCTTTCCTCTCACGTTTGGATCATTTAAAAATACGGAAAAAAAGAAACGTGACCCCTGGAAAAAGGGTGTGAGGAACCAAGTAATGCGGAATTGTGCCAGTAGGCAGTCATACACATAACAGACCCCCTTAAATCTGATTAATATGTTAATGTCCAAGCTGTAGCCAAGATTATCTCTTCTTCAGCTTCAAGGCATTAAAGTAATTATGACTAAAGACATATTAGATGGACTACATTAAACGCAGTTGATATATATATGTGTAACGGTAATTCAGGATTTCTCAGGTACATTCCCTTATCCTTGACCTTTTGCTGCTTTGTGACTTGAGCCTAATTTGCTGAAATTAACTCATTTGTGGGACCAGGATTCAATTTGAATACAAATCAATACATGCATAAACCTGTCCCGATTGAAAACCTCAATCATAAAAAGCACTCTCTTGCAAAATTGAAGACTTCCCAGAGTTTGGTGTTGCCTTTACCTTTAGTTTACCTTTATCTTAAAACCGATGACACCAAAGCTACACACCTTGCGAATATAATAAACATACTTGCACCAGGATACGCCGTATGTAAATGTACATATTTCCCCAGGTAAGAACAAAGATTTGAACATATTTGAGAAGCGATGCATTCTTTCAAATGTGTAAAATCATTTTCTCACTCACACAGACACACAAAATCTTAAATGTCAGTGCGGCAGGCTAATGAAGCTGCTCTTTTCCGCCTGAGAATCAGCCTAGTTTTTTATTTTTTTGCCCATTCAGTGCCTGTCCTAAATTACGTACTCTAAAATATTGAAAAACTACCTGCATAACAGTGCGAGGGCAATGAGGATTGAACAGATTGGGAGCTAAAATTGTCCTTCTGGGAAAATGACATTCAAAGGTACAGACATAATTGGGGAAGTTACTTTGCACTCGAGACATGAAGCTTAACATTTCACAACCAAATGACAATAAAGCACCCAGTAACTTACAATTCCGATTTGCAAGATTTGCCAATTCAGCTCAACTCTCACCTTGAATGACTTATTAGTCTTTATAATTAACATCTGGTCTTAATGGTGTCCAAGATTTTAATCTTTTTTTTATTATTATTTAAACTTTTATGAGCATTTTCACCTACTTCTCTTAAAGTTAATCACAATGGCATTTGACTGTTATAGTGATGCCCCTGGGATTTGACGACACCTTTACCTAAAAACAGCATTGAAGTAGTGCTATGAACATATACCGTTTACATTAATATCACAAGCAATGCTAATGTCCATGTCATTATTTGATAAAATTTTTTTTAGTAAAGAGCATTGCTATCTCTCTCTCTCTCTCTCTCTCTCTCTCTCTCTCTCTCTCTCTCTATATATATATATATATATATATATATATATATATATATATATATATAGTAAATTTTCAAATTGCTGAGTTAAAAGTCCTATATGGATTTGCTGATAGTGTAACTTGCCAAAAATAAAAATGACAGATAAGCCAGTTGAATCTACAGTGATTGACAAGTCCCTTCCCAACAAGCCCCACCCCCTCTCACCCATCATATATGATTTGACTTGATTTTTTTCACATGAAATATTGCCGCCTCACTTCCCGCAATGATGTTTTGTACAGTTTTTCCGGCAGAAAAAGAGAAAAAAGGAAAGAGAGAAGATGTAGGCCTTATTGAAATGCAAATTTTAATGAGGCAAGGATTGTGATTGTTGCTGGATGTCCTGTCTCTCATTTGGCTTGTTTACATTGGCAGAGGGAAAGGAGTGGCTGGGGTGCAAGTTATCAACAAGCAAGGGCTTTTTTGGGGGGGAAAAAGCTTAAATATGACTGATCTACAATTTGTCACACATGACCAGGTTCTCATCTGTCTCACCAAATGGCACAGTTTCCGCAAGGACTGCAGAACAAAGACTTATAAACTGACTCCAGTCGTACTGACCTTTCTTGTCCCCAAAGAAGAGGGTTTGCTGTGCAGGGTTTGACCACTGGAGGGAGGTGTTATCGTTGTAATCCACACGGCAGGTCATGTTGGCCGTGCTGCCCTCCACCACCGTCACGTTCTGGGTGACGGGAAACTGGCCCTGGCCGCCTGCAGTGACATGAAAAAGAGAAAGAGACAGAGAGATAGATAGATAAATAATAAATTATTTTCACAACTGCAAGTAAAATCTTGCATTTTATAGCCAGTAATCTAAAGACGCTTTTAATCATTAATCTTCTGCTAAACGTACAACAAAAAATATAATTCCATTAAATGATCCTGTGGTAGTGGAAGCTCCAAATTAACATCCGCATAATACTGAAGTAAATGATGATGGATGTTTCACAGTGTACAAAAAGCAATTTATTTCTTCCTTATCATTAGTCAAAAATAGTAATTCTGCCTGAATTTTAATGACAACACTTCCAAATGGGGGGAGGTTGTGCAAGACATTCATTCTTAGCAAAATATTTCCACATAAGTAGTGAATCATTTTTGGGTAAAGGGGACAGTTTATTATTGCTTTATTTATAAGATTTTATATGGTACCAGAACCACTAAATAGCTTCCAGAAATGATAGATTATTAAAAAAGAAAATCTTTCAATTGAATTCACATGAAATATAAATACCTTATACTATAAGAGCACTACATAAAATACATTGCCAACTATTTGAACTCAGCATATATGCCCATTAGTAACTATATAGCAGCTATTAATGAATATATTTCTGAATTCAATCTGCATTCAAGTCTGATCATGTGGCGTATACACATTTTTGTTTACTAAATCTGACTTGCATCAATGCATGCCTTTTTGTGAATTTTGTCTGCTATGTCAAGACAAAGAATCTTTTTCATATGCATAAACAGCCAATTTATCCACATATTAAAGAAGTCAACCAATTTAGACACTGTGAACTGTGGGTTGGACTCTGAATAAGCATAGCATCATCCTGTTAGGCGAAGAAACTTTATTTGACACATGAGAATCCAAGACGACTACGCCGAGTACAGAGTGTATAAGATCTATATACGATAGAAACAGACACACAACAATATCGGCACATAAAGTCAAACAATATCTTACTTCACAAGCCTAGTGGCATTATTCCTGGTTCTCTCTTCATGCACTGTTCCCTTGCTCTGACGCTCGATCAGCAGTAATTGGTAGCAGGGCCTAATTAGAGCAAGTCATGTTTGCCCGGCATCCTCTGTTGCTGCAGCTGGGTGCTAAATTGACACAAAATCCCAACCATGACAAACTTCGATCTGTGCTAGGGACCTCTTTTCCTTTGATTTGTGAGAGAGAGAATAATAGCCTAGATGCATGCCTTAGTGTCCATTGTATTCTTATATATACAGGGCATTGCAAACGTATTCATACCCGTTAAATATTTCTGCATTCGGTCACGATTATAACTACAAACTTAAGTGTATTATATTGGGATTTTATGTGATAGACCAACACAAAATACAGCATAATTGTGACATGGAAGAAAAATGACGCTAAAGATTTTTTGCAAATAAAAACCTGAAAAGTACGGTGTGCATACATTCATCCCCCTTTACTCGGAAACCCTTAGATAAAATCCTGTGCAATCAACTGGCTTCAGACAGTCTTCATTAGTAATTCGAGTCTACCTGTGTGTACTTCAATCATAGTGTAAATACAGCTGTTCTATAAAGGCCTCAGAGGTTTGTTAGAGAACGGTAGTGAGCAAACTGTATCATGAAGACTAAAGAACACACCAGACCGGTTCAGGAATAAAGTTGTGGACACATTTAAAGCAGGATTAGGTTCTAAAAACATATACCCGGGCTTTGAACATCTCACGGAGCACTGTTCAATCCATCATCCGGACCACTGTTCAATCCATTCAATCAGTATGGCACAACTGCACACCTAACAAGACATGGATGTCCACCTCAACTCTCAGGCCGGGCATGGAGAACATTGATCTAAGAAGCAGCCAGAAGTCCCACGGTAACTCTGGAGGAGTTGTAGAGATCCACAACTCAGGTGGGAGAGTCGACAACTATTAGTAGGGAGGTGGTAGCCCAGTGGTTAAGGTGTTGGACTCTGGACCGGAAGATCATGGGTTCAAACCCCACCACCACTAGTGGGCCCTTGAGCAAGGCCCTTAACCCTCAATTGCTCAGTTGTAAGTCGCTCTGGATAAGGGCGTCTGCTAAATGCCGCAAATGTAAATGTAAATGTAAATGTAAATGTAGTCGTGCACTCCACCAATCTGGCTATAATGGAAGAGCGGCAAGAAGAAAGCCATTGTTGACAAAAAAGAATAAGAAGTCTTGTTTGCAGTTTATCATAAGCAAACATGGAGAAGAAGGTGCTGTGGTCAGATGAGACCAATCAGCTACCAATCAGATGAGACACCAGATGAACTTTTTGGCATGTAGGCAAAATCCTTGAGACTGGGGTGTAGGTTCAGCTTCCAGCATGACAACAACCCTATATCAAGCATATTGATATAGCCCGGTCAAAGCCCTGATCTAAATCCTATTGAATATCTTTGGCAAGAGTGGGAAATAGCTGTTCACAGACGTTCTCCATCGACACTGATTCAACTGGACTGTTTTGCAAAGAACATTGGGCAAAAATGACAGTTTCTAGATGTGCAAAGCAGGTAGAGACCCAAAAACAACTTGCAGTTGTAAGTGGAGTGAAACGTGGTTCGGCAAAGTATTGACTCAGGGGGCCTGAACACATATGCATATGTGTATACAGTGGTGTGAAATTGTTTGTTTTCCGATTTTTTGCATGTTTGTCACACTTTAATGTTTCAGATCATCAAGCAAATTTAAATATTAATTAAAGGTAATATGAGTAAACACAAATGCAGTGTTTAAATGAAGGTTTTATTAATTGAAAACAAAATCCAAAGCTATGAAAAAGTGTTTGCCACCCTGTTAAAATGTATCTGTTGTTTATCACACCTAAATTCAATTTCTCTAGCCACACCCAGGCCTGATTACTGCCACACCTGTTCACAATCAAGATATCACTTAAATAGGACCTGCCTGAGTGAAGTAGGCCAAAAGATCCTCAAAAGCTGGAAGTCATGCTGAGATCCAAAGAAAGTCAGAAACAAATGAGAAAGAAAGTAATTGAGATTTAGTCTGAAAAGGTTATAAAGCCATTTCTAAAGCTTTGGGACTCGAGCGAACCACAGTGAGAGCCGTTATCCACAAATGGTGAAAACGTTTGGCGAAAACATGACCAAAATTACCCCAAGAGTGCAGCTCCGACTCATCCAAGAGCTCATAAAAGATCACACAACAACATCCAAAGATCTTCAGGCCTCGCCTTCCTCAGTTAAGGCCAATGTTCATGACTCCACTATAAGAAAGAGACTGGGCAAAAATGTCCTGCATGGCAGAGTTCCAAGCTGAAAACTGCTGTTGAGCAAAATGAACATAAAGGCTCGTCTCAGATTTACCAGAAAACATCTTGATGACCCCTAGACTTTTGAAAAAATACTCTGTGGACTGATGATACACATGTTGAACTTTTTGGAAGGTGTGTGTCTCATTACGTCTAACACCGCATTTCAGAAACAGATCATACCAACAGTAATATATGGTGATGGTCTGGGGCTGTTTCACCGCTTTAGGACCAGGAAGACTTTCTGTGATAAATGGAACCATGAATTCTGCTGTCAACCTAAGAATCCTGAAGGCGAATGTCTGGCCATCTGTTCGTTACCTCAAGCTGAAGCGAGCTTGGGTTCTGCAACAGGACAATGGTCCAAAACATACCAGCAAAGTCCACCTCTGAATGGCTGAAGAAAGACAAAATGAATACGATGGACTGGCCTAGTCAAATTCCTGACCTGACTCCTATCGAGGTGCCGTGGCATGAACATAAAAAGGAGGTTCATTCTCGAAAACCCTCCATTGTGGCTGAATTACAACAATTCTGCAAAGATGAGTGGACCAAAATACCTCTACACCACCATAACAGAGTCACTGCAAGTTATCGCAAAAGCTTGATTGCAGTTGTTGCTGCAAAGGGTGGCCCAACCAGTTATTAGATTTAGCGGCAAACATTTTTTCACACAGGCTCATGT
The DNA here is from genome assembly GCA_030449085.1 of Kryptopterus vitreolus. Classification (NCBI taxonomy): domain Eukaryota; kingdom Metazoa; phylum Chordata; class Actinopteri; order Siluriformes; family Siluridae; genus Kryptopterus; species Kryptopterus vitreolus. Next base: position 9,940,975 of record JACRUU010000026.1, on the reverse strand, counting down.
AGTTTTGGATTTAGTTTTCCTTTAATAATAAAAACATTCATTAAAAAACTGCATTATTTGTTTACTCATGCTATCTTTGATTAATATTAATTTGTATGATTAGCTGAAAAATTTAAGTGTGACATGCAATACAAAAAAATAGGAAAACAGGAAATGGGCAGACACTTTTTCATACCACTATATATATATATATATATATATATATATATATATATATATATATATATATATATATATATAAAATAACTAGTTAGTTCATATATATTATTTCATTCAAAGTCTCTCCCTTTAATAAAATAATTAATTATTTAATTTTTATTTCTGGAAAATATGGTACATAGCTCCTTTAAGAATTATGTTAAGTTTTCGGTCACTTTCATATATTTATATATATTGTAGTTTGTATTTTGTGGTGAGTTTATTTGTCATTAAATTATAGGCTAAATTTTTGTCAAATGATACAAAATTCTATACAACATTATATAGAGGAAATAAGGATCTACTGTATTTATAGTTTCTAACATAGTGATTAACATAACTGTGACTACATAAGTATCTTCTGTGAATTTATACGAATAAAACAGTCCTTGCTCTGTTTAAGGAGAAAAATCCACATCTCACCATGTTTCGCTCCTTACAACATAATTACATTCAACTCATTGTCCTTGTTAGTGCTTACCACAGCTATCTTCTTTCTGTACAGACAAACTAACTCCTCCTACCTAGAGGTCAGCGTGCGCGAGTCTCGCATTACCGGCGAGTTAATCCGGTGTTTTGATAGTCTCTGAGCAGCAAGGAAGCATCACCTGGGCTTCCAACCAGCATATCGTATTGTTCTGCTCTCATAAAGGTGACATTGGATCTGCCTCTAACACGGACCACATGCTATGTACGTGTTGTAGGCACTGTGGAGGACTCGGCTTTCCTCATCAGTTACAAACTGCAGGAGCTTTCAAGGTGTGAGATGCAGCAATCATAGACTCCAGGGTTTGAACCTCATACATGTCTCTCTTTTAGTTCATAAGCAGAGAAAAAGATTGGGTTTGAGAGCAAAGTAAAAAGTAAGAGTCGCTAGGAATACACAGTACTAAAGCCTAAACCTCTAAGTGAAAGGTAGAACACTGAAGTAACATTAAACGTTAGTGTATGACAAGAATTCTTAGCATAATTAAGTCTGTAATATTTTGGTGATTAAATGTTGGAAACACCGCATGTGCGTAACAGAGGGATTTTAATCAAATCTGACCTCCAGCTACGGTATATGTTGCAAATTAGTTACAGGAATTCGGCATCTCTACCACGTAATTGGAAAATGAATGGAGAACTCATTTCATAATGGAAGTGCGCTTGTTGAATTTCTTCCAGAAAAAAAAAAGAAAGTTAATAATGAACATTACAACGAGACAGACGTGAACGAAATACATACTAACCCATTTCTGTTTTTGTTCATGGTCAATAAAGTATATCACATAAAACCACAAGGGGTGAACAATGCAGTAAAAATAATAAATAAATAAATAAATAGATACACATAAACCTTATGGTTACTTTTGCCTGAGGCAATAATCATTTCAAAATAAAGCTAATTTCCTTCTGTGATGATTTTAAGCTATGTTGACTAACAAATAACTATGATTTCTTTCAGGAAAAAAAAGTAGTTCAATCTCTGCAAATTAAATTCCGCATAATTAATCCTTCCAAACACCTCTGAATGGAAAAATTCATGAGTGCGCTACAGAAAAAGAAAGCATGTAATGTTTACAGACTCCACCAACAGCTGCCCTTAGTCTTTCATTCTAAGTGGTTTTAGAGCAAATTGTTTTCTTCTCTCAGTAAAGGGAAACATGCTGAAATTATTTTCGGGGGGGGGTGTCCCGCATACATTACAAATGTAGTGACTAGAGATTAGGTTGCAAAGGACTAACGTCTTTTATTTTTCTTTGTGATTTATTATAGTGCAACATTTGATTTTAAATTTGCAATCCAACTGACCGATTGCATGCATCCAGTGCATTGTGGGAATAGAAATAGTCCTTCAAGAGCGAAATAAATCCAAGCATTTGACATTTTATATACACTGACATTATAGTGTTATTTATATTCATTAACAAACAACAAATTCGAAACAGTTCAGGTGGAATAAATGTGGAAATAATGCTGGAATTGTCCCCTTGGCTTAGAACCGTCAGCAGATAATAGAAATTCAGCAAAAAAAAAAAATGTTTAAACGTGATCATTTGCACACCCAGAATAAGTGAACTGGATCCTGGAGATTGGGCGTAATGTGAGAGGGTTGCACATGATGGATTACAGGCTGTTAGGTCAGCAGTGTGTATTGCCAGTGCACTGATATTGAACACAGAATTTCACTGCATCAGTTAATAACAGATATCGATATTACATCTAAAGGGAGAGTATTACAGCACAGCCAGCTCACTCAGGCTTAATCTCGAAACTACAAGATTGTGCAGTGGCAAAATTGTGCCGCATGCCTGATAGCGAATGATGACATCTTACATAAAAGGATTTGGAGCCTGAAAATGATTTTCTTTTTTTTTTTCTCAACTGAAATTACCTCAAGGCTGGTGTTTGCTCAAACCATAGCTTTCAACTTGTAGCAATTCTAAGTAACTAATCATATAAGAAAAGTGCGGAAAAACAAGTACGCTTCCTCTCGTGACTGGGTATAAATGCTCTTTTACAGTAAGAAGGCAGTAGAAAGATAGGCAGGAAAGATGAACTTGTAGCTGATTGTTACTTTTTTAATTCATGTGTGCAAGTCAAATATCATTCATTCATCTTCTACCGCTTTATCCGATCTTCCTATCTCAGGCACAGGCATCGGGACACACCCTGTATGGGGTGCCAAGCCATCGCAGGGGCGCACACACACTCTCATTCACACACACATTCACACACTAGGGACAATTTTTCCAAGGTGCCTGTTTTTGGACAGCGGGGGAAACCGGAGAACCCAGAGAAAAACCCCCTGAGGCACAGGGAAAACATGCAAACTCCACACACACATGGCAGAGGCGGGAATCGAAACCGGACCCTGAAGGTGTGAGGCGAACGTGCTAACCGCTAAGCCACCGTATCCAACCTCCCAGTAAAATATTGCACATATTAAATGGGACTGTGTTTAAAAGGATTTTTAAACATAAAAAACATTAAATGAACAATAGACACGACTGTAATTAAACCAGAGAAATTTTGGACCTAATAAAAATCTGGCAACTGTGCAGACAAACAATAAGAAAATGCCATGGTTGTTGGTGTTTGTGCTTATTCTTAGGGCTTATGAGATCTGCATTTTTTTGAAGCCTATTTTTTTCCCAAGCAAAGATTATTTCTGCACACTGGAGGATTAAAATGACTTCAGCGACACGCTTTTTAACTGGTGTATAATCTCATATTTTGCTAGTTTTTGTCTACTTGATTCAACAAAGCTACGTATGGTTGGACAGAATTAACACACGTTATATTTAACGATTTGTTCATAGCTGGCAGTCAATTTTGCTACACACAATATTTCTTTCAGGGGCACGGTGGCTTAGGGTACAGGGTTGGGGGTTCGATTCTTGTATCGGCCATGTGTGGCGGAGTTTGCATGTTCTCCCCGTGCCTCAGGGGGGTTTTCCCCCTGGTCCAAAAACATGCACGGTAGGTGATTGGCACCTTGGTAAAATTGTCTAGGTTGCCCTATTGCTCCCTGTGAGGGTGGTCCTGCCTTGATGCACATAGATGCCTGAGATAGGCACGGGCTCCGTGTGACCAGGGGAAGATCTCCCCGTGATCCGGATATCGCGGAAAAGATGAAAAGATGAATTAATTATTATTTCTTTCAGCTCAATCAATATAATTTGTAAATGCATAGCTCTGTATAACTGTTATGTAAGAAGGTGTGGTATTGCCTGTATGTGTCAAAAAATAAGAGCTTTTATTCATATAGGAAAAAATGCATCATACTTCTCCATGTCAATTCTTTTTATTACAATTCTTGCCACTTACTTTACAGCATCATTTAGTTTATAGAAGTTGTTTCCTTATCTTTCTCCCCTGAGAATTACATAATACAATGAAAAAGTACACCAATAATGTAAAAATCAAACAACAAAATTACATGAAACTGTAAGAGAGCAAAGCCCTCTGTCGTACATTCATTCATTCATTCATTCTTCATATATCCGCTATATCCGTGCCAATCAATGGGCCTACTGGCAGGATGGCCTATCTCAGGGGTCTAATTAAGCAGGATACCCTGGATGTTTTTTTTTCCAAGGACCAGGGAGGATGTTTTTGGAAACCGGAGAAACCGAACCCGGAGAAAAAAAAACCCCCTGAGACACGGGGAGAACATGCAAAAACTCCACACACACATATGGCCGAGACGGGAATCGAACCCGGAACCCTGGCAGGTGTGAGGCGAACGTGCTAACCACTAATCCACCGTGCCCCTTCTCTGTCGTACAGACTTTCACAAAACTTAACAGCATTACCTTAACCATTACAAAGCACTGACAATACAGACTCCTTTGAAGCACGTCGGAAACTAGTTCTGTGTCTTTATTAAAACAATATCTTATTAATATGGGTGCATTATTATAAACCCGTTCTGTGCTATTTCTCAGAGGTGCTGTTTTAGTAAACTGAACACCAATCAGGACAGTGACCCCTACACCGCTGTGGCGATGCAAATTTTACTCCGTTGCACTTTTAAATTAATCACCTACAGCAAGCAGACATCCCACGCTTATGGATATTAAATATTCGAAACTATTGTGTCAGTTGATTTAGCAAATCACCCCAGCATGAGAAATGTTGGATTATGATCATTTTAATTCCTAACCTACATTAGTGTTCACGCAAAGGTATTATTATATTAAGCGCAGTGTATTCCTGTAATTATAAAATAAATATTATAAAATATTTAATAAAATAAAAGTATTATAAAATCTCTGACATGTTTTTCTTAAATAAAAATCTACAACTACAATTTGAGACTAGTAAAACTTCATTCATTCATTCATTCATTCATCTTTTACCACTTTATCTGATATTCCCTCATGTCCATATTCCCTCAGGTGTCTTCTGGGATCGAGGCAGGATACACCCTGTGTGGAATTCAAACCCATCACAGGCCGCACACACACACACACACACACACACACACACACACACACACACACACACCCCACACACACACACACACACACACACACACACACACATTCACACACTAAAACATGGACGGTAGGTTGATTGGCACATAGGGATCAACCTACTGTGCATGTTTTTGGACCGTGGAGAAAACCGGAGACCCCTGAGAAAAAAAAAAACCCCTGAGGCATGTGGAGAACATGCAAACTCCACACACACATGGCAGAGGTGGGAATCAAACCCACAACCCTGGAGAGGGGAACGTGCTAACAGCCAAGCCACCTTGTAGAACTCAAAAATCTCATCCGTGTTAGACGTCTCGTTTTCATTAAAGTTATCAGCATTGCGGAAGTAAACATTAAAACACTGATAATCTTTAAAGATAATGACGAGTACTTGGCTCTAAAAGCAGTCAGTATCTAACGAGTAAGATAGATTTAACCTCAGCTTGTACAATTCCAAGCTCGGAAGTTCAAAGTTCCTGTTTTAACACCGATGCCTTCAATCAGGAATCAGTGAGCAGAGGAAATTACAAAGCAGCACTGATTAAGCGAAATTTATTTCACTTGCAGACTGAAGTCAAACATTGACAAATCTTGGACTTTATCCCTCTCCGTGCCCCCGAAAACTAGTTTTGCATTGCGCTGGTTACATTCGGTTGTAATGAAAAATACACATTTATGTTCGCGTTTATCCGACTCTAATTAACTTTTATTTATCTAATTGTCCTTTTATCTATTCCTCCTCATTTGTATTCAGCAATCTTTCTTTTCACTTTATTCGGCTGTCTATCATTAAAAAAAAATACGGTCTCTAATAAAAAGCTTTTGTTTTTTGTTAGTCTACCACTGTGGGAAAAAAAGCTGGCTCATTCTACTACTCTGCTCAGTCTATTGTTTTTGCTGTGTTACAGAAATAGAGTCCAAATCCTGTAGCAATAGAAAACTGTCCTCAAGTGGACAAGAAATAGCAAAAGTAGCAGAATTTTTTAACACCTAACTTCATGTTCCGGCCAACGGCGAATGTTATAGAAACATTCATCATGTATTCGACAGCTTCTAGAAGATCAGACTATTAAAAAAAAAGCACTCAACGATAAACACAACTAATTCAATTAACCCCCAAAAGATGTCTTATAATGTTTTAAAGGAATTGTGTATTATGGAAATTAAGCAGGTACAAGTAGGACTCTGATAAGGAAGTAGATATATGTAGAATAAAAACAAATAAATACACAAACAACTCTTTTTCTACCAACACCCACATTGTTTCTGGCGGGATTCAGGAAAAAAAAAAACGTAGAAAAACGTATCAAGATTTTCCCCCCATGGAAGAAATAATATGATGAATTAGATTTAAACAAAAAACATATTGTCAATAATGTTATATATAAATGTTGTTGGAATGGTGTCCAAAAACATGTAAAGCATAATCTTCCGTTTGGAAATTTAAGAGCAGGAATATTCCTGGAAACTGTTCTTTAAGCTAAGATGTATTACACACGAGACAATCCTGCATTTCTATCATTCACTTTAAAGTATTGTCATTTCACCTCTGTATATTTTTTCGCTTTGTGACCCCCCTCCCTCCCTTTTTTCCCAAAATGGAAAGCACTTTGATATAGCATGGCATCATAAAGTCAACATATCTACACTGCATCTAGTGAGAAGATGCAGAATTCACGGTGAGAAAGAGAATGAGCCATGTGGTCGAAAAAAAAAAAGCTTTTTTTTTTCTATTTCAGCTGACTGAGCCACATAATGGAAATCTGGGCCTTGATGAATGGCCAGAAGGCAGTGAAGCAAAGCATGGCAGAACAAACCGTAGACTGCAGGCACGACCAAAAAGCTAACAAATAAACTGCATAGCACACGGCAAGAGAAGGTCTCATCTCAGTTCATTACCCACTGATATGAGCCCCCCGTTCTCAATCTGGACTGATGTACAGTCTTTATTCACTATATTAAAGTTGACATCAGAAGTGTGCAACAAAAGTGTGTGTGTGTGTGTGTGTGTGTGTCTGTCACATCACTGGGTGTCATGAGGCGAACAACCCTTAACTCTGGGCCCACCAAAAATCTAGATAAGGCCACAGCCTAAGCTTGTGTATAAGCCAGTTAATATCAGTGCGATGCAAATCCCAACAGTGACTTCAATAGATCCATCGAGTGGTGTTTCATATGACTTTCTCACAGATCCAGCGATAGCCCTTGAGACTTGCGAGTCAACTATACAAGTGCTATTTTTCTCTACTTAACACTTACGAGAGAAAGTAATGAACGGTGCGCTTATCTGATCAATTCCCGTTTCATGGCTTTACAGCTCCGAGCCAGCAGATTAAATGAGAACTAATGGGAGAGGAAATATGATTTGGAATTCTATGTGATGGGAATGTCTGTCAGCTGTCTTTAATAGGCACGGCAAAATTAACGTTCAGTGTCCTCATGCTGCAGTAATAAGACAGAAAATAAATTACTTTCCGTGCAAGCTTTCATTTTGACTCGTGCACACGCGCACACACACACACACACACACATATACTGCTATACAAGTGTGTATGCACTTGCAGGCACACGTTCTGGAAAGGCCGTCCTTTCAAAGTCACTGTGCAAGCTTGCTTAAGGGTGCATTCACAATACTTAAGCTTGAACGCTTGACTAAGATCTTTAAATCTTAAAAAGGTGATTGACAAGTCTCAAGAGCGACTCATTTGATTGGTTAGATGTTTGTGGTCCATGTTATTTGTTTCTGGAGTAGTAGTGGATTAAACCGGGATGTGAGAAAAACAAGACTTTAGCAGGTACAGGTGTTTGTTTTTATTTAACTCCTTTAAGAAGTTCGAGGTAATGTGCCTCACTGGCTTCACACTGGGACATTTTCGAGTCACACTTCTGATGGTGTTAAATAGGAGGCAAAGAGTTCGCAAGTGATAAACAGATTTTGCTAATCATATTAACAAGAAGCACGAGGTGGGAAACGTGGAGAGAGTAATTGTTGAATACAAACCAGCAGTGCTGAAAGATTTCGCTGTGCAGTGTTACAGCAGATGCTCAGATTGTGTTAGCGGTAGTAAAGAATGTAACAGATGATGAAGGTAGACAAAAGAACTTCAAATGAGCTCCATTATATTCCTCCTTTTAAGCACAGTTAATGCAAAGATCAATTCGGACCGGCACAATTGCCAGGAGGTAGTCAAAATGAACATTTGTTTTCTACTCAACACACTTAGCATTTATGTTAATTACAACGATTAATATTGTGTTACGAGTTTGAGAGTGCATTTGTTGTGCTCGGATCGAGTGATTTATTGCACATATGTCCAACTCTGATCCATGGTTGGTATCTTTTCTTGGCCTTTTCACCAACTCCTACTGCTACATCACTATGCTAATGCTAGTCAGCTCTGTCTCTCCGACCCTCTAGTGGACTCCTCTGTCTGCCTTCCATATATTACAGCCTGGATGAAGGATCACTTTCTCGAACTCAACCTTTCGAAGCTAGAGATTGTTGTCAGCCCAGCAACTCCCCTCAAACCAATAAAACATCAAATTCAACCCCAGTTTATTGTTGCTACTACTATCACGGTCCACCAGGAATTTGGAGGTAATGATATATGAGCAGCCTGCCTTTATAAACCACACAGTGTTGATTTCCCAATACTGCAGGTTTGATTTGTATATCAAAAAGCACATCTCATACCTAGAATGCATGACAACTCGTTCAGACACTTCAGAATATTTTTTTCCAGATGAGAATGTGTAGTCTTTATCATAAATATACCCTATAATGCAAACCGATAAGCAGCTAAACACCATGATGGAACCCCGTTAGAAAAGGAGCTACTGTGGGAGTTTGTGGCATGAAAAATTGCAAATTGAGTTTCCATCTGTTCTCAATTCCGTCTGTAGTAAATGTACAAGTTTTTGAATCATCTTCAATCAAAACACACACACACACACACACACACACATACACACACACTGTACGTCATTCGCTTCGCTTTATCTGGACTCCTTGAAGTCCTTGATACTTGCCTATTGAGTAAATAATGAAATTTCAACCAGCCTATCCAGTTTCAATTATATAGATCTTGTAATAATAGACACAAAGAATCTTTAAAGAAACATAATGATTTGCTACCCCAATCACTCTGACAGCATGTGTGTCATACAATCCTAATTACTTCTTTACCATATATTAGATGTTTACCGTTTACATATACAGCACCAGTATTATAACTTGTATTAATAATCTTAAAACATACAATTTTTTGTGCCGTTTTTTCTTCTGCTATGTTGGTTTTTTTTTTTTAAATCGGAAATGTATTTAATGATTGGGAAAGAAAATTTATTCTTTTAATCGGAAGCAATAAAAACCATTACAAATCAGTTCATTCATGGCCAATGATTCATCATTAAGGAAAAAACTTAAATGTATAATGTATAATATATATTTAATATACACTTAATATACTGTATATTGTTTAATATGCTGTACTGTACATTTACATAAAATACAGTACACATAAACTTCTTTAATGAACCTGAAACCACACAAAGTAAAAAAGAAAAACACAAGTTGCATTTCTATAGATTTTTAATCAAATCAGCCAACAACAAAAACAAAAGGTTGATTTTTTTTAACCGGATCTAAATTAATCGAATTTTATTACGTTTAAAATTCCTTATACCTAATAAGGAAGATATATATGGTTGGTTTTACAAAATGATGGCAATTTTATTATTATTTTATTAAATAACAAAAAAATTATAGTTGAACAAAATTTTCTGTGAAAGTCTTTCAAGTGTCTCCACAGAGAAATAAATATTTTAACTGTTACATCAAAAGTCTTTAAAAATTAAGAATTTAAATGTATTTAGACAAAGCCTCATAATTAAATGCAAATATTTGTAAAAGTGTTGTATTAAATTTCTGTATTAACAGCTTCACCAGTTATATCTTGCCTTTCTGCTCGCTTCTTACTGGGTTCTTTGCACAACTATATTTGTTGATTTGTTGGTGTATAATTTTATAGCAGAATCGCAGTTTAGTCCTTGAAAAGCTACACGCGTGATGTGCATACTTCCTCGCACGTTGACAAGAAAGAATCTGGTAAACGAAATCATGCAAATTGAAAACAGAAATTCTTTTTATTCAAATAATGTAGTTGCGATATATGCTTTAAACAAAAATAAATCAAATAAATAAGTAAAAAGAAGGAGATTTGTTTAATTGGTGAGAGCTTGAAGAACTTGATTTATTGTTAATACGGTAAGTAGATTGATGGAAACCAATGTGTCAAAAGGAGGTGCTCTTCATAAAATGCGCCCCATATAGAGGCCTAATACAAATTCCCCAGCCATAGAGAAAGAAAAAAATGAAGAGGCACTAAGGCACCTAGCCCACCGACCAGAGCGTAAAGCTGACCTAATTATTAATCACTGCAAATGCAGCAACATGACACTTTTTAATTAATTGGCTGACTATGTGTGGCCTATTTGCCAACATGTTTGGGGAGCAAGTCTTACAGCATGGCTACAGACGTGTTATATTTAATTAGGACTGGAGGCCTCTCCTAGCATAAGCCCCAGAGTGGGACGATCATGGCTAGCACTCTCCGTAGGGATGCTGGGATGCTGTAATTTTTCAGGTCACTTACGCAGACAATTGCAAATTTCTAGCTAAATTAAAAAAAAGAAAGTAATCTAAAACAACCATAAGGCTATCTAGTCTTGTAATGTAGCTCAGGCTACATGAGCACAGCATCTTCATTAGACTGTAATTAAAACTGTGTTCTTTTCTCATTCTAAGTTTCACCAAGAGAGATTTAAACAAATCTCCAGCTCACATCAGTAAATTCTCATTTGAATTATGAACAGTGAATGAGAAAAGAAAAGTGAAATGACTTGAAATCTATGCTTGTTTAGGTGGTGCCACAAAGTGTTTTTATTTCCTGTGGCTAGTTTGGTGGTAGATGGTTTTCTGGCAGTTGTTTCTGACTCATATTGGATTTACTGATGCATCTGGTGCAATTAAAAAAAATATATAAGCAAATCAACATCCCTTATGACTCATATGAGGCAGAATATACATCAGAAGTGATTTCAGAGGAAATGCCATTATATGTATTGAGTATATATATATATATATATATATATATATATATATATATATATATATATATATATATATATATATATATATAATGTTGCAAGCTTAAAAGCTTAGGCTGTATATTTTCATTCAATTTGCTCCAAATCTGTCCCTGCAGGTTTTGGCCTCTCCAAAATACTGAACTTTAATATGAAGGACTCTGGACAAAGATGAGCCTTGACTTTCTATATTTAAGTCTGAATCTCATATGTCGATTTACCAAAAAATGTTTGCAAGCTAGCAACCCTTTTTTTCCCCCAAGTCAAAGTTCCTACAAATTCGTGACTTCATGTCAAAATCAAATTTCTCTAGAGCCTCATGGATTTTTTATGGTTTCATTTATTCCCATTTGTGTGGTGATGAACACAATATTGGTCTTCTACCACGGTGCCCTTTTCTAGCTTTCACAGGAAATTGCAGCTAAGATGGATTTTGTATGTGATCATGGCTCGTTCAGCCTTAATAGCGGGATCCCTCAATAAGATCATAACTTGGAGATAAACACTTCGCACGTAATAAAATAGTGCTTTTCTGTTTACTCTCTCCCACTTTTCTGACAGCTGTTTGAAATTCAATTTAGGCAGATATGAGAAAATCCATAGGTAATTATATAAGAGCCAGGGCTCCATTACTGTTGCTTATGAATACTGTAGAATAAATCAATCTAACTTAATGACTTGTCAAGAATAGGTTTGATTTATCTCAGGTTGACAGTACGTACAATTTCAAAATGTCTTATTTTACCCAGAAACCTACCTGATGCGTTAATTAATTGTTGATTAATTATGTTTTTGGAAGACAACCTTAAACACCATAATGATTAAAATGATAGCAAAAAGCATTCATTATTACATATTACTGAATGCCAATATGTGTCATGTATCACTTGAACCAGTAATTAAATGTGATAAATAAAATCTATTTAGATATTCAGAATTATAGGTTGCTTACTAAAGAATAACCAGATTCTGATGAGAAATATGCACATACGAAAAAATCTAGAGAAACACAAATGCCCCATTAATGCAAAGGCTGTGCACTATCCTCCTTGCTAAATTATCACCATGGGTGGTAAGAGTCAGCGGAACAGGGAATGAATTTCCCGCCTCTTAGAATAAAGCCCTTGAGTGCTTTTCTCTCTCCTTTAAAGAGAAGGGCACAGACACTGCAATGACACACCACTGAATTGTAATAGCTCAGTGGTTTAAAAGCACTTTAGACACCCCTTTAACATGGAGACAGACCCAGACACATTTCCCCAAAGTACCGTTTCGGCCACTGCTAAAAGCCTTTTACAGGAGAGTTAAAGGCACCAGCCTTCACACATGTGAAATTACTGAGAAAGAAGGGCACATGATGCATCTTCCTGCATAGCTACAGCACAGAATGATTAAAATTCTCCTTTGCAAATGGAAGCGGTACACGTGCATTTTGTTTATCTTCCCAATCAAGAATGCTGGTTTTGCTTTCTGAAGGCAACACTGATTTATTGTCTTTATCAATGATCTATTTCCCCATTACACTGTTTTCATTGAATATTCTTCCAGGCCAGTGTAGAGACAAACAAAATGATAATAGACTCTGTCTTCTGCCTGTAAGTTATTTATAACTGATTGTTTACCGCATCAAGGTGCTGTGCTGGCAACATTCCACCATGAAACAGAAAGCCCAACAGGATAGGCTTCATCAGATTCATTGTCCAGGTTAATTTTAGCTTCAGAGTGGAGAAAGAAAATTAAAACTGTGTTCTAAAAATGCACACACTATACCCTGTGAAATCAAAGGACCTTACTGCACTCAGGAAGAGTCCCCAACTGAATAAAATGTATATTAGCACTGGGGTTGTTCATCACAACACCTTAGCACTGACTCATTCACCGAAATCCTCTCCACGTAGGCTTGAAAACATGGATGCATTATTCATGCAGCCACACAGTGCAAAATGCGGCTAAAAGAGCCTTTGTTATATTGCTGGGGATGACCTGCTGCTGTGCTCAATTTCACTCAACTTATCAGCACAACTCCTTTCATATCCCTAGAGGAGCACGAGGTGCAATTTGCTGAAAGCAATAGGGAAATACATGAACACGGGTCGAAGAGAAGCTCCTTTTCTAAATGCCCCCTGTTTTCTCCTATTATGCAGAAGAGTCAAGACTGAAACAAAAAGTCACTATTAATGTATTTACCCTTAAATAATCATGTGGGCAATGTCATGAATGGAATGGGACACCAGAAATGCGAGACATGTTTCCATTACAAATGGCGATTAAAAACTATTGCGAAATGACGGTGTTTCCATTAACCATATCATGCGGAAAAACTCGTCCTCTCGCGATAAGTCATTCAATAATATGGAGACAGACATCGGTAGGCTTACTTATATCACAGCCGCCGCATTCGCCGTTTTTATTTTTAATCGTATACATAGGCGCTTTATACAACCGTTAATGGCAAGGAAATCCCCCTGTACTTGGGAGCGGCGCTTATTTAGGGAGGTAATTTCACAGAGGATCTGTGGATTGAGAATTTCTGGATGAACGCGTCCGCTTTTTTTGAGCTGTGCATTGCAATAAGCACCTGCAGCATCATGCCCAAGGCAAGGCAAGGTATATCATGTGACCTAGAAATGGTAAAAAAAAACCCTTTCCATTACAGTTTTGTGAATTATTCCTTTTTTTGTCTGAAAAACCACCTCATGTGAGCGTAAAAACTTTTTTGCCATACATGTGTGTTTTTGCAAATTTGACGAGTTTTTAATATTTTTCATTCGCTATTCAAATTTGCGCATTATGAAGGGTAACGGAAATGCGCTTAGTCACAGGTTAATATACACTGAGGGGAAAATATTTTTATATGTTAAAGCGAATGAAAAAAAATTGGGAAATAGATAAGTGGAGGAGGAAAAACAGCAAACAACAACAAAATCATTTGTATGTAGATCACAGTTTGATCTACTGGACAATAGAAGAATTCATATGATCCTGTATTTGTTTATCCTTGTCACCAATACAACAAGCTTGTAAACACAGACCAGCTCAGGAGCAGGAGTAAACAAGACTCGATTTAGAGCAAACTTAGAAATGTTTCATTATTGTAAATACAAAAAACTAATTTAGTACTATAAATATGTCACAATTGGTTGAGGAGTGCAACAATTTTGTGACAAGCCCAAACCTGAGCCATTTTCCTGTTGTTCTAAATCAGATACAGTATCCTGTGTCACATGTGCGACCATGCGAGAATTTTCAGTGGAAATATTCTAGGGATTTTTTTTTTGCACACTTGGGTCAGTCACTGGTGTCATCCATCTATGAAAGACAGCATTAGCAATGACAATTTTTAGTTGAGGCATGAGGAATAAATGCTTTACTGGATATTTGAGGAATCAATTCAAGCAACAAAAAAACCCTGGAAAGATCCTACATATCAGCATTTCAGGGGGCAGGTGTGTTCATGTTAAAAACAGATATGGGATACAAATAAAAACCGCCATGATCGGCATATCCGATTTGAGTAAAACACTGGAACGGCTCCAAGAAGCTTGTAGCATGAATGCAGCCTCACTAAATCCAGGTCCTGCAAGAGCCATTGTTAGTTTTTAGGTCATTTAATTGTGCACCCATCTGTAAAGCAAAACTGCCTGTGATTTAAAAAAGACTATACTTAAAATATTTAATAGTCTATTCAGAACAGGTAAAAAAAATAAGTGAAGCATAATGTCACTGTTTAAGTTGTTATGCGCATTTCCTCGATGCCACATTAAACTAAAGGGTGCATGTTCCAAATTCAGTAGGTAATAAGTTGTACAGCCTTTACCCGAAACAATTTAAACATTTATGTAAAACTAGCAAAATTATTTAAAAAATATATAGAATTTTATATTGGATACTCAATTAGCAGACACATAAAGGGTCCAGGGGTATTTTTTTTACCTGATTTAATTAGACTTTAAAGGTATTGTAAGAAATGCATGTGATTTGAATCAGCAAATTACAGTATAGAGTTCATAGGTCTCTGGAGACTTCATTATGAGATTTATTAAGCCTATTAAGAGACATTTTTAAATGAAAGCGTTAGAATGGACATATGAGATATTATATTTTGCCATCGCCAGGCAAACGTTATACCCGTTTATTGCACATGTATTTAAAGCTTTATAGTTTATCTGATCCAACTGCTTTACCTGAGCTAGGCCACATATTACTGAAAATGAAGAATGCCAGCTTATAGACATACAAAACAAAATGGCCTTGCTCAAGTAAAACGCTCTGAAATGCTATTAAAAGAAAATCATTTTTAGCTCACTTAAATAGAGAATGATGCAGCCGAAATGGTATACAACATCCTTTTGTGAGAGAGCAGAAAACAAAAACGAACTCACAAGATTTAGTGCACATTTCAAATGATGAACAGCTGAAGCCAAGCAGAAAGCATGTGAATTGCTGTGATAGGATCAATGGTAAAGTGGGTGTGGTTTCAAATGGAGGTTTCTGGGAATACTTAGAAATTGAGCCCTGTGTGAGAATTTAATAGGTTCTGTTCATTTAAATCAGCACTTAAATCATTTAAATCAGGTTTTATTGTGTACCAAATGTAAATCGGAAAGTCTGGCCTTTCTTCAGTATGGAATGCTAGTCCAGACAGGTAAGCTCCAATATACTTCGCAGTTCCAAAAGATAATAGTAGCTGGTAAACTACGGTAAACAAAGCAAGTCCTTGGCTTCCATCACATTACACTTTTATTTAATATATTATCCCAGTCTGTAAAGCATCTTTTTTTTTTATTTCCTCAATATATTGTGCTGAACTGTATTCTTGCAAGTTCCTGGTAACAATAAAAACAAGTACACTGAGTTGTGTTATATGCTGTGCTAGTGTGAATAAATATTAATAGTCCAGACATAAAATCCACTCATCTCTGGTGCTTAGAGAAGATATTTTCACCCCTTCTGTTTTTTTGATGATTTACTCAACATCATAGAGAATAAACGTCTTGCGTTTTGCCGAGAAGCACGTGCCGGCCTGGTCCCTGACGTCCTAAAGATTTTCAGGGTATGCAAAGAAGACTATCCAAAAAACAATCCTTTCTATAGCACTCCACCTTGATTTTTAGTGTAAAACATTGTGTACACTCTCTAACCCTGGTCACCACTGGGTTATTTATAAGCTCGGAAAAGTGAAAAAGAACTGATACGGTTCGTCTTAGGTCAATTTATCAAACATCCTTGGTGTGCTTTCTAGCCGACAGATGCTATGTAAATGCACCCGAGCCCCTTTGAGAGATAAGAGGAGTCTGATTGGAGCATAGTTTATTGGGAAGTGTGTTCGACATAAATCATCAAGCTGCAAAGACACAAGACAACTCACCTTTCGCTTTGCTTTTTGTTGCTGCCTCTAAGAAGAGATAGAGAAAGAGGGAAAAAAACAGAAAGAGAGAGAGAGAGAGAGAGAGAGAGAGAGTCAGTCAGATTGTAAGAGCAGAATATGTTGTCCCATATATACATTCCTTTAATCTAGCCTTGTTTACATTGAAGTGGTATTCCTTGACATCGTGTTCTTCTTTCTGTCAGGCACTTTTGAAAAGAGCTTGCGCCTGAATGCATACGTCGTGTCCTTTCATTATGCCAGGCCTTCTGTTTTGCATGCATTTCTGCCATATACACTTGGTGATGAGGAGCATAATGGCGATATTTTACAGCATGCGCCATCTGCATAGAGTTCTCCGCGAAGCCTGCTGAATAATTAAGTTCAACCTTTCACAGTCAGCGTGAACATGGAACATCAAAGGATGAAGTGAGCCTAAAGAATGAAATGACACTGAAGTTAGCGACATGCAGGAATGGGACAAAAGAATAGCACAATAGGGTCTTTTATCAAAGTTCCAAGGACTTTCTTGCTTCCTCACATCCTACATACTTCTAAGAGCAAAGGAGATACGCATTAGGCGCAAACGTTGCTAATTATAAATGCATTATCTGTTTTACACAACGATTTTTGAAATGAGACATTTTTTGTGAAAGTGACAGGACAATGACAGAACACTATAATGCTATATCGCTATATTTAAAGAGCAGATCATCAATATAAAGTCTTCCAGTGTTGGGAAGAAAAGGACTAATGTCTTTAGAGAATAGATTGGTTCTGAGTCTACAGGGCTACAAAGCTCACATTACTCAGTCTGCTGTGAGAACGGGTCCTGGCATATTGTTTAAAGATTCATTGTTTTTGACACTCGTTAATCTCTCCCGTACCTATGCCCTTCCCGTGTTCCCTTTTAAAATTTAGGTTATTAATCGACGACTGCGTCCGAGGTGTCGGAACGTTATAGTGTTGACATAGCCAGGCTCCATGATAAGATTCTCCTTGCTGTGGGCAGAAAATGTTTGCAGATTCCTGACCAGAATAACAATGGGTCTCGGCGTGCACTGGAACGCAAATGCTTTTAATCAAACTGTATTTGTTTTGCATAAAAATCGGGGGGATTTTGCATCTAAAGAAAAAAGATTTCAGGAAATATTCCACTGTATATTACAATATATCTAGTTAGAATTTACTGAAATCAAGCAAAAAAAAAAACATCTGCCAATTGGGTGAGCAAAATTGACTCGGTAAGAATTCTTGAAACAAGCATTAATATCTAGTCAATAATAAAAACAGCCCAGTTTCAAGCTTGGTATTGGGATTTGAACTTGCAAGCTTCTGGTCTAGAGGCCAATGCCTTAACCACTGACCTCCCACCTCCAACTATCTTTTCAGGGTAGTATTAGTCTTAAAATTAGCACAACATTCTATTTGCACATTCACATTGTGCACTTTAAAAATCGCACGTCGATATAAATCCGTGTTGCCATGTTGTCTTGTGTAGTCTGAATTGTCTTGTACAGTCTGTGTTGTGTTGTATAGTCTGTACTGTGTTGTATAGTCCTGTCTTTAAGTTAAATGTATAGTGAAATACTTTTCTGTACTTGATAGTCACCAACAGCTGAAATCAAATCAGAATCCTTTTGTGTGTAAACACACTTGGCCAATAAATCTGATTGTGATTATTTAAATCTAAGTCACGTGTTTCAATTGAAATTTTGCTCAAAAGGAGTTACCATTTACTGGCCTAGACTGAACAAGTACAATTTTCTTACTTTAAGATTGATAGTCTAACATGCAATGTGATTTTTAAGACTTTGTATCTTTCATGGCTATACTGACATAACTGACATGCATGGAAGATGTGATTTTACTAGTGATTTTGCTATGTCACCTAATGACAATCACATAGCATTGGTAAGATCAAAATCAGAGGCTGAGAATTTTCCTACGGGATTATTTCAAATATTGCATCTAACAATTATTCAAAAATATATTATATAACAATTGATTATCATATTGCTTTTAGTTACACATTTTATTTAGCCTGAAAAGTCCTCTGTCCCCCCTCCTACGAAGCTCTATGAACACCACCCTTGGCTTTCCCTGCATTCGAATAACATTACTGTAAATAAAGCCTGCTTTGATGTCTTTACTTCCCAGCATCCATCCCTCAGTGTAACGGTAATCAAAGCATAACTAACATACACAGTTCATCTCTGCGAGGCTTCTATTACATGCTCAGTGGAAAGATGAATGTCCTCCATGGCCGCCCGTCCATCCTTAAAAAGGCATTAAAACGCTATGCTTGGAGAGGAGAATGGCAATTAGGCTGCAGTCCTACAAGGTCCTCAGCCTCCACTGCTCTGTGGCACACTCGGATCTCTCTCGTTCTCTCCTGTTCTGAAACCTGCCTGTGGGGGGCAGGTCCCCGTGGTGATTAGTCTAACCAACCATGAGAAAGAAAGGCTTTGTCCTCCACCGCACAAGATCAGGGCCCTTGTCCTTCACCCTGCCAAACAGCTCCATACCCTGCGGTATATTGTCTCCGACTGACCCCTTGTCCGGGAACAACTCGCCGTACGATGTTCACAAATTCTAAAAAAACAAAAAAACAAAACAACAACAACCACAACAAAAATCCCCTTTTCTGGGAAATGCTGGGCAATAAACATATGCTTGGAGAAGTCTCCTGTTTGTGTTTACTGAATAAGCTTGTCCTCTCAATGCCCTTAAAAAGAGACCCGCGTCTCAGTGCTGATAATTAGAAAGAGCTGAGGTATGCATGAAAAGGCATGAGACGACTTTTGCATTTCAGGTCAGCCTGTATTCTGCTTGATGGTAATTTACTTACAGTTTTCCTAGATGAACCCAGACCGCATATGTTTGAATACATTTACCACAAGCCTTACTCTAGTTCATGCTAATTTGGCAGAAAATTGCATGTATTTACTGTGTTACATGTTAAAGACAATGGCAAAGCATTATCAGAGATTTCTGATAAATCTCTTCAAATCTTATGATTTCTTTCATGCTTTCATTACATGTTCTGGTTCATTATTAACATTATTTGCCAAGTTACTTATACTGAACAAACCATAAGCTTTCGTCTGCAGGTAAATTAAAGCTTTATTAAGCATATTTATGGGCGAATGAAAAACGACAACAAGGTCAGGGAACAAGCAAAGGGCAGGTTTTATATATATATATATATATATATATATATATATATATATATATATATATATATATATATATATATATATATATATCTATATATATATATATATATATATTTATATGCATAGTTTGAACAGGGCCATGCAAAGAGAAAAGACAAGAAAAGCAGACAGGACTTTGACTAAATATAACGCTTTGGAACATAAAAATACAACACATACAGTATCTCAAAATGATTGTGAGCTGACTTTCACTGAGTTTCAACTGGGTTTGAGCATGAATGTGTGGAATTTGAATGCTAAACAGCCATTACTGCAGTGCATGTGCAGGAAGCTTTTTGTTATATGCATGTATATTTTATGCCAAAATCAGAGAAAAAGATTTTCTTGAGAAGCTCCTGCAAGGGTGAATAAAAATGATTTTTAGCATGTTAATTATGGATCAATGTGTAAACATTGAAGCGGGGTTTCATGAGGGGAGTGACTTTGGTATTTCACCCTCGGCAAATGATCTTTAAGGTGTGGTTCTGTTGTTTGGTTTATATATATATATATATATATATATATATATTTTATGTATATATATATATATATATATATATATATATAATATATATATATATTAAGATATATATATATATATATATATATATATATATATATATATATATATATATATATATATATATATATATAATTTATACTTTTTTTTCAAATATTTTAAAAGTAAGTAAAATAAAACAAAATAAAGTAAAATGTATATAAGAAAACAGACACTACAATTAAAAACTAAAATCAGTTACCCAGTGAAAATAAAGAGACTGAAAAGAAAGAGAATGGCGGATGATTTAGTTTCAAAATGCAATGTAATAGTGCCTATTTAGCAGTATTCTGGATTCAAACCAAATACAAATAATGAAAATATTAAAATTGTCCTATTTTATTTCCTTATTTGTTTACAAATGTTCTAATAGGTTACTTGATGAACATTCCATTATTTACTTTGTCCCACAACACAGTTTACTGATTTTTTGTTTTCAGCCTATATAGCATGATGTATTTTTCTTTGTTATATTTAAATAAATAAAAAAATAAAAAATAAAAAATAAAATAAAGTATCATGACTTTTTTCTTCTGTATTGTTGTTTATTCAAGCGAAGGAAAATAGAGAAACTCCAACAAACCCCAGCCAAACACGCACACACACACATCCCAGTGATAACGGTATTATCGGTTTTGTCCATAAATCGGTGTGAAAATTTCCTCACCATCACAACCCTAGTTCACGGTAAACACTGCCTATTGGATTTATTTATAATATTAATAAATCTGGTTGTGTTTATTATTTAAGGGTTTTTTCATGTTAATAATGCTTTCTATAATTACACTATATAATCAAATGTTTGTGGACACCTGACTATCGCACCAAGCGTGCCTACCGCGTTCTATTATCACAACAGAGAAAGTTGGATGTGTTTGAATTCTGCACATTACAATTTACCTTTGTGTTAAAACATGACAGTGTCGCTGTGCACAAGCGAAGGTCAATGAAGACATGGTTTACAAAGGATAAAGTGAACGTGGCCCAAACAAAGCACTAAACTCAACCCAAGGGAGATTATTTTAACAGCAATGGGAGATTCAACTGGGAGTGGGATATGTGATGATCAAGTGTCTACAATCCTTTGGTAATAGTAGTTATGTAAAACAATACTATACATTTATATCGCATTTAAACCCTTTTGAACCAGTATAACTATTACTGTTTTTGTCAATCTAGTGGAGAAATACTGAAAAACAACATCCAAAAAAGACAATTACATGAGAAAATGAATATGCTACATCAATATTCACCATTAGCTTTCTTTCCTTGTTAACCAGTCTGGCTTAATGTGACTGGAGTGGCCCATTAAATGAATAATACATAGGAAAAATGGTCCTCTTCCCCCATCATCCACAAGCGTGAGAGGTGATGGCCAAGCCATTGTCACCTCCATGCTGTTTCCTTCACCTGTGCTCACCTTAGCATTAATATTTGATCACCTCTGGATTATTGATAAAGCATGAGCTATATGCAATGGGAAGTGCCGCAGGCCAATTACTGTGACAGCTGAACACAATGCACATAGTGAGAACCCCCCCCCCCCACCCCATACACACACATAAACACTCCTGACTTCCCCATGGGGACACTTAACACTGCACACTTTTAGATTCTTTTTTTGTTGTTTCCTGTAAGAACAATGATACAACTTAAGAGCACAGAGTTATGGAAATAATTCAGAGTATAAAGACCAATCATATTTTGAAGCGGAGTATAAAAAAAATGCATTGAAAGGTCAATCACACATTTGTACAATACCTCCATGGCTCTTTTGTGGACTCCAGAGGAGAAAATTGTACAGTATTTCAAAGAAATTACACTTAAGTACATATTGAGCGAAGAAATAAAAAAGAGAAAAAGGGAAATACAATAAAGAGGAAATTGCATGTTATTATGCTGTATTTCATTTTCTTTCTCTCTCTTTATTCCTCTGTACTAAGGAAAGATTTGAAAATGACTTTTGGGAATACAGGAAGATCTTGGTAAATGTCAAACCAAATACGTTTCGAGGGTGTAACATTAGAATTGGTATTTACCCGAAAAACTACACAACTGAATACATTTCCTAAAAGGGGCGAGAGAGAAATTAGTCGTTACGCTTCCATGCTCCTATTTTATAATTAAACGCAATATTGGTTAATCACAGCAGAAGTCGATATTTACCCACTGCATACTGTTGATGTTTAA